>JAQPPZ010002381.1:2467500-3667500 GCA_028583015.1 Wollemia nobilis | reverse complement strand
CACAGATGATACAAGAAAATGATTACTTTTGCCCTATACACGAGGGTTGGAAGTGAAAACGGTCATCCCAAATCACCCAAAATTATTGTTCACCCGAAAAAATTCAAGGACGCACAAAATCCGTGGCTCCTAAGATGTGATTACCTATACTGCAAGATGAAAATATAAATGCAATAAAGACAAATATGGGGAGTCCACATTTATGAAGATGATGAAATACTTTGTTTGAAAATAAGATAGGGAGGTGCTAAAGGTGGACGTCTACCTTCATTGAATCATGTGCTATGGTTAGCATGGTTTTTTTAGGGCTGGTTAGCACATTTTATTAGGGGAATAATCTTGTGCTATGTGTAACACCCAAAACATGCACCCTGGACCAAGGGTGGAGTATAGTAACGATTGAGAAACGAAAGGAACATGAGATGAAAAGTATCACAAAAACCAAAGGTTTGAAGTCTAAAATGGAAGAGGAAGAGTTGATGGAAAATTTTCAAAGACCCATGGAAGCCATTGAAACAGGGTTGGTTCTTTTTGCAGGGCCATGCTGCTAAAATTAGGATGTAGATAGAAAATTTTTGGTTTTTCAATGCAAATGTTTTGCAAGATTTCTTCACCTTTTGAGAAAAATAAGAGGAGAATCATTTATGAATATTTTGGATTTAATGTTGATCTTTCTTTTCTCAATTTTTTAGATTTATAGGCGATGTTTAATGCATTTCATGGTTGCATTGTTGAATATCTGAAAACGGAGAATTTATTTTGTTCCTTAGAAGCTTGCATCTGACTTATTTTGGGATGTGCAAATGCAATTCCGGTTAAGTCGGGTTATGTTTAGAAACTCTCATATCTCGTATTTTGTAAGATAGGGTTGCATGAAACTGCTAATAGTTGTTTTCTGGATTTTATTTTTATTTTTTTTAACTTCTCTTTTGCAAATTTTTTAAAACTTTGAGGATTAAAATAAAAATAAATAAATTTAAAATGACAAAAATAAATAAATGGGTGTGAATAATGGGATACAATATTTCATTTGAAACAAATTCGAACTCATTCCGAAGCCATTTTGATTTTATAAAAAAAAATTAAAATTGTTGTTTTATGTAGATTTTTATAACTTCGAAATTTTATTTTTTTTCCATTTTGAAGGCAAATCAAATTTTTTCAGTATTACATTTTTATTTGCAAGCATAAATTAACTTCCCTTTATGAAAATTTCAATTTCATTAAAGGGGGGTAAATTTTAATGTCATTCTCGAAGCTATCATTTTCAAAGAAATAAATTCGCCTTTTTTTATGAAAATTTTGATTTCATTAAGGAGAGGTAATTTACACATTATATCAAAAGCTATTGTTTTAAAGCATTAAATTATTTCCTCTTTATAAAAAATTCTAATTTCATTAAAGAGGGATAATTAATAATGACATTTTGAGGCCATTATTTTAAAGCAATAAATTGTTCTCTTTATGAAAATTAATTTCATCAAAGAGGGATAATTTATTTATTATATCAAAGGCTATTGGCATTTCTTTATGTTCAAAGCTACATCAAGTGAATCCTTTCACCATTTAAATTTCCAATTTAGAGATAGATTTTTTTTTTGAAAATTTTGAAAAAAACTTGTATTAAAACAAAGATCAATTACAAATTGGGAAGGGAATTTTCCCAGCCGAAATCATAGAGAACACAAGCTTACAATAGAAAGGAAGATTTGCAATGGGGCCAAATCTCCTGACCCATTAACTAGATAACAGTGGGATCAGATTGGTCTGTAGATGCAACTTGTTGCGATATCGCGACACACTTACCCTCTTCTCCTTTGGCCGCGAAAAAGCAACATGTCGCGATATCGCGACACTTTTCTCCTTTGGGCGCGAAAATGCAACATGTCGCGATATCGCGACACCTTTTCCTCTTCTGTCCGTGACATTGCAACATGTCGCGATATCGCGACACTTTGTCCTCCTTTGGCCGCGACGAAGCAACATGTCGCGATATCGCGACACTTTTTCTCCTTGGGCAGCGGCGTTGCAACATGTCACGAAATCGCGACACCTTTTCCTCCTTTTGCCGCGACGCAACAACATGTCGCGATATCGTGACACTTTTTCTCTCTTGGCCGTGGAGATGCAACATGTCGCGATATCGCGACACTTTTTCTCTCTCGGCCGCGACGAAGCAACATGTCGCGATATCGCGACACTTTTTCTCTCTCGATCGCGATGAAGCAACATGTCGCGATATCGCGACACTTTTTCTCTTTCGATCGCGACGGAGCAACATGTCGCGATATCGCGACACTTTTTCTTTCTCGGCCGCGACGAAGCAACATGTCGCGATATCGCGACACTTTTTCTCTTTCGGGCGCGACGAAGCAACATGTCGCGATATCGCGACATCTTCCCTCCATTGATCGCGACCAAGCAACATGTCACGAAATCGTGACATCTTCCCTCCCTTGGCCGCGACCCAGCAACATGTCGCGATATCGCGACACCTTTCCTCCCTTGGCCGCGACCAAGCAACATGTCACGATATCGCGACACCTTTTCTCTTTCAGCCGCGACGAAGCAACATGTCGCGATATCGCGACATCTTCCCTCCATTGACCACGACCACGCAACATGTCACGAAATCGCGACACCTTTCCTTCCTCGGCCGCGACCAAGCAACATGTCACGATATCGCGACACCTTTCCTCCCTTGGCCACGACCAAGCAACATGTCGCGATATCGCGACACCTTTCCTCCCAAGGCCGCGACCAAGCAACATGTCACGATATCGCGACACCTTTCCTCCCAAGGCCGCGACCAAGCAACATGTCGCGATATCGCGACACCTTTCCTCCCATGGCCGCGACCAAGCAACATGTCGCGATATCGTGACACCTTTCCTCCAGTGACCGCGACCAAGCAACATGTCACGATATCGCGACACCTTTCCTCCCTTGGCCGCGACGAAACAACATGTCACGATATCACGACAACTTTCCTCCCTTGGCCGCGATGAAGCAGCATGTCGCGATATCGTGACACCTTTCCACCCTTTGCTTTTTCTTTGATCATTAGCTTAGGGACCTTTCAAGACCCTGCCTAATCACCTCCTCCTCAATAGCCATGTCACTGTGCAACTGAACCCCTACCTCCTTCTCAGCACCCATCTTAGCCAGGAAGTCGGCCGCTTTGTTTAAATCTCTACTCACGTAGACTGGAATCACATCATCTAATTCCCTCCATAATTCCTTAATTTGAGTGACAAGAATCCTCAACCTCCAAGCTTTCAAGGCAAAGTTCCTCATGCAATCTAGAGCTCCAACCATTATTTGAGAATCTGATTCAAGGATTATCCTCCTGTGGCCCTGTTTAACTGCCCAAATAGAAGCAGATTTGATAGCTATGGCTTCTACTTCATTGTTTGTAGCTCTTCCCAAGCCTTGCAGTTCCCAATAGAGCACTGTTCCAACATGATTACGACAAACCACTCCAATTTCGGCTCTACCCGGGTTGCCTTTTGCAGCTCCATCAGTATTAATTTTAATCCAACCTTCTGGGGGTGGTTTCCAACTAGCTCTGATCTGTCCCTCTTGCACTTCAACTCCTTCTTCCCTTGCCCCAATCACAACCTGAGTTTCCTCTTTAGCATAGACGACCACAGTTTCAGTGACTTTGCTCCAAATGACCTGCCAAACTCCATCTAACGAAGAAAAAGTTTCTCTAAAAATTCTAGCATTTCTCTCCAACCACACTTGCCACCAAATAAAGTTTAATCCAAGCTCCCAACCAAGACGAAGAGCTTTAGATTTAAATCTACCCCTCTTCCATATTTCCCAGATATTAATCCGATTCAAGTCACCATTAACTTGAATTTTAAAACATGAAAACCATCTCTTCCAGGTCTGACGCGTGAAAGGGCACTCAAACATCAAGTGGTCAGTTGTTTCCTCGCTCTTGTAGCATAAGACACATTGGGAAGGACCGATGATTCCTTTACATCTGAGGTTATCAAAAGTGAGAATTCCATTGTGCATGAACTGCCAGGCAAAAAAGTTAACTTTCAGCCAACCTTTGGGATGCCAAATCTTTCTCCAATCCTCAACCTAAAAAGTATGCGGGGGAGGCTCTGGAAGGATCTTGTCATATCCGTCCTTCACTGTGTAGACACCAAGGCTCCCATAGCCCCAAGCTAATTCATCCTCCTCGTCTCTACCTGTGAGAAATATTTCTGTCAAGATTTTAGTCATGATGGGTGCCAAATCCGGAGGGATTGAAATTGGCCACTCATCCAACTTCTTAAACTGCTTAAACTTGTAATCCCCCAGTTGCCTAGTGGTGAAATAACTTTCAATTTGGACCCATCCCTTGGTTTCAATGGCTGCTTTTATTGGTTGCAATTCAAGAAAATCAACAATGATAGGTGGGTATTGATCCCAAGAATCTGTCCAAAAATGAGCCTTCTCCCCTCTCCCCACTTTCCAAAATAATCGATCTTTTACTACCTGAGATCCTAACTTGAGAGCCTGCCACACTAAGGATCCAGTACCATCCAAAGGGAAACGACCCACCTCATTTGGGTTAACATGTCCCAAATATTTACTGGTTAGGATTCTACTGAATAAGGAAGTTGGCTGGGAAATCCACCTCCAGTAAAGCTTTCCAGCCAAAGCTTTATTGTTTATCTTGGATCTTCTCAGACCCAAACCTCCTTTTACCTTGGGCTGGGTTACTTTGTCCCAACCAACTAAGGCCCATTTCCTCTCTCCTTTTACTCCTTCCCATAAGAATTTTCTAGCCATCTTGTCCAACTCTTTCCATATAGTATGTGGGGCAGCCAGGATAGAGAATTTATAAATTGGCATGGCCTGAATGACTGACTGTAAAAAAGTTAATCTACCCCCATAGCTTAACCATTTGTGAGACCAATGATTAATTCTATCCTTGATACAATCCAAAAGATTCCTCCAGATATCTATTTTTAGTTTTTTGAAGTGCAAAGGAACCCCCAAGTAAACCACTGGGAGAGAAGTCCTTGTGAATCCCAAGATCTCTAAAACTCTGTCCTGAAGCCTCTGATCAAGATTGAAAAAGACCACTTTGGATTTTTTATCATTGATGACTTGGTTTGTAGCCCTAAGGTAGACACTAAGAGTATCTCTGATCATTCTTGCTTCCTTAAAGCTGGCCACTCCCACCAATCCAGTATCATCCACAAACTGTAGGTGAGTCAAAACTTCCTCACCCACCTTGATACCTATTAGCACACCTTGTTGTCTTCTCTTCAAGAAAAGTCTACCAAGTCCTTCAGCCAATATGAGAAACAGATAGGGAGAGCAGGGA
Organism: Wollemia nobilis; assembly: GCA_028583015.1. NCBI lineage: Eukaryota > Viridiplantae > Streptophyta > Pinopsida > Araucariales > Araucariaceae > Wollemia > Wollemia nobilis. The sequence continues at coordinate 3,662,168 of JAQPPZ010002381.1, read as the reverse complement.
TCCCCTTGACGAAGGCCACGAGTGGCTCCAAATGGTTGCGAGGGAAGACCCTTGATTAACACTGAGTATGTCGGAGTAGAGACACAACTCATGACCCATTCTATCCAATCTTGAGAGAAACCAAAGGCTGCCATCATCTTTGCCAAGAAGCTCCACTCCACCCTATCATAGGCCTTTGACATATCTAATTTTATGAACATTCCTTTATTGCCAGATGTTTGCATTGAATGGATTGCCTCCTGAGCTAGAACCACCCCATCCAGGATCTGCCTACCCTCTACAAAACCCCCTTGCTCAGAGGAGATAATGTTATGTAAAAGAGGTTTTAGCCGCTCAGCCATTACCTTTGTGATTATTTTATATATCACATTGCATAAGGCAATAGGTCTATAGTCTGAAATATGGACCCCCTTCTCCCCTTTTTGGAATTAAGGTGATGAAAGTATGATTTAATGCTTTAAGCATTCTTTTATTACCTCTGGACTCCTCTATAACAACCATTACATCCTCCTCCAAGTTATCCCAAAAGGCCTGAAAAAACTCAATTGGAAAGCCATCAGGACCTGGAGTTTTTCCGGTGCTCATTCCAAAGACCACATCCTTCAGTTCCTCTCTATCAATGGGTTTGAGAAGGGACTGATTTTCTTCTTTAGAGATAATAGAAGGTATGACAACAATAACGTCGTTTTGAGCCTCTTCATCTTGCACCATACTTTCCTTAAAAAGTTCAGAAAAATAATCCATTGCATGTGAATGCATACCTGGAAGAGTATCAAAGGAGTGTCCGTTCTCATCTTGAAGGGCTTCCATGTTATTCATCTGTCTCCTAGCACAAGCAGTCCGATGGAAAAATTTGGTATTTCTATCACCTTCTAATAGCCAAGTGGTTCTTGCTCTCTGTTTCCAGAAGGTCTCCTCTTGGTTGTCAATGTCCTCAACCGCTTTACGCAAGGCATCATCCTCGGCTTTGAGCTGCTCAATAATTGTTCCTTCCCTAAAGTGTTTTTGAACCTCATCCCATCTGGCCACCAAAGGAGCTTTTTGGACCTGGAAGTCTGTCTTGTTAGCTCGCCTCCAAAGTTTCAGTTGAGCTTTGACATAATGAAGTTGTTTGTGGAATCTAAACATTGTTGTCCCATAGGCTGGGCGGCCTTCTTCCCACCACTGTGGAATTTGCTTTCGAAGTTCCTCTTTTTGTAACCAAAAATTCTCAAATTTAAATGGTTTGTGATGCTGCCTTGTCTGAGTCCCTCCTTCCAACAAAATGGGAAAGTGATCTGAAACAGGACCCTCCAAAATCTGAAATTTTGTATTCCATTTTACAAATGCCTCCTCTGAAACCAAAAAATGGTCTAACTTTACCTTCCTGCTATGTGGCTCCCTCCTCTTATTAGTCCAAGTATAGTTGGTTCCAGGGCCTTTGATATCCACTAAGTGTAAAGCCTGGACTTGGGCAATCATAAGTCGATCCCCTGGGTCCAAAATTGGGGTTCCCCCTTCCTGATATCTAGAGGATAATTTAGCATTGAAATCTCCAACAATAATCCAGTCTAAATCTTCCCTTGAGATTCTCATGTTATGCACAACTTTCCATTGAAGCCGTTGACCATCAAGGTTTTGAGCCCCATAAAAATTTGTGATTAAAACATGTTCAGCTGTGACATTATTCCTAAAATGTGATGTGAGAACACCCCTCCAGGCTAGATGTTCTATTGCAGTCCATTCAAGAGAGTTCCAAAGAGTAACAATCCCCCCTGAGGCACCTTGGGCAGCCACATCCATATGACCAACACCCCTCCAAATTTTGTTAACTGTTTTACACATAAGATCTAACGACATTTTTGTCTCCTGAATAAGCAAAAAAATTGTTTTGCATTTTTCTAAGAGTCTTCGAACAACATATTGATGGGTTCTACTGTTTAAACCCCTAACATTCCATGATTGTATAATCATTAGTTACCTTGAGAGCAGTAAGAATCTATTGGCCTCACCGATCCTCCGAGTGATCAGTTTATCTCCTTGAACTGCCAGCAATTCCTTATTTGATTTTCTACCCACTCCTTGAGAGTTGCCATTCTTTGATCTCTTTTCCACCCGAGTTATCCCTAAAGTTGGCCTTTCTCTATTCTTTTCTGCTATTCCCATGCTTACATCCTTAATCATTGGCTGCTCTTGGTTATGAACTATCAATGCCCCAACACTCTCTGACTGCAGTAACCCACTTGTGGTCAATTACCTGCTCTATGATGGGGGGAGAAGAAAGAGGAGCTTGAACGTGGATGTTATTATTTTCACTATTACCATCCACTCCTTCCATGAATTGTTCCTCTTGGTCCACTAGTGTCTTGAATATCTCATACCTATTGGCGGGCTTGAGTTGGGTTTGCTCTTTGCCATATTTTTTTCTTTTGCCTTCTCCTTCTTTTGGGTTGTTCAAAACCATCTCTCTGAGCTTCATTGCCCTAGGAAGTACTGGCTTGTTCTTTGTTTGTTGTTGCCTTACCCTCCTTAGGAAGATTTGACATTCCTAGAGGAGCCTCCATTTTTGTGTTCATATTATTTGGGCAAAATCGGGCCAAATGCCCGTATTTGTGGCAAACTCTGCATCTAAAGGGTAGAGCCTCATAATCCAGTTGTTGAATCCATGATAGTCCTGCAAGTTCAAGTTCCACCTCTGCCGGTAGAGGTTGGCTAAGATCCATTTCCACACATATTCTTGCGTAAATAGCTGTGTTCCCTTCTATTGTGTCTTTGGAGACACCCAAATGTCTTCCAAGGGAATTACCGATCATCTCCAAAACCTGCTCACTCCAAAATTCCATTGGAAGTGCATACAACCGGATCCAGACCGGGACAACAGTGGGTTCAATTCGAGGATCGAATCCCACTCTCCAGGGTTGAACAAATAATCTTGTCGGGCCATAATTCCTCTTTTTTGATTCGAAAGCCCTATTTCTATCGGCCAGAGAAGAAAAACTAACAATAAAATACCCATTGCTAATAAACCACAAAGAGTACTCACCATGAGGCTCCCAGTTTTTCCGGACCCAGGAGTGCAAAAAATTTAGGGTAGGGCGAATACCCATGAATTTGCAGATCAAATCGTGATTGGCTCTGTATAGGACTGTTTCTTCGACCATCCTTGGCTCAATGACAATCTTGGGCCATGATTCGGACTGTGGCAGGCATCCATTAACTCGATGCGCTGCTGATCTGTTTCTCGCAGCCGTAAAGAGCATTTTAAAGGCAGTTCTTTGAGCTTCGTCAGTCTTGGATGGAGATTTATCTTTTAGCATATCTGCATAAGAGCTATTTCTCCCTAGGAGAGGATCCGGAGAAGTCCCCATTGGACCCTCCTGGGGCAGCAATCTTGCCTTCAGATCCACAATAACCAAAAATCTCTTCGAAAACCCAACAGATGCCCTAGATTTTTCTTAGCTTCAGAAACCCCAATTTAGAGATAGATTTTAATCTTCTATTTCATACTTAAAGTAGGGTTTAATGCAAGATAAAAACTTGTTTAAAATCTACTTAATCAAAAGAAGATAAAACCTATCTAAAATCTTTCAAGATAAAATGAATTAAGGCTCTACATCGTGGTCATATGAGGGCCAATTCACATTTTATTTTCTTTAGTTTTATGAACAATCATAAGTATTACATAATAAAATACACCAACACATGCCCCTTGTTAACAGTTACTTGCAATCACTAAGGTATTCCTAGCATTTTATTGATATATCTTCATTGAGATTACTAATACACATGTGTAATGCTAATATAGCATAACCTTGGAGAAGTTGTTTTGTTAACTTCTTTGCAAGAGAGGGTTTTGTGATCAAAATCCTAAGGTGAGTGTGGTTTTGCAATTGGGTGAAATTACCACTCAAGAAGTCCCTTGGGTTTCCCTTTATAGGTGTGTTATTCATGCTAATGAGGAACTATACCTAGGTGTATGGAATGTTATAATCCAATTACCAGAGGAGGGTATCTCGATTTTGAGGTCTTTTTTTCAGTTAGGCAAATATTTCCTAGTGAAATAAGCTCTTGGAGACCTCATCATTAAGGAACCCTTTTATTCACCACCAAGTAGGTTTAAGGGTTCCTCTTAATGATGGGATGGGGCCTAGTCACCATTGAAAGTCTAAAATTCTTTGTTAGCGTGGTTTGGGTGAATGACTTTACCTTGAGGTTGTGGGAATTTAGAGCATGCTCTCAGTATTTAGCGTAGACTATCCTTGGTTTTTGTCTTATTTAAATCAGCTACTTGATGTGTGTATGGAGCTTCAAGACCACTCATCTGATAATTTTATTGGTGGTAGTTTTGCTCAACTTTCCCTTGTAGTGGGGGTCTAAACCATTGTAGTGAAACCTTCACTACACTAATATTGTGTATTCTCTCATTTAGGCATCATAGTCACTAATATTTCTCACTTGTAGGTATTTTTATCTTCATTTTATCTAACTTTTTTCTATTTATAAGCTCAAATTACATTTTGCAAACTTTTACATGTTCATTTCTATTTCATTTGCAAGTTTATGTGCTTGTTTCTTCATAAAATCTCATTATTACTTGTTTACACCCATGCATTTATGAATAATATTTTTCTTACATGTTATTTTATGCTCTCTAATCTCACCTTAGCATTACTACAAATTTGACATACATTGCATTTTATTTCCATATTGCATGCTTTTATGCTCTCCATTTTGTATAATATAGCATTTAGATCTCTATTGTGGCTTTTTAAGTTATAAAAGCAACTCATGAACTCAATTATATGATATAATCCTCTTCTTGCAACATCCCAATTGCTCCATCATAGGTTTTGTAACCTTTCAATCTTCTTTTGTATGCATTTTAGCTCTACTTTTCAATAATTACATATTTTCATATCTTCATTTGAAGCATAATCAAGTATCCAATAATTATTTCATATTTCATTTGACCACATCCATATTCCTTTGCAAGTTTTTGGAAATTTGAAAACCAATTCCTAAGATTTTGTAAATCCCTAAGTAGCAAGCCCTAGGAATTAGGGTTTCTAATCCTCTCTTTTGATTCCAAGCCAATTTGATCTAATTGAACTAAAATTTCATCATAAAACTTAGTCATCCTCTATAAAGAAATAAATTTGCCAAAAATTTTAGCAATTAGCACTTTCAACTCTCTAGAATTACCTAGTGGTGCTTTTGTCAAGTTGTGGTAGTTTTACCACTATAGAATCTACCTTCATTTCCAAGTATCATATTCAATTATTTTTTTACAAAATAGTATTTGATAAGTCGAGAAGATATCCTATCACCTCATTACAATAAGATAGAACCCCAAAAAACTACTTATCTAAATTTTTTGGCTCTAAATCTTGTAGGTTATAAAAGTGCCAAACTGCTACAAAAGTGCTAGTGGTGCTTCTATCAACTTGTGGTGCTTATGTTTAGGCTCTAGAATAGGAAAATCTACCACTTGGCACCTTCCTACTCACTATGTTTCTATAATTTCCTATTTTCTAATATTTTTTTCCTTGATTTGTGTGCTTATAATCACATTTAACTTGGGAAATTAAGGAATCCATAGAGTAGTCAAGATTTATATTACAAAATGCAAATAGGAAAGGAATAAAAATAATTTAGATGCACTCTAGGTTAAATTGTTTGATGCATAATCTCTTTGCTTACCCTTAAAAGAAAAATATCTTTTAGTATAGTCATCATTCAAAGTCCAAAAGGTATATTGGGTTAGACTACTTGTCTTCTTGTATTATCATCTTATTACACTTAGCATATAACTTAGATGATCTCCCATTTTATTTTTAATAAGTTTTATCTTGCAAATTCTTGATAAAGAGTCAGATATAGATCCAAGACATTAGGTGTTTTGTTGAATAAATCCACAGAATACCATACAAGCTTATACATCAACACAACAATTTTTCTAATACATGAGGTAGATCTTACTCGCATAAAAATCAAATTATTTAGGGCCTCCTTTGGAAAGAGACCTCTTGCATGGATGCAAGGATCCCAATATATCCCCCCATGCACATTCAAGTTATGAATCTATAGTCAGATGGGTCATAAAGATACAAGAATATGATGTGGAGATTATACCAACAAAGCTGGTAAAAGGAAGAGCCCTATATGAGCAACTAGCATGTTTAGGAAAGGTAGAAAAAAACCTATTCCTTGAATATTTCCCTAGGACTAAGCTTGGAGGGATGATTTGAGCCAAATGGATGATTGGATCTCATACATTATTATGTATTTCTAGATAGGAAAATGTTTGGACAATATGAATACTTCACAAAGAAGATACATGTTTCAGACACTTAATTATGTATTACTACAAGAGGTCTTAGTCTAAAATATTTTCAATCAAATTCTTATATGTTGCATCCAACCAAAAGAGGTAGAAAATGCATTGCAAGAATTCCATTCAAGTTTTTTTAGAGGTCACTATTATAGCTAAACTACTACAACAAAGATACTAAGGGTTGGATACTATTGGCCTACCGTATTTGCAAATGCATTCAAAATTTCCAATACTTGTGAAGCATATTAGAAGTTTGTAGGCAGAAGGAATGCAACACTCTCTTTGTAGTCAAATAGTAGTAGAGAAACAACTTTAGCAATCGATATTGGACTTCATTGTATTAATAAACCTAAACTCATAGGTTGAATACACGTTTATCCTAATGGAAACTAATTACTTCACCAAATGGTCTGAAGCAATGTAAACTAAGAAGGCATAGTAGGAGATAGTAGCCAAATTTTTGGAGAAACCATCAACTATATTTAGAATTCCAACCACCATTATAGCTAGTGATGGTCTTACATTCATAGACACTAAATTCTTAGAGATTACAAAAAACCTATTTGAATACTTTGTCCAACTACCATTTATAAGGCAACTATGTTGCAACCTCCATAAACAAAAATATGCTAAGAATTATCAAAATCATATTTGCAGAGAACCACCGAAGTTGGCATCAAATGTTGGATCAATCTCTATGGTATGACCAAATTATGATTATAAAGACATTAAATACCTCTCTATATGCCTTAGTATATGATAAGGAAATTGTGTTGCCACTACACCTAGAATTACCTACAATAATTTTTTTATCCAAATGGGACTTCTCGAATGTAGAGCCAATGGAAACAAGGATGATCGAGTTGTTTTTAGAGGAACAAAGATACAAAGCATATAACAACCTCTGACAATATCAAGAGGTTGTAAAGCACTAGTTTGATAAGAAAGCATCTCCACCAAAATTTCAAATTAGTAATTGTAGGCCTATTTCACCACCCACATTCATAAATCCTTGTAGATATAGTTATATTATGATTTTTCTTAAATTTTATCATCATTTTTCTAAGGCATCAGCATAGCAATTAGACTTAAAATATATTTTAGACCCAAGATGAAGACTAGATTAAGTTCTTGACGAAGATCTAGCTAAAAGCAGAGGTAGAAGATAAATCAAACATGTTAGCTCAATATCCAACAATCCTAGGCCATAATTGAAAGTTTGGCTAAGACAAATTAGCCCCATACATTATAGTAATTCTAGAGTAAAATTTTAATCAAGGCAAAATAGTTTGATGTCATGCACAAGTGTTGGATGGAACTTTTGGCTAAGGCATGGGTATTCAGCACACAAAAGTAAGAATAAACTTTATAAGAAGGCTAGAAGCTGACATAAGAATAGCATTAGTAAAATTCAAGCATCCAGTATTCATCACATGGCTAGATATAAGCATTTGGTTTAGGCAAAGCATCTGGTATGAAGCAATAGGTCAAACTCATGAAGCAGCTAATATCCAAAAAGGTGCTAAAAATATCTGACACCCAATGTATATTTCGATCCAAAAATTTTCTAAGTGTGGAGCTTCATCTAGCAAGGTACCAACATTTTTAAGGTGTTGACATCATCCATTTCTAATAAAATTCTAGCATTTAATATTCAAAGCAACATATGGCTAGATTCAAATTTTGGAAAAGTATGAAAAAATTGCTAGACTTAAAGAAGTTGATGCCATCCAAATGTTAGAAAATTTCAACATTGAAGTATAATATCAAACTCAAAATTATGCTAAATTCATAGTCTAACACAAATAAATTTGAACTTACAAGTGTTTAGCAATGCTCTAAAATCTTTGGTAGTTGGGAGATGGCTATTATACCTATCCCAACCAACAGAATTCTTGTGTGTTAAACTATTGCCCAAAATAATTGTTATCAGAGATTTCAATAGTTAGAGGCTTCTCCATCATACACTTGTCCCTACATATCTATATTAATGCAATATAAAGGAGTGGAATAAAGTAGACCTATCAGAAGATTCTTAGGATCTAATGGTGCAGTGTACATATAGGCTACTTAAAAGGAATTTGGGTCAAACACATAAGCAAAATACACTTGAAGTGGTTAAGCCCAGCTAAGCTAAAAGTAATGACCACTCCTACACTCACCCTATAATACCTACAAGAGAGCCTCCACATAATAATTCCAAGCTAACTAAATTTAATGTAAATCTATATATACTTGAATGTAGCTCATTTCAAAGGTTGGCTCTTTAGGTTTTACAATTGCATAAATTGTATTATTAAATGCTATACACATATTAATAAAAAATAGAGTTTTGTTTGGCCTCTATCTAAATATGTTGTAGAACATGTATATATTTTAATTTATTTCTAAGCATTTATGTTAAAGTTGGATGAATAGTGTTTTTTCTAAAGTTATTTTGTTATCTAGATATCTCTCTAGATTGGTGTTTATTCAGTCCTTGGAATGCTTGGCGATGTATGTGCTTATTTGATTAATGATCTATAACAGTGAATGATAGATGGTATATTAGGTAGTTCAGTTTTGTTAAGGGAATGATACTCTCATAATCTTATTTCACTTTTAACTTCTAACTCTTTCCCATTCCTTTCTTTAGTATTTAACCCCATTGTTAGTTTAGATAGTACCATAGGAACTAATCTACTTTTAAGGTTGATCTAGATGTTATTATAGGTCTTCCAATATTTTCCATGGTCTTGAGGATGCATCTCATTCACTTAGGCATATTTTGGACCAAGATTTTTGGCACGCCTAATGGGACCTAAAATGTATTTCCCACAGACTGCTTAACTTCCCAGAGGACTCAATAATTTTATGACTAGTCTTGACCTCATAAATGGAGAGCACATGTTCACATGGTGATTCTGTTAGTTTAAGAACCAAAACATTTATAAAATCCACCAAAGGAAAATCTAAGAATTAAATGGTGATAGAATAAAAAAGCCAAGAAAGCTCACAAAATTCCAATCAAATGGATTTTCAAGTATTATAGTATATCCTTCCATAGCCTATGATAGGGTATATTTGTCTAGTTTTGAATAGTGTCAGATCCCTTAATCTCCCATATCTTCATGAGATTCCCCAAGTTACATTAAAGGCTTTACCTAATTATGATAATAATGGGAAAACTACTTACGAGCATTATCAAGAAGTTGCTTTGGCCACCTTATATAATATTTCATTTGAAAATGTAATGGTTAGACTCCTCATGTTGTCCCTCTAAGGTAGAGTGTAACAACGGTATTACTCATTGGGGGATAATAGTGTAAGGACCTGGGTAAACTTGGTTGAACCCCTAATATTAGAGCATGATGACCTAAGAGACCCTTTCTTACTACTCGTTCCATTTTTTTCTATACAAAGGCTTCCTTAGAAAATATCAATAATTTAAATATTAAATTTAGAGGGACCTTGAAAAGAATTCCTCAAGAAATAAGGTCTTCACATGCCCAAGCATATATATATCACCTTCATGCTATGATTCTGGATTTGATTATTTTGATCCAATAGTGTAATGAGACACTTTCCATAAATATTCCAAGTGGATATCAGGGCAAAAAACATGCTCATATCAATGGGAAATCTACCACCCAAAACCGCCATGTTATATATTCCTCAGATTCATCAGACAAACCCATAGGTACACTTTTTGGCAGTACCTCTTCCATAGTTAGATAGGTTGCATGGGACATACCCTTCAAAATTTCACCAAAAAATAAGGTATCTACTATCATCATCTCAAAGGCCCAGATAATTCAAGAATTAAAATTTATGATTCAACACTTGACTAATGAACTTAATATGGTGGAGCAACAAAAGACTAGATCTAGATACATGGTATATCTTCAAAGAGAATTTTCCTTAGAGACCAAGGTAAGAAAGGAATATTTTCATATTGCCAAAGATTAAAAAAATAAGAGAATACCCTAGTATGGTCAATATTAAGTGCTCAACATATGATAATAGTACTTATCAACTCTGTCAATAATAATTTCACTCAATAGCAACACAAGAAACTAATAATTTTGTGGCTCTTGCAATGGATCTAGATCATTTTTATAACAAAGAATATTTCCATTATGCATCTAGTCAATCCAAATGTGAGATCGGGTCATCATATTTGTTTGACATATACTCAATATATTGAAGGGATAGAAAATATGAAGTATGGAGTGGAGTAAGGAAAGAGTTAGAAGAAGATGATCTAGATGATATCTTATGTTCACAAGGGGAATATATGAAAGATAAAAGGCTAGAATTGCATGCAAAAATATGTGGTCAAGAAACTTTGTGCTTACAATGCCAAAGAAAATAGGCTTACCAAAAATTATACTATATGGCCATTATAAGAGAACAAAGAGAAAACACGGTGGAAGTCTATCATAAACTAACTCAAAAGGTACTTAAGCTGGTGGATACTCCAAGGGGTAGCATTGCAAAACGAGAAAAATATCTAGAGGGAATTTTTTTGGTCTCTAGATAGGTAAACATGGTAGAAGCAACTCTGAATGGTTTAGCAATTAGCAAAACTGCCCATTTGGACTCCAAATTAGCACATAAGAAACCATCCTTTGGCATGGGTAAGATCAATTTTTATCTCTTTTACTTATCAATATGCCTAGAATAATGGGTACTATATAATTGTACAATAGACCCAAAAGTTACGATCACAATCATACCTCAAGCAATCTATGATGCTACGAGCATACAATATACAAAACTAATTTCAAGATACTGCAATACAATGGAATGCTAGTTTGTATAGTGGAAGTAACAGAAAATGTCACAATCCTACTACATAGCTTACCATACTTAACAATAATTCAATATGTAATGGTCATCAATGTGAAACCAATAAAAAGGATGAGTTTATCTAAGGATTTCTTGGCACAAATAGGACACCTAGCACAAGATCATGCTCACATGATTTTTTCCTATATCTAGAAATTGGTCAAGATTCATGCTAAAAATATTTGGCCCTATAAAATTGAGAAATGTAAAGAACTAAAGGTACATCTAGCTGAAGAGGTCATATAGCTAGCTAAGGTGGAAATATATGATTGGCCAAAATATGAGAAAAAATTATTCTATAGGAAGCTTGTCTTGAGTAGTCCCAATGCAATGATTTTTTCAAACTCAAAAATTGATATAATATACAGATCAACTATGAATTATCACAACACACAGTTAGTCACATGTCCCAACAAGCAAACCCAAAAATTCTAGGATAGATACTAGGAGAGTGACACTCGATCAAAAATGGTTACAAGTTATATCTTGATATAGAGATTCTCATGCACCTTGGAACTCTTCAATAACTAGTAGGTGATTTGACACAAAAAAATACACATAAAGAAGGAAACTAGTAACTTACATGCTCAAGAAGAATAGATAGTGTTGATTTTCATTGCCAATTCTTGGATGAGCTTGGGATTTGGTCTAGGATCAAGGTCAATTCTATAGAAAAATTATAGCAAAACAAGCTATGTACCTAAGAAAATATATCAAAGAGAGAAGTTCAAATTTAGCATCATATGGTATGGATTGTAACAACCCCAATTGTTACCACCTCTTATCCATATTTTTTTATATATAAATACATCTTTCATGAGGTAAGGTACATAATCATGATATAATATAGAATAATTCCATTTGGATTGTAAGTTATCAAGGCAAATATTATCAAGAGATATTAAGATTTGATCAGAGTCACTCTTGAGTAGAAGTGATCAGCTTCTATGAAACCCTCATACCACTCGAATATGAGAATTCTCAGTGTTAAATTTCATCCCTCATAAAAGGAAAATCGCCCTATATAGGTGAATGCCTTGAATATGGAAAACCATCATAGATGAAATAGCCTCAACAATGGTTATTCATAGATATTATATCCTACCCACATCTTCTTGATGGGGTCACTAAGATAACAAAATTACTACACGTGATTAAAATTACGTTATCCTTGGAATGCCATATTATTTATTTGGTGATTGATTGTCATCCTCCCAGATCTATTGAGTTCTTGATTTGCTTCTAATTAAATTAGATTAATGGTATTGTTCTGTCTAGTATTGTCGTGTAGGTCCTCCATAAGTTTCTACACTATTGTAATCAATAAGAGATAAAAATTATAAACATTCATTAAACATCATATATTTGACAAAATATACTAATCAAAGAATTTTTATTACTTGATCAATTTCTAAAACATATATCACTTAACATTCATTAGAGGTGAATATTACAATATGAATACTTTATCTCTAATTTACAAATCTAGTAATCAAATACATAAAGTATTACAAATCATGGCTGATTTTCCATAAATTATTTCAGCCCTGCATAATTCCATTGGATCTATATCAATAAAAGCTTATTCATGATTACAATGATATTATCTCAAAACATAAACTATAGTCTTCAGAATTTGTTGTCCGGTTCTCCTCTAATTTGTCTTGAATCTTCTTGGAGTCAGAGATGATAGTAAAGGGATCAGAACAACTCAGATACAATTTATGCCAAATGCATTATAAGCAAGACATGCTTATTTAAATTAAATTCAATCATGCATCAATTATTTGCCAAATGTATAACATATATCAAGAAATCACCAAGCATGATTAAACAATTCATTCATCATTAATATTTTCATAACAAGGATTACTTCTTAATTTCATTCATCATTCATTTGGATTAAAACTAATTAAAAGTAAGAGTCCCATACCTCTTCCCAAGGAATGGATACCAATCCATCCTTTCCAAAAACTAGAAGACACTCTTCCACTCTTCTAGTTAATTCCATTCAATTACAATTTTCATTATAACACATATGATGCATAATATATCATTACTTTGTTCATTCAATTAATCTAATTACTAGATTTCACTTGTTCATTCTACTTGTCTATCTAATAGACCTCAAATCATAGTTGTTTTTTTTCTTATTTCATAATCCATTCGAATTCTAATAAAACAAAATCAATATTTACAAATCTAATTGATTTTAATCTAATTTTCCAATCATTCCAAAAATAAAGGAAATTGCTTTAATTTTAAATCCATTCAAATTTATATAAAATCTCTAATCAAGGTATCCAATGTTAATTGGCTTCTATATTATACAAAATAATTTCCAATATATCCAAATTCCTTACCCAAATTAATTTAAATCTAGTTTGCAACAGTCCTATATCCAATATAGTGAAAGTCCCTACTCCATAATCGTATGACATTAAAACATACAGGAACTCTTATTTGAAATTGGACTTCCGAAATATACTCAACATTCAGCATATAGATTGGCTTCCCATATTTTAATACATCATTCAACCTCTTTATGGTCCAAAAATTTTCCCTAGTCCACCAAAATAAGACGATCATAAGGTTATGTTGATCCTCAAATAAAGGTGCTAAGACCAATCAACCCGTCCTCAATAGCCCAAATATAGGTAGGTTTTGACATCAACAGGTTCAAGAGATCACATACAAATATATACTGAATGATTATAATGTACCTATATATATGCATCAAAAACACTTCTTGCCAAGTATTAAGCTACAATCTTATTATAAAACTCGTCAGCAAAAGAGAAGACGATGAATTGGAGTAAGGTCCGAACAATATATATATATATATATATATATATATATAAATATAAATATATATTATGATGGTCAAAGTTATGTTTATCAGTAGCGCAGTCCAGGGAAATATTATGGTTTCCCAGGTTTTGTATTATACTGCCACTGTGGGATATTTTTCATCAGATCGACATCGTCTATCGGGAGCACAATAGAGATCAATATTTTATTCAATGACCATGGGAGGAAGATCCATCTGCACTAAAAATGTTTGTATTTAAACATAAATACTTTCGACGACATCGCTTAACATGCAACCATATTGATTTTGATAAAGAGTATAGATATAGATAATCAATCAGAGTACCCGTCTGCACACGAGATGAGTTTGGATAATGCTACACATACTTGGTTAAGGTCTATCATGATTTGGGGGAACAACGATCCTAATGACCTCTAATTTCCAAAACATCTTGATTTCATAATACTAAATAAAACTTGGAGATGCGTGGATATAAGACAATCACTCAAATAAGGTATACTTGATCTGAATCAGTGACATCTATAGAAATTCAACCATCAAATTCACAACTGTGCCAACGATGAAATTACCCCTCATTATTTCTTGCATCGAAGTTCGAGCAATCATTTAGATTCTACACATAGCCAACCTATGTTTGAGTTTTAGATGTTATCTGATCATGCTACTGCCAAAGTCCCTATCATTACCACTAGATAGTCAGGTTGCCTTTTCGATGATCATCTCTTTCACAAAATAGTGGATAAATTATAGGGTGTATAGGGTGATAGTGGATTTCATGATTACAATACCCAAATTACCATCACTACTATAACCATTATACAAGGCACTGGAGAATGCTTTACAAAAGAAAAACACAGGTCCTTGTGATGAGATGACAGATGGAGATACAATTATAGAGGTGTGAAGAAATAAGTCCTAAGGTTTACATGAATTCCAATAATTGGGTCAGTTGTAGACACAAGTAGAGCTCCAATTTTATCCTAGAAGAGATCTCATGATTCAAGGCTAGAATACTTGCTACTTTCTCGAAGTAAGTTGGTCTACTTGAACCCGTAGGTTCGACCATAGAGTGACCTCTTCGACAGCTGTAATAGAGTCTATGTCTTGAATGACAACACTTACACACTATGCAATTTTAAAGCAAATCCACTATAGCCACAACTATATTATACTACCCTAACATTTTTAAACTTTATTAAAAATGAATTATACAACCAAAATAGTCTTACTTCATTTCAAATTAAACAAACACCCAATAATTCATAAGAGAAATAGAGTGGAAAGCTCCAACCTGGAACTCCAAAAATTGAATGCTTCCCAAAGCTTGTAAATCCCTTCTCCTACCTTCTTTAGTTCAACATAACATAGTATAATATAACATGATTCTTTTTTCTCAACCACAATGGCAATTTATAGCTTTCTTTATTCCAGACAAGAAAGATGTTTCTAAACATAAATATTTTTTATTTAT
The DNA here is from genome assembly GCA_028583015.1 of Wollemia nobilis. Classification (NCBI taxonomy): domain Eukaryota; kingdom Viridiplantae; phylum Streptophyta; class Pinopsida; order Araucariales; family Araucariaceae; genus Wollemia; species Wollemia nobilis. The sequence goes on along the minus strand of JAQPPZ010002381.1, from coordinate 3,646,721 downwards.
TTATTTTTGCTTTCTTTCTTTCAAAAAATATGCTTTTAAATATATATGTATTTTATTTATTATAATTTTTTTATCTTATTTTTCTCACCCCAATTTAAATCTTCCTTTAATATATATATTTTAATGGAAAGGGAATCCATACAGATAAGAGCATAATCTTTTTTTCATGTTTTAATCCAATTTAAAATTGAACAAGCTCATAAAAAAAAACTACCTAATTTCCTTCTAAAATAGGATCAACTAGATCCAACAAGCATGCTCAAAAAAATAAATCCTTTACTTTAAAAATTGCTCAATTTAAATATTTCACAAAATCATAATAAATTGCATGATATTATTTTCAATATTTTCTAGAATAATTTGTAAAATGCAAAACATTATTAATGTGCATTTTCAAAGTAAAATTCAATTAAACCAATCTCATGCAAATTAATCATGAAATCAAATATAAATCACATACAAATGGCATATAATCGATGCATGTGCCCAATATCCCCCATCACCATTTTTTCTTTGATTGGGTGGGATTTTTTTTAGAGTAATATTCAAGTAACACCGCCATCAGGGAGGTAACTAGTGATGATAGGAATATGAGATTTACCTATTGAGTTGTCATAGTCATCGTTTCCCTTATCATCTCTTGGTGGTTAGTATTCCACCTACGAGAGTAAATGTTCCTGCAATCAAGCAACGTAGCATCATTTTATTTTGACAAATACAATGAAAATATATTAAGCATTAAAACCAGCTATCATTACACAAATAGCATCTTAAAAATAGTCCTCCAAGGTGGGATGTGACATGGATATTACAAATTTTGACGATGAAATGGAATTCAACACTATTGAAGTGACAAGCCATACCACAGTTTTATGTAAATAGATTGAAAAATAAATAAAATTTGAATATAACTGGAAAATAAGGTGGTTAGCCAAGAAATAGCCAAATGGTTGAAATAGATTTTTTGGAAAGCACACCAAGTAGATTACATGTATAAATTCAAATAATTAAAGTAGCATATTACACAGAGCATTGATTTTGTAGCATTAAATATGTTCTTTATCAAAGCTAACAAATTTTAGGCTGAGAAAAAAGAGAACTGTCATGGAATACCAAGAAATGAATTATCTAGGTTGAGAGAGCCTATATAAGGAGTCTTTTCCTTTGAGCATTAAATAATTTTTGAGGAACACATTATCCCAAAGATACATATTGTATAAATTGTTTCTATAAAATGAAAGGAATATGCATGAGGAATGACCCTAGATAGAAACTACAAATGGGTCTCAATATTCCTGCACCAAGGGGAGTTGTTAAAGCATTAAATATGAAGGATGATCACTCTTATCCTTCCTAACGTTAGCTAATGCAGGAATTTTACTTGATGGTATCCCAATAGCAATCTCAATGTTAGCTAAAACCATTCAATGTTTGCTAAAGGTGCTCCTCCATTGAAAATGTTTGCACTCCTCGTATCCTATGATTAAGTCTAGTAGAGATAACACAATATTTTGGTAATTGGATTTTGATCTTTCCTAAGAACACCAAAATTATACCAAAAGAGTGAATTCCAAGGACAAAAGAAAAAGAAAATAAGGACAAATTAGAAAGTTAGTAAGGTTAGAAAGCCTATGAATGCTAAAATATCAAGAAGCTTGTAAAGCAAGAGCAACCAATTATAGCCCCCTGTTCAATTTATGGAATGTTTTAATATAGAACATAGATAATAAAGAGTAAAAATTCAAAATAATTTCCTTACTCAAGATGGGAATGCTTCACCTTTTCTACATTTTTGTTATTTGAAGTCAAAATAGCAAACAATGAGGTAAAAGGAAAAATAAGTGCTCAAATATAATGTTGGGTGAAATCAAGAAAATCCAAAGATATCCATTATTTAGGTATTGCGTCTCTCATATTTCCTTATCTTCCTTCCATATCCTCCCATGTCCCGTCACTATTCTTATTTTTGCTCACTCCACTTCCTCCAATCATTCTAGACTCAATATTATTCACTCTCCACCCTTTTTCCAAATATCTCCTAAAATCTTCTTGTCCTATCACTCCATGACTCCATAGCCCAATGTAAAGGCTAGGTAAGTTCTTACCTTACAAGAAACTAAAGTAAATTCTAGTTGATTGAGGAGCTATGTGGAAATGACACAAAAGCATCAAATAAAATATAGATGAAGCCTACGATATGGAACTTCAATACCTTAGTGATGAAATTATATGCAGTGTCATCATGAGAAGTACAAGTTGAGAAAATGTGTTGCAACATAATGCCTCGATATGAACAAATTGGTATTTCAAAATTTGACAAGTGATAGGTGGCATCAAGAAGATAAAGTAGGTGATATGTGATCCCTTGCCATGTTCCATAGTAAATACACCATAAAATAAAGTATGCATAGCAATAAAGAAAAATTTGTGGTAGCAAGAGGTAGTTGGTTGAACGAAAGGAAGAGGATGTGCACCATATTTTTGCATGAGGGAGAAAAATCCATCAAAGAATATCATATCTGAGGAAAGATCAAGTTCAATTAATTCTCTAGATATCATAATCATCTGCAAAGTGCTATAAAGAGAAATGTGAGGCCAAATCTATACATGAAGTTTTCTTTTATGCTAAGGTCCTAATCTTGAGTAGCTATGCATACTTCCAAAGCACCAACTTGTGCAACTGTATACAATTCTAAAGAATAATACTTACATATTTTTACAAAAAAGAAATTAGTAGAGAGCATAATATTCATGAGTGCTTGGAATATTGACCTAAGGCCAATTGCCTAAGTTGAACTACCCAAACCTAAAGCAACTATTAGCTATGGTCAATTATGCTCATGCAAGATTCAAATTTTTTGGAGGTGCTTGCATCCAAGTATCCCTCTATCTTTTCATTTCTCTTCCTCTTTTTGTATTTCCCTATTATTTCTACTTCCAAAGCCTATCTACATATGTATCTCTCCACCATTACCAACCTTTCCATTTCTCAACGCCCATGCCTTTCTTACTTCTTATATTTTCTTATCCCCAAATACTTGGGGTTATGATAAGTTTTGTGCTAGACAAGAGCATCCCTACAAGTTTTATTATTAGCATACATCATATGATCAATCAAACCCTCATTGTTTACATCCATCACATCTCCTATTTTGAGTTTCTTTTATTTCTTGTAACCTTAATATTTGATTACTTGTGTACCTATATTTCCCATAAGTTCATCTTCTAGCTCCCTTTCCTTATATTGTTCTTGTTACCCCATGTTTAAGGTTTGCTAGGTTCTCTATTTTTACAAGCAAAAATCCCCATAATTCGCCAATAATATAGGTCAATTTCACCACCCATATTCACAAATCCTAGTAGATACAGTTGGATTATGATTTTGATCAAATTTTATCATCATTTTCCTAAGGAATAAACACAAAAAATAGATTTAAAATATCTTTTGGGTCCACTATGAATATTTAGCTACAAAGAAAAGGTAGAATACTAACTAGTAGAACTATAGGTCAACTCAATATCCAATAGTCCTTGGATAGAATTGAAATTTTGGCTAAAGCAAACTAGTTTGGCACACTATAGCAATGTCATACTAAAATTTTGATCAAATAAAGGTAATTTGATGTCATGCATGAGTTTCAGGCATGGGAATCTGACACACATAAGCAATACTAGAATTTATAAAAAATTAATGCAAGCATAGCCTTAGCAAAATTATAGCATTTGATATTCATCACATTGTTAGATACAAGAATTTAGTTAAGACAAAGCATACAACATGAAGCAATAGATCAGAATTTTTAAGTAGCTAACATCCAAAAAGGTGCTAAAAATATTTGGTGCCCAACATATCTTTGGATTTAAAATATAACTAAGTGTGGATCTTAATCTAGCAAGGCACCAAAATTTTTGAGGTGTTGATACCATCCATAAAAAATAAGATTTTGGCATTCAATATTCAAAATAATGTATGACCAAATTCAAATTTTGGCTAAGTATGAAAAATTTGTTAGACTTACAAAGAATTTGATGTCATCCACAAACCAAAAAAAGTAACGTTGAAGTATAATACTAGACTCAAATTATGCTAAGGTATAGAGTCTAACACAAATAAATTCTAACTTATAAGTACCTCGAAACACTCTCAAAGCTTTGGCATCTAGAATAAGGCTCTCAAAGCTATCCCATTTAGCAAGATTTGCACATGTCAACATGCTACCCAAAATCATTGTTGTCAAAGATCTCAATGGTTGAAGGTTTTCTCCATCACACACCTATCCTTATATAACTGGATCAATGCAATAGAAATGAGTAAGAAAGTAGATCTATTACAATATGCTCAAGATCTGATGGTGTAGTGTACACACAAGCTGCTTAAAAGGAATCTAGTCTAGATACATCAACAAAACATGCTTGAAGAGATTAAGACTAGCTAAGAAAAAAGTAATGACCACTCCATGCACTCACCCTGACAGGCCTATAAGAGAGCCTCCACATAATAAATCCAATCTAACTAAATTTAATATAAATCTATATATACTTGAATGTAGCTCATTTCAAGGGTTGGCTCTTTAGCTTTTACAATTGCATAAGTTGTATGATTGAAGGCTATACACCTCTTAATGAAAATTGAAGTGTTGTTTGGCCTCTATCTAAAGATGTTGTATAACATGTATGTATGTTAATTTAATTGCTAAGCATTTATATTAAAGTTGGATGAATAGTGTATTTTGCTAAAGTTATTTTATTATCTGGATATTTCCCTAGATATCTTTAACCCAGTTGTTAGTTTAGCTGGTACTAGAGGAACCAACCTACTTTGAAGGTTGATCTACAAGCCATTATAGGTCTTCCAATCTTGTTCAAGGTCACATATCATTCGCTTAGGCAAATTTTAGACCAAGAGTAACCTAGTGCTAAAATGGGATGAGAAAATGGCTAATATGGGAAATCATCAAAACTTTGACTCCTATGGTCTAAGCCTTATTAGTTTTTTGAGAAGTAAAAATGCAACACATTTGATTTGGCTATAGCTAATGATCAAATTTGTTGATACCAATAAATAGCCAATTTTTTAAACATTTTGTATAGAAAAAAAAGCATTACAAATTGTATTGTATTGTAAATAGAAAAGTGTGCATAGATAGGTATAGGGTTGTAATAGGTGGTGTGAAAATTTTGAAATATGAAAATATTTTTTATCCAATAGCCTCCCATAATAAGGCCATAAGATTCAAGTGCCCATCCAAAAACTCTTGGGAAGCATATTTCTAGATATTACGGCTTGGGAAAAGAATGAAAATCAACTAATGTATAAATAAATATAATCAAGGAAAGAAACTAGTGGTGGAAGAGCAAAGGAAAAAATATGGAGTGAAGTTGCTAGGACTCTAGGTATGACACAACTGGAATACAAATTTTAGAGAAAGAATGACACATAATACATGAATTATTCTGAATAACATAAGCTAATATTGAGATAGGGGGTGAACAGTATAAGATAAAAAAATTTAATTTTCAATCCAAATGATAACAACAATAATATCAAAGCAGTAAATAATGCATACATCATAACACACATGAGAGACATGATTTAATGTGGTTCACCCAATGTGGGTTACGTCCACGAAGAAAATATTCCTTATAAATTTTCTCAATGAATCTTTTGGAAACCAAATACCTATTACAATGTTTATGGATATCTTTCCAAAGGAGACACCAATCCCCTATGCTCAATTTCATGGATCTCTATCCACAGGAGACCTCTATCCCCACTGCTCTGGTTTGTGGATCTCTTTCCACAGGAGAACTCTATCCCCTCTAATCTGGTTTATGGATATCTCTCCATAGGATAACTCTATCCGCTCTACTCTACTAAAATTTGATAAAATATGCTCACAATTTAGATCCAATCTACTCACAACACTGTCTTAAACCTTCTCACAAGTCTACCTCAAACCTACTCACAAGTCTAATCCAATATGCTCACAACATTGTGTTAAACCTGCTCATAATTTTACCTCAAAACTTGCTCACTGTCTCTGCTGAATTTTGCTCTAATACATGCTCATAACTTCTCATAACACATGCTCAAAATTCCTCATAAAATTTGCTTGATTATAATACTTCAATCATATTCTATCAAGAATTATTTTTCAATGCAATATGATTCCATCATATGTTCTTTTCAATTTAACTCAATCCAATACACAGTTTGCTTTAAAAAACTTTCTCATCCACATTCAATACATTAAAATCAATGCTATAAGGATTAGAAATTCATTCAAACAATAAAATTTATCTCATAAACCCTAGCTCAAATATTTCCAACAATGCATACCAAACAACCCTTTTATCTCCACCTTATGTTCCAGAAAAATTACTCAAAAAAACACCTTAAATAAGGAATGATGTGCCCATACCTCTTATTTTGCTCTAATGAAGATATGTCCTCAAAAACCTGTCTCACAAACAACTAATATTTTCTTGTGCCACTTCAAGGGTTAGATAGCAAAACATTCCTTAAGTCAATTTTCATAAAAAGCCTCCTCAAAAGATGTGCATAGCAAAGATGAAACTAATACTTTATTATTTTCTTTTTATCTTCACAACAATGCAACTTATAGAACCCTTAAAACTTTTATCAAGATGTGCAAATATTACAAAGTATAATGAACTCACATACACCATTTTCTTTCCTTTCTTGAAAGTAATTATTTCAACTCTCAACTATTACCCAAAGCACATAGAAATCACTTTTATTTCAATAAAATGTTACACGAACATATCATACTCTATACACCTTATGACTCCATATAATGTAATTTTCATATGTTTTATTTCTTTCACAACACAACCTTATTACTCCTATGCATACACAACAATACACTCTAAAGCACACTCAAAAATTACTCTTCAATCCAGCCAACTTTAACCTTACAAAAATTAATCAAGTCAATATTATAATTCCCAAAAATGTTTGTGCTCAATGAGAAACAAGTACCTCTTATGATATAATAGTTTTAACCCTGGAAATATGTATAACATCTTCCATGATGCTCAACATCCAACTATGACACCACAACTTTGGAGCTCAAAATGGTGATCTGTGATTTAACCCAAAACTGCCTTGCATCAATGAAAAACTCCTACCTAGGAAACCATGCAAACTTTCTTCCCAAAACACTATCAAGGAGAATTGATCCCAATATGTCTTTTGTCCTATGCTCTAGCTCTCAATCTAGTAGCCACTTACGCTGAATATAAATCAATGTGCTCAAGTAATGATTGTCTTAAGGTCCGGACTTAGGTTTATATACGTTTTCCTTCAATGCTTGGATGACTTCGATGCTCATTTAATTTATGGAGTGTCTTTTTTACCTTGGTCTACATTGGTGCTTGAGTACCATGATTTACCTTCCATTGCCTTGGTCTGTGTTGGCACTTAAATTCAAACCTATTTTTGGTGCCATCCCTCTTTTTAAAGTTTGAAATTATAATATTAAAAATATTATAATGTTTTATTATTTTAGAGCCTTGGTCTATTGAAAATAGACTATTTTCTCCTTTTGCCTTTATAGACCTTGGTCTATGCTTTTAGATTATTTCCTCTTGGTTTATGTCCTTTTCAAGAATCCTTTATAATATGTTAACATAAATATTGTAATGATTTTCTCAACCAATATTATAATAATAAATATTATAATAATTTCCTTGATATTAATGACAACCAAAGAGATCTTCTCTTTTGACATCAACCTATGAAATTAATCCTTTGAAATCAATGACAACACACTATACTCAAATTTCCAACAATCTCCTCCTTTGTCATTGATGGCAACCCTTTCTAAAAATTTCTTTTCCAATTACTGGATTCCAAATTTTCTCCCCCTGGGAAACTGCTCTCCCTAACTGGATGCTCTCCCCTAACTCAAATCTCTCCCCATTTGACATCAATTGTAAATGGAATCCTTTGGGGCTAAATATAAGACTCTTATTTCAGCCCCCTCCCCACCTCCTCTCCTTGAGGTGATTAATTTTGGGGTGGGAGTAAGACTACTCCCAATTTCCTTCTAAGATACTCAAAAGTTTCCTTTGGCAATGGCTTAGTAAATATATCCACAAGTTTTTCCTTTGTAATATCATATTCCAATTTGACTTGCTTATCCATCAGTTTTTATCTCAAAAAATGATATTTTATTGGAATGTGCTTGGCCCTTGAGTGCATCACAATATTCTTTAAAATATTTATGGCACTTGTATTATCACATAGTATGGATATGGGATGATCATGCTCTATCTTAAAGTCCTTTAAAGTTTACTTCATCCATAACACTTGTGTACAACAAGCAACTACTGCAATGTACTCTACCTCTGCCATGGATAAGGATATAGATGCTTGTTTCTTGCTTAGCCAAGAGACTAAAAAATATCCAAGAGAGAATGCTCCTCCACTTGTGCTTTTTCTATAATCAATACTTTCTACCCAATATGCATCTGTATATGCTATGAGAATGAAATTATCACTTATGGGATACCAAATTCCAAATTCTATAGTTCCTTTTAAATACTTGAGAATTCTCTTTACTACCAATACATGTGTTTCCTTTGGCCCTGCTTGATCTCTTACCACTAGTCCCACTGCATGCATTATATCTGGTCTTGTAGTTTTAACATATAGTAAGCTACCAATCATAGATCTATACAATGTCTGATTTACTTCAAGAGATTCATCATCTTTACTCAACTTACATCCTGTAATCATGGGGGTACTCACTGGTTTACAATCCTCCAATTTGAATTTCTTCAACATTTATTTTATATACTTGGTTTGTGAGAGAAATACACCCTTTTTTTATTGTGAAATCTGTAATATGAGGAAGAAAGATAACTCACCAAGCATTGACATTTCAAATTCATTTTGCATACTATTTGCAAATTTCTGACACATCTTACCATTACTACCTCTAAAAATAATGTCATCTACATAGACCACCACAATTTATAAGTCATTTCGTTCATATGTATAAATTATTTTCAACTGTTCCTTTTTTGAAATCCCATTCTTGAAGATACTTATCCAATCTTGAATACCAAGCTATAGAAGCTTACTTTAGTCCATAAAGAGACTTCTTTAATATACATACATAATATAGCTTATCAGTTAGGCTAAACTCCTTAGGTTGCTCAATATAGACCTCTTCATCCAAGATGCCATTGAGAAAAGCTAATTTTACATCCATTTGATATACTTTGAAATTTTTGAAACTTGATAAAGCTAAAAACATCCTTATGGCCTCAATTCATGCAATGGGAGAAAATGTTTCATCAAAATCAACCCCTTCAACCTGTGCATAGCATTTGCATACCAGTATTGCTTTAATTCTGACTACCTAACCATCTTCATTTAAATTATTTATATAAACCCATTTAGTGCCAATTACATTCTTATATTTTGGTCACGGGACAAATTTCCAAGTCTCACTTTTTTCTATTTGATCCAATTCCTCATCCATTGCCTTGATCCAAAATTTATCTTCTCTTACCTCATTGAAATCCTTGGGCTCAATTTTAGACAACAAAGAAATATTTGCATGTTCACTTATTCCTATTATCTTCCTCCTTATTTGTATTTCATCTATATTTCCAATAATAAAATCTCTTGGATGATTATTTTGCACATACCTGGATGGAGTCTTAGGTGGTGTTCTTTGTGTTTCATCTTCATCTGATTCTTCACCTACTTCTTCTTGGCAATTTTCTTCTTCTTGATATATAACTTCTTGAGCTGGTTCTTTGACCTTGTTTGTTCATCAATTGTTACATTTATACTTTTCATAATTGTATGTGTCCTCTTATTATAGAATTTATAGGTTTTTCTCTTAGTGGAATAGCCAAGGAATATACCCTCATTGCATCTTGAATCAAAGTTGCACAAGTTTTTCTCTTCTCGTATAATGTAACATTTACTTTCAAAAACTTTGAAATACTTCACAGTAGCTGGTATTCCTTTCCAAAGCTCATATGGAATTTTGTGATGTTTTACTCTTACTTGAGCCCTATTTATGATATATATAGTTGTATAAACTACCTCTCTCCAAAAACCATATGAAATCTTAGACTCATTTAGCATAGCTTTGGCCATATTCTCAATAGTTATATTTTTCCTTTCAACTACTCCATTTTTTTGTGGATTTCTTACTACTGAATATTCTCTTTTGATCTCATGTTGTTCATAGAATTCTATGAATTCACCTAAATTAAATTCTCCTCCTCTATCTGCTCTTAGACACTTGGTCTTTTTACCTGTTTCATTTTCCACTAGAACTTTGAATGCCTAGAATTTCTCAATGGCTTCTGACTTTTATTTTAAGAAAGCTACCCAAGTCATTATGTAGGAATCATCTATAAATAACATGAAGTAATTGTCTCCTTGTAAACTCTTTGTCCTTGTAGGACCACATAAATCAGTGTGAACTAGTTTCAATGATTCAGATGAAGTAAAATCTTTTGACTTGAAACATGTTCTTGTTTGCTTTCCATGCTGATATTATGCATAGAATGTGCTTTGTGGTCTTTTATTTTGGGTAAGTCTTTGACTGTTTGCTTGCTTCTTATTTTTACTAGGTTATCAAAATTTAGATGATCCATTCTCCTATACCATAGCCAACTCTCATACTCTTGTGATAAGAAATATTTTTCTCCCTTAATTTCACTTAGTATGTAGAGATTGTTTGTAGTTCTACTGGCATCTGCAATAAGCTTTCCTATCTTGGATTTTATGATCTCACATCTATTTGGATGAAAAGTGACTATGTACCCCTAATAACAAAGTTGAATTACACTCAAAAAATTGTGCTTCAATCCCTTAACATACAATACATTTTTTGTCCTTGATTTTCCATTATCTAAACTCAAAGTCTCTTTCCCAATAATTTTTTTTGAACCATTGTCACCAAATTTTACTGATCCTCCATTGATTTCTTTAAGAGCAAGAAATTTACTTTTGTCACCTGTCATGACTCGAACAACCACTATCAAGAAACCACTGATTTCTTTTATCTTGTACATGAAGATTTGTTTGTACCAGCATTGACTTCTCCTTTTCTTGCTCTTTTCTCTCTTTATAAACTTTTGAGGTTGTATTATTTTAATCCTTCTAATCCTCCTTCTTTTTGCTTGATTCAGGAAATACTATTTTACACTATTTGGTATTGTACCCAAATTTATTGCATTTGTACCAGATGATATTGTTATCCATGAGAGGTGCAAATGAATTAAAATTTCTATCAACATTATTTCTCACATGGACCATGCAATGTACAACTCTATGACCATATTTGTTACATGAAAAACAATAACCATGGAAGAAAGTTTGTAATCTGTTAGATTACCTTGAATAAAATGGTTGCATGCTTCTTCCTTTGTCATTTCTATAATTAACTTTTGTCCATGAGGCTTCTTTGCTTTCTTCCTTCTTGATGCTTTTGCCTTTCAATACATTAGCATAGGTCATGGGCTCTTCTTTATTTGATATCTTTGTTCCTTTGGTGCTTGTCTCCTCTGTCTGTTTCCCTAACTTTATATCTTGTTGTAACTTATCTTTAGACTTTTCAACTCCCCTTCTTAGAGAGAAAAATTCAGATTCCAACCCTTCACATTCTAACTCTTTTGCCTTTAATTGTTCTGCCATATCCTTTTCATTTTTCCTTACCTCTTTAACTTTTACCTTTAGCTTTGTGAGATTTTGTAGAAGTATTTTCTTTGCTTCCTCATCCTCTTGAATTTGAGCCTTCAAAATTGAATTCTTCTTTCTAACTCTTTCCAAGTTTCTAAGAGCAACAATAAGTTCCTCTTTTATGTCGATCATGGCTTCTTCTCCACTTTCTATGATCTTGTATGTTATTGTAGGATCTTCCTTCAAGCTGTTAGGCTTTTCATGAAGGAACCCACTCTGATACCAATTGAAGAACATAAAATTATACTAAGAGTGGGGTGAATAGTATAAGATAAAAAATTTTACTTTTCAATTCAAATGATAACAACAATAATATCAAAGTAGTAAATAATGCACACATCATCACACACATGAGAGACATGATTTAACATGGTTCATACAATGTGGGTTACATCCACAAAGAAAATATTCCTTATAAATTTTCTTAATGAATATTTTGGAAACCAAATTCCTATTGCAATTTTTATGGACCTCTGTCCAAAGGAGACACCAATCCCCTATGCTAAAGTTTGTGGATCTCTATCCATAGGAGACCTCTGTCCCCACTGCTCTAGTTTATGGATATATTTTCATAGGAGAACTATATCCCCTGTACTTTGGTTTGTGGATCTCTCTCCATAGGATAACTCTATCCCCTCTGCTCTACTCAACTCTGATCAAATATACTCACAATTCAGATCTAATCTACTCACAACACTGTCTTAAACCTTCTCACAAGTCTACCTCAAACCTGCTCACAAGTTTGATCTAATCTGCTCACAACACTGTGTTAAACCTGCTCACACGTTTACCTCAAACCTTCTCACTGTATCTCCTCAATTTTTCTCTAATACATGCTCATAACTTCTCATAACACATGCTCAAATCTGCTCATAATATTTGCTTGATTATAATACTTTAATCATATTCTATCAAGAATTATTTTTTAATGCGATATGATCCCATCATATGTTATTTTCAATTTAATTCAATCCATTACATAATTTTCTTTATAAAAATTGCTCATCCACATTCAATACATTCAAATCAATGCGATAAGAATTACAAATTCATTCAAAAAATGAAATTTATTTCATAAACCATAGCTCAAATATTTTCAACAATGCATACCAAATAACCCTTTTATCCCCACCTTATGTTCTAGAAACATTACTCAACAAAATACCTTAAATAAGGAATGATGTGCTCATACCTCTTATTTTGCTCTGATGAAGATATGTCCTCAAAAACCTGTATCACAAACAACTAATATTTTCTTGTGCCACTTCAAGGGTTAGATAGCAAAACATTCCTTAAGTCATTTTTCATAAAAGGCCTCCTCAAAAGATGTGCATAGCAAAGCTGAAAATAATACTTTATTATTTTCTTTTTATCTTTACAAAAATGCAAGGTATAGAACCCTTAAACCTTTTCTCAAGATGTGCAAAGATTACAAAGTACAATGAACTCACATACACCCTTTTCTCTCCTTTCTTGAAAGTAATTATTTCAACTCTCAACTATTACCCAAAGCACATAGAAGTCACTTTTATTTCAATCAAATGTTACACAGATATATCAGACTCTATACACCTTATGGCTCCATCTAATGTAATTTTCACATGTGCTATTTCTTTCACAACACAACCTTATTCCTCCTATGCATACACAACAATACACTCTAAAGCCCACTCAGAAATAACACTTCAATCTAGCCAACTTTAACCTTACAAAAATTAATAAAATAAACATTATATTTCCTAAAAATGTTAGCGTTTAATGAGAAACAAGTACCTCTTATGTTGTAATAGTTTGAAACCTAGAAATATGCACAACAACACCCTACATGGCGCTCAACGTCTAGTTGTGACACCACAGCTTTGGAGCTCAAAATGGTGATCTACTATTTAGCCCAACACTACCTTGCATCAACAAAAAACTCCCACCTAGGAAAGTGTGCAACCTTTCTACCTAAAATGTTGTCAAGGAGATTTAACCCCAATATCTCTTCTATCCTATGCTCTATCTCTCAATCCAACAACTACCTGTACCGAATAGGAATTAACGTGCTCAAGTAATGATTGTCCTAAGGTTCAACCTTAGGTTTATATACATTTTCCTTCAATGCTTGGATGACGTCGGTGCTCATTTAATTTATGGAGTGTCTTCTTTTACCTTGGTCTACGTCAGTGCTTAAGTACCATGATTTACATTCCATTACCTTGGTCTATGTTGGCGCTTTAATTCAAACTTGTTTTTGGCACCATCTCTCTTTTTAAAGCTTGACATTATAATATTAAAAATATTATAATATTTTATTATTTTATAGCCTTGGTCTATTGAAAATAGACTTTTTTCTCCTTTTACCTTTATAGACCTTGGTCTATGCTTTATATTCTTTCCTCTAGGTTTATGTCCTTTTCAAGAATCCTTTATAATATTTAAACATAAATATTGTAATGCTTTTGTCAACCAATATTATAATAATAAATATTATAATATTTTCCTTGATATTATTGATAATCAAAGACATCTTCTCTTTTGACATCAACCTATGAAATCAATCCTTTGACATCAATGACAACACACTATACTCAAATTTCCAACATCTTCAACATATAAAGTATGCCTTTGTACTATGATTTTAAAATAAGCATGAGGTATTCAACAAAATTAAATAAATAATAGGAAAATAAGGACTGTATTCGGAGAAAGATATTGGATCTAATAAAAAAAGGGCATGTGCACAAATTCAATTTTTTAAGATTTATAAAAGCATATGTAGATTTTTTATAAATCTACATTGAAAACTTCAGCTATGATGGTCATCAATTGAGACTATAAAAGCATATGTAGATTTATTATAGTTTACTGAGTATTTTAAAGCTTGGTAGAAGTTTTGAGCAATTTGGTAAGTTTTTATGGTAAGTGTTCAACATAGTACTTATGGATATCTCAAGAACACCTATGTACCTAGAAATTGTTTGTAGCCCTAGATAAAATCACCTACACAATATCACAAAGAAGAAGACAACAAGGATGCATCTAGATCACTGGGATTCAAGCACTTGGAGCATTTACTTAAGGCACTTTACCCTTGTCCAAAGTTGGTTTGAGCTATTGTGGAATACTTTTAGGTAAAATCTAGCTCTCCAAAAGGTTCCATAATTTAGGTATATTTGCTTTCTCTTCTTACTATTCCTCTCCTGTTAAGTCATATTCTTATTTTTTCCACTTCTTGTTTCCCTCTTCTCTTCTCCTCCCCACTCATCCCTTCACAAAGTATTTTTCATTAAGTTATCACCTTCTTCATTCTTCTTAATCATCCAATTTTGCTATTCTACTCCTATAGTAGGTTTTTGTTGTTCTTTGCCACCTCTTGTTCTCTTCCTCCTTCTTTTGTCAAATAAAATTCCATATTTCGTTGATAAATGGGGTGCAGTCAAATAAAGGGTATATTCCAGTGCTTCTTCTAAAGCCCCTATTATGACAAAAAAATTAAGAACTCCCTTTAAGTCCATAGATTTACTTGCTCCATCTTCTACATCCATTCAAGCCCCCAAATGCTTCCTTCCCCCCATAACATTTTATCATATTTTTCTTCCCTCATAACTCCATTACCCAATGAATAACATTCTCTAGGTTTTCAATTTTATGAACAAAAATCCTTGGATGTGCCAATAATGTGGACCAATGAAAACTTCCCACATAGATATGTCCAAGAAAATTTGTCGTACTATCGGTTTTGTATAATTTTGTTGCTTAAAAGCAAGGAAACCTTGTCATACTTCATAGTTTTTGTATATATGACTAGTCAAAAGCCAAAATGCATCTTGTTGAGCACAATTTTTTTTTTATGCAAAGAAGTCCAAGCAAAGAAAGGCTTAAGTTGGCTAAAAAGTTTGAGTGATGGTGTAAGCAAGCATCCCAAAATTCCCAACCAATAAAAAGTATAAATAGCAATAATGGCCAAAGTGTTTTCAAAACTATATCAACCTAAGCACTCCAAATTTTTAGCAAGATGCAAAAATACTCAATGAAAGGAATGTTGAGTCCTTAGGAAGGGCCTCAAGTGACCAAACACTCTTCCAAGGAAAATTCAAGGGAGAAGGGGATTATGGTTCATCTAAATATTTACATCCCAACTTGATAGAGTTACATCACCTTTTTATAGATTCATGATCTCTTGAAATATCTTCTAGAGAATCTGACCATATTTCCCTCACCCAAATTGTTAATAGGTATCCAAGATATGGAAATGTTACATCAATATAATTTTTTACTTATGAACCTTCATTATCTAGAGAAACCCAATCCAATAATTATTATTTTTAATTAGAAATAAGATTATAAGTCTTCTACCAAGCATCAAGCTAAAATGTTTATAAAATATCCCTCATTAAGTGACCATCCACAATATTTTTTTAAAATTATTGTAAACCTTTTCTATTCAATAGTCTTCATCCAAGTTTTGCCTCTAATGCCAAATGCATAAATCTACAATTTTTTTATTGATAATGGGGTTTTGAAAGGGTCCCAAAACCTTTTACATCATCAAGATAAGGGAGGACCCCAAAACCAAGAGGACCTCAACCATCATCTTAAACCAAGAATGACAAAAAAGACAATAGGGCAAGGATTGAAGCCTAGTAAGTAATATAAAAAATAGACAAAAAGGGACCAGCCTAGGACCAAAAAAAAAGAAAACCCAAACCAAAATAGGCAGGAGAACATCCCAGCTAGTCAGAAGCATGGATCGGGTCTTGATTTTTTCCTCCACGTTGGACAATGCATAAATCTACAATTTCAGAAGCTTGACCCTCAAATATTGTTTCTTGTTCAAACCTTATTACTTTTGCAAAGAGAAAACTTAAAATTTTCCTCCCATCCTTCCCAAAGAAAATCCCTTTAAATTTTGTCAAATATGGATGTTATACTGGAGCCATATATGTAGGGATAGACTCCAATATATAAATTGAAGATTTCCAGTTGTCATTATTAGAAACTTATATTTCCAATAAAACAATCAAGATTTCATTCTATTCAAAATTAGGTCTTAAAGCCCTAAGTTCTTTTATCAAATAATGAAACAACTAGATCTGTTGATGGTATTTTTCCAAATTTTAAACCCTAAAATTTCTATAATAATCCATTATAAATAAAGCATAGTGTTAATAAAAAACTTCATGAATTTTGTTGCGCTTACTAATCTAAAAATATTCTCATAGTTTGATAATATTGATTTAAATTGTATGTCCTAACTAATTCTAGAAAGACCTAAAAGAAAAGTGTCATCAACAAATTGGATACGAGATTCAAAGGGACCCCTTTTTGCAACCTAAATACCATTGATTTTGAATTTGAGAAAGCACTTCATAAAATTTCAATAAGAATAATTTTGGGTATGTAGGATCTCAAATTTAGCCCACTTTTGTCTATGACATACTATTTTAGCTAGAACATATTAGTCAGGTTGCAAACCCTCTAACTAAATAATTGTAACATTATTTGATCCATCCATAAATAAACATTTAACTAAACAAGTGTCACATAACCCTACCTTTACAAACAAAAAATGGATAAAATAAACTATCCTACCAAAATAATTTTAACTTGGCCAAATCTAAAGTTTTGGTCATAAGGTAGTAGTTTGTGCATACCATTTTTGATCAAACACCTATGTGTGACATAATCCT
This sequence comes from Wollemia nobilis, assembly GCA_028583015.1. Lineage (NCBI taxonomy): Eukaryota > Viridiplantae > Streptophyta > Pinopsida > Araucariales > Araucariaceae > Wollemia > Wollemia nobilis. The sequence continues at coordinate 3,629,309 of JAQPPZ010002381.1, read as the reverse complement.
ATCTTCACATTTAATTTTTAAAATAAAATAATAACCATTTTCCAATGTGGATTCCTTAAACATACATTTAAAAATATTATTTTTATGGTATAACTACTTAACTAGTTAGATCTTGTAGTCTAGATATTTTTTTAATAAGCTATGTGGCTTCTATTGGGGGCCACTCCCATTACAAAAACAAAACATTACATTATTCTCATTACATTTCTAACAAGTTAATTAAAGCATACCCAACTTTTCCTTTCTATCAAAGATATTCTCCATCTTCCTCAACCTACTAAGTTTCCATAATCAACTCCTTTTATATCATATGCCTTCCAAAATTTAAATTTTATCAAGATGAAATTGAATATCATAAATGGCTAAAATATTTACTACCTAGCTTCTATATCTATAAATATATTATCTATAACAACCTCACAATTTCTTAATACCTTTTTTAGGGTTCTTATTCATTCCCCTAATATTCCAAAATATTATTTTCATTGTTATTTTTTGTTTTTATTTGTGGGTTTAGCCCCACTTCTTGTTAGTACTTGTGATATTTGCTTTTGTTTTCCCATATCAATATCTCTTTGGGTTTCTTTTTCTCTTTGTTTTTGCTTATTGGGTCTTCCTCTCTTTTTTTCATTCCTAGCAATACATTCATCTTCATCAATCTCTTCAATATTCTCACATTGCTCATACTAAGACTTATCATCTTTAGGTTTACCTTGTTCTGAAGGATCTAAAGTGAAAGGAATAACCTCAAAAGCACAATCTTCTTTATGTTTCCCTAGAAATCCTAAAGTGCAAGGATACTCTTCTATAGTAATTACCCTATTTTTTAAAATTAGTTTAGCAATTACCTTCTTATTCTTCCATAAAAAACCTAAATTGTTATGGGTTTCCTCCATCCTCATTCCTTTATTATTCTACTCTTGAAACCTTAAAGTGCAAGGGATAACATCTTCATGCCTTTCACTTTTATTACCTGGAGAGGATTATATACTACTCAAGGAAAATGAAGATGATTTAATTAGAATAAACTTGACCTCTTTTGTCATCTTTGTTTTAGGATTTCTCTCCACATCTTATTTTACACCTTTAATTCCTTCTAAACTTTCCAAATGATACTACATATATGATTTCTTTACCTCTTCTTTCAGAGTGCAATATCCTTGATTTGATCTAGGTTCTATTATTGTATGATTTCCTTGCTTTGTCTTAAATTTTATCTCATCGCTAGAATTTTTTATCTCTTTCTTCATAGTTTTCACTTTGCAAACTCTTCCCATGTGTCCAATATCATAATAATTGTGGCAATAAAATATGATATTTTCATAATCTACTTGTTGATCCCATTCTCTTGATTCAAATTTAATCTTAATAGATTATGGCAAAGGTTTTGAAATATCCATAATAACACATATTTGAGTATATATAGCATGCTTTCTCTCCTTAGTAGTTAGTCCTTCCTTGATGAATTTCCCTAGGGTTGAATATTCTTCAAAACATCCTTATTTATAAGTTGATATGGAAGTCCAAAAAGCCTAACCCATACTAGAAGATTCTTAATAGTTTCTATCTCAACAAAAAAAAATGAATTCCAAGGTCTCAAATAAAGTGCATCTCTTCCCCTAAACCATGGGCCACCAACCATTATTTTATCCCTAATTTTTTAACAAGAAAATATGATGAGGAAAAAACCTTTAGGAAGAAAAGTTAGAGTAATTTGAATTTAATCCCCACTTCCACTTGATCCAATTTTGAATCTCCAAAACCCTTGGTCATGATCTATGGAACTTACATATTAACCCTCTACTTTTAAGAACCATTATATCATGCTCAATCATCTCATCCATGATACTTACTTCTAGTGTAACATATGCTACCTGGATAGAACTTACCATGTATTCACTCTTCTGCTTATCTCCAACTTGTGCCTCCATACTTCCAACTAGGGCATCTTGACTTCCTATTATGGCTTTCAAATATGAATTTCCTTTTATACTAGCTAATGGGAATCTATTTTGGCTTACACTCCCTCTTGGCTTGCAATAGCCCCTATCTCTTATTTTTCCTAGCATTACTTTGATTCAACAATTTTTTGAAACAATGTTCCACATATTCGTGGTAAGGATTTGAAGCATTGATGCACTCTAGATGAACTCACCACCCTTTCACCATGACTAAATCTTGGCTCACACTCCCTCTTAGCTCACACTTCCTCTCAGCTCATACTCACTCTTGGCTTGCACTTCCTCCTGGCTCACACTCCCTCTTAGCTTGCACTACCTCCTAACTCACACTCCCAAGTTGTCCACTCACTTTTTTTAAAGTAGGGTTTTGAAAGGGTTGTCCTTTCCCATTTACATCAAATTAGTCACATTGAGCTATTTGGTGTTGTCGATATTTGAACCTTGGTGTGGGCTACATCAACTATTTGTCCCAATTGTTGAACCAAGGACCCATTGGCTAAAATTTTTAAGTTAATAACATGGGTTTTGTAAGGGGTCCCAATCCCCTTATATCAAGGTTTGAACTTGGATCTCTTGAATGAAAATCCAAATACATACCACTATAGTATCCCTCATGGGACTTCCACTCACTATTTTGAAATGCATTTTAATGTTCTAGTCCATTTAAAATTATGCATTTTTAAGATGTTAAAAATTATTACATTTAAAATTATAAAAGCAATCTAAACTAATAATATTTCAATTAATTTGTTACTATCTTTGTCAAATTTTAAGTGCATGTCATGGTAAAAAAATGTTTAAATTGATATAAACAAGTATCACTAGAATAAAGGCCCCCAAAAATAGGACTCATAATTTTACATTCACCCGTAAGTATTTTTTCAACAAATGAGATTTTTCTTTGAAATTTTTTAGTATTTTTTGAAGTTGCACTATCCTTAGAGTACTAGTTCCATTGAATTTTACACTATGATACTTTCCTATTTCTCAATTGTAACTTGTATATTTATAAAATCTTGATGGGTTCAACTAGAATCATACCTGGGTCTTGGACCTAAAAGGAATGCCAATCTCAAATATATGAAGCATCTACATTATAAGCTTTTAACAAGGAAAAATAAAATGCATTATGAACCTAGGAGAGACAAGGAGGTAGGGCAAGTTTATATACAACTAGATTTACCACTTCAAGCACCTTAAATGTTCCCACATACTTGGGAGAAAATTTAGTAGTATTCTTTATTAAGCTTTTCCATGGTTTATCTTTAAGAAATAATTTATCTCCTATAGTAAACTTGCTTAAGTGTTCATTTTTTTTATTAGGTGGAAGAGGGGTTTTGAAAGGATCCCAAAACCTTTTACAAAGGGGTTTTGAGGGTCCTCGAACCTTTAACAACATAAACTAACCTCAAAAATATGGCCCCAAGAGAAACAAGGATGAGGATCCAGAGGAGAAACATAGGGATCTGACAACAGGAATAAGACATCAATCTCCAAGAGAAAGAATAGGATCTCCTTTTTATTAGCATGACACTTTTGATAATTTGTAGCCTCTTTGAGTTGATGTCTTATTAATTTACTCACTCTTCCATCTCTTTCATCATATTTGGTCCAACTACTATTCTATCTTCAATATTGTCCCATCTAAAGAGTGTACAATATATTTTGTCATAGTAGGCTTCAAAGGGAACCATATTCAAACTAGCCTAAAAATAGTTATTGTATATAAACACTACTAAGTGTAGGTATTCCTCCCACTAGTATTGTTATTCCATGTAGTATATTCTAAGTAAATCTTCTAAATTTTGATTTACCCTCTTTGTTTATCCATTCACTTTAGGATGATATGAGGAGTTGATTTTTAGTTTAGTTCCTAAAGCAGTAGTTAAGGTTTACAAAAATTATAAGGTTATCTTTGTATCCCATTGAATATTTTATCATTTGTGGTACCTAAGCAACCTGGATAGTTGTTAAACAATCCTTTTTGCTACAATAGGGATATTATATTTAAGATTGTCAAGTACAAAGTAAGCTATTTTAGTCAATTGATCTACCACTACTAAGATAACATCATGCTTATAATTTAACATTGACAAACCTTGAATAAAATCCATGCTAAATATATTTTATTTCCACTCTAGTATATTGTGTGGATACAACATACTTATTGGATGCACACACTCAGCTTTAGCTCATTGGCATATCAAGAATTTAGCAACAAATATTGTTGTCTTTCTTTAACCTAGACCAAAAAATAACTTTTCTAGGTTTGCTATCATTTTACTCATACCAAGATGGCTAGAATTTGGGGCACAATGTACCTCCTCTAATATTGTGGCTCACAAGTAGCCAATATTTGGTATACATATGATTTTTTGTTCCTCAAAAATATTAGGAATTTATTATATCATGTAATATAGTTAGGGTTAGATATTCAATATTTGCACCCAAATAGGTGGTTGATAATTTGTTATCCAAACTAACTATCTCACCTTCATTGTATATATTCATATTTTTTATTAAATTAACTCTATCCAACACCCTATTGGTCCAACATATGGTATCAGAGCTATCATTTATCTTGGAGCATGAGAAAGAATAGATCAATTTTACAAGGTGATATTTAAAGGAAGATCAGATTGAGGTGTTGAAATTCCATCATGGATGAAGGTTTTGAATAAAGGAAAAGCATTACCAAGAATTCTAGTTGAGAGGAGCTAGAGGCTCACAAGATTGATAGAATTTGTAAAGAAGAGCACATTTAATTGGAATGCATTGCTAAGGAGTAAAGAGAATCATTATCATCATATGAACATAGGAGAAGACATGCATTTTTTATGTTGTTTTTGTTTTTTAATTCTACAAGATACCTTAGAGTTCTAATTTGTTGTTGTCATACAGATTATTGCACTAGAGATAATTTTAGCAATCATCCTATTTGTATTTTCCTACCATTTTTTATGTTGGAGATGCATAAGAGTGGAGCAAGATTAATTATACAAGATAATTATTGTATGAAGATCATGCCATCATGAAATAGGAATATTTGAAAAAGTTGATGTATACCCCCCCCCCCCCCAAAAAAAAAAAAAAAAAAAAAAAAAAAAAAAAAAAAAAAAGGAGAAAAAAAAAAAAAAAAAAAAAAACAGGGAGAAAAAAGGAAACAAAAAAAAAAAAAAAAAGGGAGGGAGAAGGAGAGAAAAAGGAGGGGGGAGGACCCCCGACCCCCCCCCCCCCCCCCCCCCCGGACGGGGGGGGGGCTAAGACAAAAGCCCCCCCCGGACCCCCAATTTAAAACGCACCCAAAACAAAAAATTTCTCCCCGGGGGGCCAACAGGAGGGTCTTATCTCAACTTTTATTGTGGTCAACAATATGTAGAAGTAATAGTTTTGAACCTAATGTCTATATCCTTGATTACCCATCTATCAGGATAAAACTCTACCTTCTTATTTATATGAGTAATGTGATAAATAGAAAAAAGGTTAGGACCAACACTACAAACTTGAAGTAGCTCATCAAAAGATAAAGATACAATGTTGATGTCTACACACCTTGCAAGCTATAATAAAGAATAATCTTCAATCATAACATGTTCCCCTGTATGTGCTTTGTTATAGACTTTAGGAGATATTTGTGCTTTGTCATGTGCCTAGTTACCCCTAAATTTGTAAGATAATCATTTGAATAAGTGGATGTCCAATATGTAGAATGAATTTCTAAATAATCTGATAAGGTTTCTCTATCAAAGTTATCCTCACCTTGTGCATATAAGAGTGCAACATCAACACCTTATTTCTTGTTGCTTTCTCAATTTTCTTGATTTGAATACATTAAAATTTTATCTTGTGCCCTTTTGTTTTGCAAAACTCACAAGTAGAATTTTTGATAGACTTCTTGGGCTACTTCTCATTCTATTATGGTTTCTTGTCATTCTAAACTTTGGTAATAGCTTCCTTTGGATGAGCTTGATTAATAATAGAATTTCCATTATGGCTATTTCTTATAGTATGATGGTGTAAAAAAGTACTTAGAAGAGGTATTAAAGTGGAACGAAATTCCAACATAGGAATATGCCATTGGAAATAAATAGCTTGTATGGGAACAACATCACATGAACCAATTAGAAAGCAAGAGGGCCAACTACCCCCCACACACATGTCATGACTCGATGTTAATAGGGGTGAGGAGTCCCACATAAGTGGGACCAAGGGCTTCCACCTTTAAGCCTACTACCCCATTGGCAATGATAATAGTAACTATATCATATGTTTTAAAAAATATTTTAAAGCAGTTTGGTGTTCCTTTCCATATCCAATGCTTCATATCCTTCTCTTCTATCCTTGGGAAGTCCTTGTGCAATTTAAATATCCTCTTATAGTTTCTTGAATTGACTGATATGCTCATCAATAGTATCAATTGAGTCTATAGGTAAGGTTATTAGATCAACCTCCATTCTATTGATTTGTGTGGAATCAATTCAATCACATAGCCCCTAAAATTTCTTAAACAACACTTTAGGATTTATGGTGCTACTAACATGAGTGTCATATACATTATCAACATGAAGAGAAATGACACCATGAGCCTCATCCTTCTTATCCCTATAGAGTTACTCCACTTCTACAGGATCAATATCACAAGGCTCCTCATTCATATATTTGATTAACCCCTTACTTTGGAGTAGATATTCAATCTTGATCATCCAGGAAGCATAGTTAGGACCACTCAACAAGGGAACATGGTGATACATAACTATTTTTCTAGTATACAAAAATCTACATGTAACCATGAACAAAAAGAACACCACCAATGTAGCATTCTAAAAAATATGTCATTTAAAAATAAAAACTAGAATTCCTTTCGTATACAAATGTTATGGCCCCCAAAATGTTTTCCCTAAAATCATAGAAAATACCTCCAAAACCTTTGAATATTTTTAAAAACTTTTAGTACCTATAGCAGTTGAGAGGCCACAATGTGTTGTTGTGTGAGTGGTTGAGGGGTGCCAAGCATGCCTTGACTATGTAGCATATCAACAAGTCATAAGATGCCATTTATCATGATCTAATTTTATAGCTAATATAAAAACCATATTGTACCACTTGTCACATTCTAATTCACTCTAAGTCTTATGTATTACCAAGTCTGTTGTTGACTATGTAAGCTACTTGTAAAGTTTGATGAGTTGGTAAAATGTGATTAGCCTAACATATAATTATACGTGACTAGTGGTTATGGCCTACCACATAGGTTTTATGATCTACCATGTTAGAGCAATCATAGCATGCTATATTAGCACTTGCATTAGCCCCTACATCATCTACCATGTGTTGCATCAGGATTCATGTTGCATCATCAACTGAGTGAATGCCTCCACTAGCTAGCATGTGTTATGCCACATCACTTTTATGGATTGTTATTTGTTGCCTTAAGATTCATGCATTATCCATCAAGTCAGCTATATGGACTACCATATTAGCAACTACATATTGCCTCAAGATTTGTGTACCTATTGCCAAGTCACCTATATAGTTTGTCATATCATCTATATGGACTACCATGTATCATCTTAGAATTCATGCATTAGTGACCATGTTAGTTGTATGGACTTCCATGTCAGTTACACAAACTACCATATCAATTATATAGACTACCATATGTTATTTGTACAACTCTTCCACACCACTATAACTATCCAAAAGGGTGATTTCATCTAATACAACATCACCACAAGGTTTCATGTTATCATAAGATGCCACATCATCACAAGTTGCCACATCATGAATGTTGACACCATCAATATATTTTAAAAGTAATTGACATGGGAGGGAATCAAACTTGAGACCTCCCATGGTCTAATTGTTGGAATATATTACATTATTTGGTACATGCCAATGTACCACCTTGGGTACATCATTAGATTAGGAGAGTGTCTTAGATTAAGGTTTGAGTATTTACTTTATGCAATGTAATAAATGCACAAGTGTTAGAATGTGCAATGATGTAAATGTGCATGTAGTCCACATGTACATGAGTCATAGAATAGGAATATGAAGAGTCATGGGTAGGTGAAAGGCCAAGGGATATATCTCCTTATATATAGGCCTTTGCTAGAGTGAGATAGAGTGAAGCATATAGAATAGTATAGAATAGATATGAGAAGGGAAAGTAGATACAATGTATATCATGCATAAATTTTGGAGTGTTTGAGACCTCCATTATACAACATTGTACTATTTTTGTGAGCTTTCATTAATAGCTATTTTCTGAGCTATTGAAGAAGTTTCTTATACATTTTTTCTACATATTATATTGTCATTATCATATAGTTAATATTACTTGCTCTTTTTAGATCTTGTGGTTGCATTTCCTTTGATATATAGTATCAAAAGCTAGCAATGGTATTAGAGCACAAGGTAGATTTATAGGAAATAGAGAGAGCCACAAGAGAGATTGAGAGGAGATAGGAAATCTCATTTTCAAAATTTCTAAAATTGTTATTTGACTAGAGTCTTTTCACAAAGTTGTAGAAAAACTCATGAAGACTAGGACTCAACATTGATTCCACTAAATTGAAAAATCAACTAATGAAGTTTATTTGCGTCCCCGGGCGGGGGGGGGTGCGCCCGGGGGTGTCCTTTTGTGTGTTTGGTGGGGGGGTTGGGGGGGGGGGGGGTGGGGGGGGGGGGGGGGGGGGGGGGGGGGGGGACGAGGGGGGGGGGAAGGGGGCTTGGGGGGTGGGGGGGGGGCCGGCTCCCCCGTGGATATAAAAAAAAAACTAATAAAGTTCATTTTCTTTAGATTTGAAGGATTTTCCATTATAGTTTTTCTAATACTTTGTTGCAGAAAAATTTGATTGAAAGAAAGTTGAGAAGCTTCCTACAATAGCTAGGAAGAATATCTTCTTTGGAATCAATCTAGTACTTGAAGAAACAAGTTGAATATTGAAGTTTTTGAGGCCTAAGGAAAAGGTCCCATTACAAGATTTGCAGATTGAAGGAAGAAGAGACTCAAGGAAAAATAAGGTTTCCATAGAATATTGAATATTGTAGACTACAGAGTGAAGAAAGAAAAAAGTAGCTCTAGAAGGAGGAGACCCAAGAGAAAGGTCATGTTGAAGAACTTCTAGATTTGGAAGATTGAATATTGAATATAGAGGACTAGAAAAATTCCTATTGAAGATTTCAGAAGCTGCAAAAACTAAAGACCCAAGAAAATAGGTCTCAAGAAAGGCTAAAAGGAGGAGAAAAAGAAGGCTAGAGAAGCCCTTTCAAAAAATTTGCAAAATAGGCCATTGGAGGAGATTTGAAGATAACTTAAGGGAGAATATTGCTAGCAAGGAGAAGTTCTTGATAAAGAATAATTTGGGATAATTATCACCATCCGAAAACAATCCCAAAAGAAATATAGATTGGAAAGAAGTTTGCCAAATTTTGGAAAGGTTTTATGAAGACCTCAAGATATTCATATTCTTGAGAAGGAGGCCACTAAATAGGCCAAGTCTTAAGTCAAAATTTGACAAGAGACAAGGAGGATTGGAAAGCATTTGGTCAAGGAAAGGTGCTACAAATTTTAAAGGTTAAAGGTAGCAAATAGGTGAACCAAATCACCAAGAAATATTGCTACAAAGGAGGCCAAAATAAGGTTTGATAATTGGTGTTATTAAAGTTTCTTATTCAAGTATTATTTAAGTTCCTTGAAAACACCATATTAAGAGTTATTAAAGGTAGCAAAAAGGATTTTAAGTTTAAAGGTTTTCAAGTTAAGTAAGGAGGTAGCATTATCATCTTGAAACCTTCAAAATATATCAACACAAGTTAGTGTTAAAAGTTGCTTAAAAGGAGTAATAAGGAAAGTAGATAGTGCTTAATACATGTTATTTTTGAGAGCTACTAAAATGCAATAGTATTAAGCAAGAGAAGGAAGAATAGTGCACAAGAACACATATGAGTTAGAGTGTCAAAAGACACCATTAAACACAGGTAAAAACTACAAGTCTTGGTGAAGAGGAGCCACCAAAGGAGCAGTACAACCACTAAGAGATAGTGAAGGTGCCACCACATTAAAGACAAGAAGACAAGCTACAAAAGGAGACTAAAAAGATCTCAAAATTTTGGTGCAATAAAGGTATTTCATCTTAGTCTATAATAGATTTATTTTTGGTTTATAATAGCACCATATTTATCTTTTCTAAAGTAGCAAAATAAAAACAAGAGTTGAAGTGTCTTAAGACATCAAGGAGGCACAAAAATTGTAGCTATTAGTGGTAATATCAAGTTGAAAATAAGAAGCCATGGAGTGAAGAAGAAAGAGCCAAATAAGGGCTCAAAGTTATCTCATTCAAGGTGTCTAAAAACACCAAATAGAGCATCCATAGTGAATCAAAACCTATAGAAAGAGAGAGAAACCTGTAACAAAAGAAAGAAACTTGTAGCAAGAGAAAGAAGATAAAGTAAGGGTAGCAAAGACAAGGTGCAAGTAGCAAGGAAAATAAAGAAAATAACAAGGTGTTACCCAAGCAGAAAAGGATTGAATATCTGGTAGAATAGCCACCAAGGAGAGAAGCATTGAAACACCACCAAAGGAGGATCCACCTTCATTGGAGAGGAACCACCACCATACGTTGGAGATCAAGAAGCATGCAATAGTTGCAAAAGAAGACCAAACAACTTGCAAAGATTTGGCAAGTACATTAAGGTAAAATAAGGGAACTTTGAGCGCTAAGGATAGGTTACATGCAAGAGATGAAGAACACAGTTAGAGGGATGTAAAAAATAGCAGAGAAAAAAAAGGAAAAAAGACAAAAGAATCTTTATCCCCTTATATATCAATAATTACCAACATAAAATTATTTTTTCCCTAAAACATAACCACTTATAACTTATCCTCCATGTTCGATTCCCCGTTTCCACTTACTCAAACTATACACTTTTCACACTTTGTACAAACATAGTAGCATAGTCGTTGCCCTCGGCAAACCCGATCGACTTCCACTTATGCACCTCTCATCAACTTCTCCCCGCACTCTATCTACACAAATTGCACTTCGAAAGCACACTTGATCGATGCCAAACTCTTCAAGCATCCCTCCTTTTTACTCACAATCTCAAGATTAAAACCTTGGTCTTAGTCCGTTGTTTCCCTTCAACAACGTCGTGCAAACCTACGTCGGCCCGGTTAACTCTCGCTTCCTGCCTCCTCGTAGCTTCGGCACAAACTTCAACATGTCGCAATATCATGACACCTTTGCTCGTACACCTTCTATTGCTTCTGTCATGAAATCGTGCCTTTTTCCTTTGTCGCCTTGACTTCTCCTTGTCGCAAAATCATGACTCCGCTTTTTTGACGTCATCTACAACTCTGTCGCGAAATCGTGACCCTTTTTCATTCATGGCCTTCTTCTCTGCTTTTGTCATGAAATCATGACACATCTGCTTCTACTGATGTCAACTGCAACTCTGTCGTAAAATCATGACCCTTCTTGCTTCTTCAACCTTTTCTCGGCTTGCACCAGCGAAAACGAAACATGTCACAAAATTACGATGCTTTCGCTGCCTTAAGCTCTTTTCTACCATATGCCCACAAAATTGGAACATGTCTTGAAATTGTGACACTTTTGTCTATAAAGAATTCCTCTCTGCTTCTATCGTGAAATCGCAACACTTCTATAAAAGACCTGCTTCCAGTTTCTATCGTGAAATCGTGACACTTTATCCCCGCGCGCCTCACTGTCCGAAATCGTGCACTTTCTGCTTCGCAAGCTTTCTCTTCCGTCTGATCATGAAACTTTCTGCAACTTTGCTGCCATCTCAACTGTCGTGAAATCGTGACACTTTATGCATCCGTACAACTTCTTTGTAGCTTGTCGCAAATCGTGACACTTTTTGTTTGACTCTTCCTTTTGCCTGTCACGAACGCGGTTCTTTCTTCAAGCTTTTCAGCATGTTGCAAAATCGCGATAGTCCTTACTTTGATTTTTGCAGCTTGTCACGAAGTCACAACAATCCTCACTTTGTCTTTTGCAGCATGTCGTGAAATCGTGACACTTTTCCTTTTGAATTCTCTCTCCTGCAACATGTCGCAAAATCGTGAGACTTTCTCATCCGAACAACTTTCCTAGCAATGTGTCACGAAATCGCGACACTTTTCTTTCTCTGCCTTCCTGCACTTTTCGAACGCGTGCACGTCACGCACTTTCCATTTTGCTCGCTTCTCCGCCAACATGTCACGGTTCCGCTCTTTCCGCCCTTCCACTTTCTTACTTGTCTTTTTCTTATCTTTGCAATACAGACCTTCAACTCTACCTCTTCAAATTCCACCAAGAAAGAAGCCACCACTTGTCATTGGGTATAAATAAACTCTATGCCACTTGGCACAAAGGAGAAGAGCACCAAAAATCCTTAGTAACACCTCAAATGAGCAAGGAGGGAATATATCATCATAAACTCAACATCCAAATATTGAAATAATGCATGTACCACCTAATAGCAATGTCCAAATATTGTAATGCATGTGCCACCTAATAGCAACATCCAAATATTATAACACTTGCACCATCTAACAGAGAAGAACTACGTTCAAAGGCTACATTAAATGCCATGTGGTATGCAATGCAAAGGAGATAGTCAAGTATTAGTAGCCCAAACTTGAAGAGTGCATGTATATCAAGCTTCCAAGGTCAGAGAACATTGAAAAAGATAAGAAGGATAGTCTAAAGTGGAAGAAGTGTGCCATAGAGGATAGAGGAGCAATAAATGCAGTTTCATACCTTGAAGTCTAAGGATAAAACATCGCTTAAATAGCTTGGAAATTACAGTCAAAGGAGAAGCCAATCAATACGTAGCGCCTCACCACAAAGAAAGGTATATTGACATTAAATTATTATTTGCATTCCATCAAGTTTAAGGAGAAATAAGGTTTATTATTTCTAATGTTAAGTTTAACTAATTAATGCATGGAGATATAAGGAAATTACAACCTAGATAATTCATCGATGGATTAGAAAGGCAATTAAAGTAAGGAGATTATAACTCTAAGAGTTTTTTCAAAATTGCATCATTTGAGATTCAAGTATCAAAATATTTGCAAATAATTTAACTAGGAGAAATAAGGTTTTCTCCTTTGAAATTGAAGCATTATTTTTGCAAATATTCTCATTTTCTAAATTTCTAATTAGGGAGATATAAGGAGTTCAACACCAAATTAAATATCTTGAAATTTAGAAACTATATCATTGATAATTAAAGGATATATGAAGCAAAACATAAAGTATTGAAAAGTTGGAAAACTAAATTGGAATTAGTCTCTTGCTCAAATTAATGAGACTTAATGAATCCTACTATAGAGTCTTGAAGATAGAAAATTTCATCAATTAAAGTGCATTAAAATTAACTTTAGCTTTCTATTCACAAATAGGGAGAAATAAGGTGAAATATAGTAGCTAAACATTAGGGATTCAACTCAAAGGAAATATAAAGCACTTTATCAAGACCATAGCACATTCAAAATACTTGGGAGATATAAGGGGTTCTACAAAACTTAAGAATTGAAAAGGTATTATCAAATACTCAAAATACTAGGGAGCTAAAAGGAATACTACCTAGAGATTTGAAATATTACAAATAAGAAATTATAAAGCATACTACAAAAGTTGAAGAATTGGAAAGATAGTATTTGATCATATACTCAAAACAGTAGGGAGTCATAAGGTAGTCAACCTCAATAGTTTCTTGAAAGATAAAATATTCTATCAAAACTATTCTCAATACCTAATACTAAGGAGTTATATGGAATTTCACTTCAAATATTAAATTAGAAGAAGCATGGATGGGATAGTGAGGAATGCATTCAATAATGAAGAACTATTTCATGAATTGAAATTATATTCACAAAACTTAATAGATACTTTTGATGGATACAAATACCTATCTACCAATAAAAAGGAAATATTTTCTTTGTTTCTCAAGGAAGAAAAAGAAGGAAAGTTTATGACTTTAATTGGTTATCTTCATGAAGTACTTTTCAAATCTTGGTGGAATACTCAAAATATAGTTATATTTACACCAGAAGAATGTTTGATGATATATCTATCATTAATCATTTTTGAATTTTCTCAAAACATGAAATAGAATGAACATATTAGCAATGAAATATTGAATCCTGACCAATACTATTGTGATGATATACTAACTCATCATGAAGAAGATATATCACTAGTAAAAATACAAAAATGAAGAAGGAGAAGAAGAAGAAAAATCAAGAGCATGATAGAAAAGAAAAAAATGCACCTTGCCAGGGCCATAACTTTTGCTTCGAGTGTCCGTTTTACCCCGTTCTTTTTTTAGAATGTGTAGAATTGCATGGAGAACTTAAAAAGAATTGCCCTTTGCATTTTCATGCCAGAAAATACCTCTAGGAGGCCCAAAATTAGCTTTTAATGTAATTTTCAGTTTTTGCAACTAAAAAGTTATCATAACTATTAGTGTAGAACTAGAGTGGGGTTGCTATCTTGGGGTAGTGGGTATTATTGAATAATGGGTGCATGATTCCATTTTGGATGCCATCCGAGCTTTTTTTAGGGTTACTAAAAATAGCAAGTGAGTTGCTAAAAATAGAAAGTGACTAAAAATAGTAAGGGGGTAGCGTAGGCTAGGGTTTTTCTTTTTGGGGAGTATAAGGAGTGGGAGACTCTATTGTAAGGGGGATGTGAATTCAGATAATGAAAGGAAGCATTTGCAGGTTTCTTTTACTAGTGTATTTTGTATGATGTCTTGTCTTACAATTTTACCCTTGGAGTCCATTGTCGGTCTCCTGTAGTGAATTTACATCAATTGGTATCAGAGCGGGTGAGATCTCGCTAGTGGAAAGAAGATGAATAGAAGAGGGAGAGGGTGAGGGATATATGCCCAAATGAATAAGCAGATGGAGGATCTGCATGCAGAAATAGCATGGTTGACTGGTGCGATTAACCGCATGGTGGAGGCCCGCACCAATGTGGACCCAGATCTAGGATCTGATAATGAGACCATGGTTGAGGAAGGTGGATCTGAGGATCACGTGGAAGAAGAACCAGAATATTTTGAAAGCAGGCTGATCCGAGCCTTGGAAGGACTTAAAGGAAGCCGAGATGGAATCAAGATCGAGGTTTTTGAGTATGTTGGTGGGTTAAAACCAGAGGAGCTAATCGATTGGGTAAATAGTATGGAGAAGTATTTTGAATGGAGTAATCTGGCTGAGGAAAAGAAGGTGAAACTTGCATGCACGAAGTTGAAAGGGCATGCTTTAATTTGGTGGGATCATCTACAGACAAAACGATAGAGGAAAGGAAAAGCAAAGATCAAGGCTTGGGATAAGATGAAGAAGAAGTTGCAAGAAAAGTTTGTGCCTATAGACTATTCCCAAACTTTATTTCATAGATTTTAGAACCTTCGATAGAAGGACCAAAGCATCGAGGACTACACCAATGAGTTCTACAAGCTATCTATTCATGTGGAGCATAATGAGACCGAAGAGCAAAGGGCTGCGAGGTATGTAAATGGCCTAAGTTATGCTATTCAAGATGAGTTGAGTATGCATCATACCCTTACTATAGAAGATGCATATCAGATGGCCTTGAGGGCTGAAGAAAAGCATAAGAGGAGTAATTACAGAAGAGGGAAGAAGGGATTGGCATCTTCTCCAAATTGAGGGCATGGTGGATCTAGCTCATCAAAGGGAGAATCCTCAAATACAGAGAAATAGGAAGAGATAGAGCAAGGTCATGGTACCTACCAAAGAGGAAGAGGAAATAGAGGAGGTCGAGGTAATGGGGGAGGTCAAACTAGGAATGGATCATGGAAGCCATATACCTATTTTAGATGTGGTGAGGAAGGTCACAAAGCATTTGAGTGCACCCACTATGATGTTGAAGAGAGGAATCAGGGAGGATAGGCTAGAGTCAACCTGGTTGAGGAAGAGGATGAAACTGAGATAGAAGTTGTTGCAGATGCAGGTGAGAATCTCATGATAAAGAGAATGTTGATTGCTCCAAAGAAGGCAAAAATGCAAGCGGATGAGGGTGGTGAGTCCTAGCTATGAACAAATATCTTTCGCACAAGATGCACATCGGGAGGAAAGGTATGCAAAGTAATCATTGATGGTGGTAGTTGTGAGAATATGGTCTCTAATGTAATGGTAGATAAAATGAATCTAAAATGTGAGAAGCACCCACACCCCTATCGCATTTCATGGATCAAGAAAGGAAATGAGGTGACTATTGATAAGAGATGTTTAGTAAAATTCTCAATCAGGAATACTTATAAAGATGAAGTTTGGTGTGACGTGATTCCTATGGATGCCTATCACATACTATTGGGGAGGCCTTGGCAGTATGATAGGAAGACCATCCATGATGGGGTTCAAAATACATACACCTTTTGGAAGGATGGTGCCAAGGTAGTATTGTTGCCTCTTCAAGAAGAAGGGCAGAGCGAGAGTTTGCTGACTACGAAGGAGTTTATCATAGAGGCACAAGAATCTGGTTGGTGCTATGCATTGACGATGAAGAAGATAGAGGTAGAGGAGGTTCCTATACCACCAACAACATCCAGGTTGTTGAAGGAGTATGTTGATGTCATACCATATGAGTTACCTGATGGGTTACCATCAAAGAGGGATATTCAACATCACATTGATTTAATTCCTGGGTCAGTTCTTCCAAACCAGGTAGCCTATCGATTGAGCCCAACCTAGAATGCAGAGTTGAATAAGCAAGTGATAGAATTGATACATAAAGGATTAGTAAGGGAGAGCATGAGTCCTTGTGCAACTCCCACCCTATTAACTTCGAAGAAGGATGGCTCATGGTGGATGTGTGTAGATAGCAGGTCCATAAATAAAATTACTATCAGGTACAGGTTCCCAATACCTAGAGTGGATGATATGATGGATGTCTTAGCAGGGGCTAACTACTTCAACAAGATTGATCTACGAAGTGGTTATTATCAGATCATGATTAAAGAGGGGGATGAGTGGAAGACTACTTTCAAAACTCGATATGGGTTGTACGAGTGGATGGTGATGCCATTCGGGTTATCAAATGCACCCAGTACCTTTATGCGGTTGATGAACCGAGTGCTACGAGAATACATTGGTAAGTTTGTGGTTGTCTATTTTGATGATATCTTGATTTTTAGTAAAAGTGAAGAAGAGCACTTGCACCATGTGAGGTTGGTGTTAGAGTTATTATGGAAAGAGAAATTGTATGCTAATTTGAAGAAGTGTAGATTTCTTCAAGAAAGTTTAGTGTTTTTGGGCTTTGTAATTTCCAAGGATGGCCTGAAGATGGATGAGGAAAAGGTGAAGGCAATTCTTGAATGGCCTATTCCAAGGAATGTAACAGAGGTGAGAAGTTTCCATGGTTTGGCAACTTTTTATAGGAAGTTCATTAGAAACTTTAGTAGCATTCTTGCACCCATAATAGAGTGTACGAAGGGAAAAAATTTGTATGGACAAAAGCAACAACTCAAAGTTTTGAACTCTTGAAGAAGAAGGTTTTAGAAGCACCCATGCTGGTATTACCTAATTTTAGAAAAATATTTGAAGTTGACTATGATGCTTCACATGTGGGGATTGGCATTGTGTTGAGCCAAGAGGGGCGACTAGTAGCATTTTTCAGCGAAAATTTGAATGAGGTAAGAAAGAATTACTCCACTTATGATGTAGAATTTTATGCAATTGTGCAGGCACTGAGGTATTGGTGACATTATTTGTTATCCAAGGAGTTTGCATTGTACACTGACCATGAAGCCTTAAGGTATGTCAATTCTCAGAAGAAATTAAATAGTAGACATGCCAAGTGGGTCTCCTTTTTGCAAGAATACTCATTTGTGTTGAAGCACAAGTCTGGTAAGCAGAATAAGGTTGTTGATGCATTAAGCAGGAGAGTACTATTGGTAACCACCATGGAGAATGTAGTGGTAGGCTTTGAGGGGATTAAGGATTTGTATGAATCTGATGCATATTTTGGAAGCATTGTACAATAGTACAAAACTCTAGTTGTGGGTGAGGTTGGTCAAATATTTGTTGAGTATGTTATGCAGGATGGCTATCTATTTAAGGGGAAACAATTGTGCATACCTGTTGGTTCCATGCGGGAGAATATCATCCGTGAGTTGCATAGTGGTGGTTTGGCAGGACACTTTGGCATAGATAAAATAGTTGCTCTTGTGGAGGAAAAGTACTATTGGCCATGGTTGAAGAGAGATGTAATTCGATTTGTGTCCAGATGTAGAGTGTGCTAGGTGGCTAAAGGCCATGTACAAAATACATGGTTGTATACGCCCTTACCAGTTCCCCTAGGATCATGGACCGACTTAAGCATGGATTTTGTGCTAGGGCTACCCCATACTCAATGAGGTAAAGATTCCATTTTTGTTGTAGTAGATAGGTTTTCTAAGATGGCTCATTTTCTTGCTTGCCATAGAACCAATGATGCAACCAAGATTGCAGTACTTTTTTTGATGAAGTGGTGAGACTGCATGGAGTTCCAAAGACCATCACTTCAGATCGGGATGTTAAGTTCTTGAGTCATTTTTGGTGGACATTATGGAAGAAACTGGACACAAAGCTACAGTTCAGTAGTGCTTATCATCCATAGACTGATGGATAAATTGAGGTCATGAATCGGAGCTTGGGCAACCTTCTGAGGTGCATAGTTGGTGAGAAGCCATGACAATGGGATTTAGCCCTGTCACAAGAAAAATTTGCATATAACAACTCAGTGAACCGCTCGATAGGAAAATCACCATTTCAAATTGTTTATGGCTAGAACCCCAAGGGTGTTCTAGATTTGGTTGAATTACCAATCCATGAGCATGTTAGTGATGATGCAGAAGCATTTGCTGAACATATACAACAATTGCAGGAAGAGGTCAGAGACAAGTTGCAGAATAGTAATACTAAGTACAAAAAGGTCATTGATGTGCACAGGCATGTCCAAGTATTCCAGGTTGGGGACATGGTGATGGTTCACCTTCGAAAGGAGCGATTTCCCAAGGGGACATATAATAAATTGAAAATGAAGAAAATTGGCCCTTGTAGGATTCTACAGAAAATGAATGACAATGCTTATAAGGTGGAATTGCCAGTTGACCTCGATATTTCACCAGTTTTCAATGTCTCTGATTTGCATGAATTTCATGGTGATATTGCAGTTGTTGAAGAGGCAAACACCATAGCTTGGGAGAAGCAAATCCCCAAGAAGAAGAAGGAACGCATTGCGCAGGTCCTTGACAGGAAAGTGATCACCACACGCAATGGCAACTATAGCAAATACTTGGTACAGTGGGAAGGTTTGTCCCAGGCCGATAACACTTGGATTTCTGAGGAGGAACTGAAAAGGCTTGACATTGACAAGCTCGAGGTATTTCATCAGCAGAACTCGTAGGAGCTGAGTTCATTTTCAACCAGAGGAGAATAATGCACCTTGCCAGGGCCATAACTTTTGCTCCGAGTGTCCGTTTTGCCCTGTTCTTTTTTAGAATGTGCATAATTGCATGGAGAACTTAAAAAGAATTGCCCTTTGCGTTTGTGAGCCAAAAATGCCTCTAGGAGGCCCAAAATTAGCTTTTAATGTAATTTTCAGTTTTCGCAACTAAAAAGTTATCATAACTATTAGTGTAGAACTAGAGTGGGGTTGCTATCTTGGGGTAGTGGGTATTATTGAATAACGGGTGCATGATTCCATTTTGGATGCCATCCGAGCTTTTTTTAGGGTTACTAAAAATAGCAAGTGAGTTGCTAAAAATAGAAAGTGACTAAAAATAGTAAGGGGGTAGCGTAGGCTAGGGTTTTTCTTTTTGGGGAGTATAAGGAGTGGGAGACTCTATTGTAAGGGGGATGTGAATTCAGATAATGAAAGGAAGCATTTGCAGGTTTCTTTTACTGGTGTATTTTGTATGATGTCTTGTCTTGCAATTTTACCCTTGGAGTCCATTGTCGGTCTCCTATAGTGAATTTACATCAGAAAAGATAAAGATGAATGAAAATAATTTTAATATTAATACAAATAAAAGTGAATTAAAGGAACAAGATGAAGATACTAACTATTTACTTGATCAAGATACAAACAGGGAGCAAAATGAAGAAAACAAAAAAGAAGAGTTCAAATTCCAGAACCAGGATGAAGACCATATTGAATACTAAAGTCTTCAATAACCAAATAATGCAATACAAGGGGTGTTGGAATATATTACATTATTTAGTACATGCTAATGTACCACCTTGGGTACATCTCTAGATTAGGAGTTTGATTAGTACTTACTTTATGTAATAAAATAAATGCACAAGTGTTAGAATGTGCAGTGATGTAAATGTGCATGTAGTCCACATGTATATGAATCATAGAATAGGAAGATAAAGAGTCATAGGTAGGTGAAATACCAAGGGATATATATCCTTATATAGGTATTTGATAGAGTGAGTTTGAGTGAAGCATATATAATAGTATAGAATAGAGATGAGAAGGGAACACATATACAATGTATATCATGCATAAATTTTGGAGTGTTTGAGACCTCCATTATATAACATTGTACTATTTTTGTGAGCATTCATTAATAAATATATTTTGATTTATTGCAGAAGTTTCTTATACATTTTTCTTGCATATTATATTGTCATTATCATATAGTTAATATTACTTGCTCTTTTTAGATCTTGTGGTTGCATTTCCTTTGATATATAGTATCAAAAACTAACACTAATGGCTTAGAGGGCTTTGGTGAGCCAACCCTCTAAGAACAACACTTGGGAGGGAAAGGGTTGTAGCTAAAATTTAAAAAATAAACTTGTAAAATTCCCTCCTTTAATGTCCTATGCTAATGTGGGCATGCACTTGTGTGCCTCAAGTTTATCACCATTCTAGGGAATATTCCTCTTTTAAAGTTTAAATTTTAAATTTTAGATCAAAATGACTATTTTTTGTTAGAAATAGAGTCTATTCCATCATTTGGATTATGTAGATGTATCTTCCAAGGAACATACTTAGATTACTTTATGTGCCAGCTATCTAGTTACTTCATGCAATGTAATAAATGCACAAGTGTCAATGTGCAAGTTGTATATGTGCAAGTTATCCCTTGCACAACTAGGTTGAGTGTTTGCCAAGGAACCTATGTTTCTATATAAGAAATACCTCATAATTAGATAGAGATATAGAGAGTTTGGGGACATAGTCAGATAGAGTTCTTAGGGGATAGTACATTTTTGTGTACTTCACCATCCATTGGTGATGGGTTTAATGTAGTTTAGTATCTTTATTAATGGAGTGTTAATTTACTCTATAGCTACATTGTAATATTTTATATGATTTCTATTTACAACATATTTTAGTCATCTAGAAGATTTACTTTCTTTCATATTATTCTACATCTTGTGATTGTTATCTCCTAGTGCTCATTCATCAAAATCTAACTGTGGAATTAGAGCTACGATAGATCTAGTCTATGTAGGTCAATAAGGAAACCACCATTATCATTTAGCTTAAGTATTTTATCAAACTGATGCACTGCGTGACCAACCACTATCAAAAGATCTCAAAAGAATCTAGGTGGTATAATTAGGGAGAGTCACAAAGTTAGGACTGAAAGAAATCTCAATTTTAGAAAATATTGAGATCATTTTTGTCTAGAGTCTTTTCTAAAGAGTTTTAAGGAAAAATTGTGAAGACTAGGACTCAAAATTCAATCCACTAGATTGACAAATCATCTAGTGAAGATCATCCAGGTTATCTGAAATTTGCTAACTAGGGCCGAAAGTTTCTTTTGTTGCAATTTATTAATTGTCAAAGTATTGGGACTCCTCCTATGATAGAAAGATAGGAGACTTCAACTTTGTTGCCTGAAGGTCAGTGTGCCCTCATAGTGCAAATATTAGTTCATTGTGCAAGAGGAGAATATTGTAGAATAATACTTCTAGTGAAGGATTGTGGTGAAGACAGGAGACTGAAGATCTCCATTGTTGGATTGAAGAACTCCATAATTGAATACCATGCCATATGAACCTTGGCCCTTGATGCAAAAATGCCATAGTAGCCTTGAATAATAGACAATATAAGTCTTGAAGAAGAAGCTATAGAAGTATTGATACTAAAAAGGCCATAGAATCCTTGATACTGAAAAGGCCATAAAAGCCTTGATATTGAAAAAGGCCATAGGAGCCTCTGTACTGAAAAGGCCACAAAATCCTTGATACTGAAAAGGCCATAGGAGCCTTAATATTGAAAAAATGTCACAAAAGCCTTGATCCTAAAGAATTCAAAAAGAATATGTGACTCAAAAGCAGACTATATATTTCAATATTAATATCTTTGTTACAGGGAAAGAAGATTCAATGAGTTGAGAAACTTCCTACAAGAAATTTAGGAAGAGTATTTTTTTAAATTAGCTTAGATCTGAAGCAAAAGTGAAGAGATCAGGAGAATATCTCATTGAAAAACTTTGTTGTGTTCCCTAGATACGACCAACATTGAAAGTCCAGAGGAAATAAATATCCCTCGTGCCAATCTCCAAAGAGGGCTAGCTCCAAAACTAACTCCTACACTGGTTTAAGACTAGAGTTGTAGGAAAGAAATTGAAAATAATAGAAAGAAAGAGAAATATGGCCACAGGTCGGAGTGTAGGATTTGGTGCAGACTAGTAGAAATAATTCCATCAAGTTTTATAACAACATATCATAGGAGGAAGGTAGAAGAATTTTACTCACACCTTTGCAGAGACAACCTCCAGATTACATTCCAGAACTTACTCACTCACCAACAATGTTTTAAATAGAGAAATAGAATTTTAAACTTAACAACAGGAACATGAGCATAAATAGAAATGCTTAAAAACATAAGGAAATCACACACATAAGAATGCTTGCAAATATCAGAAGCCAAGTCTCTTCTATTGATGCAGATAACTTAGGAAGTTTTCTTGTAGAATGTCCAACCTCTTCCTTTACAATGGAAATTTGATTAGTATTTATAGATGATTTTGCCTCTTTCATTAAATGCACATGAGGATAAAATGATCATGGATAAAGAACCATAGTGAGAAAATTCCCCCTTGGAAATATTAAAATCCATCTTTCTAGAACAACAATTCACCTTTCAGGGAGATATTCCCAGGAAATCAGCATTTTGGGTGTCAGTGCATAGCAAATTAAGAGTTGTTCAATGTCTTGGAACGCACTCCCTGCCTTGGAAATCATGGAAACATTCTCATGCTTCTTATATGGCTTCCTTCTTCACTTGGGATTCACAATTTAAGTTACTTTCTGCCACCATAATTTAATTCCTGTAAAAACCTGCTCTGGGTGTCTTTGAAACCTTGATTGTATTCTTGATAGATCGTAGCAACACTTCACAATTGAATGGCTCTATCTTCATTATTGTTTTTGCCTTTTTTGTTTGAAACTAATTTTGCCATTCAAAAACAATCACTTTTGCCCAATATTCATTTTCTCAACATGTTCACATGACTTTACCTAAAAAATGTGTTCACCCTTAGGAGAGGCAAATGGGACGTTCACCCCTCAACTAGGCCGAATGCGTTTATGCTTTGTTTTTAAGGCACGTTCGCCCATGGGAGGAGTGAATAGGACGTTCACTCCTCAACCAAGGTGAATGTCGTTTACTACGTTCTAATTTTTTGGGGTGTGTTTGCCCATGGGAGGGGCGAATGCGATAGCATTTTTATGCACTCCTTTTCTCACCAAATATCGCACGTTCTGATATTATGTTCACCCCAAGGTGGGGTGAATGAATCTTTAGCCCCATCCTTGGGGAGAACACAATTCCCTTCAAATTTGCAATCCTTGGTATTTTTCATGGTTCTTTCTTTCTTCATTCTTGCAGTTCTTTCTTCATTCTTGCAGAGTGTATGGGTCCAAAGATATCAATTCATAATGCACTTTGAATACAGCAAACAGGAATCCCAAATGAAGTTTTACATTTATTATTTTTAAACATCCAACACTGAATATTGAATATATACATATGTAAACAAAAATTAACATATGAAATTAATCCAAAATAAATACTGCCACATTACAATCAAAATGTTCCAATAAAAATCCCAATGTGTGCAAAACTACCAATATTTTTGGTGACTCACGGGGTATCCAGCTTGCATGGATGTAAGTGATCCTAGGCCTTTATCCATTGGGCAATTATTGAGTCTTCTATCCAGCATCCTTAGCTGGTGTCTTTGTTGTAGCTACCACCTTATGACACGCTTCCTCCTTAGCCTTATCCTATTGTTCTACTTTGGCTACCCCTTTGAGCACTTCATCTTGCTTTGCTTCTTCTGTTGCTTTCTCTGTCACTGTGCACTCTGTTGTTGCCTACTCTTCTTGCTACTTAATAGTTTTAGAAATTACTTCATAGGTTGTGACTACCTCCTTCCAAGCATGAGTAGTAAACAAGCATGGAACACTAAGTGACTCATAAAAAAAGCAAATTTTTTTAACATCTGTCAAACTGAGGCGCTTCGATCGTTGAGCCAACTCATACAATGACAACTTTAGGCGTGTATATTTCTACATTAGGGGTAACACCTGTGCTTCTATGATAGGCTCCTCCCATGCATTGATCTTGAATGTATCTTCTATGAACTTTTTCCAGAGTGCCTCTAGTTTCTCCAATTGCAAGGGTTTTTCCCATTCATCCATGAAGTCCAAAAATCCCAACTCAACAAGAGTATTAAAGTGGGTCATGGAAATGGTATGCTCTAGCTCAATGTTGTTGAGAATTGTTTGACCTTATCTTACTAGGTCCATTCTTTGGAAATAACTATGCAACGCGACCTTAACAGTTGACCAGGCGTGATCCATTTCACTTAGAGGGTGAATATGTAAATTAGCATTATCTAGGGCCTAAATTTTTACTGACATATCAATGTATGGCTCTAGCATATGCTCTGTAGTGTTAATTAGCTTCTACCCTAACTAGATTTGTATCTGAGCTTCCCATAAATAGTGCAACACTTGAACTGCTTGCTCAAGCAACTTCTTGCAATTCTGAGTAGAGCGAAGATAGACCTCCTTAACACTTTTTGGTGAAAAACCAGTAGCCTGAGCAACCTTCTCTTCTAATTGACTCTTCATATCCTCAAGTTGTTGAATCTTATGCATCTCTATCTTGGTGGCATCTTATTATTATAGGTGCACTCCAACCTGTTGGTGCAAGTATTCATTTTCAATGGTAGTATTTTCCTCTTGCGCTCTACTTTTTGCCAAGGAAGTTTCGAGCTCAATTATTTTATTTTCATTTTAAAAATACTTTTTCTTATAATACACGTCATGCAAGCATACTGAGCTCATGTCAACCTGTATATTACCTATATTCTTTGTCATATTTATCCTAGAAAGATATTTTGTGATAGCCTCACTGACATAATCACTCGAAAGCATTTCTCTGTTGGCAATTTTGGGTACCTTGGGTACATTGCCTTTGCTCTAAGTGTAGATGTTGTCATTGATGTCAAGAAGGTCTTGAAGCAATTTGGTTTGATGTCAAAGAATGTGTCTTGATGAAGGTTTCAAGCATGGACAGTGAGTTTCCAAGAAGATCATGGTAGCCCAGTTGCAAAAGATCAAGAAAAAGACAAGTAAGAAAAAGTATGCAGGCGATTGGAAAACTGTCACGATTTCGCGACATGTTTTAGGAGAGAGAAAGTACTGGCAAAACTGTCGTGATTTCATGACATGTTTGAGGAGAGAGAAAGTTTGGGCAAATGTGTCATGATTTCGTGACATGCGGGAAGGTAGAGACGAAGCAGGCAAAACTGTCACGATTTCGTGACATGTTGGCAGGGAAGAAGAGCAGATGGAAAGTGTCATGATTTCGTGACATGTCACATTTTTGTGACTCGAAAAGTGTAGGAAGGCAGAGAAGGAAAAGTGTCACGATTTCGCGACATTCTACAAAGTAAGTTGTTCGGATGAAAAAGTGTCACGATTTCGTGACATGATGCTGAAGAGAGAGTCCACAAAAAGAACTGTCATGATTTCGTGACAAGTTTGAAGAGAGAGAAAGTTACATGTAAAATGTCACGATTTTGCGACATGCTGTAGAGGTCAAGTTGAGGACTATCATGATTTCATGGCATGCTGAAAAGCTCAAAGTGAGAACTGTCACGATTTTATGACATGCAACAAAAGGGAAGAGTCTGAAAGGAGAAGCATCATGATTTCGTGACAGGTTGCAAGGAAAGCTTTCGGAAGCTGAAAGCGTCACGATTTCACGACAGGCTACAAAGAAGTTGTACGGATGTAGAAAGTGTCACGATTTCATGACAGGTTGAGATGGCAGCTTGCAGTTGGAGAAGGTGTCATGATTTCATGACAGAAATAGTTAGCAAGTCTTAAATAGAAGAAGCGTCATGATTTCACGATGAATTGAAGAAGGAAGAGCTCGAAGGCAAAAGCGTCATGATTTTGCGACATGTTCCAGTTTCATGGGCATATGGCAAAAAAGAGCTTAAGGTAGTAAAGTCATGATTATGAAGAGTTGAGATGAGTACATGTGCAGATTTCATGACAAAGAGAGAAGAAGGCTTTGTAGACTAAAGCGTCACGATTTCATGACGAGTGAAGATGACGTCACAAAATCATAAGTGTCACGATTTCATGACAAAAGTTGAGAGGAAGGCCATGAAGACTAAAGTGTCACGATTTCATGACAGAAGTGAGATGACGTCAGCAAGAGGCAAAGGTGTCACGATTTCGCGACAGAAGCACAAAGGAAGTCGACAAAGGCCAAGGTGTCACGATTTCGCGACAACAGGCTATAGAAGGTGTACGGCTGTAAAAGTGTCACGATATCATGACATGTAGTTTCACGAGAAAAGCTACAGAACAACAGAGGCGGTTGAAGCCAATAGAGTTAACCTTGAGCCGACGAAGTGTAGGGTTGTGCAGTCGACGTTGTTTTAGGGATATACAGCCGACTAAGATCAAGAATCTAATCTTGAGATTTGTTCTATAAAAGGAGGGCTGTTCAGAGAGTTTGATGATCGAATGCATGGATCGAACTTGCACAAGTAAAGTCCATGGTGCGCAGAGACCGAGTCGAATCAATTCGAGCGAAGTGTGCGAGATGCAGCCATAACAGCGTAGATAGCGCAGAAGTGGCGAGTTGATGCGCAGAATGAGGAGTTCGATCGCAGAGTGTTGAAGTGTTGTTGTATTTGCGAAGATAGTGCAAAGGTTGGAATTCAATCAAAGGGCGGCTGTGATTGCGGTTGTGTTTGCGTAGATAGATTTGTGTTTCATGTTCTTAAGAAAAGCATATTACATCTATCTTATTCTTTTGAGATTTGAGATTGAGATTGGGAATTAAGTATAGAACATATTGAGTCTCTAACAATTCTCTTTATGCTTCTATGAGGTTGATGAATCACATTGGGTCTCTAACAATTCTCTTTGTGAGTTCATGCTAAGCAAGTTTTCTTTGTGAGCTTGCTGAGGTTTTGGACAGGTTTCGATGGGGATGTATGAGCAGGTTTTGGACAAGTCATTGAGAGGGCTTGTTGGACAGCATTGAGCAAGCTTTTTGTTGAAGCTTGTGGAGCATTTTGGGCAGGTTCTAAGTGAGAACTTGCAAAGCAGATCTGAAACAAGTCTTGAAGACTTGGGTGAAGATCAAGCCAACATTAGTGCAAGCTGGTGAACCATTTTTGTGAACCAGATTTGAGGACCAGTTGAGGACAGAGATTGATGCAGAGTTGAGGACAGATTTGTGCCAGACCGAAGGACTGTGTTTGGTGCAGATCAAAGAAAGAGGAAGAGGACATTTGTGCCAGACCGAAGGACTGTGTTTGGTGCAAATTCGAGGACCAGCTTTGAGGTGATAGAGTTGAGGACAGAGGTCTCCAACCAGAGCAGGGAAGACAGGTGTCTTCTGTGGATAGAGATCCACTTGCTAAGGGCTGAAGAGGCAGAGGTCTTCTAGAGGATCACCACCTAGAGCAGAGTTAAGGGGAAGGTATCTCCTTTGAGCAGAGGCTCATAAACATTGTAATTGGGAAGGTTTCCCAGAGAACTACGATATAACTTTTAGAGAAAAGTTTTATCCGTGGAGTAGCCCACTTTGGGTGAACCACGTAAATTGTTGTGTCACTTTGTGGATGGTGTTTTGTGCATTGCTTTGATTACTGCTATTGTTACTGCTATCTTTATACTGCATAATATTGAATTGAAAGTTGTTTTGAAAGAAAAATATAAAAGTGGTCTTATATTGTTCACCCCCCCTCTCAGTATAAGCTTGTGTTCTTCAATTGGTATCAGAGCCGGTGCCTTCGAAAAGTTTAACAGCTTGAAGGAAGATCTTACAAGAACACAAATGGCAAGGAAAGGCAAAAGCAAAACCATAAGACACAAGAAGAAGAAAACTCACATGGTCATGAAAGAAAATGAAGATGAACTCAATGTTGCTATTTTGGGAATGGAAATAGATTCAAGAGA
This sequence comes from Wollemia nobilis, assembly GCA_028583015.1. Classification (NCBI taxonomy): domain Eukaryota; kingdom Viridiplantae; phylum Streptophyta; class Pinopsida; order Araucariales; family Araucariaceae; genus Wollemia; species Wollemia nobilis. The sequence continues at coordinate 3,600,860 of JAQPPZ010002381.1, read as the reverse complement.
TGAATCAAACAGTGGAGAACAAGCCAGATTAATAAAGTTTTGCACCAGATGTGGAAAGACCGGTCACTTTGCAGCTGATTGCTCACAAGGAAGAGAATGTTTTGTTTGTGGTCAACTCGGTCATAATGAACGTCAGTGCCATGGGTTTAGTAGCAGTGAAGATGAAGATGATCCGTTCAAAATCGATGAAGAAACAGATTCAGAACAGGAATGTGATGAAGAAGGAAGTGATGCAAAAGCAAATTGGAAACATAAACTAATTTCAGCTCTGAGTAAAAAGGTTGAGGATGCAGAAGATATAATCACCAGTTTGAAAGTACAAACAGAAGATTACAAGAAAATTTTTGAAGATCTCGAAATGCAATTAACCAAGAAAACAGAGTATTGCAGTAAGCTAGAAAAAGAAATTGACGGTTTAAGAATGCAGATAGAAGAAATGAGTAATAAAGTCGATATATGCAGCAAACATGAAAAGGAATCTAACAAAGTTGTTAGCAATTTGAAGCTGCAAATAGAAGAGTCCAAAAGGAGTGAAGAAACTCTCAGGTCTCAAATCAATGAGAGAGAGACTGTTTGCTGCAAACAAGAAAAAGAGATTGTTTCTTTGAAGAAACAACTAGAAGAGGCCAATACAAATCTTAAAATCAAAGATGATCTTACAGAAAGTCTTGACTTCTCTATGACTAAGACACAAGAACTCAAGGATGAGTTAGAGTCTAAGATTTTTTAGTATAATGAGTTGGAACAGAAAATGGCTTCTTTGGAAGTGGAAACTAAAGAGTACAAGGATAAGTTGTACAGGTTTCAAGATAGCTCCAAAAAGGTTAAGTCTCTCATCAAAGGTCAAAGAAAGACAATAGATAAAATAGGCCTCGGTTTTGTTGAGCCGCACAAGGAACAGGTTGGGGAATCTAGCAAGAGATTTCAAAAGGAAGAGAGTTCTAATGAAGAAAATACTTCAGATCATGAGTCCGTGAGTGATAGATGCGCAGAAACAGAAAACAAAATTCAGATTGAGAAGAAGAAGTTTTCGGGACCCAAGAGGTCGAATAAAAGAAATTTTCACGACAGATGTTTTGCGTGTCACAGGTTTGGTCACATGGCTGTACATTGCATGGCTCAAGTGAAGAAGGTAAATGACAGTTTTAGAAGTGGTAATTTCTTTCATGGGTATTGCTACTCTTGTAATCAGTTTGGGCATAAGGCAATTTTTTGCAAAGCAAATAACAGGTACACCGTTAGTCAGAACAGGTGGATTCAAAGAACAGATATGTCTAAAAGAAATTACAGTGTTATTTGTTATAAATGCAACAATGCAGGTCACACAACTAGACAGTGCAGAGCTGAAATGCCAAGGTACAGGAACAAGAAAAGTGGTATGAACAGGTCCGTGGATCAAGGCATGGATAAGAACAGGAATGATAACAGAAACAGGAACAGTAGTATGAACAGGTCCGAGGATCAAAACAGTAACAAGAATATGGACAAAGAGTTCAAGAGAAGGCCCGACAAGGAAGTCATAGACACTGATGATGATCAGTGCCTAATGGGAGATTTACTCCCAACCCTGTTTTAATCACCTCATCAGGAGGTGGGGGAGGGACTAATCTAAGAGGCTCATTCTTAGTCCCGAGCCCCAAAGGTGACCCTTTGCCATTGATGACAAAGGGGGAGAGATATGAGTAAGGGGGAGAGCTTCATAGTGAAGAAGAGAGCTTCAAGTCAGGGGAGCAAAACTTCAAAGGCAGATTCTCAGTTGTTGGATTAGTTGATTTCAGTTTTGGCTCTTGACTAGTGTTTTCAATTAAGGTTTGCCATCAATGACAAAGGGGGAGATTGTTGGCAATTTTGGGTACCTTGGGTACATTGCCTTTGCTCTAAGTGTAGATGTTGTCATTGATGTCAAGAAGGTCTTGAAGCAATTTGGTTTGATGTCAAAGAATGTGTCTTGATGAAGGTTTCAGCATGGACAGTGAGTTTCCAAGAAGATCAGGGTAGCCCAGTTGCAAAAGATCAAGAAAAAGACAAGTAAGAAAAAGTATGCAGGCGGCTGGAAAAACTGTCGCGATTTCGCGACATGTTTTAGGAGAGAGAAAGCGCTGGCAAAACTATCATGATTTCGTGACATGTTTGAGGAGAGAGAAAGTTTGGGCAAATGTGTCATGATTTCGCGACATGCTGGAAGGCAGAGACGAAGCAGGCAAAACTGTCATGATTTCGCGACATGTTGGCAGGGAAGAAGAGCAAGATGGAAAGTGTCACGATTTCGCGACATGTCACATTTTCGTGACTCGAAAAGTGCAGGAAGGCAGAGAAGGAAAAGTGTCACGATTTCGTGACATTCTGCAAAGTAAGTTGTTCGGACGAAAAAGTGTCACGATTTCATGACATGATGCTGAAGAGAGAGTCCGCAAAAAGAACTATCGCGATTTCATGACAAGTTCGAAGAGAGAGAAAGTTACATGTAAAATGTCATGATTTCGTGACATGCTGCAGAGGTCAAGTTGAGGACTGTCACGATTTCGTGGCATACTGAAAAGCTCAAAGTGAGAACTGTCACGATTTCACGACATGCAGCAAAAGGAAGAGTCTGAAAGGAGAAGCGTCACGATTTCACGACAGGTTGCAAGGAAAGCTTTCGGAAGCTGAAAGCGTCACGATTTCATGACAGGCTACAAAGAAGTTGTATGGATGCAAAAAGTGTCACGATTTCATGACAGGTTGAGATGGCAGCTTTCAGTTGGAGAAGGTGTCATGATTTCATGATAGAAATAGTTAGCAAGTCTTAAAAGAAGAAGCGTCACGATTTCATGACGAATTGAAGAAGGAAGAGCTCGAAGGCGAAAGCGTCACGATTTTGTGACATGTTCCAGTTTCATGGGCATATGGCAGAAAAGAGCTTAAGGCAATGAAAGTGTCATGATTTTATGACAGAGTTGCAGATGACGTCAACAGAAGCAGATGTGTCATGATTTTATGATAAAAGTAGAGAAGAAGGCTTTGTAGTCTAAAGCGTCATGATTTCGTGACAGAAGTGAAGATGACGTCAGCAAAAGCATAAGTGTCACGATTTCACGACAAAAGCTAAGAGGAAGGCCATGAAGACTAAAGTGTCACGATTTCATGATAGAAGTGAGATGACATCAGCAAGAGGCAAAGGTGTCACGATTTCATGACAGAAGCACAAAGGAAGTCAACAAAGGCCAAGGTGTCACGATTTTGCGACAGTAGGCTATAGAAGGTGTATGGTTGTAAAAGTGTCATGATATCATGACATGTTGTAGTTTCATGAGAAAAGCTACAGAACAGCAGAGGCGGTTGAAGCCGACAGAGTTAACCTTGAGCCGACGAAGTGTAGGGTTGTGCAACTGACGTTGTTTTAGGGATATACAGCCGACTAAGATCAAGAATCTAATCTTGAGATTGTCAGTATAAAAGGAGGGTTGTTTGGAGAGTTTGATGATCGAATGCGTGGATCGAACTTGCACAAGTAAAGTCCATGGTGCACAGAGACCGAGTCGAATCGATTCGAGCGAAGTGTGCGAGATGCAGCCATAACAGTGTAGATAGCACAGAAGTGGCGAGTTGATGCGCAGAATGAGGAGTTCGATCGTAGAGTGTTGAAGTGCTGTTGTATTTGCGAAGACAGTGCAAAGGTTGGAATTCGATCAAGGGCGGCTGTGATTGCGGCTGTGTTTGCATAGACAGATTTGTGTTTCATATTCTTAAGAAAAGCATATTACATCTATCTTATTCTTTTGAGATTTGAGATTGAGATTGGGAGTTAAGTATAGAACATATTGAGTCTCTAACAATTCTCTTTATGCTTCTATGAGGTTAATGAATCACATTGGGTCTCTAACAATTCTCTTTGTGAGTTCATGCTAAGCAAGTTGTCTTTGTGAGCTTGCTGAGGTTTTGGACAGGTTTCGATGGGGATGTATGAGCAGGTTTTGGACAAGTCATTGAGAGGGCTTGTTGGACAGCATTGAGCAAGCTTTTGTTGAAGCTTGTGGAGCTATTTGGGCAGGTTCTAAGTGAGAACTTGCAAAGCAGATCTGAAACAAGTCTTGAAGACTTGGGTGAAGATCAAGCCAACATTAGTGCAAGCTGGTGAACCATTTTTGTGAACCAGATTTGAGGACCAGTTGAGGACAGAGATTGATGAAGAGTTGAGGACAGATTTGTGCCAGACTGAAGGACTATGTTTGGTGCAAACCTCAAAGAAAGAGGAAGAGGATATTTGTGCCAGACCGAAGGACTGTGTTTTGGTGCAAATTCGAGGACCAACGTTGAGGTGATAGAGTTGAGGACAGAGGTCTCCAACCAGAGCAGGGAAGACAGGTGTCTTCTGTGGATAGAGATCCACTTGCTAAGGGCTGAAGAGGCAGAGGTCTTCTAGAGGATCACCAGCCGGAGCAGAGTTAAGGGGAAGGTATCTCCTTTGAGCAGAGGCTCATAAACATTGTAATTGGGAAGGTTTCCCGGAGAACTAGCGATATAACTTTTAGAGAAAAGTTTTATCCGTGGAGTAGCCCACTTTGGGTGAACCACGTAAATTGTTGTGTCACTTTGTGGATGGTGTTTTGTGCATTGCTTTGATTATTACTATTGTTATACTGCTATCTTTATACTGCATAATATTGAATTGAAAGCTATTTTGAAAGAAAAAGATAAAAGTGGTCTTATACTGTTCACCCCCCTCTCAGTATAAGCTTGTGTTCTTCATTCTCCTTGCGGCTTCTGGACCAAGGGAGTGATTTTTGTCGTGTGAGCCTCCATAGCAACTGGGTTGAAATAAAATTTCTTGGTCAACCGAGCTAGATCCAAGGCCTCCTTGTGCCTCATACTCTTCAACCACTATGAAGAACTCAAGTATGCCCGATTAATTTTTTCCATGTCAGGTTGCTTTCGGGCCACCTGAACTTTGAGCAATATCTACAACTCCAAAAATGGGGTGAATGGGACCAAAACATCTGAGCGGTTGGACTCAAGGGAAGCATATGAGATGGTTATAAGAGGGGAAATGGAAATGGTGGTTTGGATAGATGAATCATGTTCCGTTGCAGTTACACTTACTCTAGGAGGAGCTTGCATACTTACAACCACAATGATGGTGGTGGCGATAATGGAAGGGGAAGGGCACAAAAAGGGATTTGGACCTAACGCATACAAACTAAAATAAATTGAGGATGAAGGAATGGGAATAGAAGGAGTAGTAGTGACTTCAAGAATGGAAGAATATGGAATCAAAACAGATGTGGAAGGTATACCTAATGGCGAAGAAATAAATATATAGGATGGAGGAACTGAAACTGATGAAAGTGAAACAAAAATCACTGCATGCTCTGAGGAAGAAGAAGAGGAAAGAGAAGACGTACCTTCGAGCATGGGCATCATGTGACATGGTGATGGGGGTGGCTGTGAAATTACTTCTTCTTTTTGTACTTCTGCCCTTGATTCAATGTCTACATTGTCTTTGCCATATAAGACTTCTACCCAAGAGCTCTCCAATTGATGATCCTCCTCTTGTTTTAGGACCATTTGAAATATTTGTGCAACTTTCATTTGGAGCTCCAATGAAGGGTTAATAACTGCATCCAAAATAGATAGAATTGTAGAAACTATCACAACTGAAACCTCAGTGATAGAAGTAGTTATGGTGCTATTTCTTGGTCTTTTCATCGCCTTGGCAAACGGTAGCACTTTTGGCATGCTTTTTTTTTTATGCAAGCACCTCTTTTGCTTTTCGTTTGATCCACTGAGATCTCTGTTTGAGCACATATAGCTATTCCTCTTCCTTTGGAATCTCCTCCTCAGCCATGGGATGTTCTCCTTTGATTTCACCTTCGCCACTATCAAATTGTTGGAAAATTTACAATAAAATATTGGCGAAAGCAATAGGCTGATATGAGTCAACATACTCATCATAATTATCTGAAAACTGTTCATCCAACTTCTACCCATAAGGAGTAGTCAACTTCCCTTGGTGAATCTGCATTATCCACCAATTCATGATTTTCTCCTCAGTCCATTCAGGCACACTCTAATTACTTGGATGAATAAACTCGATAGAGGGATTTGAGACTTATACCAAACTAGATTATACTCTGCCTTGCTCATAATAATTGTGCCAAGGTGGAAGTGTCATCATATTTTCAATGTGCCAATTCATGTCCGACCTATTAAAGTTATTTCTATTCTTTTGAATATCTGGCCAAGGGAAACAATGAAAATATTTATTCTTTACAATAACTAAAAACTTACCCAAAGGTTCATGCCTCTAGCACTACGATAACTCTATCAAGCCCAAATATTGCAGCACTATAGTCAGGAGTTAATTTTTCCCAACTTGGCTCACTTCTATACTACCAAATTAAAATGGCATATTACACATCATCTTCTTTTTGTGCCGATCCCCATAGACATCTTGATGTAATTTGACTAGCGCACTACCTCCATGGTGAACACATGATCTGTAGCAAAACACGGCAACAAAAATGGCTTACCCATAAAACCAAAAATTATTACAACCATGCCCTAGGTAAGCAAAAAAATATCTCCATTTTCTTGTGCAACCACTGTATCTCTTAATTCTCACAGAATTCTCTCACATGTTTCATAAAGTAACTCTATCACAAGACCCACAAACCAACTATTAAAACTGTAAAATGACTCCCTCCTTGAAAAAAAGGAAATCCACTTATACACCAGCAAAGGTTCGTTCTTCTCATCAATCTGCATCACCACAATAAAGGGGAAGCATCGTTGAAGTTGGAAAAAGGAATACCATATCAAAAAGGATGTGTGTTTGAATGACCTTGCTTCTCTAGTTTGTAAATTTTCCAACTAAGAAATTAATCTTCGAGAAATGAAATCCGTCCAGTTGAAGAAAATCAGATTGGTGCCCTTTCTTGGAGAATAAAATTCCACCAAATAAATACACTGGGCTAAGACTGCCTACCATTTATGAACTATATCATCTAAGGTTAAACCTTCTACCGAAGCTAACATTGAATAAATGTCATGGCTTTTAAAATCAGTGATAACTTTGGAAAATTAGGCAACTTCCTCATCGGTGGCTCCTTAATCAGTTGGGTTTCCATAAATTGGTGCATTATTACTATGGAGACATTTATCCTCTTGTTCGTTAGTATGCAATTTTTTATGAGCCCCATAGGATGGGGGCTCTAATCCATAAGTGAACACCTCCCAAACCTCATCCATGGTAATGGTAAACAAAATCTCCCTTCTGGCATTTATGATAGCTTTGGTAAATGGATCATAGAACTGCACAATGAGTCATACCAGCTCAAGGCAAAGATGAATTGGTGGGCATAGATACTAAAATAGTTGTGAATGATATGGCACTGTTATATAGCTTTCTGATGACACTCCCTGGATTACTGCTAACTCAATATCTTCTTGCAACCTTTCCACACCTTTGTGGGTAATGAGGTAGTCGCTAATTATAGCCAGTGAGTCTTCGTATGGATCCAAGTCGACGTAATAATTTTTTTGAGCCCTTTTTGATCTAGAGTCTTCTTCCTTCTTTTTGGACTTCTTGGGCTCTATAGCCTCTATAACATCCTTGGGTTCCTTGATCTTCTTCTCCATTATCTCTTTTCTCTAATAAATACTCTAAACACTCTATGGACTTCTGCACACTCTCTGGACATTTATGTAGCTACAGGTCAAAAATACATAGCAGTAAAATTTTAAAAGAAAAATAAACTGTGAGATTTTACCTCATCCTTTATATAGAGCCTCTCCTCAACTACCTTAATAAATACTGAATTAACCTGAGCACTTTCAAGAGATAATAAGCATAGATTCGATCACCCAACACCATTTCCTATGTTGTAACGTAATCTCCTTTGATTCATTGCCAAATTATTCTCGAAAAGTGTACCCTTTTCGCTACGTAATTTTGTTGTAAATCATACCTTGGCACCCAAATATTGCTCAAAAAAATAAATCGGTCGCTTAACAACCTATGATGGGTATTCTCTAGCTCTTCGAGAACATAAATATTTGGCATGGTGCACGTTTTGAATTAAATGCTTTTAAAACATCCTTTTACCTACATTCTTGCTTTCCGATAGCTACCACATATCCAAGGGCACAATTATCTTTGAAACCTGCTTCCGAAAAGAAACACAGTTGTCCCCTTTTCCTTCGACAAAATCGCTTTGTGGATAACGTCTTTCAAAAATTAGAGTAGTTGGTTTCCTCTTCCTTCATCTCAGGGTGGCTTCAATTCTGTTTGGAAGTTCTATGGCAAAAAACCCCTTTAATAAATTTTCCTTCTTCAACATGTTCGCCCATATTTAGAAGAAAAAAAAACCAAAATTGCTTTTCTAAAAAAAACATCTTTTTCTTTTTTCTACCCCTTTTTTATTTTTTATTTTTCCTTCGTCATTAAAATAATAAATCTTCTTACAAACAAAGTGCATGTATTCCCCTCTATTTTTTTATTTTAGATATTTATTTAAAATAAACAAATCCTTATTGCTTCGCTCGATGTGTTCACCCAAAATAAGGGCGAACGACCATTGCGCCCATCGCTTGGGGAAAATGTGCTATCAAACCTGCATTCATCTTCGCCTAAAGGTAATATTCAAATTGTCAACATGTTCACCCCATCCTTAGGGCAAACAGTCACGTCACCCCACTTTGGAGCGAATGTGACTTGCACATATTATGTTACTTTGTGTTCATTATTTCACTCCAAATGGAACGCGACGTCACCAACGACCTCATCTTGACCCAAAGGCGAATGGTTTTCGCACCCATCACCAAGGGCGAATGAAGCTTTTGAAAATTCCTTGCTTTAATTTTATTCACCCCTGTGTAAGTGCCTGTGGTGTTGTATTGTACCTTCGGGCGAAAACGCTTGGGAGCATCCCTTGTTTTATCTTTGAGGGAGAATGCAACCTTGCTTTTAAATGCCCAATTTAATTCTCAAAAGGGGTGCTTACTAGGAAGCATACAACACTATCTTTATATATATATATATATATATATATATAAATAGTATCAGTAATTTAAAACAATTAACATATTGAAAAGAATATTTACATATGTACAAGATGGTACCTTACCAGAACATCATCATTGAATATAGGACTTCAGATGAAGATCGTTTACTAGAATAGGAAGGTAACAACCCTCCATATCATGAAGGTGATAAGCATTTACTAAATTTACTGTAAAAAATTGAAAAGGGCCTTCCTAGATAGCATCAAATTTATGGTATTTTCCTGGCTTAGCCTTCTTCTCATTCCATTTCAGAACTAAGTCTCCCACTTGAAAACTACATTCAGTTGTTTTCTTCCCGAAACACTTCTGCATTTATTTTGTGTGCTCAAAAAATGCTTGATGAGATTGTTCTCTATCCTCTTCTAACTACAACAAATATGCCAACCTAGCACTCATAGGATCATATTCTTCATCTTCATATTGAAACAACTACAATGATTGGAGAACCGAAAGCTCAATATGAGTGGTGAGAATTGCTTCTTTTCCATACACCAAGGCATACAGAGAAGTTTTAATAGATTTTTAACTGAGATGTGGTCTACCCAAAGCGCTTGGTTTAGCAACAGGTGATAACTTTTATTACTGCCCATTGTCCTTTTTAAAATTTGCAGCAAATTTTTATTGGTAGATTCAACCAACCCATTCCCTTATAGGTGATAATTGGACGATGTCTTGAGATATATGCCATATTTGCTTGTAAAATCTGTGACTTTAGCACCAATAAATGGAGTTCCATTGTTAGTCACAATTGAATCCGAGATGCCAAAACGAGTAATGATCCCTTCTAGAAAAGAGATAATAGTTGCTTGATCAACCTTCTTAGTGGGAATAGCCTCTGCCCATATAGTGAAATAGTCAGTCGTCATCAAGATGTACTTATGCTCCATGAAGGAATGAGGATCGATGATTCCGATGAAGTCAAGACTCCACTACTGAAAATGTGCTTCCACTTGAATTAGACATAGAGGCAAAGCTCCTTTTCTAATTTTGCCAATGTATCACTGATAGCTTCACAATGTTGACTCACTTTATGGGCATTCACAAATAGAGTAGGCCAAAAATAACCTGCTCGGATAATTTTTAAGGCCATAGGCCTACCTACATAGTGACCACCTGATAACCCAGAATGAAATTCTTCCAATATATTTTCCTTTTCATACTACTTCACACATCTGAGAAGAACTTCGTCAATGTTCTTGTGAAATAGTTCGTTCGGTAATAGAACGTATTTGAGTGCTTGCAGCTTGAATCTCTGAAACTATGAAGCATCAAGGTGAGATGAGAATTTTCAATTCAATCAGCTCTTATGTCCAGTATCGATTGATAGCACTATGATTTGCGCAAATGGTTTCGCCAATGTCTTCTTCATGATCCGCATCCAATGATTCAGAAGTAGCACTTTTAGCTAACTCCTGGCATAAATCTCGCCCATAAACTAGCTTTGTTGGTCATATTTCTACATCATATTCTTGAATTTTTGAGACCCAGCCTACCCTTTTATCACCTAGTTCTACTTGGAGTATAAAATTTTGAACATCGGGATGTATCATGTAAACCATAATTTTGCTTTGTAAAATAAAGTGTCAAAACTTCTTCAATGATTTTATTACTACATAAACCTGATTTTCAATAAAGTTATACTTCTCTTGATGTGGCACAATAACTTGGCTCAATAAGGCAATTGACTACTCTTCTCTATCCTCTTGCTTATTTGTTAACACTGCAGCATAACTCTCTTGCTCACCCACCGCATAGAGAATGAAATATTTTGAATAGTCAGGATTAATTAAAATCGAAGCTTATGTGATCCTTTGTTTGATTTCTTGAAAGGCTCGTCTTTTGTCTTCTATCCATTTAAACTCAACATTCTTCTTCAAGAGCTCCGTCATGGGCTTCACAACTTGAGCAAATTCAGCAATAAACTTGCAGATGAAATATATTTGACCAAATAAATATTGTAGGTCCTTTTTGTTAGTAGGTAATGGTAACTTCATTAGGGCTTCAGATCTTACAGAATCAATCACCAATCCTTCTTGTGAGATCACATGGCCCAACAATTTTCCTTCTTTAATAGAAAATATTGAATTCTTCATATTAATAGAGATATTGAATTCTCGATACTTATCAAACACCTACCTCAAATGAGCTACATGGTCTTCTCTGCAATGTGAAAATATAGTCATGTCATCAAGATATATTACAATAATTTTGTTTAATAACTCACCGAAAGCGATGTCCATGGCTCTTTAAAAAGTAGCACCAACATTTGAGAGTCCAAACGGTATCTGTTGGTAGGCAAATGTGCCCCATTTGGTGGTGAAGGTTGTTTTATGTTGGTCTTCATATTTCACCCAGATTTGATTATATCTAGAGAAACCATCTAGCAGTGATAATCTCTGCATGTCGGCTACCACATGAAGGATTTGATCAATCTGCAATAGAGTGTAATGATCCTTCAACGATGCTTGGTTCAGATTGTGAAAGTCAACACACAATCGAATTTCTCCTTTATTCTTCCACACTGGGACCAGTTTCACCACCCATGTTGAGTGCTTGATTGGATAGATTATTTTTACCTCCAACATCTTCAATAATTTTACCTTCATGAGTACCTCGATTTTAGGATTAATAGGGCACTGCTTTTGGTGAAAAGGTCTCACCCCCTCCTACAACTCAATGGTATGCTGGATCACGCTTTTGTCATATCCCTTTAAATATTGATAGCTCCATGCCATGTTGTTAGGTTACTCATAGCACAAGTTCTTAATATCTTCCAACTACTTAGGCATATAGTCAGTTCTAATTTTTAAAAAAAAATCAGGTTCTAGATGTAATTCCTTAAACTATTTTGCATCGACTTTGATCCTATGCTTTTCAAACCTATCATTCTGATCAAACAAACTCTCCAACAAAATCAAACCTCTGGGAATATTATTGTTCTTCAATTGGATCATTCCTTCTTTCTCTTATTCAGCAAGCACTCTATCATCTGCCCTAGCAACTTATCTAAGCAAAAAATTGACTATTTGTTCATCATTGTCGAATACTTGCCAATGAATATTCTTGTCTGGAACTAAAGGTCTATAGATCATTCTAACAATCTTGGGCTTTCTGAATACTTGCTTCGTGGGAGAATAATTCACACCGAGAGGCAATAATATCTGCATGTTTGTTTTGTTCCCAAGAAATTGCCTAAATTTTCAAATTTGTGAAGGATTCAAATAGATCCCACACTCTATTACGATGAGCTTTTAGGTAATGCTTCTTTTACACACACTTATTGTTGAGCAAGGTGCAGCAAAAGCAGTGCAAAAGTATTGTAATTGTTGTCAACACAGACATATTGATGCAGTTGATGCAGTTCAGAGGTCAGTCAGATCAAGTGCAGAAAATTTCAAGAAAAACAGAGGGGACCCGGATCCAGAAATTTGCAAAAAAATACAAGGAAGAAAATTGTCGCGATATCGCGACATGTTTTCTGTCGCGATTTCGCGACATGGCTGAGGAGAGAGAAGGCGCAAGCAAAATTGTCACGATTTCACGACAAAAAGGATGAGAGAGAAAGTGCATGAGAAAGTGTCGCGATATCGCGACAGTTTCGGAAGAAAAGCACTAAGGGCGCAAAGTGTCGCGACATCGCGACAAAAAGGAGGAGAGAGAAAGTTCATAAAAACTATCGCGATTTCGCGACATGTTGGAGGCAAAGCAGCAAAGTGAAGAAAGCGTAGCGATTTCGCTACATGTTGCAATTTCGCTGGCTAAAGCAAAGAAAAAGTGATAAGTCAAGAAGGTGTAGCAATTTCGCTACAAGTCCAAAATACAAAATGCAAGAGTGTAGCGATTTCATTACAGCTTCGAAATGCAAGGCAAAAAGTGTAGCGATTTCGCTACAGGTTTGAAATAAAAGGTGCAAAGGGGCAGTGACTTTGACACAAGTTTGAAAAGCAAGGGGCATAGGTGTAGCGATTTCGCTACAAGTGCAAAACTCAAAACACAATGGGGTAGCGATTGCGCTACAAGTCTTGAGATCAGCAAGTCGAAGCAAGAGGAAACACCAAGCCAACAAAGTTAGATTTTCGGAAGATGCAACAAAGAAAAATGTTAAGTCAGAAAGGTGTAGCGATTTCGCTACAGGTAAGGTTTTCGTGGCTGCATGAAGAAAGAATTGTATGGAGGCCAAAAACGTCGCGATTTCGTGACAAGTTCAAAGAAAAGCCGCAGGATGCCGGAAGTGTCACGATTTCGCGACAACCTTGAAGATGACGTCAACAAGTTTAAAAATGTCGCGATATCGCGACAAGTCACTAGAAAAGCCGTTGCAAGTCGGAAGCGTCGCGATTTCGTGACATCTTTGAAGATGACGTCAACAAGTCTAAAAATGTCGCGATATCGCGACAAGTTACTGAAAAGCCGTTGTAAGTCGGAAGCGTCGCGATTTCGCGACATCTTTGAAGATGACGTCAACAAGTCTAAAAATGTCGCGATATCGCGACAAGTTTCCAGAGAAGCCTCAGCAAGCCAAAAATGTCACGATTTCGCGACAACATGGAGGATGACGTCAGCAAAAGCGGAATGTGTCATGATTTCACGACATGTATCAATTTCACGGAGGTAAGCAAAGGAAAGTGCAGGAAAGCAGAAAACGTCGCGATATCGCGACAGGTAATGGTTGTTGGCGGGAAAAGTCAAAAATACATGCAAAGTGACAAGTGTCGAATAAGCATGCGATCGATTCTGATAAAGTTAACTTGGGTCAGGATCTGCAGTTCCAAGTGACAGGTGTTAGCATAAGATTAGAGAATACACTGCAAGAGTCGACTGGAGTTTCAAATGTTAGTTTCGAAGCAATGCATTTAAGAGAAAAATGGCTGTTGCAGGGCCGTAACACAGCTTGACTGGAAAAGGTGACAGCTTCACAAGGAAGATACGGAACATAGCATTAAAGACAGAACAGAACAACTGGACGGTTGTATCGAGAACTGATTGCAGAAGCGTTGTGCTGTTGCGTAGTTGATCGAAGAAGATAAAGGATACACAGTTTTCAACAGAGGAGAAAGAAGAACATCAATGATCCGAGATACGCAGAAAGACCGTCGGGATACCAGTCGAGAATGTGCGAGAGAAAAAGGTCGTCGAATGTCGAGTGAGTCGAAAAGAAAGCGGCTAAAAGGCGAGAACTTGTCGGAAAGGATCGACACGTTGTTTACTGACCAAGAATGCATGAGAAATTGGAGGGAAACTTTGAGCCGTTTGAAATTGATCCGTTCGAGAAAAACAAATAAATGGACTCGAATGAGTGCAGAAGAGGGTAATCGCTGCACTGTGCATTATTGAATACATAAAAAGGGCGTAGTGTGGTAAATAGTGCTGGATGAACAACAAGCAAGAGAACAAAAAAAAACCTGCATATTTATTGTAAAAATAACGAGAGAGGTTTTTGAATTGATGAGAAGATATTGAGTCTCTAACAAGTCTCTTTATGCTTCTGTAAGATAGATTGTTTGAGCCTTAGACCAGTGAGGGTCTTGTAAAAGAGAAGGCATTTTTATGTCATTATTTTGTTAAAAAAAAATTGAAATCCAAGTGGGTGCCTGGTAAAAGGGGTTGGTGCTCCTTTCTATTGCAGCAGAAAAATCAGGGGTTGGTGCTCCTTCCAGTGGGTGCTCTGGAGAATTATTTGTAAAGAGAGAATCCTTGCAAAGACTGGATTTGGATTGAAGTCCAAACAGTCATTACTTGAGGAGTAGCCACATCGGTGAACCTCGTAAAATCTTGTGTTGTGTGATGCTCTTGTGTGATACTTGCATTATCTATTTTTAAGCTTGCACTATTAGTTTTAAAAGTTGCAGATTTAAGTTTTTAAATAGTTACACTGATTCACCCCCCCTCTCAGTGTCATTGTAAGAATATCATTTGAGCAAGGCACCTGCACAAGCTTAATCAGCTAAGGTGTTCTTGGGAGATATACAATGGCCGGTGGTGAAGGTTTTTCTTCTAACAAAGCTCCTCCGTTCGATGGAACAAACTATTCTTTCCGGAGGCTCGGGATGCGGACCTATCTATGTGCATTGGGTTATGACATTTGGGAATCCGTTGAAAATGGATACACCACTCCCACTGTTCCTCCAACAGATGCGGCTGAGAAGAAAAAGTTTGAGAACAACTCGAAAGCCAAGAATGCTATTATGTGTGGATTGGTCGACAGTGAGTTGATACGAATCATGAACTGCAAATCTGCTAAAGACATATGGGACAAACTGCAAAGCATTCATGAAGGAGATAACAAAATCAAGGAAGCTAAGCTGCAAACACATCGTGCCCAGTTCGAAGCATTAAAGATGACCGATGATGAGAACATTGAAGCCTATCTGCTGAGAGTAAATGGAATCATCAATGCAATAAGAGGACTCGGGGAAGAAATGGAAGATGCGAGTTGTTGTAAAGAAGGTACTAAGAACCCTCAATAAAAGGTTTGATGCAAAGGTTTCTGCCATAGAAGAAGCAAAAGATTTAAATTTTTTTAGTATGGATGAAATGCATGGTTCTCTAACAGAATATGAAATGAGGATTGGTCAAACTAAGCCCTCAGATAGAGAAGCAGCTTTTCAAGCACAGAAAATTATAAAATCTAAATAGGAATCCGAGGAAGAAGAATCTACGAGATGAGACTGAAGCAAACTTTGTTAGGAAGTTAGTAAAGGGAAAAGGAAAGTACGAGAGGTAAGTCGTCGTTCAAATGTTTTAATCTGTGGAGGCATCGGGCACTTTGCGAGCAAAATGCCCAATGAAGGAGAAAAATAAAAATGATGAAGGAACACATCCGAGAAAGAAATGTTCTGGAAAAAGAAACCACATTTTAGAAAAAGGAACTTCAAGAAGAAAAGTTTCATTTCTCAGAACATTGATTCTTCTGAAGACAGTTCCAGTGAGGACTCTGAAGAAGAAACTGGTGAAGCCTTGTTCATGGCCTTCGAAGAACAAAGAACTGAAGAAACCCAGGAGTGTGAAGAAAAATTAGACGATGAGGCCGAGGTAGATCTGGAAGGTGAGTTGGTGGCTGCTCTTGAAGAGTTAAGTGCAGAAAGGAAAAGAAATAAAAAGATTACAAGAAAATTTGAGGAGGCCAACAATTTAATAATCAGTTTGAAAGTACAAACTGAAGAGCATAAGAAAAAGTCTGAAGATTTTGAAGCACAACTAATCGTGAAAATAAATGAGTGCAACAAGCTAGAAGAAGATATAGTTGGATTAAGGTTGCAGCTAGAAGGGATGAATCGGAAACTGAGTTGTCATCAAAAATTTGAAGACAGTTCTGAGAAACTGAATAAAATGTTGAATAATCAAAGGCCCACAGTGTATCAAGTTTGGTTTGGGCTTTGATGAAGGAGAAACCTCAAAGAACTCAAAGGTCATGAATTGTAGAACCAATAAAGATTAAAGACAAGATTAAAGTTGACCAAGATAAGCCGTATCATGCAAAAGAAAACAACAAGTCCAAGCTTGAAAGGAGTGTTGCAAATGATAGATTCATCAAAGTCACTCATCAAAGAAGAAGAAGACCCAGGGCTCCTACCTCCACCTGGCAACAACCACTTCCCAGGTACACTCGTTCCTTTTCTGGTTATTGTTTTAAGTGCAATGCATATGGTCATAAAATTTCAAGTTTGTAGATATAATGTAGAACAAAGAAATTTTACTAGTAGAAATATTTTTTCTCCCTTGATAGATTATTTTGTAGAATGTTATAACTGCCATAACTTCGGTCATATTGCAAGGAATTGTCGTAGCTCTTTTGCAGGAAATAAATACCAGGAAAGAAAATATCACTCAACTGGATCAAAACAGTACAGAAAATTTCCCGAAAAACTGTCACAAGCCAATGAAAGGGAGAAAGTAAAACAAGTGACCAGATCTGCTATTAAATCTCAGTGGAAAGAAAAGGAACAACCAATGAAAGACAAGGAATCTCTGATTGTTCAAACAACTCTCAAAGCACAGAATAAATCTGCTCCTTGGATTCTGGACAGTGGATGCTCCAGTCACATGACGGAGACAAACGAAGTTTGACAAGCTACAGACATACGAAGGTGGTTCTGTAAAATTCGAAAACAATGATGGAGCAAAAATAGTGGGTAAAGGATCCGTTAAGTTAAGTGACGGTAAAATCAACTCTAAGGAAGTTCTTTTTGTGGTAGGACTAAAGCACAACTTCACTGAGTGTAAGTCAGATTTGTGACAGAGGTCATGAAGTAATTTTCAAGAAGGAGGGTTGTGAAGTAAGAAAGACAAGAAATGGAAAGTTAATAGCCACTGGACTGAGAACTTCTGGAAATTTGTACACTCTCTCTGAGACTTCTGAAGGAGCCTGCTTGGTTGGTCAAGAAGAAGAAAACCGGCTGTGGCACAAAAGACTCGGTCACATAAGCTTTGATAATCTGGTAAAAATCAGCTCGAAAAGAGTTGTAAGAGACATACCCACTATTGGTAAACCATCAAATAGTATATGTGAGTCATGCCAAAAAGGGAAGCAAACCAGATCTACTTTCAAAGCAAAAGAATATTTCTCTAGCAAGCCATTAGAACTAATTCACACTGATTTGTGTGGACCCATGAGGACGAGAAAGCATAAATGGATACAAATATTTTATGTTGTGTATAGATGATTTTTCCGAGAATGACATGGGTACTCTTTCTCAAATGCAAATCTGAAGCCTTTGAGATGTTTAAAACTTTCAAAAATCTTGTTGAGAATCAATCCGGAAAAAGAATTAAATGTTTGAGATCGGATAGAGGAGGAGAGTTTATTTCAAATGAGTTTGCTGAATTCTCGTGAAAAACATGGAATAAGAAGACAGCTTCTCGACGACAAGAACACCTCGACGAGAATGGAGTAGTTGAAAGAAAGAACAGAACTATACGAGGAAATGGCAAGGACCATGTTAACGAGAGAGCAAAATTGCCGACGGGTTCTGGAAAGAGGCAGTCCATACTGCAGTCTATATTCAGAATAGGTGTATGTTAAGGCCGCATGAAAGCAAAACACCTTATGAACTGTGGTTTGGCAAAAGGGCTACAGCAAAATACTTCAAAGTGTTCGGCAGCAAGTGTTACATTAAACGGACTGAAGCCAATCTTGGCAAATTCGAAGATAGAGCTGATGAAGGTATCTTTCTTGGTTACTCAACAAAAAGTAAAGCTTACACATGCTACAACAAAAGACTAAAGAAAATTGTGGAGAGTGCGGATGTGAAGGTTGATGAAGGCGGGGAAACAAGAAATCAGCAATAATGAAAACTACCCAACCTATGAAGAATTTATTGAAGAAGATGAAGATCAAGAAAAGGAAGAGAGACAGAAATCAGATTCAGATGATTTGGAAAGAGAAGAAAACAGGAAATTCGGAACAGTAGTGGCGAGAAAAATCATCCCAAAGAGCAGATTATTGGGGACCCTACGGTTGGCATTCGGACAAGAAGAAGAGTAGTAAATAACTATTCTCTCGTTATCCAAGTATTGAGCCCAAGAATATTATTGAAGCAAGCACGGATGAAAGCTGGATGGAAGCAAGAAATGAAGAACTAGATCAAATTGAGAAAAACAAAACCCGGGAATTAGTACCAAGGCCCGAAAATAAAAACATAATTGGTACTAAATGGATATTTAGAAACAAATTGAATGAAGATGGACGAGAGTTGTAAGGAATAAAGCAAGATTAGTCCGCAAAGGATATGCCCAAGTTGAGGGGATTGATTTTGAAGAGACTTTTGCACCCGTGGCCGGACTTGAAGCAATAAGACTATGTTTTGGCTTTAGCTGTTCATAAGAATTTCAAGGTTTATCGGATGGATGTAAAATCAGCATTTCCGAATGGAAATCTTGAAGAAGAAGTATATATTGAACAACTTGATGGTTTTCAACTTTGTGATAATCCTAACTTTGTTTGCAAGCTGAAGAAAGCATTGTATGGCTTGAAACAAGCACCTAGAGCTTGGTATGCAAGACTGGACAACTATCTCACTAAGCAAGGATTCAAGAAAGGTATGGTGGATAGCAATTTATATGTGAAAACTAAAAATGGCAATTTCATTGTTCTAGTTGTTTATGTAGATGATATAATTTTTGGGAGTAGCAATGATGAATCATGCAAAGACATAGCAAACAAAATGCAGAAAGAGTTTGAAATGTCTATGATAGGTGAACTTTCTTATTTCCTTGGATTACAAGTTAATCAAACTGAAAAGGGGATCTTTATTTCTCAAATTAAATATGTGAAAGAAATGCTGAAAAAGTTCACTATGGAAGATAGTAAGCCAGTGAGCACCCCTATGACAACAAGCTGCAAGTTGAGCAAGGATGATAAATCTCCGGATGTTGATCAAACAATGTACAGATCTATGATTGGGAGCCTGCTGTATTTGACAACGAACCGGACCGGATATCTTACAAGTTGTTTGCATGGTTGCAAGATTTCAGGCTAGTCCAAAAGAGACTCATGTAACAATTGTGAAAAGGATCTTTAGGTACCTCAAGGGTACTATGGAGTATGGGCTGTGGTATCCAAAAGGAAAAGACTTCACTCTCTTTGCATATTCTGATGCAGATTGGGCCGGATGCATTGATGACAGAAAAAGTACAAGTGGAGGAGCATTTTTCCTTGGAGATAAATTGGTAGCATGGCACAGTAAGAAGCAAGAATCAGTCTCTCTATCCACAGCCGAGGCAGAATACATTGCAGCAACAACATGCCGCACACAAATACTATGGATGAGACAAACATTGAAAGATCTAGGAATTCACTTCAATGAGCCCATTTCAGTCAAATGTGACAACACTAGTGCAATCAACATTTCAAAGAATCCGGTAATGCATTCCCGCACCAAACATATTGCAATCCGGTATCACTTCTTGAAGGATAAGGTTGCGGAAGGAGAGGTCAGATTGGAGTTTGTTCCCACTACAGAGCAAGTAGCAGACATATTCACCAAACCTTTACCAAAGGAAGTATTTGAATACCTTCGGAAGAAGTTGGGAGTAGTCACACTTCCCAAGCATTGACTAGCTATGGGAAATACATTCTCAGGGGGAGCATTCAAGTTATTTATGGTTGAGAATGTTGTGCATAGACTCAGGGGGAGTTCTGCAGTAGCCCTTTGGCATTATTGGCAAAGGGGGAGAAGAATTTGAGCAAGGCTACAAAGTGTTGCCAACAATTCCAAAGGGGGAGATTGTTGAGCAAGGTGCAGAAAAAGCAGTGCAAAAGTATTGTAATTGTTGTCAACACAGACAGATTGATGCAGTTGATGCAGTTCAGAGGTCAGTCAGATCAAGTGCAAAAAATTTCAAGAAAAACAGAGGGGACCCAGATCCAGAAATTTGCAGAAAAATACAAGGAAGAAAACTGTCGCGATATCGCGACATGTTTTCTGTCGCGATTTCGCGACATGGCTGAGGAGAGAGAAGGCGCAAGAAAAATTGTCGCGATTTCACGACAAAAAGGATGAGAGAGAAAGTGCATGAGAAAGCGTCGCGATATCGCGACAGTTTCGAAAGAAAAGCACTAAGGGCGCAAAGTGTCGCGACATCACGACAAAAAGGAGGAGAGAGAAAGTTCATAAAACTGTCGCGATTTCGCGACATGTTGGAGGCAAAGCAGCAAAGTGAAGAAAGCGTAGCAATTTCGCTACATGTTGCAATTTCGCTGGCTAAAGCAAAGAAAAAGTGATAAGTCAAGAAGGTGTAGCGATTTCGCTACAAGTCCGAAATACAAAATGCAAGAGTGTAGCGATTTCGTTACAGCTTCGAAATGCAAGGCGAAAAGTGTAGCGATTTCGCTACAGGTTTGAAATAAAAGGTGCAAAGGGGCAGCGACTTTGACACAAGTTTGAAAAGCAAGGGGCATAGGTGTAGCGATTTCGCTACAAGTGCAAAACTCAAAACACAATGGGGTAGCGATTGCGCTACAAGTCTTGAGATCAACAAGTCGAAGCAAGAGGAAACACCAAGCCAACAAAGTTAGATTTTCGGAAGATGCAACAAAGAAAAATGTTAAGTCAGAAAGGTGTAGCGATTTCGCTACAAGTAAGGTTTTCGCGGCTGCATGAAGAAAGAATTGTACGGAGGCCAGAAGCGTCGCGATTTCGCGACAAGTTCAAAGAAAAGCCGCAGGATGCCGGAAGTGTCACGATTTCGCGACAACCTTGAAGATGACGTCAGCAAGTTTAAAAATGTCACGATATCGCGACAAGTCACCAGAAAAGCCGTTGCAAGTCGAAAGCGTCGCGATTTCGCGACATCTTTGAAGATGACGTCAACAAGTCTAAAAATGTCGCGATATCACGACAAGTTACCAGAAAAGCCGTTGTAAGTCGGAAGCATCGCGATTTCGTGACATCTTTGAAGATGACGTCAGCAAGTCTAAAAATGTCGCGATATCGCGACAAGTTTCCAGAGAAGCCTCAGCAAGCCAGAAATGTCACGATTTCGCGACAACATGGAGGATGACGTCAGCAAAAGCGGAATGTGTCACGATTTCGTGACATGTATCAATTTCACGGAGGTAAGCAAAGGAAAGTGCAGGAAAGCAGAAAACGTCGCGATATCGCGACAGGTAACTATTGTTGGCGGGAAAAAGTCAAAAATACATGCAAAGTGACAAGTGTCGAATAAGCATGCAATCGATTCTGATAGAAAGTTAACTTGGGTCAGGATCTCGAGTTCCAAGTGACAGGTGTTAGCATAAGATTAGAGAATACATTGCAAGAGTCGACTGGAGTTTCAAATGTTAGTTTCGAAGCAATGCATTTAAGAGAAAAATGGCTGTTACAGGGCCGTAACACAGCTTGACTGGAAAAGGTGACAGCTTCACAAGGAAGATATGGAACATAGCATTAAAGACAGAATAGAACAGCTGGACGGTTGTATCGAGAACTGATTGCAGAAGCGTTGTGCTGTTGCGTAGTTGATCGAAGAAGATAAAGGATACACAGTTTTCAACAGAGCAGAAAGAAGAACATCAATGATCCGAGATACGCAGAAATACTGTCAGGATACCAGTCAGAATGTGCAGAGAAAAAGGCTGTCAGAATGTCAGAGTGAGTCAGAAAGAAAGCGGCTAAAAGGCAGAACTTGTCAGAAAGGATCGACACGTTGTTTACAGCCAAGAATGCATGAGAAATTGGAGGGAAACTTTGAGCCGTTTGAAATTGATCCGTTCGAGAAAAACAAATAAATGGACTCGAATGAGTGCAGAAGAGGGTAACTGCACTATGCATTATTGAATACATAAAAAGGGCGTAGTGTGGTAAATAGTGCTGGATTAACAACAACAAGAGAACAAAAAAAAACCTCGCATATTTATTGTAAAAATAACGAGAGAGGTTTTTGAATTGATCAGAAGATATTGAGTCTCTAACAAGTCTCTTTATGCTTCTGTAAGATAGATTGTTTGAGCCTTAGACCAGTGAGGGTCTTGTAAAAGAGAAGGCATTTTTATGTCATTATTTTGTTAAAAAATTTGAAATCCAAGTGGGTGCCTGGGTAAAAGGGGTTGGTGCTCCTTTCTGCATTGCAGAGAAAAAATCGGGGGTTGGTGCTCCTTCCAGGTGGGTCTTGGAGAATTATTTGTAAAGAGAGAATCCTTGCAAAGACTCGGATTTGGATTGAAGTCCAAACAGTCATTACTTGAGGAGTAGCCACATCGGTGAACCTCGTAAAATCCTGTGTTGTGTGATGCTCTTGTGTGATACTTGCATTATCTATTTTTAAGCTTGCACTATTAGTTTTAAAAGTTGCAGATTTAAGTTTTTAAATAGTTACACTGATTCACCCCCCCCTCTCAGTGTCATTGTAAGAATATCACTTATTAGTAGTCTGATTAATAATAATTTCAGTCACCAAAAATTTGTAACTGCTTGATACCCAAATTTTTAGCTTTTTTCAACCCAAGGCATAATGCTTCATATTCAGCTGCATTATTTGTGCAACTCTACATAAACCTATAAGAATAATTATTCTACAACCCTATGTGGGATATCAACATAACACCAGCTCCTGTACCATTCTTACATCTAGCACCATCAAAATACAGCTTCTATAATTGATTTGTGCCAAGTTCCAAGAAATTAGGGACTTCTTCAGTTTGCTCTGGCTTGGTTATTGTATAACAACCAATGTCTATTATGATCATTAAATTAAAATATATGAGCAAAAACTCATCTTCAAGTTGAATCTATCCCAACACTTCTTCTATCAATTCAACCTCTTCTAGCTCTTCAGTCATCATGTTAACTGCACTTGGAGCTTCTTCTTCCTCTTCCAACTTTCCAATGTGAAAAGGCAATGGATTTTCATTGTGAATGTGAATCCTCTTTCCTTTTAATGGTATCTCCAGATATGAGTCGTCTAAGGAAAGATATCCTCGCAACTTATCCATGAACTCCCTTGAGAGGCACATGCTAAAGTATGGCTCCAGGTCAACTACTTCCACTTCCTAGATAATCGTGATTTGTGGCATACTATAAAGAACAATGGGAATGTCTTTCATCACTCCCACTATTTGTATTAGGGTTCCATCTATCTGCAACACTCCTGGGCTACTCCTTGTGTATTCCATCCCCATCACTTAACATACTGCCTTTGGCATGACAGTAGTTGCAGCACCGAAATCAATCATACAATTGTGTACGATCCACCCCTCCATTCTGAGTGACAAATAAAATGGGGGTGGTTTGTTCTTTCCTATCACTGAAGTTGATAGTGCTTGTGCCAAGACTATTTAGGAAAAAAAATTCTTTTGATATTTAGCAGTCTTCAAGGACTCTTGCAACAGGTCGACTTGCCCTAGTAATTGTAGTACATCATACAAGCTTACTTTTGTAGGTATCTTCTTTATTTCTTCCATAATATTATAATTCAAGGTGGTTAGAGCCTTCTCTTCTATAGCCCATTTGTACTTATCCTGATACTACTGAGTAACTTCTACTCTTTGTCTCTTTGTCAATAATGGGTACTTGAGTCACTCCTTGATCTAATATTTTGTTTCATTTTGTATTTGAGCAGCTGCTATAGGTTGCAAAGTTGACACCTTAGTTTGGGATTTTTCTTGAGCTTGCTTAAGTAGTAAATATTTCAACTTGATAGAATCCTTCTCCTTAGTCCTTACGCCAGGTGCTTTCACTAGAGGTTGTCCATTTCCATTTTGCATCTTTGGCTCTGCAGGTACCTTCAAAGGTTCGATCTCAACTGGATCTATAGTTATTGGATTTTACCCAGATCTTGTAAGAACCAAAACTTGCTCTAGAGATGGCATCATAAAATTGTGATCAGCCTCCTTGATCATATTGACTTGTCCACCGACTGAACTTTCTGCTAGCGTTTACACATAATTCATATGCACCATGTAGGTTTCTTCTCCATGAGGGTCATTACATGTTGAACACCAATATGTATTTTCTATTGCACTAGCCTCCTCATTTTCTAGCACCATTGTGCTCTTCTCGAGACCTCTACTGGCAGATGCTTTCTCTCGAGTAATCGATGGGGTTTGAAATTTCCTCGATCAAAATTTAAGCTTAGCTTACTTCTTCCTCACCACCGTAATTTCATTTGATATCATCCTTAAGGTCGAATTGTTAGATTTCACCTCTTGCAATAATGTTGTGAAAGGATCAGGATTAGAAAATGAGGGGGGCACTGGCAAAGGTAGAGGTGCTAGTAGCACGGGCAATGGTAATGGGGTTGGAGGTGCTGGAAATGCTAGGAGAGGAATGGGTGATGATAATTGGGGTACTGACTGAATGAGAAATTGTGAAAACTTGGAGCCAGATGTTATGGGATAGGGATTGAAGCCATATAATGTAGGCTTGAACTTCATGATGGAACTGGGTACATGGAAGGCATGGACTGCAAAAATGTACTAGAATACAAATACTGTGGGAGGTCAGGGAGTATGGGCATAGTCATTTTTGGGGGAAGCCTACCTACATCAATTAGATCAGATTCAACCTTTTGTTCCTTAGTATACAGGTCTAGGAACATAGTCACGTTGGCTTGTCGCATGACCATACCAATTTTAGTGCTAAATACCCTAAGGTAGTATAGTGTTGCTTGTCCATGTGTAGGCCACTAACCATCAGGAACTCTCTGCGAGCTTTGTGCGAACCTAGCACTGAAGTTAACTATTTCCTCCTATGGATGTCTTTAAATCATTGTAAACTGGTGTAGCAAGGAATATGGGTCAACTTGTTCATAAAAAATTTTAATCAACAACCTCGCTAACTAATCCCATGAGGTAATAGTACCAGGTTGCAGCGACTGGTACCAGTACAACAATTTCTCTATTAGTGATAATACCAACAATTTTACCATCACATCTTCATTTGTAATTCCATGGATCGTAGCCAAAGAAGCTACATCTTGAACATGCTCATAGGCCATTTTATCAATACCATCATAGGTTGAAAAAGCCTTCAAAGTTACTTGAGGCACTAGCTTTTGTGCTTGTAAGTTCAAGGCCCCAAAGTTGTTCCATGTTGGGAACTGTCTAGGTGGTTGTGGCTGTTGTGGTAGAGGATTCTAAGCCATGTGGAGTGGTGTGTGGGGTGGAGCTTGAGGAACACTAGTAGCAGTGCTAACTGGGCTTCTAGGAGCAAAGAATACATCGACTAGTCATGATTATGTGGTAGATGATATATGGGATGTATGAGGTAATGAATATGTATGGTGTAAAGTGGATAATTGAGGATGTTACCCTAGCCTTTTAATATCAAGTTTGTAGAACTAAATTTGATGATCTATATTTTTGGCCTTTGATATTGTATTCATGAGACATAGCTTTCGTTGTACTCATGTTTGGAGATTTCTGGGTGTAATCGAGTCGCCAGATGTTCTAACTATACAACACGAAGGTGAACATAAAACCTTAATACTATTGGAAGTGGAACTTTTGAGGTTCCACCGAGCGTACCAAAAATTTTTGGTCAAATATCTCCCTAATAAACAAAACTTCATTTGTGCACCCTAGATACGACTAACATTGAAAGTCTGGAGGAAAAAAATTCCCCTGTGCCAATCTCCAGAGAGGGCTGACTCCTAAACTAACTCCTACACTGGTTTAAGACAAGAGTTGCAAGAAAGAAATTGAAAATAATAGAAAGAAATGGAAATATATCCACAGGCCAGAGTGTAGGATTTGGGGTAGACTAGTAGCAAGAATTCCACCAAATTTTATAACAACATATCACAAGAGGAAGGCAACAAAATTTTAATCACACCTTTGCAGAGACAACCTCTAGATTGCATTCCAAAACTTACTCACTCACCAACAATGTTTTAAATCCATAAATAGAATTTTAAACTTAACAACAGGAACATGAGAATAAAAAAAAATGCTTAAAACATAAGGAAATCACACACGTAAGAATGCTTGCAAATTTCAGAAGTCAAGTCTCTTCTATTGATGCAGATAACTTAGGAATTTTTCTCGTTGAATGTCCAACCTCTTCCTTTACAATAGAAATTTGATTAGTATTTATAGAGTATTTTGCCTCTTTCATTAAATGCACATGATGATAAAATAATCGCAGATCAGTAACCATAGTGAGGAAATTCGCCCTTGGAAATATTAAAATCCATATTTCTAGAACATCAATCCACATTTCAGGGAGATATTCCCAGGAAATCAACATTTTGGGCATCGGTGCACAGAAAATTAAGATTCATTCAATGTATTGGAATGCACTCCCTACCTTGGAAATCATGAAAACATTCTCATGCTTCTTATACGGCTTCCTTCTTCACTTGGGATTCATAATTTGAGTTACTTTATACCACCATCATTTAATTCCTATAAAAACCTGCTCTAGGTGTCTTCAAAACCTTGATTATATTCTTGATAGATTGTAGCGACACTTCACAATTGGGTGGCTCTATCTTCATTATTGTGTTCACCTTTTCCATTTGAAACTGAGTCCGCCCTTCAACAATAATCACTTTTGCCCAATATTCATTTTCTTGACACGTTCGCAGAACTTTACCTAAAAAACGTGCTTGCCCCTGGGAGAGACGAACGAGATGTTCGCCCCTCAACCAGGGTGAACGCATTTGCGCTTTGTTTTTAAGGTGCGTTCACCCATGGGAGGGGTGAACAAGATGTTCACACCTCAACCAAGGTGAACGTAATTTGCTGCATTCTAATTTATTGGGGCGCGTTCGTCCATGGGAGGGACAAATATGATAGCATTTTGATGCACTCCTTTTCTCACCAAATCTCATGCATTCTGATATTACATTCACCCTAAGGTGGGATGAATAGAACTTTCACCCCATCCTTGGGGTGAATGCAATTCCCTTCAAATTTGCAATCCTTGGCATTTTTCATGGTTCTTTCTTTCTTCATTCTTGCAATTCTTTATTCATTCTTGTAGAGTGTACAGGTCCAAAGATATCAATTCATAATGCACTTTGAATACAACAAACATGAATCCCAAATGAAGTTTTACATTTATTCTTTTTAAACATACAACACTGAATATTGAATATATTCATATGTAAACATAAAGTAACATATGAAATTAATCCAAAATAAATATTGCCACATTACAATCAAAATGCTCCAACAAAAATTCCAATGTGTGCAAAACTGCAAACACAGTAGAATCAGAAGATCCAAAAGAAGATCTCACCACAAAAACTTCTAGGAGTAGAAGGTTGAAGAGAATGTCTCAAGGAGGACCATAATAAGTTGCAAGATCAAAGACCTTGAGAAGGTCTCATCAAGAATAAAAAAAAAATGCTAGGAGAGCCTTGTTGAAGATCATCAAGAGAGTTCTTTGGAGAACTCGTTGAAGAAATCCACTACCAAGGTGAAGTCCCTGATAGTGAAGGACTTGGGACAATTGTCATCATCCAAAAACAAGCCCAAGAGGAGAATATGGCAAGTATTTCCAAATATGTGAAGGATAATTTGGCAAGGAGTGCCAAATCTGTGAAGGAGAATTTGGCAAGGAGTGCCAAATCATTGAAGAAGAATTTGGCAAGGAGTGCCAAATCCCAGAAGAAGATCCTGCTTGAAATTAGAATTTGACAAGAAGACTTGAAGATAGAAGAAGCTCACCAAATATTGGAGATTTGAAGATTACCTCTCACAGAAATAAGGCACCAATTTAGATACAAAGACTTCTCCAAATATATAGTAGAATGAGGAGAATACAAGAGGAGAACAAGCCACCAAATACTAGGCTCGTGAAAGAAAGTTTGAGACCATCATTTGGTGAAGAAGGAGCTATTCAAGACATCCTACTTGAAGCAACAACTTGGTGATTTTAGACACCAAGATCTACATCCTCTACAAAAGTGGGAGAAGAGCTACAAAAAAAGGTAAGCAAATTTTGGTGCAAGTAGATTCATTAATTGGATTACTTATAAAGATTTATTAGAGCATGTGAATCTAGACTGAAGTTGCAAGAAGATAATTAGATTACAATCTTCTAAAGTGCAAAAGGAAAAAAAAGTTTTTTTTAAGGATTTATTTGCACATTTATTAGGAGTTTATTAGATTTCAAATTTTCTTCTATCAACTACCTATCATCTACTTTGGAAAAATAAAAAGAAGACTAAGTCCTACAATATTGATTGTAGTGAAATTGCATAATAACTCTTAAAGATTCATTTTAGGTTATTCTTGATTAGTTGTAGTAAATTGTTAGTGCATTAATTTGAGATTTTATTGGAGTGATAAGGTGTAATATTAGTGCATTAAAGTGAAGAACTTGCACTATTATACTACTCTCAAAAGGAAATTAGTTTTGTGTTTTTTGAAGGGCAAAAAATCTGATTTGTATAAAGTGTCTAAAGAGACTAATGAAGCGAAAAAAGGTCAGGTGTGAGTTTTTCATAAGATCAGGTTGAAGGAAAGAAAGTGCAAAAAATGCAGGACTGCCCAAACTATCGAACTCGTTTTGGCCATATCTCACTCATCCGGACTCGGATTGAGCTGAAATTTTGAGGGTAGATGCCTGAAAAACCCTAGAACGTCTCCACCAATTTTCATATCATTTGGAGCAACACAGATCCTAGCGCATCCCTATGTGTGAATGAGATATTTGGCAAGCGGCTATGCGAGGGTTTCATCCGGGTTGAGTGCAAGCAGCTCCAGAGGTTGGTTTTTAGGGCCTTCGGGCCCTAGCGGCCAATATTTTTGTGGTTTATGCTCAATATTTTAGCAAGAAATGTTGCAGGGGATCCAATATGGGTTAGAAATTTGTCTTTCAATAGATCATACTGTGAACTTGAGTGACAACGGCTTCCAATTTGCTGCACAAAAGAAAAGTGAAAACCATACCTTTCCACGGCGTCTAGGGCAAGGATTAAAGAGATCACGAAACAAGTTTCAAGCAGTTGATCAAAAAATGGCTCATATCTCAAGTGAATCTGGTGCTAAGGTGCACCCACAAAATAATTCTACTGTGAAAACCCCTGTCAAGGGTAAGAATTTCGAAGACTCAACCCCAAAAATGAATTTTAGGGATGCCCTTCATGGTGGACAGCCTCATCCCAATGCTAATATCAATCTTAGGGCTTCCCATAAACCTCTAAGAATGCCTAAGATTGATCCAAGGAAAATGGAGTCAGGATGTCTTAAAGCAGCTGATGGAACTCCTATTGTTAAGCTTGATATGGGTAACATTCAGACTGGCATTGAAGATTTGGAAAAAAAGGACTAATTTGTCGGTTCGTGGGTTTTCGTTCGAGTCTATCTGCTTTCAAAGTCTGGGCTGCAAAAATCTGGAAAACTAAAGGTGAGTTACAAATCTCTATTTATCCAAATGGTTATTTTCTTGTTTTATTTGCTAATAATGAAGATAGAGAGAAAACTTTTCAAGGGGGTCCTTGGTTTTTTGGAAGGGCGGGGCTTTTCATGAAGCCCTGGCATACTAAATTTAAAGCCGAAGAAGAGATGCCTTCTATAGCTCCCGTGTGGGTTAGACTCTTTGGCCTCCCTATTGAATTTTGGAATCCTACTATTTTTTCTTCAATTGGAAACTCTTTAGGAACTTTTATGATGACTGCTTGATTGTACTCAAAATTTTGAACATATTATTTATGCTCGAATTTGTGTTTTAATGGATTTTGACAAACCCCTACCTAAAAATATCACATTACAATTTGGGGAAGACACTTGGGAGCAAGTAGTGGACTATGAGAACATTCCTTTTCGTTGTAGAATTTGCCATGAATATGGTCATTTGGCCGGTGCTTGCCCAAATAAAATTCTTGATCAAAAGAAAGAAGATATAAACTCAACAGGTTTCCAAATACCTAAGAAGAAGAACACTCGAGAAAAACCAGTTATGAAGGATCAATCAAAGTCATCTGCTAATATGTTTGAAATCCTTTCCACAAATGATGTCCCAAGTGAGGAAGAGGAAATAATGGAAACTGAAATCTTAGAAACACAATTTAAATATGAAGGGAAGAACTCGAGAGACAAACCAACAAATCAAAGGTTTTCAACGAGAAAAAAGGGAGAAAATTTACACAAGAAAAACAATCTTTCAAATGTCAAAACTTCAAATAATGCAGGTCCCAATATAGACTCCGTTGAACCATCTAGTAAAATTTTGGCTATGTACGAGCATTCTTCAAGGTTAGAAGCCATCTCGGATTCAATTGGAATAAGTCAAGAAACAGGGAAAAAAAATTGAAGATGGATTCTAATCAAAAAGCAAGTCGCAAGACCAATCAATATCATATGGTAAAAGAAGGTGAAAAGCTTGTAGAGGAAGGTAAGATTAATGCCCTTCCCAAATTTTTTAGCCCTGGTATTAATGAAGATCATCACTTGGAATATTAGAGGACTCAAAGGGAGTCTTTCAAAACAAAATGAAATTAGAAGAATGATTCGGATAAATCATCCACATCTTGTTTTCCTTCAAGAAACAAAGATGTCAATGGAGGATATGGACTCAATTGCCAGTAAAATTTGGCCAGCTGGAAAAGTGGTTTCCCTCGGTTCCCAAGGGACTTCGGGTGGCATTGCTTGTCTTTGGGACCCAAAAGAGGTAGTTATTCACCATATGGTTGGCAGTTGGGGTTTGTTGGCTATAGCTATTCAAAATAGACATTCCAACCAAATTATGCTCTGCATTCATGTTTATGCTCCAACTTCTTTGGAGGAAAAAAGAAGACAGTGGAAGGATATTACTCATATTATCTCTCATTTTCCTGAAGCTTGGATCTTGATCGGAGGAGATTTCAATACCATCCTCTCTCTGGATGAGAAAAGGGGGGAAATAGAAATTTGGACAAAAGAACTGACCTCATGAGCGAATATATTGCAAACCTCCATCTTGTGGATATCCAACCAGATAATGGCCTTATGACTTGGTCTAACAGAAGGCAAGGCTTAGCTTGTATAATGGAGAGATTGGATAGGTTTTTGCTCTCTAAAAATTTCTTAATCCATGGTCACATTCCTAAAGTGAAGACTCTTAATAATGTTGGTTCGGATCATTGGCCGATCATGGTGGAAATGTGGAAAACCAATGTGAGTTTCTCTCCTTTTCATTTTCAATTAATGTGGCTTAGAGACATTTCCTTCAGACCTCGTGTGCAACAATGGTGGAAGGAAGGTAAACCTAGGCATGGGACTAAGATGTTCTGTTTTGCCAAAATACTGCAATACATTAAATCCAAAATCAAGACTTGGAACTGGAAAGAGTTTGGGGATGTTCATAAAAAAAACATGAAGTTATTGCTCATCTTGAAAATTTGAATAAGAAAATCCGTTTAGATGGCCTCACAGAGAAGAGAAGTGCAGATGAAATTAAACTCACAACTCGGTTAGAGGAATGGGAAAAAAGAGAAGAAATATTATGGAAGCAAAAATCTAGAATTCAATGGCTCAAAGAAGGAGATCGAAACACAAATTTCTTCCACAAATCTCTTCTAGCTCGAAGATCTCACAACTTTATTTCTTCCTTAAAATCAGATTCTGGAGATGTTGTTTATACTTGGGATGGCATGAACTCTATTGTTGTTGATTACTTTTCCAATATTTTTGTTGCTACTCCTCTTGACTCAGCTTCACAACAAAATGTTCTTCAAGCAATCCCTTCTCTTATCACTTCTGAGGAGAACTCTATTTTGACTTCTCCTATTACTATCAATGAGCTTCAACAAGTAGTTTTTAAAATGCAAAAAGGGAAAACCCCAGGTCTTGATGGTTTTCCCATTGAGTTCTACCAAGAGTTTTGGGATATCCTTCATGTTGATTTATTAGAGGTGGTGGAAGAAGCCAGGAAAGCCAAAGAAATTTTGAAGGTTATCAATAAAACTTATATTACTCTTGTTCCAAAAGCTCAAGAGGTTGATCATATCTCAGCTTTTAGACCTATTGCTTTATGTAATGTTCTTCTCAAAATCATTACTAAAATCATGGCAGAAAGGTTGAAGCCTCTTTTGCATAAGATTATTTCCCCAGAGCAAGGGGGTTATGTGGAAGGACGTCAAATAGTAGATGAGATAGTTCTTGCTCAGGAAGCCATCCATTCCATGGATATGCAAAAATCTCCTTCCATGTTCATTCGGTTAGACTTATCCAAAGCTTATGACAGAGTGGATTGGCACTTCCTTATCAAAGTTTTGAGGCAATTTGGTTTCTCTAAGGATTGGATGGATTGGATTATGGGATGTATCTCTTCTGTTTCCTACTTAGTTCTTATCAATGGCAGGCCTTCTCAGTCATTCCCAGCTTCCAGAGGTATTAGGCAAGGTGACCCGCTATCCCCTTATTTATTCATCATTCTTGTTGAATGCTTGGGTAGGACTATAACCAAAAAGAGGGAAAACAAAACCCTTGAGGGAGTTACCATTGCTCATGGAGCTAGACCTATCTCTCATCTTCAATTTGTGGATGACTCTACTCTTTTAGGTAAAGCTACAATTAAGGAAGCTTCTAATATTAAGCAAATCATTAGTTGTTTTTCTAAGGCTACTGGGAAGTTGATCAATGAAGACAAATCTAAAGTTATTTTCTTTCACTGCTTCTGCTAGACAGGAATCCATGGTCTTGGATAAATTAAGATATAAGAAGACCTCCCTTCCAATCACTTATTTAGGTATTCCCATAAATATTCAAAGGCAAAAAAATAAATATTGGAATTGGTTGTTGGACAAAGTCAAGAAGAAAATTGGAAAGTGGACCAACAGGTGGCTTTCTTCTGGGGGTAGAATCACCTTGGTAAAATCAGTCCTTCAAGCTATTCCTATTTATGTTTCTTCCATTTTGAATATCCCAAAGGTTGTTCTTCGAGAATTGGATCAAATCAGTCATCGTTTCCTTTGGAGTGGTACTAAGGAGAAAATAAAATGGGCCTTGGTGAAATGGGATACTTTATGTCTTCCTAAGAGTGAAGGGGGGTTAGGATTCCGGTCTTCTATTAATAACAACAAAGCTTTAGCTGCTAAATTATATTGGAGGATGTTGCATAACCCCAATGCTCTTTGGGCCAATAATCTTCGTGCTAAATATGCTTGAGAACAAAAGTCCTGAAGACCTTGTTCGCTATCAACTTCCTACCAAAGGTTCTCCCATTTTAGCAGTTCTTAAAACTGGTGAGGATTTGATAAAGAAAAAATTATTTTGGATCATTCATAATGGTCAACAGGCAAATTTTTGGACAGATTCTTGGGATGGTCACAAGCCTTTGATAACTCAGTTTCCCGATTGGAGGCCTTGGATGGAGGAGCTTCACCGAGCTAATTGGATAAAGGTGGCTAATTACTATCGGTACCATACTTGGTAATTCAAAGGTTGGTAGATATTGGATCCCTATTGAGGACTGGCCTATTCAAATCCCAGAAAGGCAAAGACAAGATATCCAAGGCATCCTTCATATGAGATCCCTCTCTTGGTCCCATGAAAAAGATTGTTTTGGATGGAACAACACTACTAAGGGTGAGTATTCAGTTGCTCAAGGTTATTTGACCTTATGCCATAATAATCCCAACCATTCTTCTGACATATTTTCTTGATTGTGGGCTCAAAAGCTCTGGCCTAAGGTGAGGTTCTTTAATTGGCTTTTATTGCATCGTAGGGTGCTTCTTGGTGAGCAACTTATGAAGCGTGGTTTTCATGGCCCTTTTAGATGTGAAATGTGTGAAGAGAATGTAGAAACTCTCAACCATATTTTTATTGAGTGTACTTTAGCCTCTGAGCTATGGAGGAGAATGGCCACTTTACTTGGCTTACAGTGGTCCAATTTTTTTACTTTTGAACAACTTTGGAGGGATTGGCCTAATCAAGAGGGTGTTGATCATTTTATTAGGCGGTTAGTTTGGATGGGTTCTACCATTCTTCTTTGGAATATTTGGAATGAAAGGAACAACCAAATTTTTAATCAAGATAGGAAGGATATTCACTATATTTGGCAAAAGACCATAGCCAACTTAGTTGAATCAGTCCATCAACTCCTTAATCACCCCCAAAACTCCCACCAAAGATGGGATCAAGTGATGCAAATATTGAAGATTAAATATTCTAAGGGCAACCAACTTAAAGGGAATGTGAGTATTAGTAAGATGGATAGGACAAGAAATTGGCAACCTCCTCCTAAGGATTTTGGAAAAGTCAATACTGATGGAGCCTCTAGAGGGAACCCTGGAAAAGCCAGTGTGGGAGGAATTGGTAGACTTTCAGATGGCTCCCTGGTTTTTACTTTTGCTTAGAATTTGGGTATTCTTTCCAATAACCTTGCTGAGGGGTATGGTATCCTCGGAGGCCTTCAGGAGGCTACTAAGGTTGGATGGGAAAAGGTGTTAGTTGAGTCTGACTCTCAACTTATGATTAATCTCTTGAAGACTCCTTCTAAGAATCATAAGGTGGATTGGAGAATAAAAAGAATTATTGAGAAGATTCAATTAATCCAGATGGGATTTTTGAAAGTTGATTACAATCATGTGGTCGAGAGATCAAAATAAGAGTGTTGATGCTTTAGCTAATTGGGCTTTGGACAAAGGTGATCTTACTTGTTATGGCCACCCTCCTAGATGGTGGGCTTCTCAAATTAGGGAAGCTCTTCTTTCTATCATTTCTTTGGATGGCTCCAGTTTTGAAGGTACCTAGTTTCTTCTTGCTTTTTTTTTTTTTTTGCTTCTCTTTGGTTCATTCAGTTTTTTTTAGTTCCCTAGCTCATTCTATTCTTTATTTTGTTTCCTCTGTTGATTCTTGCCTTAATAGTCTTCTGGTCTAGATAGGTCATTGTTATGTTCATTTTTTTTCTTTTTTCTTTTTTTTTTAGTTTTTTAAGGTGGGTGGGTTCTTTTGTTTTGTTTTGTTTTTGTGTTCTTTGTGTTGTTTTTTGTTGTTCTTGTGTTTTTGTTGTTTTGTTTTTTTTTTATGTTTTTTGTTATTGTTCTTGTGTTTTTTCGTTCTTGTTCTTGGGTTTCTCTTTGTTTGTGTTAGTTCGTGTTTTTATGTGTGAGTGTTTTCTATGTTTTTTGTTTTTGTTTATTGTCTGTTGTTGGTTGTTTTTTATTTTTTTTTTTATTTTTTAGGTTTTGGTTGTGTTTATTTTTCATGTTTTTTTTTGGGTTATGTCTTTGTAGTGTTCTGTTGTTTTTGTCTTGTTTGTGTTTTGTTATGTGGTTCTTGTGTTTTTCTATGTGGTTTGTGTTGTGGTTTCTTTTATCTTATTGTGCGTGTTTGGTTGTGCTTTTGTTTTTGACACACTCAAGGAGCATGTTTTTTATTTTATTTTATTATTTTTGTTGTTATTTACTTATTTTTAAATTGGTTTTGTGTGTTTGTTTGCTCCTTGAGTATGTCAAAGGTGGTAGGCCAGGTCCGAGTCCTGGGCGTTTTTGGCGGAATGGATACCCCTGCCTCCTTGGGTCTTACCCGAAAGTGGCATCCCTTTTGGGATGTTTTCCACAAATAAAAAAAATAATATTGAAGCATAGAAATTTGCAACTCGTAGTGGCAAAAATAAGCCACCCAATAAGGTTAGAATCCTCCAAAACTTGGAGAATAAATTAACCAACCAAAAATAAAAATAGAAGCTTAAAATATTGAGACTTGGTGAGTCTCAAACACAAAGAATTACAAGGTTAGATGCAAGGAAAGAAAGTGGAAAAAATTACATCAATTGAAAAGCTTCTATCTACTGCTATTTAAGCTTGGATTTGTTATCAAAGTTTCCAAGAAAAAATGAAAAGGTGTGTCTACTCATAAAATATAACCTCAAAATCCTTGATTTGCAAGAAAAATCTTCCACAAAACCAAAATTTCAGATCTGGAAATAGAGTGCAAAAGAAGGTACATTAAAAGAAGCCTTATATAAAATTTATAATACATTATATTGCACTACTCTAATATGGTTTTTACAGCAAAAAGAGAATATTTGAAAGTGCCACAAAAGGGCACATTAGCTATAGGGTAAATCAGCCAAGGAAGGCCGAACATCAACACTCTTCTTCCCAAGAAAAAGGAGCCACTCAAAGGGCTCATCTTGGATGTAAGAACCTATAGAATCAAAGATCATATTAGACTATCATTGAGCTACATTTACGTAGACAAAAGAGTGCACATCTACTTCTAAAAGACATCAAAAATCTACAAAGTATTCAACACAATTGGAGGTATAAAATAGAAGGAGCAAAGGTGTTACATTCAAGGTCTCTAACTTGGAGAATACAATCCACCAAAGAAAGCTCCAAAATTGGAATTCAAAGCTCCATAGCACATCATCAATCCACCTGCAGAAGAATATCTTTCTTGCCATCCAAGCAATGTAGCAAAGCAAAGGAATAGTATACAAAAGGTTTTGAGGAGTTATAATCTCCATATTCAAATATGTTATAGGGAAGGACTTCATGCAGAGATACCACTTGGCATAATAGACATCATTCCTCTCTCAACGCTCAAGAAACCCCATGCAGGAGTTACAGTGAAGTGGTGACACTTGGTATCCTCCACTAGCTTCACATGAGTGCCCATACATTATAGATTGATTCAAGAGCATTGAACAAGAATTTGGGATGTTACAGAAGGAAAGGAGTGCTCACTTGTAATGAATGTGACACATGTCACAAAGTCCATGATTAATCATCCATAAAAGGTATTCAAAGTCCAAAGTTTAATAGGGAGTGAAGCACGATCAAAGACATCCAAAGTGCAATGAGGAAGGAAGCAAGAAGGAGAATTAAAGGCTCTTGGTATTGAAGGTCAAATATTCAGCATCTACGTACTAGCATTAAAGACAAGCAACTCCAAGGTATCTCTGTTGATTCTAGTGCCAAAGGTGACACTTATATTGTTGTTATATCCAACCATAGAAAGCGCCAAACAGTGAGGAGATTTAGCATCTAAAAAGTTAAGGTTTAATCCCATTTTATTATTGCTTTCATAGTTGGAGGTATAAGGGTTATAAACTAAGGTTAAAACTTAGATTTTGAAAGCAAAAGCTATAAGGGATAACTTATCTCATTGAATTAATATTTGTAATTTAACCTAGAAGAAATAATGAATTCTACTTGGATTAAATTATTTAACATTTTGCAAATATTATTATTTTTCTAATTTTCCAAACTTGGGAGCCACAAGGATTACTACATCAAATTTAATTTATTGGAAATTATAAATTATCCAAGGGATATAAAAAGAGGTTATTAGGGTTTTTACTAAGGTTGGATAATTTTATATTTTTTCTTGTCTCAAACCTTCTAAAAAGGACAAAAGAATTCCAACATTAAAACCTCTTCAAAAATTGAAAAGTGCTTAGTTCAATTAGGAGTAATAAGGTGTTAAGAAGTTGATTTTTTATCTTTACAAAATTTGTACAAAATCAACCAAAATTGAATAATATTTTTACAAAAGCACTATATCATACTCCAAAATATTAGGGAGTCATAAGGCATTCTACAAAACTTGATAACAATAATATTTGTCTAAGATTATCAAGTTGGGAAGATATAAGCTTTCTTCAAAACATAAAATTAGGTGTTCATACTCTCATCACTAGGGAGACATAAGGTAGCCTACAAACCTAAGATTCTATAAAGGTTTTATCAAATCAAGCTTATATACTTCAATAAGGTATCATATATAAGGATCTATAAGATAGACTACAATTCTATCTCAATTCTTCAAGTTCAACCTTTTAAATGGGTAAAGGAATGTCATACAATGAATGTAAAACTTACTCCAACAAGAACTAGTTCATAAAACATGATCACATGTGATTTATTGACTCATAAGCCAGTCATCATATGACAAGAAATATACAATGGTTTGACTGTCTTGAAGTTGCTAAAGGTTACAAATTAAGAATTGTAGACATATAAACTTATCCTATATATGGATATGGATGTGTAACACCCAATAAATCATTTTCCAAATATTCTACTACAAAAAAGTATTGTATGTTCCTGGATTAACATTCAATCTCATCTCAGTAAGCAAGCTAGTAGAAAACAACTACATGATTCACTTTAGATATATGGGTGGGATCAATACATGTCTCATTATGAATCAAGATGGAATAAAAGCAATAGGTTCAATCCATGAAAATACATACATCCTAGACTCAATGGAAATCTCACAAGATATTATGGTGTTTCAAAATGCTTCTAACGTATTTGCAGAAGAATAGGTTGAAGAAAATGAAGAACCAATACACCAAAAATGCAAGTATAGAAGGATCAAAAACAAAAATATGAGAGGACAATTACACCATACCCCACTCATTCATAAAAAATCAGAATTAATACTTGCAAGGAGAATTATAAAGGTGGCTAGATAGAAGATGAATCTAAACATGCCAAAGATCATCCAATGAAAGAAGAAGCTCCAACTACAGCTTACTCTACATCATATGAAGACACAAATTACCTGTTGAACCTGAATACAAAGAATGTAGAGAAAGACTATGAAGATCAAGTTGAAGATGATGAAGAAGATCCATATTGAAGACTAAAGTCTTCAATACCCAAATAATGTAATACAAAGGGGTGTTAGAAATAGAGTCTATTCCATCATTTGGGTTATGTAAATGTATCTTCCAAGATACATACTTAGATTACTTTATGTGCAAGTTATCTAGTTACTTCATGCAATGTAATAAATGCACAAGTGTCAATGTGCAAGTTGTCCCTTGCACAACTAGGTAGAGTGTTGGCCAAGGAACATGTGTTCCTATATAAGAAAGGCCTCATAGTTAGATAGATATATAGAGAGTCGGGGGACATAGTCAGATAGTGTAGCTTAGGGGATAGTATAGTTATGTGTACTTCACCATCCATTGGTGATGGGTGCAATGTAGTTCAATAGCTTTATTAATGGAGTGTTCATTTCCTCCATAGCTACATTGTAATATTTTATATGATTTCTATTTACAACATATTTCATTCATCTAGAAGATTTACTTTCTTTCATATTATTCTGCATCTTGTGATTGTTATCTCCTAGTGCTCATTCATCAAAAGATAACATTTTTTAGGTGTAAAATTGGAGTACCTAGAGATAAAATGGGTGAAAGTGTTGAATAGGGACACCCTAAAATATGATAAAGAATCCAAAAATAATAATAGTTTATTTATATATATCAAGGTTTTATCCATACAACCTTTTGTTGAACATAACCAATTAGGACATCTTCTCATGTACATGTAGTATAAAAATTACTATATCATTTATACATCTTTGTCAAGCGGCTCGAAGGTCTTTGCTAAGGAAAATGTTTTTTCATGACTTATCTAGCACTAGGGATATGTCTAAAGAAATTCAAGCTCTTTTTTTCTTCTTTTATGATGGTCAAGTAGTCTACCCTCTTATTTTTTTTACAAGAAAAAAATCGTAATTTTATTTCAAGAATGAAATAAAATTACACTTCTCAGGTGCCTTAGCACAAACAAAAACCCATATAAAAATAGATTACTGGGATTCAAGATATAATTACAATCAGGTAGATCATAGAGGAAATAAACCCATATTTGAAATAACATGGAGATAATAAGGATAAATATCCTTATATATCAATACTTAATCATCCAAATAACCTCCATGTTCAAAACCTAGATAGATATTAGTGAAAAAGAAACCAACAGAAAGAAAGGAAATATTAAAAATTGTCATAAAGCTCTAATAAAATGAACAGGTCCATAGTACAAACCAAAGCTAGCATAGGAACTAGGGGTATGATATGTGGGTGAAAGAAGAAACTCCATCCTTGTTCTCTTCTATTTGCAAGAAACCTTCTGGAACTTGTTCTTCTTTTGATAACTTATCTGCTTATTTATTTAATTCCATATAAACATGAGTAAAAGAGATATTTTCAAAAAGAGAAATTACCTCCAGTAGTTCATATCCCACTGGTCTAATCAGATTATTTTTTAATTGAGTGTATCTATTCATCAAGTTAATGACTAGGGTAGAATCTCCAAAAATTTGTAATTTTTTCACATTTCTCTCCATAGCACACTTCATTTGCAAAGTCTACCCTCTCATTTGTGTTAGAGAATATTACATTATTTGGTAAATGTTAATGTACCCCTATGGTACAAACGTAAATATTAGAATAGGGTTTGTATATAGTTTAGGAGTCTGATTTATATTTCCATTATGTGTGTGTCTATGTACATGATGTGCACAAGTGTCATGTGATTATATGTGCAAGTGTGAAGAGTGAGAAAGTGCACAAGTTTCATGTGATAATGCGTGCAAGTGTGAATATCCTAGATATTGGGACCTATGATAATTTATCTAAAAATCCAATAGTTATATCAAAGATATATTGTGTGGACTCTATCAAAGCTTATTTGAGTAGTCTCTATTGTTAGCATAAAAAAAAATTGGTGTGAATATTTGATTCTAGAGTGATAATATTTAGAGCTAGTATGAATAGTTTTTAAAGCTAACACCAAAACAGATTTTGGTATGGATACTAAAGAGCTAGCATCAAAGGAAAATTTTGGTGTGAATTTGGAGGAAGGGACACATGAAGGAAAAATAGGCCAAAATAATGTCAAGTTATTGATTACCTTGACTTTATGAAATAATTTGAATATCAATATTGTGTAAACAAAAAATAAATCCCCCATTGAAGACATTGGAAGAGTATGGGTTGATTGAGTTGCAATGGTTATAGGAGGACGAACCTAAGGAATAAAAGGTTCTAATTCATATTTTAAAAATTATTTAAGGCCAAAGGAAAGTAATATTACAAAGCAAGCTCATACTACTATGAGTAGAGGTATTTTTAAAAGATAAAATTGAAACAGAGTAGTAGAAAGTTGATCAAATTGGAAGATGTCAAGAAGAATTAGAGAGGGATTTGTTAAGATCTTCCCAAGTTGTGAGATAACCAAAATTGATAGGGAGCCATTAAGAGCTATCCAATTTGTAATATATCTATTATAAAAGCATGGATACATAAAGGGGAGCCACCAAAGCATCATGTATCTACCTATTGAAGAAGATATAAATAAGGCAAAAGCCCTATGATTGAGACAAATCCAAAAGCATGTATTACAAGGAACATAGATCTAAAGGAGGCTAAAAACCATCCTAATATAATGATCAAGTGACTAAGAGTCATTGCATTTATATAAGTACCATTACATAGTAGTAAAAGTAGTTGAAGGTTGAAGCATCAGAGAAGATTAAGTGATGGAAAGACTAAGAGTATCTAAGAAATATTACATTATAGTAGTAGCTAAAATTTGAAGCACTAGAAGACTAAGTGTTGTAATAGATGAGTGTTTAAGCACCATTGTGTTGTA
Organism: Wollemia nobilis; assembly: GCA_028583015.1. Classification (NCBI taxonomy): domain Eukaryota; kingdom Viridiplantae; phylum Streptophyta; class Pinopsida; order Araucariales; family Araucariaceae; genus Wollemia; species Wollemia nobilis. The sequence continues at coordinate 3,559,043 of JAQPPZ010002381.1, read as the reverse complement.
GAAGTAGTTTATAGATTGAAGCACCAAATAAGAGTAAGCATAGGAATAGATTGAGCACCTTGGCATCATTGAGTATTAGAACTAGTTGTAAGTTGGAGTGCAAGAGAAAACTAAGCATTAGAATAGATTGATCATCTAAGCAGTAAGCACTATTACATTGCAAAAGAAATTGATAGATTGATGTGCCAGAGAGATTTGAGCTCTAAAAAAATATTAATTGCCAAAGTTATTTGAGTGTCATTGTAAAACCTGTGAGCACCTTGAGCAAAATTGAGACATTAGCACCTAAGATATTCATAATACTTTTGGAGGAATTGAAACATCTCAAGTTTTATTCAAATTTGGTAGAATATTAAATTGGGTGATGGTGATTGGAGAGCACCCTAGCAATTTAGTCACCACTTGAAGTATTTAATGACGTCTAGAGAATTTGATGAAGGTTTCATAAGGTATGATTTAAAACACTTCTATTTTGAATGAGCGCTTAAGTGAAATTTAAATTGCATTAATTTTTTAATAAAGGGAGAGCAATAAGGTTTTATAAAGTTTTTGAAAAATATTTTTTTAATTGAAGTTATTTCAAAATTTTGATTTTTAAAAATTTAAAAATTTTGAAAAGTTAATATTAGGGATTTAAGAGGAATTATACATTTGTAAGAATTTGTTTATTTCAAAAATTTGATTTTCAAAAAAAATAAAATTGATAAAATTTTGGAAAGTGGAAAGGTAAGGAAGTCTACTCCAAAAGAAATTTTGTTTGGTTAAAATTTTTTAAATTAGAATTATTTATTTGAAATTTTGGATCCATAAGGTTTGCAAATCCAAAGGGATTAATTTGTGAAATTTAAATATTTATTTGAAAAAATCTTACATTGGAGAATTTGATTTTCAAAATAAAAATTTAAAATTTGGAGTAATAAGGACTTCTACTCCAAAGGATTTTATTTTGTTGAAGAAACAAATAGATGGAAAAAAAGAATGAATGCTCAAGAAAAATAAAAAATTTCTAAGAGTCAATAATTAGTAGAGCATATTCAATTTATTAAAAATGAAGCTAAAATTATCATTTTTATGATTCTTAAGCAATGCATTGAAGATGTTCATAATGAAGATAAAACAATTTATGAATCTACTATGATATAAAAAAAAAATACAAAACCAAGAAATAATTTTTATGTTCCCGTCAAACTTTATCCAAAAACAAACGTTAAACAAAATAATAAGTTTATACATAAGACTAAAGATTTTGTTAGCTTTTGACGGTTAATAGTGTAGGAAATGCAACCACAATATGTAAAATGAGCAAGCAATAATAAGTATATGATAATGGCAATATAAAATGCAGGAAAAATATATGATAGACATCTTCAATAACTCAGAAATATGCCTTAAATGAATGCTCACAAAAATAGTACAATGTAGAATAATGGAGAACATGAACACACCAAATTTAGTGCAAGGATTACATTGTATCTACTATTATATTCTAACTACACACTTCTATATTCTATATCTCCTATTATTTCTCTATCTCAAAGGTATATTTATATAGGAAGATGTGTCCCTTGGCCCATGACTCTTCATCTACCTATCCTAACTCATGCACATGTGGACTACATGCACATTCTAACACTTGTGAATTTATTACTTTGCATAAAGTAACCTTAATCTAAGATAAATCCTAATCTAATAATATATCAAAAGTGGTACATTGTCATGTACCAAATAATGTAATATACTCTAACATCCCCCTGCATTATTTAGGTATTGAAGACTTTAGTCTTCAATATGAGTCTTCATCTTTTAAATATTCTTCAACTTGATCTAGTTCTTCTTCTTCTTCTTTAGCTTCAGTCTTCATGTTGTCTTTCCATTTATTCACTCTATTGCTTTTCAGTATTTTGAAGTATCTGGTAGAATCTTTGTTCTTGAAGTTTTTTACATGTCTTTGATGAACTAGATATCTCATAGTCTTGCAAGTCATAAGTGGATTTGAGCTACTCCATTTTATTTCCTTTGGTTTTTTGAATGACCGGTCTCCTTGATCTTCAAAAATTTTAAACTTGAATTCATTGTTAGTGAATGTTTCTGAAATAAGGACTTGGAAGAAACAATATAATATGAATATTAATCTCTCTTCAAATCTTGTATAGTACTTGTTTTTATAGTAACAGAAGAAAGATGAATGATTTTTTCCTTAGCAATATTTACATGGATGGAAGCTCCAGCAATTTGTTTTCTCATGACCAAATTTGTTGCAATAAGTGCATAGTGAAGATATCCTAAATTTGTTTTTACTTGGTTTAGAAGAATCAAGTACATCTATTTTATTGATGAAATAGGTAAACCATTTGTGTACAATTGAAGCCATTTCATCTTTACTTCTTTCATAAACCTTTAGGATATCTTTTTGATCAATATTCATTTCTACCTGTTGAATATGGTTTTTTATCTTAATAGCTTCATTAGTGTAGTTGTCATCATTGGAAGATATTTATAAAGAATTTACTTTTTCCAAACTATTGGTTTGTGAATTCTCATAAATATTTCTAAACCATATCGGTTCTTCTATTCTAACTGCATTTTCTTTATTATCATTTTGAGAATAAAGTATGTTTCTGACCCATTTTTATTCCTTAAAACCTATATATTTAATAAGTATTTCCATAGATTTGAAGTAATTTTTTATTAATAATAATTGTTTTGATAGAATTCTTGTATTTCAAAACCTTTGAAGTTGTCTATTTTATGACTCCCTAGTTTCGAGTATATGATCAGACTTGATAAAATCTTATCACTATCAATTTTTGTAGAATCCCTTATGTCTCCCAAGTAATTAGAATATATTATAGTCTTGATAAAGTGCTTATCTTTCTTTAAATTCCTTGAGTTGAATTCCTAAAGTTAAACTACTAAGTTTCACCTTATTTCTCACTATTTGAGATATGCACTTTTAATTTGATAATGTTTTCTAGCTTTTGAGATTCTATGGTTGGATTCCTTTTGCCTCTTTAATTTTTGTAAGAGACTAGTGTAAGAAATGATTTCCAACTCTTTAATAAATTCTTATCAAGAGCTTCTTTCAATTCGCATTTTCAATGATTGAATTTTCTAAATTCCAATGGACTAAATTTTGATTTAGTACACCTTATGTCTCCCTAATTTGGAACTTTAGAAAATAATAATATTTGCAAAAATAATATTTTAATTATCCAAGGTAGAAACCCTTATATCTCCTAATTTAAATATTTGCAAATACTATGGTATTAGAATTTTAAGCAATGTAATTTGAAAAAGATCTTTCCAATATAAATTTATCCCTTTAATTGGCTTTCTAAACAATAATAATCTATATAAGGTTTTAGCTCCTTATTTCTCCTATTAATTAATTAAAAAACCTTAGAAAAATAGATTACCCTATATCTCCTTTGTATTATAGAAAGCAATTATTAAATTAATGCACTTATACCTCTTAATTATGTGTTGTGTGCTGCTAAAATTAGACTTTGACTATGCTTTCAAACCTTGAGTGTTGTATCTTCACGGTCCATGAGGTATTATACTTAGCATTAATTAAATGACATTATTGATGCACTTAAACTATAATCTCCTTCTCATTAATGTTGATTGATCTGAGTATGTATTAGTCTTCGTGCTCTGTTTTGATCTAACGTATTTAATAAACTTTACCTCCCTTTAAAATGTATGCCAAATGGCATATACATTACCTTTGAGCTTGTAACTCCTTGCTATATGGTGTTGATAACTGAGGCACATTATATGACATTGTTCTTAATAATGCAAACATTATTTCAACTTGAGTATGTTGAGTAATGAAGACTAATATTTGTCAGTCTAATTTGAGCATTACTTAGGTGCTCATGTCCTTTGCAAGCATTGTGAAATGAAGATATTACAAAGTATTCACAGGAGTTATTCTTTTCATTATTCCTTATGATATGTGGCATGATACTCCTTCACTCAGGGTGGTAAGTTGACAATCTCTCACTTACATGTAGCTATACCCTCAAATTTTAAATTTTCTCAATGCTCTTTCCAACCATTGCTAGTTTTTCTTAGCTTAGCTTTCTCCAGAGAATGGTGGTGATCTCCAAAACAGGTGGTTCCAAGGTGCTTCAAATAAGTTGCTATTATTCCAAGTTATTCATGATGTTTTATTGGGTAATAAGCCTCTCCTACTTGCACCTTGTTCTTTTCATCTTGTGTTACGCTATTCTCCTTGCTAGTAAAATATAAAACTTAGTCTTGCTAACGTCAAAATGCTACCCAACTTGGTCTCCTTTTTGTTGCAGGATTCTCTTGTACCATGAGCAATGATTACATGAGTTCAACGACACTAAATATGGTGCCTTTAAAAACCTTGAGAATTGCTAATGAGCCCTTAGTTGTATCACTTCCTTCACTTCAAAGTTTGCTCCTCAAAATTTGATGATATGGCCACTCGAATATTGTACTATGTTGGTTGTTGTAGTGTCTTTCAGACACTCTATAATTTGTCCTCATTTTTATGTTGGAAAGGACAAGACTGGTGCTATTGTATGATGTAAATAAATCTACCTTAAATTGCACTAAAATTTTGAGGTCTTAAGTCTCCTTTTTGAATCTATATTTCTTCCTTGATATGGTAGATTCTTGATCTACTCATTGAGAGCAAATTGTGATTTAATATTTCCTTCCTTACTAGATAACTCTAACCTCTAACTCCTTTGCTTAGATAGATTTGCAATAATAATTCCAAAACTTTTAATCAAGCAACTGATATGCACTTTTGGATGGCATAACTTTGCACTATAGTAAATGCAATCTATACTCTTAGAGTAGTGTCTTCTTTGCTTTTAGTAGAAGGTTGGATGTTGATATTTTCTTTCTATCAAAATATATCTAATTCCCATTTCTTATGTATGAGTTTTAACCCTTAAAGAAACTAGTGTCTACACTTTCTTGAAGACATTAAACTTGAAACTGACTCCCTTGCAACTTTAAACTCTAATATGGTGCTTAATGAAACTTAATAATAATATGAAGCTAACAATTTAAATAATGAACCTTTTGCACCAAAGTTGCATACCTTTCCAAATCCGTAGATGATGGATGACTTGGTGATTTTAATTACCTAATTGTTATCATGTATTTGATGGAACCATAACTCTTTTTTGTTCTCCAAAATATCTCTTTAAATCATCAATTTGTAGCTTTAAAATCCCTCTAACTTTTTTCCTTGAAAATATAGTTTGGTGGTTTTAACTCTCCTTCATGATGCTCCCTTGAACTCTAAAACTCAATAGATATTGATGCTACCCAAATTTTTACCTTTAAATATAAAACTTTTAGATTGTAATTCAATCAATTTATCCTTTGAAATTTTGTCCTTTAATCTCCTAAAATTGGTAGGAAACTCCTCCAACTTGCAGCTAAAGATTTCCTTCTATGAAGCTTCAATTATTTGCTATAAAAAACAATAGATCCCTATATTGGTATGAGCCTTATAGCATTCAATGGTAATCTTAAAATATCTTGTATTTGATGGCTTCTACTATCTCCTCCCTCCTTGTCACATTCTGACTTCGACCTTGACCTCTTGTTGACCAAATTCTCAAGAATTTGAATGTCTTGAGATCTTCAAAAATCTCATCCAAAATTTGGAAAAATCCTTGTCAAATATTTCTCCTCTTGGGTTTGTTGTCATATGGTGATAATTGTCCCAAATTCTTCCTCTATTAGGAACTCCTCATTTCTAGCAATCTTCTCCAGTGAGTTCTCTTGAAATCTCCTCCAATGGCCTTCTCTGAAACTTCTTCAATGGGGTTTTCCTAGTCTCCTCCTTATTTATCCTTCCTTGAGACCTCTTCTCTAGGGTCTTCAATCTTAGCAACTTCTTAAGTCTTCTTGTCAAGACTTTAATGAGACCTTACTTTATATATTCAACCTTCTCCTCTAGAATTTTTGTAATGAGATATCCTCATGGATATCTAAAATATGCTACTTCTAGAATGGGACCTTTGCTAGTCCTTCTCTATCTCCAATCTTCCAAAATTGGAAGTTCTCCAATGATACCTCCTATGGGTCTCTTCAGCTTCTAAATTTGTTCTTTCCTCCTCTAATTTATAATATATAGTCTTCAATATCTCTGGAAATCTCCAATTTCCAATATTCTCCTAGAATGTTCTCTAGAGTCTCTTCTTCCTCCAATGTGCAGTAAGTCTTCTCTGGCCTTTTTCCTCTTTTGTAATTTGTAGGTCTACAACTCTTTCAATGGGACCTTCTCTTAAGGTCTCCTAGATCTTCAGTCCCCTACTTTTTGCTTTAGGTATTGGATTAATTCTAAAGAGGATATTATTCTTATCTCTATGTGGGAAGCTTCCCAACTTTCTTTGAATATCCTTTTTTGCAACAAAAAGTTAGAAATTGGAAATAGTAAATATTTAAATCTGGAGGTTAATGAATCTTCGATAGTTGATTTATAATTCTAGTGGAATCAATGTTGAGTTCCAGTATTCATGAGTTTTTTTGCAACCCAATGGAAAGACTCTAGCCAAATACAAATTTTTACTGGCATATCAATGTATGGCTCTAGCATATGCTCTATAGTGTTAATTAGCTTCTACCCTAACTGGATTTGTATCTGAGCTTCCCATAAATAGTGCAACACCTGAACTGCTTGCTCAACCAACTTCTTGCAATTCTAAGCAGAGCGAAGACAGGCCTCCTTAACACTTTTTGGTGAAAAACCAGTAGCCTGAGCAGCCTTCTCTTCTAACTGAGTCTTCATATCCTCAAGTTGTTGAATTTTATGCATCTCTATCTTGGTGGCATCTTGTTATTGTATGTGCACTCCAACCTGTTGGTGCAAGTATTCATTTTCAATGGTAGTATTTTCCTCTTGCGCTCTAATTTTTGCCAAGGAAGTTTCGAGCTCAATTATTTTATTTTCATTTTAAAATATTTTTCCTTATAATACATGTCATGCAAGCATACTGAGCTCATGTCAACCTGTATATTACCTATATTCTTTGTCATATTTATCCTGGTAAGATATTTTGTGATAGCCTCACTGACATAATCACTCGGAAGCATTTCTCCAAGGCCTCCTTCCGCCTCATACTCTTCAACCACTATGAAGAACTCAAGTATGCCCAATTAATTTTTTCCATGTCGGGTTGCTTTCGGGCCACCTGAACTTTGAGCAATATCTACAACTCCAAAAATGGTGTGAATGGGACCAAAACATCTGAGCGGTTGGACTCAAGGGAAGCATATGAGATGGTTATAAGAGGGGGAATGGAAATGGTGGTTTGGATAGATGAATCATGTTCGGTTGTAGTTACACTTACTCTAGGAGGAGCTTGCATACTTACAACCTCAATGATGGTGGTGGCGATAATGGAAGGGGAAGGGCACAAAAAGGGATTTGGCCCTAACGCATATGAACTAAGAGAAATGGAGGATGAAGGAATGGGAATAGAAGGAGTAGTAGTGACTTCAAGAATGGAAGAATATGGAATCAAAATAGATGTGGAATGTATACCTAATGGTGAAGAAACAAATATATAGGATGGAGGAACTGAAACTGATGAAAGTGAAACAAAAATCACTGCATGCTCTGAGGAAGAAGAAGAGGAAAAAGAAGACGTACCTTCGAGCATGGGCGTCGTTTGACATGGTGATGGGGGTGGCTGTGAAATTACTTCTTCTTCTTTTTGTACTTTTGCCCTTGATTCAATGTCTACATTGTCTTTGCCATATAAGACTTCTACCCGGGAGCTCTCCGATTGATGATCCTCCTCTTGTTTTAGGACCATTTGAAATATTTGTGCAACTTTCATTTGGAGCTCCAACGAAGGGTTAATAACTACATCCAAAATAGATAGAATTGTAGAAACTATCACAACTGAAACCTCAGTGATAGAAGTAGTTATGGTGCTATTTCTTGGTCTTTTCACCGCCTTGGCAAACGACAGCACTTTTGGCACATTTTTTTTTTATGCAAGCACCTATTTTGCTTTTCATTTGATCCACTGAGATCTCTGTTTGAACACATATAGCTATTCCTCTTCCTTTGGAATCTCCTCCTCAGCCATGGGATGTTCTCCTTTGATTTCACCTTCGCCACTGTCAAATTGTTGGAAAATTTATAATAAAATATTGGTGAAAGCGATAGGCTAATATGAGTCGACATACTCATCATAATTATCTAAAAACTATTCATCCAACTTCTACCCATAAGGAGTAGTCGACTTCCCTTGGTGAATCTGCATTATCCACCAATTCATGATTTTCTCCTCAGTCCATTCAGGCACACCCTAATTACTTGGCTGAATAAACCCGATAGAGGGATTTGAGACTTATACCAAACCAGATTATACTCTACCTTGCTCATAATAATTGTGCCAAGGTGGAAGTGTCATCATCTTTTCAATGTGCCAATTCATGTCCGAACTATTAAAGTTATTTCTCTTCTTTTGAATATCTGGCCAAGGGAAACAATGAAAATATTTATTCTTTACAATAACTAAAAACTTACCCAAAGGTTCATGCCTCTAGCACTACGGTAACTCTATCAAGCCCAAATATTGCAGTACTATTTTCAGGAGTCAATTTTTCCCAAATTGGCTCACTTCTATACTACCAAATTAAAATGGCATATTACACATCATCTTCTTTTCGTGCCCATCCCCATACACATCATTGACGTAATTTGACTAGCGCACTACCTCCATGGTGAACACATGCTCTGTAGAAAAACAAGGCAACAAAAATGGCTTACCCATAAAACCAAAAATTCTTACAACCATGCCCTAGGTAAGCAAAAAAATATCTCCATTTTCTTGTGCAACCACTGTATCTCTTAATTCTCACGGCATTATCTCACATGTTTCGTAAAGTAACTCTATCACAAGACCCACAAACCAACTATTAAAACTGTAAAATGACTCCCTCCTTGAAAAAATGGAAGTCCACTTATACACCAGGAAAGGTTCGTTCTTCTCATCAATCTACATCACCAAAATAAAGGGGAAGCATTGTTGAAGTTGGAAAAAGGAATACCATATCAAAAAGGATTGTGTTTGAATGACCTTGCTTCTCTAGTTTGTAAATTTTCCAACTAAGAAATTAATCTTTGAGAAATGAAATCCGTCCAGTTGAAGAAAATTGGATTGGTGCCCTTTCTTGGAGAATAAAATTCCACCAGATAAATACACTGGGCTAATACCGCCTACCATTTATGAACTATATCATCTGAGGTTAAACCTTCAATCCAATCCAACATCGAATAAATATCATAGCTTTTAAAATCAGTGATAACTTTGGAAAATTAGGCAACTTCCTCATCAGTGGATCCTTAATCAGTTGGGTTTCCATAAATTGGTGCATTATTACTGTGGAGACATTTATCCTCTTGTTCGTTAGTATGCATTTTTTATGAGCCCCATAGGATGGGGGCTCTAATCCATAAGTGAACACCTCCCAAACCTCATACATGGTAATGGTAAACAAAATCTCCCTTTTGGAATTTCTGATAGCTTTGGTAAATGGATCATAGAACTGCACAATGAGTCATACCATCTCAGGGCAAGGATGAACTGGTGGGCATAGATACTAAAATAGTTGTGAATGATATGGCACTGTTAGATAGCTTTCTGATGACACTCCCTGGCTTACTGCTAACTCAATATCTTCTTGCAACCTTTCCACACCTTTGTGGGCAATGAGGTAGTCGCTAATTTTAACCAGTGAGTCTTCGTATGGATCAAGTCGACGTAATCATTTTTTTGAGCCCTTTTTGATCGAGAGTCTTCTTCCTTATTTTTGGACTTCTTGGGCTCTATAGCCTCTATAACATCCTTGGGTTCCTTGATCTTCTTCTCCATTATCTCTTTTCTCTAATAAATACTCTAAACACTCTCTGGACTTCTGCACACTCTCTGGACATTTATGTAGCTATAGGTCAAAAATACACAGCAGTAAAATTTTAAAAGAAAAATAAACTGTGAGATTTTACCTCATCCTTTATATAGAGCCTCTCCTCAACTACCTTAATAAATATTGAATTAACCTGAGCACTTTCGAGAGATAATAAGCATAGATTCGATCACCCAACACCATTTCCTATGTTGTAACGTAATCTCCTTTGATTCATTGCCAAATTATTCTCAAAAAGCATACCCTTTTCACTACGTAATTTTGTTGTAAATCATACCTTGGCACCCAAATATTGCTCAAAAAAATAAATTGGTCGCTTAACAACCAATGATGGTTATTCTCTAGCTCTTCGAGAACATAAATATTTTGCATGGTGCACATTTTGAATTAAATGCTTTTAAAACATCCTTTTACCTACATTCTTGCTTTATGATAGTTGCAACATATCCAAGGGCATAATTATCTTTGAAACCTGCTTCCAAAAAGAAACACAGTTGTCCCCTTTTCCTTCGACAAAATCGCTTTGTGGATAACGTCTTTCAAAAATCAGAGTAGCTGGTTTCCTCTTCCTTCATCTCAGGGTGACTTCAATTCTGTTTGGAAGTTCTACGGCAAAAAACCCCTTTAATAAATTTTCCTTATTCAACATGTTCGCCCATATTTAGAAGAAAAAAAACCAAAATTGCTTTTCTAAAAAAAACATCTTTTTCCTTTTTCTGAAGCTTCTAACAAACAAAGTGCATGTATTCCCCTCTCTTTTTTTATTTTAGATATTTATTTAAAATAAACAAATCCTTATTGCTTCGCTCGATGTGTTCACCCAAAATAAGGGCGAACAACCATTGCGCCCATCGCTTGGGGCAAATGTGCTATCAAACCTGCATTCATCTTCGCCTAAAGGTAATATTCAAATTTTCAATATGTTCACCCCATCCTTAGGGCAAACAGTCACGTCACCCCACTTTGGAGTGAACACGACTTGCACATATTATGCTACTTCGTGTTCATTATTTCACTCCAAATGGAACGCGACGTCACCAACGACCTCATCTTGACCCAAAGGTGAATGGTTGTCGCGCCCATCACCAAGGGCGAATGAAGCTTTTGAAAATTCCTTGCTTTAATTTTATTCACCCCTGTGTAAGTGCCTGTGGTGTTGTATTGTACCTTCGAGCGAAAACGCTTGGGAGCATCCCTTGTTTTATCTTTGAGGGAGAATGCAACCTTTCTTTTAAATGCCCAATTTAATTCTCAAAAGGGGTGCTTACTAGGAAGCATACAATACTATCTCTTTTTTTTTCTTTTTTTTTTATATATTTATATATATATATATATATATATATAAATAGTATCAGTAATTTAAAACAATTAACATATTGAAAAGAATATTTACATATGTACAAGATGGTACCTTACCAGAACATCATCATTGAATATAGGACTTCAGATGAAGATCGTTTACTAGAATAGGAAGGTAACAACCCTCCATATCATGAAGGTGATAAGCATTTACTAAATTTACTGTAAAAAATTGAAAAGGGCCTTCCTAGATAGCATCAAATTTATGGTATTTTCCTGGCTTAGCCTTCTCATTCCATTTCAGAACTAAGTCTCCCACTTGAAAACTACATTAAGTTGTTTTCTTCCCGAAACACTTCTGCATTTATTTTGTGTGCTCAGAAAATGCTTGATGAGATTGTTCTCTATCCTCTTCTAACTACAACAAATATGCCAACCTAGCACTCATAGGATCATATTCTTCATCTTCATATTGAAACAACTGCAATGATTGGAGAACCGAAAGCTCAATATGAGTGGCGAGAATTGCTTATTTTCCATACACCAAGGCATATAGAGAAGTTTTAATAGATTTTTAACTGAGATATGGTCTGCCAAAGAGCTTGGTTTAGCAACAGGTGCCAACTTTTATTACTGCCCATTGTCCTTTTTAAAATTTGTAGCAAATTTTTATTGGTAGATTCAACCAACCCATTCCCTTACAGGTGATAATTGGACGATGTCTTGAGATATATGCCATATCTGCTTGTAAACTCTGTGACTTTGGCACCTATAAATGGAGTTCCATTGTTAGTCACAATTGAATCCAGGATGCCAAAATGAGTAATGATCCCTTCTAGAAAAGAGATAATAGTTGCTTGATCAACCTTCTTAGTGGGAATAGCCTCTGCCCATATAGTGAAATAGTCAGTCGTCATCAATATGTACTTATGCTCCATGGAGGAATGAGGATTGATGATTCCGATGAAGTCAAGACTCCACTACTGAAAAGGTGCTTCCACTTGAATTGGGAATAGAGGCAAAGCTCCTTTTCTAATTTTGCCAATGTATCACTGATAGCTTCACAATGTTGATTCGCTTTATGGGCATTCACAAATAGAGTAGGCCAAAAATAACCTGCTTGAATAATTTTTAAGGCCATAGGCCTACCTGCATAGTGACCACCTGATAACCCAGAATGAAATTCCTCCAATATCTTTTCCTTTTCATACTACTTCACACATCTAAGAAGAACTTCGTCAATGTTCTTGTGAAATAGTTCGTTTGGTAATAGAACGTATTTGAGTGCTTGCAGCTTGAATCTCTGACACTATGAAGCATCAAGGTGAGATGGGAATTTTCAATTCAATCAGCTCTTATGTCCATTCTTGATTGATAGCACTATGATTTGCGCAAATGGTTTCGCCAATGTCTTCTTCATGCTCTGCATCCAATGATTCAGAAGTAGCACTTTTAGCTAACTCCTGGCATAAATCTCGCCCATAAACTAGCTTTGTTGGTCATATTTCTACATCATATTCTTGAATTTTTGAGACCTAGCCTACCCTTTTATCACCTAGTTCTGCTTGGAGTATAAAATTTTGAACATCGGGATGTATCATGTAAACCACAATTTTGCTTTGTAAAATAAAGTGTCAAAACTTCTTCAATGATTTTATTACTACATAGACCTGATTTTCAATAAATTTATACTTCTCTTTATGTGGCACGATAACTTGGCTCAATAAGGCAATTAACTACTCTTCTCCATCCTCTTGCTTATTTGTTAACACTGCAGCATAACTCTCTTGCTCACCCACCGCATAGAGAATAAAATATTTTGAATAGTCAGGATTAATTAAAACCGAAGCTTATGTGATCCTTTGTTTGATTTCTTGAAAGGCTCATATTTTGTCTTCTATCCATTAAACCTCAACATTCTTCTTCAAGAGCTCCGTCATGGGCTTCACAACTTGAGCAAATTCAGCAATAAACTTGCGGATGAAATTTATTTGACCAAAGAAATATTGTAGGTCCTTTTTGTTAGTAGGTAATGGTAACTTCATTAGGGCTTCAGCTCTTATAGGATCAATCACCAATCCTTCTTGTGAGATCACATGGCCCAAAAATTTTCCTTCTTTAATAGAAAATATTGAATTCTTCAGATTAATAGAGATATTGAATTCTCGATACTTATCGAACACCTACCTCAAATGAGATACATGGTCTTCTCTGCAATGTGAAAATACAGTCATGTCATCAAGATATATTACAATAATTTTGTTTAATAACTCACCGAAAGCGATGTCCATGGCTCTTTAAAAAGTAGCACCAACATTTGAGAGTCCAAACGGTATCTGTTGGTAGGCAAATGTGCCCCATTTGATGGTGAAGGTTGTTTTATGTTGGTCTTCATATTTCACCCAGATTTGATTATATCCAGAGAAACCATCTAGCAGTGAGAATATCTGCATGTCGGCTACCACATGAAGGATTTGATCAATCTGCAATAGAGGGTAATGATCCTTCAACGATGCCTGGTTCAGATTGTGAAAGTCAACACACGATCGAATTTCTCCTTTATTCTTCCACACTGGGACCAGTTTCACCACCCATGTTGAGTGCTTGATTGGATAGATTATTTTTACCTCCAACATCTTCAATAATTTTACCTTCATGAGTACCTCGATTTTAGGATTAATAGGGCACTACTTTTGGTGAAAAGGTATCACCCCCTCCTACAACTCAATGGTATGCTGGATCATGCTTTTGTCATATCCCTTTAAATATTGATAGCTCCATGCCATGTTGTTAGGTTACTCATAGCATAAGTTCTTAATATCTTCCAACTACTTAGGCATATAGTTAGTTCTAATTTTAAAGATTTTTTCAGGTTCTAGATGTAATTCCTTATACTATTTTGCATCGACTTTGATCCTATGCTTTTCAAACCTATCATTCTGATCAAACAAACTCTCCAACAAAATCAAACCTCTGGGAATATTATTGTTCTTCAATTGGATCATTTCTTCTTTCTCTTATTCAGCAAGCACTCTATCATCTGCCCTAGCAACTTATCTAAGCAGAAAATTGACTATTTTTTCATCATTGTCGAATACTTGCCAATGAATATTCTTGTCTGGAACTGAAGGTCTATAGATCATTCTAACAATCTTGGGCTTTTTAAATACTTGCTCCGTGGGAGAATAATTCACATCGAGAGAGGCAAGAATATCTGCATGTTTGTTCTGTTCCCAAGAAATTGCCTGAATTTTCAAATTTGTGAAGGATTCAAATAGATCCCACACTCTATTGCGATGAGATTTTAGGTAATGCTTCTTTTACACACACTTATTAGTAGTCTGATTAATAATAATTTCATAGTCACCAAAAATTTGTAACTGCTTGATACCCAATTTTTTAGCTTTTTTCAACCCAAGGCATAATGTGATGCAGGAGCATCCATCAGCATCTGATGCAGAGGCATCAAGATTCGAAAAAGTCAGTGCTGAAGAGTCGAAAGAAGAGAAAGCAGAAGACAGTCAATAGGAGAGAGAAAGTGCAGCAGAAGGGGCCACGATTTCACGACATGTCGCAAAATCGTGACTGTCACGAAATCACGACAGCGAAACAGTGGAGGGCGAGGAGGCAGAGGAGAGCAGCGAAATCGTGACGTCGTGATTTTGCGATGTCGTGAAATCACGATGTCAAGGCAAGGAGGAGGCAGTGGCAGGAAGTTACAACGAAATCGCGATGTCACAATTTCATGATGTCGCGAAATCGTGACGTCTCAGCGACGCAGGGGCAAAGGCAGGAGTCGGTAGCGAAATTGTGACATCGCGAAATCGTGATGAAATTATGAGCAGAGGAGCGAGCGGCAAAACGGTCACGATATCGCGACGTCGCAAAATCATGACAAAAATTTGAAAAGCAGGTACAGAGGCAAAATGGTCGCGATATCATGACCAAAATGAGAAGCAAGCGCAGGGATGAGGAAACATCGCGATATCGCGACATGTCACGATATTGCGACGAAGAAGGAGAAAGAGGTGGCGGGAAAACCGCAACAGGCGGTATTTTCAAAATTTGATCCAGAATGACACTTGGCACCCAGGGTGCAGTAAATGGCGAACAAATACCAAGAAGCACAGAAGACGAAAAGGATGGACGCACAGGGTATTCTGATCGAGTCAGCAGTGGCAGGGACCGTGTAGAGTGCAGAAATTTAATTGGGTTGGTGTCCCGATTTTTGTGTAAATGTTTTTAATCGGGTTGGTGAACCCATTTGAGTGGGAGTTGATGCATGAGAGGGTCGGGGCCTCTATAAAAACCCAGTTTGTTGTTTTAGTCAGGACGGTGGATCGGAGAATGCACGCATAAGTGTAGAAGTGTGAAGCTAAGCCGAGAGCTAGCTACTGTAAAGCCTACGGGCTGTTTGACGTAAAATTTTTAGATTTAATACGTAGAGAAGTTGGCTGTATGCATGTAATTTTTTAGATTTATTAATGAAAAGTGGGGTTTGAAGTAGTTGGCATTTTTGGGTCCCCATCAGTGGTATCAGAGCAAGTGATTCTGAGTGCGTAACAGATCGCCGGACGTGAGGCAGTTACGCCAGGATCTGTGGAGGGTTCTGAGAGAGAGTGGGTTCAGATCCCGAGCGTGTTAGCAGATCGTCGAACGTGAGGCAGCTACACCGGATCGTTAAAGCTTTGTAAGAAAAGAAAGAAAAAAAAATGCATTCCCGAAGAAGACGGGACAACAAGGAGGATATGGTGCCGGAGGAAGAAGTCTTAGCTTTGCAACGGCAATTAAAAGCCCTACAAAAGGAATGGCTCGCAATAAAGTTGCGGGAGCAAGAGGAGCGGCAAAGAAGGCGGGAAGAAAGAAAGAGGAAGAAAGAGGAAAAGGTGAAGAAGGCTGTAGAAGAGTGCAGCAGTACTAGGACCTGCCTGGAAGAAGGCACAGATTTTTCTGTGCAAGTGGAGGAGTTGAAGCTGGCTGCAGCAGAAGTTTGCAGCAATGAGGAAATCTGTCCGATAGAAGACAAAAGTTGTGTGGACCGGGAGACAAGGTTAGAATAGTCTACGAAGGCAGAGAAAAGTCTGGAAGTGTTGCCGGAGGCAGCAACCGGACCAAGCAGAAGTGAAGATCACTTCTCCACTTACCCCGGGTATCTGATGCAGGAGCATCCATCAGCATCTGATGCAGAGGCATCAAGATTCGGGAAAGTCAGTGCTAAAGAGTCGAAAGAAGAGAAAGCAGAAGACAGTCGGTAGGAGAGAGAAAGTGTAGCAGAAGGGGCCACGATTTCATGACATGTCACGAAATCGTGACTGTCACAAAATCATGACAGTGGAACAACAGAGGGCGAGGAGGCAGAGGAGAGTAGCGAAATCGTGACGTCGTGATTTTGTGACGTCACAAAATCATGACGTCAAGGCAAGGAGGAGGCAGTGGCAGGAAGTTGCAGCGAAATCACGACATCACGATTTTGCGATGTCGTGAAATCATGATGTCTCAGTGAGGCAAGGGCAAAGGCAGGAGTCGGTAGTGAAATCATGACGTCGTGATTTCACGACGTCACGAAATCACGACGAAATTGCAAGCAAAGGAGCAAGCGGCAAAACGGTCGCGATATCGCGACTTCGTGAAATCGTGACAAAAATTTGAAAAGCAGGTACGAAGGCAAAATGGTCACGATATCGCGATATCACGACCAAAATGAGAAGCAAGCGCAGGGATGAGGAAACGTCGTGATATCGCGACGGAGAGAGAAAGATGCGACGAAGAAGGAGAAAGAGGTGGCGGGAAAACCACAACAGGCGGTATTTTCAAAATTTGATCCAGAATGACACGTGGCACCCAGGGTGTAGTAAATGGCGGACAAATACCAAGAAGCATGGAAGATGAAAAGGATGGACGCGCAGGGTATTCTGACCGAGTCAGCAGTGGCAGGGACTGTGCGGAGTGCAGAAATTTAATCGGGTTGGTGTCCCAATTTTTGTGTAAATGTTTTTAATCGGGTTGGTGAACCCATTTGTGCGGGAGTTGATGCGTGAGAGGCTCAGGGCCTCTATAAAAACCCAATTTTTTGCTTTAGTCAGGACGGTGGATTGAAGAATGCACGCATAAGTGTAGAAGTGTGAAGCTAAGTCGAGAGCTAGCTACTGTAAAGCCTGCGGGCTGTTTGACTTAAAATTTTTAGATTTAATACGTAGAGAAGTTAGCTGTATGCATGTAATTTTTTAGATTTATTAATGAAAAGTGGGGTTTGAAGTAGTTGGCATTTTCGGGTCCCCGTCATAATGCTTCATATTCAGCTGCATTATTTGTGCAACTCTACATAAACCTATAAGAATAATTCTTCTACAACCCTATGGGGGATATCAACATGACACCAGCTCTTGCACCATTCTTACATCTAGCACCATCAAAATATAGCTTCTATAACTGATTTGTGCCAAGTTCCAAGAAATTAGGGACTTCTTCAGTTTGCTCTGGCTTGGTTATTGTATAACAACCAATGTCTATTCTGATCATTGCATTAAAATATATGAGCAAAAACTCATCTTCAAGTTGAATCTATACCAACACTTCTATCAATTCAACCTCTTCTAGCTCTTCAGTCATCATGTTAACTGCACTTGGAGCTTCTTCTTCCTCTTCCAACTTTCCAATGTGAAAAGGCAATGGATTTTCACTATGAATGTGAATCCTCTTTCCTTTTAATGGTATCTCCAGATATGAGTAGTCTAAGGAAAGATATCCCCACAACTTAGACATGAACTCCCTTGAGAGGCACATGCTAAAGTATGGCTCTAGGTCAACTACTTCCACTTCCTAGATAATCGTGATTTGTGGCATACTATGAAGAACAATGGGAATATCTTTGATCACTCCCACTATTTGTATTGGGTTTCCATCTATCTGCAACACTCCTAGGCTACTCCTTGTGTATTCCATCCCCATCACTTCACATACTGCCTTTGGCATGACAGTAGTTGCAACACCGAAATCAATCATACAATTGTGTATGATCCACCCCTCCATTCTAAGTGACAAATAAAATGGGGGTGGTTTGTTCTTTCCTATCATTGAAGTTGATAGTGCTTATGCCAAGACTATTTAGGAAAAAAAATTCTTTTGATATTTAGCAGTCTTCAAGGACTCTTGCAATAGGTCGACTTGCCCTGGTAACTGTAGTACATCATAAAAGCTTACTTTTCTAGGTATCTTCTTTATTTCTTCCATAATATTATAATTCGAGGTGGTTAGAGCCTTCTCTTCTATAGCCTATTTGTACTTATCCTGATACTACTGAGTAACTTCTACTCTTTGTCTCTTTGTCAATAATGGGTACTTGAGTCGCTCCTTGATCTAATATTTTGTTTCATTTTGTATTTGAGCAGCTGCTATAGGTTGCAAATTTGACACCTTAGTTTGGGCTTTTTCTTGAGCTTGCTTAAGTAGTAAATATTTCAACTTGATAGAATCCTTCTCCTTAGTCCTTACACCAGGTGCTTTCACTAGAGGTTGTCCATTTCCATTTTGCATCTTTGGCTCTGCAGGTACCTTCAAAGGTTCGATCTCAACTGGATCTATAGTTATTGGATTTTTCCCAGATCTTGTAAGAACAAAAACTTGCTCCAAATATGGCATCATAAAATTATGATCAGCCTCCCTGATCATATTGACTTGTCCACCGACTGAACTTTCTGCTAGCATTTACACATAATTCATATGCACCATGTAGGTTTCTTCTCCATGAGGGTCATTACATGTTGAACACCAATATGTATTTTCTATTGCGCTAGCCTCCTCATTTGCTAGCACCATTGTGCTCTTCTCAAGACCTCTACTGGTAGATGCTTTCTCTCGAGTAATCGATGGGGTTTGAAATCTCCTCAATCAAAATTTAAGCTTATCTTACTTCTTCCTCACCACCGTAAGTTCATTTGATATCATCCTTAAGGTTGAATTGTTAGATTTCACCTCTTGCAATAATGTTGTGAAAGGATTAGGATTAGAAAATGAGGGGGGCACTGGCAAAGGTAGAGGTGCTAGTAGCACGGGCAATGGTAATGGGGTTGGAGGTGCTGGAAATGCTAGGAGAGGAATGGGTGACGATAGTTGGGGTACTGATTGAGCGAGCAATTGTGAAAACTTGGAGCCAGATGTTATGGGATAGGGATTGGAGCCATATAATGCAGGCTTGAACTTCATGATGGAACTGGGTATATGGAAGGCATGGACTGCAAAAATGTACTAGAATACAAATACTGTGGGAGGTCGAGTATGGGCATAGTCATTTTCGAGGGAAACCTACCTACATCAATTAGATTAGATTCAGCCTTTTGTTCCTTAGTATATAGGTCTAGGAACATAGTCACGTTGGCTTGTCACACGACCATACCAATTTTAGTGCCAAATACCCTAAGGTAGTAGAGTGTTGCTTGTTCATGTGTAGGCCGCAAACCATCAGGAACTCTTTGCTAGATTTGTGCGAACCTGGCGTTGAAGTCAACTATTTCCTCCTATGGATGTCTTTGAATCATTGTAAATTGGTGCATTAAGGAATATGGGTCAACTTGTTCATAAAAAATTTTAATTAACAACCTCGCCAACTGATCCCATGAGGTAATAGTACTAGGTTGCAGCGACTGGTACTAGTACAACAATTTCTCTATTAGTGATAATACCAACAATTTTACCATCACATATTCATATGTAATTCCATGGATCATAGCCAAAGAAGCTACATCTTGAACATGCTCATAGGCCATTTTATCGATACCATCATAGGTTGAAAAAGCCTTCAAAGTTGCTTGAGGCACTAGATTTTGTGCTTGTAAGTTCAAGGCCCCAAAGTTGTTCCATGTTGGGAACTGTCTAGGTGGTTGTGGCTGTTGTGGTGGAGGATTCTAAGCGATGTAGAGTGGTGTGTGGGGTGGATCTTTAGGAACACTAGTAGCAGTGCTAACTGGGCTTTTAGGAGCAGAGAATACACCGACTAGTCATGATTATGTGGTAGATGATATATGGGATGTATGAGGTAATGAATATGTATGGTGTAAAGTGGATAATTGAGGATGTTACCCTAGACTTTGAATATCAAGTTCGTAGAACTCAATTTGATGATCTATATTTTTGGCCTTTGATATTGTATTCATGAGACAACTTTCGTTGTACTCATGTTTGGATATTTCTGGGTGTAATCGAGTCGCCAGATGTTCTAACTATACAACCTGAAGGTGAACATAAAACCTTAATACTATTGGAAGTGGAACTTTTGAGGTTCCATCGAGCGTGCCAAAAATTGTTGGTCAAATATCTGCCTAATAAACAAAACTTCATTTGTGCACCCTAGATACGGCTAACATTGAAAGTCCGGAGGAAAAAAAATTCCCCTGTGCCAATATCCAGAGAGGGCTGACTCCTAAACTAACTCCTACACTGGTTTAAGACTAGAGTTGCAGGAAAGAAATTGAAAATAACATAAAGAAAGGGAAATATAGCCACAGGCCAGAGTGTAGTATTTGGGGTAGACTAGTAGCAATAATTCCACCAAGTTTTATAACAACATATCACAAGAGGAAGGCAACAAAATTTTAATCACACCTTTGCAGAGACAACCTCTAGATTGCATTCCAAAACTTACTCACTCACCAGCAATGTTTTAAATCCATAAATAGAATTTTAAACTTAACAACAGGAACATGAGCATAAAAAAAATGCTTAAAACATAAGGAAATCACACACGTAAGAATGCTTGCAAATTTTAGAAGTCAAGTCTCTTCTATTGATGCAGATAACTTTCTCGTTGAATGTCCAACCTCTTCCTTTACAATAGAAATTTGATTAGTATTTATAGAGTATTTTGCCTCTTTCATTAAATGCACATGATGATAAAATAATCACAGATCAGTAACCATAGTGAGGAAATTCCCCCTTGGAAATATTAAAATCCATATTTCTAGAACATCAATCCACCTTTCAGGGAGATATTCCCAGGAAATCAACATTTTGGGCATCGGTGCACAGAAAATTAAGATTTGTTCAATGTATTGGAATGCACTCCCTGCCTTGGAAATCATGAAAACCTTCTCATGCTTCTTATACGGCTTCCTTATTCACTTGGGATTCACAATTTGAGTTACTTTATACCACCATCATTTAATTCCTATAAAAACCTGCTCTAGGTGTCTTCAAAACCTTGATTATATTCTGGATAGATCGTAGCGACACTTCATAATTGGGTGGCTCTATCTTCATTATTGTGTTCACCTTTTCCATTTGAAACTGATTTCGCCCTTCAAAAATAATCACTTTTGCCCAATATTCATTTGCTTGACACGTTCACACAACTTTACCTAAAAAACGTGTTTACCCCTGGGAGAGACGAACGAGATGTTCGCCCCTCAACCAGGGTGAACACATTTGCGCTTTGTTTTTAAGGTGCGTTCACCCATGGGAGGGGTGAACAAGATGTTCACCCCTCAACCAAGGTGAACGTAATTTGCTGCATTCTAATTTTTTGGGGCACGTTCGCCTATGGGAGGGACAAATATGATAGCATTTTGATGCGCTCCTTTTCTCACCAAATCTCATGCATTCTGATATTACATTCACCCTAAGGTGGGATGAATAGAGCTTTCGCCCCATCCTTGGGGTGAATGCAATTCCCTTCAACTTTGCAATCCTTGGCATTTTTCATGGTTATTTCTTTCTTCATTCTTGCAGTTCTTTATTCATTCTTGTACAGTGTACTGGTCCAAAGATATCAATTCATAATGCACTTTGAATACAACAAACATGAATCCCAAATGAAGTTTTACATTTATTATATTTAAACATACAACACTGAATATTGAATATATTCATATGTAAACATAAAGTAACATATGAAATTAATCCAAAATAAATATTGCCACATTACAATCAAAATGCTCCAACAAAAATTCCAATGTGTGCAAAATTGCCAACACAGTAGAATCAGAAGATCCAAAAGAAGATCTCACCACCAACACTTTTAGGAGTAGAAGGTTGAAGAGAAGGTCTTAAGGAAGACCATAATAAGTTGTAAGATCAAAGACCTTGAGAAGGTCTCATCAAGAATAAAAAAAAAATGCTAGGAGAGCCTTGTTGAATATCATCAAGAGAGTTCTTT
Organism: Wollemia nobilis; assembly: GCA_028583015.1. Classification (NCBI taxonomy): domain Eukaryota; kingdom Viridiplantae; phylum Streptophyta; class Pinopsida; order Araucariales; family Araucariaceae; genus Wollemia; species Wollemia nobilis. The sequence goes on along the minus strand of JAQPPZ010002381.1, from coordinate 3,536,656 downwards.
GGAGAACTCGTTGAAGAAATCCAAATACTAGAAGAAGATCCCGCTTGAAGTTAGAATTTGACAAGAAGACTTGAAGATAGAAGAAGCTCATCAAATATTGGAGATTTGAATATTACCTCTCACAGAAAGAAGGCACCAATTTAGAGACAAAGACCTCTCCAAATCTATAGTAGAATGAGGAGAATACAAGAGGAGAACAAGCCACCAAATACTAGGCTCGTGAAAGAAAGTTCGATACCATCATTTGGTGAATAAGGAGCTATTCAGGACATCCTACTTGAAGCAACAACTTGGTGATTTTAGACACAAAGTTCTACATCCTCTACAAAAGTAGGAGAAGAGCTACAAAAAAAGGTAAGCAAATTTTGGTGCAAGTAGATTCATTAATTGGATTACTTATAAAGATTTATTAGAGCATGTGAATCTAGACTAAAGTTGCAAGAAGATAATTAGATTACAATCTTCTAAAGTGCAAAAGAAAAAAAGTTTTTTTTAAGGATTTATTTGCACATTTATTAGGAGTTGATTAGATTCAAATTTTCTTCTATCAACTACCTATCATCTACTTTAGAAAAATAAAAAGAAGACTAAGTCCTACAATATTGATTGTAGTGAAATTGTAGAATAACTCTTAAAGATTCATTTTAGGTTATTATTGATTAGTTGTAGTAAATTGTTAGTGCATTAATTTGAGAGTTTATTGGAGTGATAAGGTGTAATATTAGTGCATTAACAGTGAGACTTGCACTATTATACACCTCTCAAAAGGAAATTAATTTTGTGTTTTTTAAGGGCACAAAATCTGATTTGTATCAAGTGTCTAAAGACACTATTGAAGCAGGCAGGACTGCCCAAACTATCGAACTCGTTTTGGCCATATCTCACTCATCCGGACTCGGATTGAGCTGAAATTTTGAGGGTAGATGCCTGAAAAACCCTAGAACGTCTCCACCAATTTTCATATCATTTGGAGCAACACAGATCCTAGCGCATCCCTATGTGTGAACGAGATATTTGGCAAGCGGCTATGCGAGGGTTTCATCCGGGTTGAGTGCAAGCAGCTCCAGAGGTTGGTTTTTAGGGCCTTCGGGCCCTAGCGGCCAATATTTTTGTGGTTTATGCTCAATATTTTAGCAGGAAATGTTGCAGGGGATCCAATATGGGTTAGAAATTTGTCTTTCAATAGATCATACTATGAACTTGAGTGACAACGACTTCCAATTTGTTGCACAAAAGAAAAGTGAAAACCATACCTTTCCACGATGTCTAGGGCAAGGATTAAAGAGATCACGAAACAAGTTTCAAGCAGTTGATCAAAAAATGGCTCATATCTCAAGTGAATCTGGTGCTAAGGTGCACCCACAAAATAATTCTACTATGAAAACCCCTGTCAAGGGTAAGAATTTCGAAGACTCAGCCCCAAAAATGAATTTTAGGGATGCCCTTCATGGTGGACAGCCTCAGCCCAATGCTAATATCAATCTTAGGGCTTCCCATAAACCTCTAAGAATGCCTAAGATTGATCCCAGGAAAATGGAGTCAGGATGTCTTAAAGCAGCTGATGGAACTCCTATTGTTAAGCTTGATATGGGTAACATTCAGAATGGCATTGAAGATTTGGAAAAAAGAGGACTAATTTGTCGGTTCATGGGTTTTCATCCGAGTCTATCTGCTTTCAAAGTCTGGGCTGCAAAAATCTGGAAAACTAAAGGTGAGTTACAAATCTCTATTTATCCAAATGGTTATTTTCTTGTTTTATTTGCTAATAATGAAGATAGAGAGAAAACTTTTCAAGGGGGTCCTTGGTTTTTTGGAAGGGCAGGGCTTTTCATGAAGCCCTGGCATACTAAATTTAAATCCGAAGAAGAGATGCCTTCTATAGCTCCCGTGTGGGTTAGACTCTTTGGCCTCCCTATTGAATTTTGGAATCCTACTATTTTTTCTTCAATTGGAAACTCTTTAGGAACTTTTATGATGACTGTTGATTGTACTCAAAATTTTGAACATATTATTTATGCTCGAATTTGTGTTTTAATGGATTTTGACAAACCCCTACCTAAAAATATCACATTACAATTTGGGGAAGACACTTGGGAGCAAGTAGTGGACTATGAGAACATTCCTTTTCGTTGTAGAATTTGCCATGAATATGGTCATTTGGCTAGTGCTTGCCCAAATAAAATTCCTGATCAAAAGAAAGAAGATATAAACTCAACAGGTTTCCAAATACCTAAGAAGAAGAACACTAAAAAAAACCAGTTATGAAGGATCAATCAAAGTCATCTGCTAATATGTTTGAAATCCTTTCCACAAATGATGTCCCAAGTGAGGAAGAGGAAATAATGGAAACTAAAATCTTAGAAACACAATTTAAATATGAAGGGAAGAACTCAGAGACAAACCAACAAATCAAAGGTTTTCAACAAAAAAAAAGGGAGAAAATTTACACAAGAAAAACAATCTTTCAAATGTCAAAACTTCAAATAATGCAGGTCCCAATATAGACTCCGTTGAACCATCTAGTAAAATTTTGGCTGTGTACGAGCATTCTTCAAGGTTAGAAGCCATCTCAGATTCAATTGGAATAAGTCAAGAAACAGGGAAAAAAAATTGAAGATGGATTCTAATCAAAAAGCAAGTCGCAAGACCAATCAATATCATATGGTAAAAGAAGGTGAAAAGCTTGTAGAGGAAGGTAAGATTAATGCCCTTCCCAAATTTTTTAGCCCTGGTATTAATGAAGATCATCACTTGGAATATTAGAGGACTCAAAGGGAGTCTTTCAAAACAAAATGAAATTAGAAGAATGATTCAGATAAATCATCCACATCTTGTTTTCCTTCAAGAAACAAAGATGTCAATGGAGGATATGGACTCAATTGCCAGTAAAATTTGGCCAGCTAGAAAAGTGGTTTCCCTCAGTTCCCAAGGGACTTCTGGTGGCATTGCTTGTCTTTGGGACCCAAAAGAGGTAGTTATTCACCATATGGTTGGCAGTTGGGGTTTGTTGGCTATAGCTATTCAAAGTAGACATTCCAACCAAATTATGCTCTGCATTACTTGTTTATGCTCCGACTTCTTTGGAGGAAAAAAGAAGACAAGTGGAAGGATATTACTCATATTATCTCTCATTTTCCTAAAGCTTGGATCTTGATCGGAGGAGATTTCAATACCATCCTCTCTCTGGATGAGAAAAGGGGGGGAAATAGAAATTTGGACAAAAGCACTGACCTCATGAGCGAATATATTGCAAACCTCCATCTTGTGGATATCCAACCAGATAATGGCCTTATGACTTGGTCTAACAGAAGGCAAGGCTTAGCTTGTATAATGGAGAGATTGGATAGGTTTTTGCTCTCTAAAAATTTCTTAATCCATGGTCACATTCTAAAAGTGAAGACTCTTAATAATGTTGGTTCGGATCATTGGCCAGTCATGGTGGAAATGTGGAAAACCAATGTGAGTTTCTCTCCTTTTCATTTTCAATTAATGTGGCTTAGAGACATTTCCTTCAGACCTCGTGTGCAACAATGGTGGAAGGAAGGTAAACCTAGGCATGGGACTAAGATGTTCTGTTTTGCCAAAATACTGCAATACATTAAATCCAAAATCAAGACTTGGAACTGGAAAGAGTTTGGGGATGTTCATAAAAAAAACATGAAGTTATTGCTCATATTGAAAATTTGAATAAGAAAATCCGTTTAGATGGCCTCACAGAGAAGAGAAGTGCAGATGAAATTAAACTCACAACTCGGTTAGAGGAATGGGAAAAAAGAGAAGAAATCTTATGGAAGCAAAAATCTAGAATTCAATGGCTCAAAGAAGGAGATCGAAACACAAATTTCTTCCACAAATCTCTTCTAGCTCGAAGATCTCACAACTTTATTTCTTCCTTAAAATCAGATTCTGGAGATGTTGTTTATACTTGGGATGGCATGAACTCTATTGTTGTTGATTACTTTTCCAATATTTTTGTTGCTACTCCTCTTGACTCAGCTTCACAACAAAATGTTCTTCAAGCAATCCCTTCTCTTATCACTTCTGAGGAGAACTCTATTTTGACTGCTCCTATTACTATCAATGAGCTTCAACAAGTAGTTTTTAAAATGCAAAAAGGGAAAACCCGAGGTCCTGATGGTTTTCCCATTGAGTTCTACCAAGAGTTCTGGGATATCCTTCATGTTGATTTATTAGAGGTGGTGGAAGAAGCCAGGAAAGCCAAAGAAATTTTGAAGGTTATCAATAAAACTTATATTACTCTTGTTCCAAAAGCTCAAGAGGTTGATCATATCTCAGCTTTTAGACCTATTGCTTTATGTAATGTTCTTCTCAAAATCATTACTAAAATCATGGCAGAAAGGTTGAAGCCTCTTTTGCATAAGATTATTTCCCCAGAGCAAGGGGGTTATGTGGAAGGACGTCAAATAGTAGATGAGATAGTTCTTGCTCAGGAAGCCATCCATTCCATGGATATGCAAAAATCTCCTTCCATGTTCATTCGGTTAGACTTATCCAAAGCTTATGACAGAGTGGATTGGCACTTCCTTATCAAAGTTTTGAGGCAATTTGGTTTCTCTAAGGATTGGATGGATTGGATTATGGGATGTATCTCTTCAGTTTCCTACTTAGTTCTTATCAATGGCAGGCCTTCTCAGTCATTCCCAGCTTCCAGAGGTATTAGGCAAGGTGACCCGCTATCCCCTTATTTATTCATCATTCTTGTTGAATGCTTGGGTAGGACTATAACCAAAAAGAGGGAAAACAAAACCCTTGAGGGAGTTACCATTGCTCATGGAGCTAGACCTATCTCTCATCTTCAATTTGTGGATGACTCTACTCTTTTAGGTAAAGCTACGGTTAAGGAAGCTTCTAATATTAAGCAAATCATTAGCTGTTTTTCTAAGGCTTCTGGGCAGTTGATCAATGAAGACAAATCTAAAGTTATTTTCTTTCACTGCTCTGCTAGACAGGAATCCATGGTCTTGGATAAATTAAGATATAAGAAGACCTCCCTTCCAATCACTTATTTAGGTATTCCCATAAATATTCAAAGGCAAGAAAAATAAATATTGGAATTGGTTGTTGGACAAAGTCAAGAAGAAAATTGGAAAGTGGACCAACAGGTGGCTTTCTTCTAGGGGTAGAATCACCTTGGTAAAATCAGTCCTTCAAGCTATTCCTATTTATGTTTCTTCCATTTTGAATATCCCAAAGGTTGTTCTTCGAGAATTGGATCAAATCAGTCATCGTTTCCTTTGGAGTGGTACTAAGGAGAAAAGAAAATGGGCCTTGGTGAAATGGGATACTTTATGTCTTCCTAAGAGTGAAGGGGGGTTAGGATTCCGGTCTTCTATTAATAACAACAAATCTTTAGCTGCTAAATTATATTGGAGGATGTTGCATAACCCCAATGCTCTTTGGGCCAATAATCTCCGTGCTAAATATGCTGAGAACAAAAGTCTTGAAGACCTTGTTCGCTATCAACTTCCTACCAAAGGTTCTCCCATTTTAGGAGTTCTTAAGACTGGTGAGGATTTGATAAAGAAAAAATTATTTTGGATCATTCATAATGGTCAACAGGCAAATTTTTGGATAGATTCTTGGGATGGTCACAAGCCTTTGATAACTCAGTTTCCCGATTGGAGGCCTTGGATGGAGGAGCTTCACCGAGCTAATTGGATAAAGGTGGCTAATTACTATCGGTACCATACTGGTAATTCAAAGGTTGGTAGATATTGGATCCCTATTGAGGACTGGCCTATTCAAATCCCAGAAAGGCAAAGACAAGATATCCAAGGCATCCTTCATATGAGATCCCTCTCTTGGTCCCATGAAAAATATTGTTTTGGATGGAACAACACTACTAAGGGTGAGTATTCAGTTGCTCAAGGTTATTTGACCTTATGCCATAATAATCCCAACCATTCTTCTAACATATTTTCTCGATTGTGGGCTCAAAAGCTCTGGCCTAAGGTGAGGTTCTTTAATTGGCTTTTATTGCATCGTAGGGTGCTTACTGGTGAGCAACTTATGAAGCGTGGTTTTCATGGCCCTTTTAGATGTGAAATGTGTGAAGAGAATGTAGAAACTCTCAACCATATTTTTATTGAGTGTACTTTAGCCTCTGAGCTATGGAGGAGAATGGCCACTTTACTTGGCTTACAGTGGTCCAATTTTTTTACTTTTGAACAACTTTGGAGGGATTGGCCTAATCAAGAGGGTGTTGATCATTTTATTAGGCAGTTAGTTTGGATGGGTTCTACCATTCTTCTTTGGAATATTTGGAATGAAAGGAACAACCAAATTTTTAATCAAGATAGGAAGGATATTCACTATATTTGGCAAAAGACCATAGCCAACTTAGTTGAATCGGTCCATCAACTCCTTAATCACCCCCAAAACTCCCACCAAAGATGGGATCAAGTGATGCAAATATTGAAGATTAAATATTCTAAGGGCAACCAACTTAAAGGGAATGTGAGTATTAGTAAGATGGATAGGACAAGAAATTGGCAACCTCCTCCTAAGGATTTTGGAAAAGTCAATACTGATGGAGCCTCTAGAGGGAACCCTGGAAAAGCCAGTGTGGGAGGAATTGGTAGACTTTCAGATGGCTCCCTGGTTTTTACTTTTGTTGAGAATTTGGGTATTCTTTCCAATAACCTTGTTGAGGGGTATGGTATCCTCGAGAGGCCTTCAGGAGGCTACTAAGGTTGGATGGGAAAAGGTGTTAGTTGAGTCCGACTCTCAACTTATGATTAATCTCTTGAAGACTCCTTCTAAGAATCATAAGGTGGATTGGAGAATAAAAAGAATTATTGAGAAGATTCAATTAATCCAGAGATGGGATTTTTGAAAGTTGATTACAATCATGTGGTCAGAGATCAAAACAAGAGTGTTGATGCTTTAGCTAATTGGGCTTTGGACAAAGGTGATCTTACTTGTTATGGCCACCCTCCTAGATGGTGGGCTTCTCAAATTAGGGAAGCTCTTCTTTCTATCATTTCTTTGGATGGCTCCAGTTCTGAAGGTACCTAGTTTCTTCTTGCTTTTTTTTTTTTTGCTTCTCTTTGGTTCATTCAGTTTTTTTTAGTTCCCTAGCTCATTCTATTCTTTATTTTGTTTCCTCTGTTGATTCTTGCCTTAATAGTCTTCTGGTCTAGATAGGTCATTGTTATGTTCAATTTTTTTTTTTTCTTTTTTTTTTTTTTTTTTTTTTTGTTTAGTTTTTTAAGGTGGGTGGGTTCTTTTGTTTTGTTTTGTTTTTGTGTTCTTTGTGTTGTTTTTTGTTGTTCTTGTGTTTTTGTTGTTTTGTGTTTTTTTTTATATGTTTTTTGTTATTGTTCTTGTGTTTTTTTCGTTCTTGTTCTTGGGTTTCTCTTTGTTTGTGTTAGTTCGTGTTTTTATGTGTGAGTGTTTTCTATGTTTTTTGTTTTTGTTTATTGTCTGTTGTTGGTTGTTTTTTATTTTTATTTTTATTTTTTTTTATTTTTAGGTTTTGGTTGTGTTTATTTTTCATGTTTTTTTTGGGTTATGTCTTTGTAGTGTTCTGTTGTTTTTGTCTTGTTTGTGTTTTGTTATGTGGTTCTTGTGTTTTTCTATGTGGTTTGTGTTGTGGTTTCTTTTATCTTATTGTGCGTGTTTGGTTGTGCTTTTGTTTTTGACACACTCAAGGAGCATGTTTTTTATTTTATTTTATTATTTTTGTTGTTATTTACTTATTTTTAAATTGGTTTTGTGTGTTTGTTTGCTCCTTGAGTATGTCAAAGGTGGTAGGCCAGGTCCGAGTCCTGGGCATTTTTGGCGGAATGGATACCCCTGCCTCCTTGGGTCTTACCCGAAAGTGGCATCCCTTTTGGGATGTTTTCCACAAATAAAAAAAAATACACTATTGAAGCATAGAAATTTGCAACTCATAGTGGCCAAAAGAAGCCACCCAATAAGGTTAGAATCCTCCAAAACTTGGAGAAGAACTTAACTAACCAAAAATAGAAATAGAAGCTTCAAATATTGAGACTTGGTGAGTCTCAAATCCAAAGCATTACAAGGTTAGATGCAAGGAAAGAAAGTGCAGAAAATTGCATCAATTGAAAAGCTTCTATCTATTGTTATTTAAGCTTGGATTTGTTATCAAAGTGTCCAAGAAAAAAGGAAAAGGTGTGTCTACTCATAAAATACAACCTCAAAATCCTTGTATTGCAAGAAAAATCTGCCACAAAACCAGAATTTCAGATTTGGAAATAGAGTGCAAAAGAAGGTACATTAAAAGAAGTCTTATAATACATTATATTACACTACTCTAATCTGGTTTTTACAGCAAAAATAGCATATTTGAAAGTGCCACAAAAGGGCACATTAGCTATAGGGTAAATCATCCAAGGAAGGTCGAACATCAACACTCTTCTTCCCAAGCAAAAGGAGCCACTCAAAGGGCTCATCTTGGATGTACGAACCTGTAGAATCAAAGCTCATATTAGACTATCATCGAGCTACATTTACGTAGACAAAAGAGTGCACATCTACTTCTAAAAGACATCAAAAATCTACAAAGGATTCAACACGATTGGAGGTATAAAAGAGGAGCAAAGGTGTTACATTCAAGGTCTCTAACTTGGAGAAGACAATCCACCAAAGGAAGCTCCAAAATTGGTGTTCAAAGCTCCATAGTGCATCATCAATCCACCTGCAGAAGAATAGCTTGCTTGCTGCCCAAGCAACATAGCATAGCAAAGGAATGGTATATGAAAGGGTTTGAGGAGTTATAATCTCCATCTTCGAAGATGTTATAGGGAATAACTTCATGCAGAGATACCACTTGGCATAATAGACATCATTCCTCTCTCAACACTCAAGAAACCCCACGTAGGAGTTACAACAAAGTGGTGACACTTGGTATCCTCCACCAGCTTCACATGAGTGCCCATACATTACAGATTGATTCAATAGCATTTAACAAGAATTTGGGATGTTACATAAGGAAAGGAGTGCTCACTTGTAATGGATGTGACACATGTCACAAAGTCCATGATTATTCATCCATAAAAGGTATTCGAAGTCCAAAGTTCAATAGGGAGCGAAGCACGATCAAAGACATCCAAAGTGCAATGTGGAAGGAAGGAAGAAGGAGCATTAAAGGCTCCTGGTATTGAAGGTCAAACCTTCAACATCTATGTACCAGCATTGAAGACAAGCAACTCCAAGGTATCTCCGTTGATTCTAGTGCCAAAGGTGACACTTATATTGTTGTTATATCCAACCGAAGAAAGCGCCAAACAGTGAGGAGATTTAGCATCTAAAAAGGTAAGGTTTAATCCCATTTTATTATTGCTTTCATAGTTGGAGATATAAGGGTTATAAACTAAGGTTAAAACTTAGATTTTGAAAGCAAAAGCTATAAGGGATAACTTATCTCATTGAATTAATATTTGCAATTTAACCTAGGAGAAATAAGAAATTCTACTTGGATTAAATTATTTAACATTTTGCAAATATTATTATTTTTCTAATTTTCCAAACTTGGAAGCCACAAGGGTTACTACATCAAATTTAATTTATTGGAAATTAGAAATTATCCAAGGGATATAAAAAGATGTTATTAGGGTTTTTACTAAGGTTGGATAATTATATTTTTCTTGTCTCAAACCTTCTAAAAGGGACAAAAGAATTCCAACATTAAAACCTCTTCAAAAATTGAAAAGTGCTTAGTTCAATTAGGAGTAATAAGGTGTTAAGAAGTTGATTTTTTATCTGTACAAAATTTGTACAAAATCTAGAATTGAACTTTATCTTTTACAAAAGTACCACATATCATACTCCAAAATATTAGGGAGTCATAAGGCATTCTACAAAACTTGATAACAATAATATTTGTCTAAGATTATCAAGTTGGGAAGATATAAGATTTCTTCAAAACCTAAAATTAGGTGTTCATACTCTCATCACTAGGGAGACATAAGGTAGCCTACAAACCTAAGATTCTATAAAGGTTTTATCAAATCAAGCTTATATACTTCAACTAGGGATCATATATCCTAAAACTTGGGAGCTATAAGATAGACTACAATTCTATCTCAATTATTCAAGTTCAACCTTTTAAATGGGTAAAGGAATGTCATACAATGAATGTAAAACTTGCTCCAACAAGAACTAGTTCACAAAACATGATCACATATGGTTTATTGACTCAGGATCCAGTCATTATATGACAAGAAATATACAATGGTTTGATTGTCTTGAAGTTGCTAAAGGTTACAAATTAAGAATTGTAGACATACAAACTTATCCTATACATGGATATGGATGTGTAACACCCAATAAATCATTTTCAAATATTCTACTACAAAAAGTATTGTATGTTCCTAGATTAACATTCAATCTCATCTCAATAAGCAAGCTAGTAGAAAACAACTACATGATTAACTTTGGATATATGGATGGGATCAATACATGTCTCATTATGAATCAAGATGGAATAAAAGCAATAGGTTCAATCCATGAAAATACATACATCCTAGACTCAATGGAAATCTCACAAGATATTATGGTGTTTCAAAATGCTTCTAATGTATTTGTAGAAGAATAGGTTGAATAAAATGAAGAACCAATACACCAAAAATGTAAGTACAAAAGGATCAAAAATAAAAATATGAGAGGACAATTACACCATGCCCTACTCATTCATCAACAATCAGAATCAAATGAAGATACTTGCAAGGAGAACTATAAAGGTGGCTAGATAGAAGATGAATCTGAACATGCCAAAGATCATCCAATGAAAGAAGAAGCTCCAGCTACAACTTACTTTGCATCATATGAAGACACAAATTACCTGTTGAACCTGAATACAAAGAATGCAGAAGAAGACTACGAAGATCAAGCTGAAGATGATGAAGAAGATCCATATTGAAGACTAAAGTCTTCAATACCCAAATAATGTAATACAGAGGGGTGTTAGAAATAGAGTCTATTCCATCATTTGGGTTATGTAAATGTATCTTCCAAGGTACATACTTAGATTACTTTATGTGCAAGTTATCTAGTTACTTCATGCAATGTAATAAATGCACAAGTGTCAATGTGCAAGTTGTATATGTGCAAGTTTTCCCTTGCACAACTAGGTAGAGTGTTGGCCAAGGAACCTATGTTCCTATATAAGAAAGACCTCATAGTTAGATAGATATATAGAGAGTCGGGGGACATAGTCAAATAGAGTAGCTTAGGGGATAGTATAGTTATGTGTACTTCACCATCCATTGGTGATGGGTGCAATGTAGTTCAATAGCTTTATTAATGGAGTGTTCATTTCCTCCATAGCTACATTGTAATATTTTATATGATTTCTATTTACAACATATTTCATTCATCTAGCAGATTTACTTTCTTTCATATTATTTTGCATCTTGTGATTGTTATCTCCTAGTGCTCATTCATCAAAAGCTAACATGTTTTAGGTGTAAAATTGGAGTACCTAGAGGTAAAATGAGTGAAAGTGTTGAATAGGGACACCCTAAAATATGATAAAGAATCCAAAAATAATAATAGTTTATTTATATCTATCAAGGTTTTCTCCATACAACCTTTTTGTTGAACATAACCAATTAGGACATCTTCTCATGCATATGTAGTAGAAAAATTACTATATCATTTTTACATCTTTGTCAAGCGGCTCGAAGGTCTTTGCTAAGAAAAAAGCCTTCCCATGGCTTCTCTAGCACTAGGGGTATGTCTAAAGAAATTCAAACTCTTTTTTTCTTCTTTTATGATGGTCAAGTAGTCTACCCTCTCATTTTTTTTACAAGAAAAAAATCATAATTTTATTTCAAGAATGAAAGAAAATTACACTTCTCAGGTGCCTTAGCACAAACAAAAACCCAGATAAAAATAGATTACTGGGATTCAAGATATAATTACAATCGGGTAGATCAGAGAGGAAATAAACCCATATTTGAAATAACATGGGGATAATAAGGATAAATATCCTTATATATCAATACTTAATCATCCAAATAACCTCCATGTCCAAAACTTGGATAGATATCAGTGAAAAAGAAACCAGTAGAAAGAAAGGAAATAGTTAAAAACTGCCATAAAGCTCTAATCAAATGAACAGGCCCATAGTACAAACCAGAGCTAGCATAGGAACTAGGGGTATGATATGTGGGTGAAAGAAGAAACTCCATCCTTGTTCTCTTCCATTTGCAAGAAACCTTCTGGAACCTGTTGACCTTCTTTTGATAACTTATCTGCTTCTTGATTTAATTCCCTATAAACATGAGTAAAAGAGATATTTTCAAAAAGAGAAATCACCTCCAGTAGTTCATATCCCACTGGTCTAAGCAGATTATTTTTTAATTGAGTGGATCTATTCATCCAGTTGATGACTAGAGTAGAATCTCCAAAAAATTGTAATTTTTTCACATTTCTCTCCATAGCACACTTCATTTGCAAAGTCTACCCTCTCATTTGTGTTAGAGAATATTACATTATTTGGTAAATGCTAATGTACCCCTATGGTACAAATGTAAATATTAGAATAGGGTTTATCTATAGTTTAGGAGTGTGATTTATATTTCCATTATGTGTGTGTCTATGTACAAGATGTGCACAAGTGTCATGTAATTATATGTGCAAGTGTGAAGAGTGAGAAAGTGCACAAGTGTCATGTGATAATGTATGCAAGTGTGTGCATAAGTGTCATGTAGTAAAGTGTGCAAGTGTCATAGATTAAAGTGTGCAAGGGTAAATAGAGAGTTAAGATTCATGTATATAAGTGGTAAGATGAGAAGCCAAGAGGCATGAGAGGTTTATCTTATGCATGGAATAGGAAATATTACATCCCCCGGATATGTGAGGAGAGCAATAGTCATAAATTCCAAGAGTCACCTTTCTAAGGTTATATTATGGAGATAAAGCTTTAGGAAATGTATCAAGAATGTATTATCAAAGGATCATTGAATATTGAAGCTTGTATATAGTTTAAGCAATTCTATTGTAATTTTTCTTCAAATTATTTGCATGAATGATATTGGTCATTTTACTTCATATTGTTGTTATTTACATGAATGTTATATTCATTAGTATTGGCCATTTATATTAAATTGCTCTAATATTTGAGACTACTCAAGATCCTAGATATTGGGACCTATGATAATCTATCTAAAAATCCAATAGTTGTATCAAAGATACATTGTGTAGACTCTATCAAAGCTTCTTTGAGTAGTCTCTATTGTTAGCATAAAAAAAAATTGGTGTGAATATTTGATTCTAGAGTGATAATATTTAGAGCTAGTATGAATAGTTTTTAAAGCTAGCACCAAAATTTATTTTGGTATGGATACTAAAGAGCTAGCATCAAAGGAAAATTTTGGTGTGAATTTGGAGGAAGGGACACATGAAGGAAACGTAGGCCAAAATAATGTCAAGTTATTGATTACCTTGACTTTATAAAATCATTTGAATATCGATATTGTGTAAGCAAAAAATAAATCCCCCATTGAAGACATTGGAAGAGTGTGGGTTGATTGAGTTGCAATGGTTATAGGAGGACAAACCTAAGGAATAAAAGGTTCTAGTATAATTCATATTTAAAAAAGTATTTAAGGCCAAAGGAAAGGAATATTGCAAAGCAAGCTCATACTACTATGAGTAGAGGTCTTTTTAAAAGATAAAATTGAAACAGAGTAGTAGAAAGTTGATCAAATTGGAAGATGTCAAGAAGAATTAGAGAGGGATTTGTTAAGAGCTTCCCAAGTTGTGAGATAACCAAAATTGATAGGGAGCCATTAAGAGCTACCCAAGTTGTAATATATCTATTATAAAATCATGGATACATAGAAGGGAGCCACTAAAGCATCATGTGTCTACCTATTGAAGAATATATAAAGAAAGCAAAAGCCCTATGATTGAGACAAATCCAAAAGCATTTATTACAAGGAACATAGAGCTAAAGGAGGCTGAAAGCCATCCTAAGATAATGATCAAGTGACTAAGAGTCATTGCATTTATATAAGTACCATTACATAGTAGCAAAAGTAGTTGAAGGTTGAAGCATCAGAGAAGATTAAGTGATGGAAAGACTAAGAGTATCTAAGAAATATTACATTATAGTAGTAGCTAAAATTTGAAGCACTAGAAGACTAAGTGTTGGAATAGATGAGTGTTTAAGCACCATTGTGTTGTAGAAGTAGTTGATAGATTGAAGCACCAAAGAAGACTAAGCATAGGAATAGATTGAGCACCTTGGCATCATTGAGTAGTAGAACTAGTTGTAAGTTGGAGTGCAAGAGAAAACTAAGAATTAGAATAGATTGATCATCTAAGCAGTAAGCACCATTACATTGCAAAAGCAATTGATAGATTGAAGTGCCAGAGAGATTTGAGCTCTAAAAAAATATTAAGTGCCAAAGTTATTTGAGTGTCATTGTAAAACCTGTGAGCACCCTGAGAAAAATTGAGATATTAGCACCTAAGATATTCATAATACTTTTGGAGGAATTGAAACATCTCAAGTTTTATTCAAAGTTGGTAGAATGTTGAAGATAATTGGGTGACGGTGATTGGAGAGCACCCTGGCAATTTAGTCACCACTTGAAGTATTTGATGATGTCTAGAGAATTTGGTGAAGGTTTCATAAGGTATGATTTAAAATACTTCTATTTTGAATGAGCGCTTAAGTGAAATTTAAATTGCATTAATTTTTTAATAAAGGGAGAGCAATAAGGTTTTATAAAGTTTTTGAAAAATATTTTTTTAATTGAAGTTATTTCAAAATTTTGATTTTTGAAAATTTAAAAATTTTGAAAAGTTAAAATTAGGGAGTTAAAAGGAATTCTACATTTGTAAGAATTTGTTTATTTCAAAAACTTGATTTTTGAAAAAAATAAAATTGATTAAAGTTTGGAAAGGTAAGGAAGTCTACTCCAAAAGAAAATTTGAAATTTTTGATTGGTTAAAATTTTGTAAATTAGAATTATTTATTTGAAATTTGGGATCCATAAGGTTTCCAACTCCAAAGGAATTAATTTGTGAAATTTGAAGATTTGTTTGAAAAAAAATTACATTGGAGAATTTGATTTGCAAAATTAAAAATTTGAAATTTGGAGTAATAAGGACTTCTACTCCAAAGGAATTTTTTTTTGAAGAAACAAATAGATGGAAAAGAAGAATGAATGCTCAAGAAAAAGGAAAAACTTCTAAGAGTCAATAATTAATAGAGCATATTCAATTTATTAAAAATGAAGCTAAAAATATCATTTTTATGATTCTTAAGCAATGCATTGAAGATGTTCATAATGAAGATAAAACAATTTATGAATCTACTATGATATCAAAAAAAACTACAAAACCAAGAAATCATTTTTATGTTCCCGTCAAACTTTATCCAAAAACAAACTTTAAACAAAATAATAAGTTTAGACATAAGACTAAAGATTGTGTTAGCTTTTGACGGTTAATAGTGTAGGAAATGCAACCACAATATGTAAAATGAGCAAGCAATAATAAGTATATGATAATGGCAATATAAAATGCAGGAAAAATATATGAGAGACATCTTCAATAACTCAGAAATATGCCATTAATGAATGCTCACAAAAATAGTACAATGTAGAATAATGGAGAACATGAACACTCCAAATTCAATGCAAGGATTACATTGTATCTACTATTCTATTCTAACTACACACTTCTATATTCTATCTCTCCTATCATTTCTCTAGCTCAAAGGTATATTTATATAGGAAGATGTGTCCCTTGGCCCATGACTCTTCATCTACCTATCCTATGACTCATGCACATGTGGACTACATGCACATTTACATCATTGCACATTCTAACACTTGTGCATTTATTACTTTGCATAAAGTAACCTTAATCTAAGATAAACCCTAATCTAATAATGTACC
Source organism: Wollemia nobilis (assembly GCA_028583015.1). Taxonomy (NCBI): domain Eukaryota; kingdom Viridiplantae; phylum Streptophyta; class Pinopsida; order Araucariales; family Araucariaceae; genus Wollemia; species Wollemia nobilis. The sequence goes on along the minus strand of JAQPPZ010002381.1, from coordinate 3,520,754 downwards.
CAAGGTGGTACATTGTCATGTACCAAATAATGTAATATACTCTAACACCCCCTTGTATTACATTATTTAGGTATTGAAGACTTTAGTCTTCAATATGAGTCTTCATCTTTTAAATATTCTTCAGCTTGATCTAGTTCTTATTCTTCTTCTTTAGCTTCAGTCTTCATGTTGTCTTTCCATTTCTTCACTCTATTGCTTTTCAGTATTTTGAAGTATTTGGTAGAATATTTGTTCTTGAAGTTTTTTACATGTCTTTGATGAACTAGAGATCTCATAGTCTTGCAAGTCATAAGTGGATTTGAGCTACTCCATTTTATTTCCTTTGGTTTTTTGAATGACCTGTCTCCTTGATCTTCAAAAATTTTAAACTTGAATTCATTGTTAGTGAATGTTTCTAAAATAAGGACTTGGAAGAAACAATCTAATATGAATATTAATCTCTCTTCAAATATTTTATAGTACTTGTTTTTATAGTAATAGAAGAAAGATGAATGATTTTTTCCTCTAAAATATTTACATGGATGGAAGCTCCAGTAGTTTGTTTTCTCATGACCAAATTTGTTGCAATAAGTGCATAGTGAAGATATCCCAAATTTGTTTTTACTTGGTTTAGGAGAATCAAGTACATCTATTTCCTTGATGAAATAGGTAAACCATCTGTGTACAATTGAAGCCATTTCATCTTTACTTCTTTCATAGACCTATAGGATATCTTTTTGATCAATATTCATTTCTACCTGTTGAATATGGTTTTTGATCTTAATATCTTCATTAGTGTAGTTGTCATCATTGGAAGATATTTCTAAAGAATTTACTTTTTCCAAACTATTGGTTTGTGAATTCTCAAAAATATTTCTAAACCATATTGGTTCTTCTCTTCTAATTGCACTTTCTTTATTATCATTTTTAGAATAAAGTATGTTTCTGACCCATTTTTATTCCTTAAAACCTATATATTTAATAAGTCTTTCCATAGATTTGAAGTAATATTTTGTTAAGAAGAATTGTTTTGATAGAATTTTTGTATTTCAAAACCTTTGAAGTTGTCTACCTTATGACTCCCTAGTTTTGAGTATATGATAAAACTTGATAAAATCTTATCACTATCAAGTTTTGTAGAATCCCTTATGTCTCCCAAGTAATTAGAATATATTATAGTCTTGATAAATTGCTTATCTTTCTTTAAATTCCTTGAGTTGAATCCCTAAAGTTCAACTACTAAGTTTCACCTTATTTCTCCCTATTTGAGATATGCACTTTTAATTTGATAATGTTTTCTAGCTTTTAAGACTCTATGGTTGGATTCCTTTTGCCTCTTTAATTTTTGTAAGAGACTAGTGTAAGCAATGATTTCCAACTCTTTAATCAATGCTTACGAAGATCTTCTTTCAATTCTAATTTTCAATGATTTAATTTTCTAAATTCCAATGGACTAAATTTTGATGTAGTACACCTTATGTCTCCCTAATTTGGAACTTTAGAAAATAATAATATTTGCAAAATAATGTTTTAATTATCCAAGGTAGAAACCCTTATATCTCCTAATTTAAATATTTGCAAATACTATGGTATTAGAATTTCAAGCAATGTAATTTGAAAAAGCTCTTTCCAATATAAATTTCTCCCTTTAATTGGCTTTCTAAACATTAATAATCTATCTAAGGTTTTAGCTCCTTATTTCTCCTATTAATTAATTAACCAACCTTAGAAAATAGATTACCTTATATCTCCTTTGTATTATAGAAAGCAATTATTAAAGTAATGCACTTATACCTCTTAATGATGCGTTGTGTGTTGCTCAAATTAGACTTTGACTGTGCTTTCAAACCTTGAGTGTTGTATCTTCACGGTCCACGAGGTATGATACTTAGAATTAATTGAACGACATTATCGATGCACTTAGACTATAATCTCCTTCTCATTAATGTTGATTGACCTAAGTATGTAGTAGTATTCATGATATCCTTTGATCCAAGGTATTTAATAGACTTTACCTCCCTTTGAAATGTATGCCAAATGGCATATACATTACCTTTGAGCTTGTAACTCCTTGCTAGGTGGTGTTGGTAAGTGAGGCACATTATATGATATTGTTCTTGATAATGCAGGCATTATTTCAACTTGAGTATGTTGAGTAATGAAGACTAATCTTTGTCAGTCTAAGTTGAGCGTTACTTAGGTGCTCATTTCCTTTGCAAGCATTGCAAAATGAAGATATTACAAAGTATTCACAGGAGTTGTTCTTTTCATTCTCCCTTGTGCCATGTGGCATGATATTCCTTCACTCAGGGTGGCAAGTGGACACTCTCTCACTTACATGTAGCTATACTCTCAACTCCCATATTTTCTCAATGCTCTTTCCAACTATTGCTAGTTGTTCTTGGCTTAGCTTTCTCCAGTGAATGGTGGTGCTCTCCAACACAGGTGGTTCCAAGGTGCTTCAAAGAAGTTGCTATTATTCCAAGTTATTCATGATGTTTTATTGGGTAATAAGCCTCTCCTACTTGCACCTTGTTCTTTTCATCTTGTGTTACGCTATTCTCCTTGCTAGTGAAATGTAAAACTTAGTCTTGCTAACGTCATTATGCTACCCAACTTGGTCTCCTTTTTGTTGCAGGATTCTCTTGTACCATGAGCAATGATTACATGAGTTCAACGACACTAAATTTGGTGCCTTTAAACACCTTGAGAACTTGCTAATGAGCCCTTAGTTGTCTCACTTCCTTCACTTCGAAGTTTGCTCCTCAAAATTCGATGATATGGTTGCTCGAAGATTGTACTATGTTGGTTGTTGTAGTGTCTTTGAGACACTCTATATTTTGTCCTCCTTTTTGTGTTGGAAAGGACAAGACCGGTGCTATTGTATGATGTAAATAAATCTACCTTAAATTGCACTAAAATTTTGAGGTCTTAAGTCTCCTTTTTGAAGCTATCTTGCTTCCTTGATATGGTGGCTTCTTGATCTACTCCTTGAGAGCAAATAGTGATTTAATGTTTCCTTCCTTACTAGATAACTCTAACCTCTAACTCCTTTGCTTAGATAGCTTTGCAATAATAATTCCAAGCCTTTTAATCAAGCAACTAATATGCCTTTTTGGATGGCATAACTTTGCACTATAGAAAATGCAATCTATACTCTTAGAGTAGTGTCTTCTTTGCTTTTAATAGAAGGTAGGATGTTGATATTTTTCTTTCTTTCAAAATATATCTAACTCCCCTTTCTTATGTGTGAGTTTTAACCCTTAAAGAAACTAACTTCTGCACTTTCTTGAAGACTTTAAACTTGAAACTTACTCCCTTGCAACTTTAAACTCTAATATGGTGCTTAATGAAACTTAATAATAATATGAATCTAACAGTTCAAATAATGAACCTTTTGCACCAAATTTGCATACCTTTCTAACTCCGTAGATGATGGATAACTTGGTTATTTGAATCACCTAATTGCTGCCATGTATTTGATGGAACCACAACTCTATCTTGTTGTCCAAAATAGCTCTTTAACTCACCAATTTGTAGCTTCAAAACCCCTCTAACTTTTTACCTTGAAAATATAGTCGATGGTTTTAAATCTCCTTCATGATGCTCCCTTGAACTCTAAAACTCAGTAGCTATTGATGCTACCCAAATTTTTGCCTTTAAATCTAAAAATTTTAGATTGTAATTCAGTCAATTTCTCCTTTGAAATGTTGTCCTTCAATCTCCCAAAATTGGTAGGAAACTCCTCCAATTTGTAGCTAAATATTTCCTTCTATGAAGCTTCAATTTTTTGCTATAAAAAACAATAGACCCCTATCTTGGAATGAGCCTTCTAGCCTTCAATGGTAATCTTCAAATCTCTTGGATTTGATGGCTTCTTCTATCTCCTTTCTCCTTGTCAAATTCTAACTTCGACCTTGACCTCTTGTTGGCCAACTTCTCAAGAATTTGAATGTCTTGAGATCTTCAAAAATCTCCTCCAAAATTTGGAAAAATCCTTGCCAAATATTTCTCCTCTTGGGCTTGTTGTCATATGGTGACAATTATCCCAAATTCTTCCTCTATTAGGAACTCCTCCTTGCTAGAAATCTTCTCCAATGAGTTCTCTTGAAATCTCCTCCAATGGCCTTCTCCAAAACTTCTTCAATGGGGTTTTCCTAGCCTCCTCCTTATTTCTCCTTCCTTGAGACCTCTTCTCTAGGGTCTTCAATCTCAGCAGCTTCTTAAGTCTTCTTGTCAAGACTTTAATGAGACCTTCCTTTATCTCTTCAACCTTCTCCTCTAGAATTTTTGTAATGAGATCTCCTCATGGATATCTAAAATATGCTACTTCTAGAATGGGACCTTTGCTAGTCCTTCTCTATCTCCAATCTTCCAAAATTGGAAGTTCTCCAACGAGACCTCCTATGGGTCTCTTCAGCTTCTAAAGTTGTTCTCTCCTCCTCCAATATGTAATCTATAGTCTTCAATCTCTCTAGAAATATCCAATTTCCAATATTCTCCTAGAATCTTCTCTAGAGTCTCTTCTTCCTCCAATGTGCAGTAAGGCTTCTCTAGCCTTTTTCCTCTTCTGCAATTTGTAGGTCTACAACTCTTGCAATGGGACCTTCTCTTAAGGTCTCCTAGATCTTTAGTCCCCTACTTGTTGCTTTAGGTATTGGATTAATTCTAAAGAAGATATTATTCCTAGCTCTATGTGGGAAGCTTCCCAAATTTCTTTGAATCTCCTTTTTTGCAACAAAAATTTAGAAATTGAAAATAGTAAATCTTTAAATCTAGAGGTTAATGAATCTTCACTAGTTGATTTATCATTCTAGTGGAATCAATGTTGAGTCCTAGTCTTCACGAGTTTTTTTGCAACCCTGTGGAAAGACTCTAGCCAAATGCAAATTTTAGAAATTCTAAAAATGAACTCTTTCTATCTCCTATCAATCTCTCTTGTGGCTCTCTCTATTTTCTATCGCTCAATCATGGCTCTGATACCATTGTTAGCTTTTGATAGTTAATAGTGTAGGAAATGCAACCACAAGATGTAAAATGAGCAAGCAATAATAAGTATATGATAATGGCAATATAAAATGTAGGAAAAATATATGAGAGACATCTACAATAACTCAAAAATATACCATTAATGAATGCTCACAAAAATAATACAATGTAGAATAATGGAGGACATGAACACTCCAAATTCAATGCAAGGACTACATTATATCTACTATTCTATTCTAACTACACACATCTATATGCTATCTCTCCTCTCATTTCTCTAGCTCAAAGGTATATTTATATAGGAAGATATGTCCCTTGGCCCATGACTCTTCATCTACCTATCTTATGACTCATGCACATGTGGACTACATGCACATTTACATCATTGCACATTCTAACACTTGTGCATTTATTACTTTGCATAAAGTAACCTTAATCTAAGATAAACCCTAATCTAATAAATAACCCAAGGTGGTACATTGTCATGTACCAAATAATGTAATATACTCTAATAGATTGTTGGAGGTAGGATCATTGCCTAAATTGTGGGAGTCATAATCATACCAAAAGAACATGTTGGTATAAAGGGAATGATGTCCATGAATGAAATATTATGAAGGAAATTTTACTAATGGCATTGGATGAGGTACTCATTATTAAAGAAATTTTTTGAAATCATCATAATTATAGAAAATATAGTACCAACAATGATACAAGAGATAAAATTGAATTAGTGCTAGAATCACATGCAATGTCAAAACTAGTGGAAAAAGAAGGTGCGAGATGAAGACAATGATTGAAGATTAAAAGTTTTCAATGACAAAATAATGTAATATAGGAGGTGTTGGAGAATAGTACATTATTTGGTACATGCTAATGTACTCCCATGGTACCTATGGTACAAATCTTAATATTAGAATAGAGTTTGAGTCTATAGTTTAGGAGTATGATTTATATTTCCCTTACGTATGTGTCTATATGGAAGATGTGCACAAGTGTCATGTAATTATGTGTGTAAGTGTGAAGAGTGAGAAAGTGCACATGTGTCATGTAATAATGTGTGCAAGTATGTGCACAAGTGTCATGTAGTAAAGTTTGCAAGTATCCAAGTAGGAGTATGCAAGTATCATAGAATAAAGTGTGCAAGAGTAAATAGACAGTCAAGAGTCATGTATACAAGTGGTAAGATGAGAAGCCAAGAGGCATGAGAGGTTTATCTTATGCATGGAATAGGAAAGGTTTCATTGCTCAAATATGTGAGAAGAGCAATAGTCATAGAGTCCAAGATTCACCTTTCTAAGGTTATATAATGGAGATAAAGCTCCAATAAATGTATTAGGAATGTATTATCAAAGGAGCACTAAATATTGAAGCTTGTATATAGTTTGAGCAATTCTACTATAAGTTTTCTTCATGTTATTTGAATGAATGATATTGGCCATTTTAATTCATATTATTGTTATTTACATGAATGTTATGTTCATTGATATTGGCCATTTATATTAAATTAATCTAATATTTGAGACTACTCAAGATGTTGATATTGGGACCTATGATAATCTAGAAAACCTAGTAAATATTATCCTTATAATATTCACACAACTTACTCACTTGCTTTGGCATTGTCACTTGCCTTATGCATTGTATTAACCTTCATTTGGATTTTTTTTTTTGATAAGTTAAAATGTATTAAAATGGGTTTTGAAAGGAATCCCAAAACCTTGTTACAAAACCAGCATTATAGGATGTTGTGAAGAGGAACAACATGAGACAATGAGGCATCCAGCCTACAAACAAAAAGAAAAAGGAAACACAAACCCGATAAAACCAATATCAGCAAAGCTCCCCAAAACACAACCTTGGAGTCATCCTGGGCTACATCCTCAAAGACATCCCTGGAAGCTTCTCCTAAGCAACGTCCTTGCTACCATCCTTCGTCGCTTCCTTCACCTCTTCCTTGATATTAACTTTAGGATCAAAAACCTTAGGTTCATCAGTGGTCGCAGTAGAGAATGCTTCATGGAAAAAGAGCATGTTTAGAGCATTGCACATATCCTTGAGAGTGGACGACAATTCCTCAGATTGAGAGATAGTTATGGAGATTGTTTTAATAATTAGTTTCTATAGCAATTGAGAGGTAGGGTCATCATTGTCATCATTGGACACCACCTCCTGGATTTTTTGTTGACTCTAGATAAAATTTCTCCTGAGGCAAGCAGAGAATCTGGTAGCACTTACAAGCTCTTTGGTCTTGACCTTCTTCCTCATGGAACAATCAACATCCCTATCTGAGCCCACCGAATTTCTCTTCCTAGGCATGGGGATATTCGATGTAGGGCTCATGGAAACGTCTTCCTCAGGGATGGCCTTGGAGGGGCTAGAATTTTTTTGGGGAGGGTCAATAGGAGGAGTTGGGTCTACAAGGGATCCTTCAGGGAAATGGATGAGGAAATGGCTATAAATAATTTTGAACAACCCTTGGTGGGAAGGAAATGAAGAATTTTTCTTTTTTCGACAAGTATAAATGGAATAATTAATGAAATAGGAGAGGAATTTAGGTACATTGATAAAATTCATGTCCCTAAAATGATTGAAAAAAGTCAAATGGAAACTATAAAAGGCTTTATCAAGGTCATCAACCATAATTTACTGCATTATGGCTATCATTACTCTATTCCATGGAGAAGGAAGGTCATACCTATGCATACCAGACTTGGATAGTTCGAGCATTCTGGTCTTGTCTGGAAATTCCTTAATCTCAACGTCCTAATTGTGCTTCTCTCTCCTCAAGGGTCTTCCAGTCAGGGGCTAGCCTATAATATCTACAAGAATTTGGGCATCCACAACATAATATTTGCCTCGAATGATCACCTTACCACCATCCCAACTATAGAGGAAAGCCAATGTTATGTCATAATCATTCCTAGAGAATTTCTTGAGGAATGGTAAATATCCCCTCTCATCGAGGATGGATTCAGCGAGAGCATCCAACTCTAGCGTGTCTGGTTCAACGTAACACATTTTGATGCAAGGAGGAAAACCAAACAGAAACCAATTGACAAGGGGATGGGTGAGCTAAATCAAAAAAATGATTTTTAACATTCTTGGCAAAGCCCAAATAGGAACATAGCACACAGGCATTGGAAATTGAATGCTTTGGGGATAGGAACATAGATTTGGAAATATGACCTCAAGAGGAAGAAAAATTTCAAGGGAGTTCTTGGAGCTCCTAATCATCACACAACATGTTGAAGGACCAGTGCTGTAGGTGACACGTGAAGACACGAGGTAAATCCCACCAATTGTGAGCATGCATAGTGGACAAGGACAACCTTTGGGAAGTGGAGAGGTAGGCAAGTAAATGGTGATGATTGCGAGGGTGAAAATAAAAAGGATTGGAAACATGCAAGGCAGGTTCTAGAAATGGTAGGCAAAGAGGCTCGTGATGGGGATCGCGTGGACAAAGCCCACATGGAGGCACACAAGGTAAAAGGCACGATGAGAATCAAGCCTTGGGTAATGAAAAGGATAGGGAGGGACACGTAGGATCAGATGATTGAAAGGGCAGTTGTTAATGGCTGAGTCATCATGAAAGGAGGTAACAAAATCACCACAAAGGTTGCACGGTGAAAAAGGCAAGTCCAAGGTGGACTTGATAAGCACACTCATTGTAATGAATCCGATAAATAATGAATCTAAAATCTGAATAATAGAAATTTTGAATCAGAATAATTGAATCGAGAAACCATCATCGACTAAAAATCAAGATTTCCCTCCTCGAAGAGATAGATTTCCTTCAATAAATATACCCTCGACCTTTAAATGATGCTTAAATAAAAAGCATAAAACCATCATCGACTAAAAATAAGTATTTCCATCCTCGAAGAGATAGATTTCCCTCGATAAATATCCCCTCGACCTTTAAATGACGATCACGAGAATTCCAATTTACCGATTAACAAGAATTCTCAATTCCCTTTAATTCGATTAACGATAATTCCAATTTACCGATTAGCGATTACTAATTTTATCGATTTTGGCTAACTCACTTCCCTCGTAGGAAGTGAGTTAGCCACCTCTTACTACTCTCTACATCGGTTGATCACGTGAATCTCATCAGGAGTCACGTTCAGTCTATTTCTAGAAGATCCAAAGGAAATCAAACCCCAAGCCTTAACTTAAAAGCAAATCATGGTGCTCCAGCTGATCTCAAAAAGGAAGGAAAGAAAGAAACATAAAAGAAGGGAAGTAAAAATAAAATAAGGGAAGGAAAAATAAAAATGGGAATTATCATTAATAAAATTAAAGGGAATTTGGAATTCTCATTAACATTATCGTTAATCGAATTATCATTCATTTGGAAATTATGACATAACATTATCCTTCTTTTTTTATTATCCTTCATAAATATTTGCTTGTCACTAAAAGAAATTTGTTATTTTGGACCACTCTATATTATTTTTCCTTTAAAGGAACCAAGGTGTATTTCCTACCACTCTTCTTAATCATTATAATACTTGATCTTCTAACATAAATGACCTTTGAATAATATTGTCATGGTCTTCCCAACAAGACATGTCAAACATCCATGGTAACTACATCATACAAAATTTCATACCTAATCTAAAAATTAACTAGACATTAATTCATGACCAACTAATGACTATTATGAAGCCATGACATCTTCTAAGGACTAGGATACACTATCATTTTCAACCCAAATTTCTCTATCATTTCACTTAACACCAAATTATTAGTATAACCACTATCTATAATTACTTTGCAATGCTCCCACTACTTGTAAATGGTTAGAAATTAACTTTTTATTTGCAAAACAAAATTCAAACTCAAATTGTTTCTAGAAGGATCGAAAAGCAAAAATGACATCTAAATTGTTTTGGTTGGAAAAATGTTGAAAAGTAAAACTTAACAATAAAAGCCTTTTTTTCAAAAGCTTTAGGGAAAATTGGGAATAACATTTAAAATTGTCCATTGGAGAGATCATATAATAAAGCTTTTTCTTATTTTTCTCTGCTTGTATTGTCTATAGATAAATCTCTTTGTTTCACTAGTTCCTCCATAAGTTTGGTCCTTGCTCAAGAACTTGGTACAAAACACAAATATATGCTTCAACATTTAGATATTTGTACACTTGTGATCATTTATTGAGTTGTGAACAAGTGGAATGACACCCTCAATTGCCTTAATGAATTACACATGGAGAACAAGGTCATGCCCATATTGGAGCTTAGCTATGATGGCATACACTTTCCCTCTCCAACTCTATTTTCTCTACTACTCTGCTTTCCTCCAAGACAAGAAAACCAATTCATTTAGATTCATACTCTAAATTTTGTGGCCTTTAATATCTAGGTTCTAGGATCTCATGGTTTGCATCTTTCAAATATTTCATTTAAAATTACAACAATGCTTAATATGTCTTGGGAACTATGCTCCATAAATCAATGGCCTAATAGATGAAGGTCTTTATAATCTATGTTTTAAGGATATAAGATCTAATGCTTTGGTGGTCCAAGGCATCCAAGGGCAAATTCTATAACTAGATTATTGCTAGGGCAAAATTTGAAGTTTGATTATGTTAGGAAATTTAGCTTGGTTATGATGAGTAGGAAGTCTATTATTCTCTGCTTGTGAGTGGAAGTCTATTATTCTTTGCTTGTGGAATCCAATTATTAGTAAAGTTCATAATAAACTTCTAACTTGGAAAGGTAGATGGTTATTATTAGTAGGAAGAGTGTAATTAATTAGTCTTACAGGCCATTCCAACATATTATATGTCATTGTATTCTATGCCAAAATCAGTTGAAAAAAAATTAATCTATATTATGAGATCCTCTTTATGGTCAGGTTTACATGATAAAAGGAAATCTCCTTTGGTGAAATGGATCAAGGTGTGTGATGATAAAACTAAGGAAGGTCTTGGTTTAAGAGTTCTTACAGATGCAAACTTAGCTCTTAGAGGAAAAGTAATCTAGAGATTGTACAAATAGAGTCAAAGACAATGGACAAGAATTCTTCTAAGTATGTTGAGCCCAATGACCTAAGTTTAATATTTATTGCATTCTCTCTACCAAATGGTTTAGCTCTTTGGAATGGTTTTAAAAAATCTATTGATCTAATGATTAAAGGTTTAATATGGGTGGTGGGAACTAAGAAAAAAATTCTATTTGGATGGATACTTGGTGTGATAAAAAACCACTCAATTTAGATCCAATTTTGAAACCTTGGATGAGATTGATTCAAGATAAACATGGTGATAGGGTTTCAATCATTTTGTACAAGGATCGGGAAGGAAGATATAAATGGAAAGAAGATTTTTTTACAAGTATACAAGACATTGATGCTAAGAATCAATTGAGTAGAAACATAACAATTGTGATTATTCCAAGGGGAGCCAAGGATAAATTGATTTGGGAGTTGAATAGCTCAAGAGAATACACAACAAGAAGTGGATATAATGTACAACACCAATAAAATAGTAATATCACTAGAATATGGAGAGATATTTGGGATAGCCCAAGCATTCCTAAAGTCAATTTTTTTTTTTTTTTTGCTAAGTAACGATATATTTACAGCGGGTTTTTTGTTAAAGGATCCCAAAACCTTAGTTACATAGATAGCCGAGGCTGCAGTTGTGATTAAAAATTGGGGCTGCACCCTTGGGCAACAAACCAGGGCCCAGGGCCCTGTTGCCTACAAAAAGATAAACCAATTTTGAAACCAGTACAACAAAATTTGGCCTGTGGCCACCAAAATATGACAAAATCACAAAACGACACATGCCAAAACCGTAAAAAATCGCTCGTCGCCACTCCGGGAGGCCCGATAGCTTGGCCTAGTCTAGACGGGGCCCAACCTGATAGATCAGCTCCTCTCCCTATCAGGGCCATCGCCCAGCCTACATCGAGTTTGGCCAGGGCACTGGCCATTGAGGAAGCCGCTTTGGCAGAAGCGGTCAGGGAGCCAATAGTAATGTCAAGGAGAGCTCTGGTCGCCAGGTTCTGCATCTTGCTGTCGAAGTCAGAGCTGACTTCGGTGGCCTCCGGGGCCTCCACCTTGGCCTTCTTGGAGCTGTCGGTAGCCCTGCTGCTGCCTAGGGCCGGGCCTCTACGGATTGAGCTGGTGCCAGGAGTCGGGGCCCCGCTTGGGCCCTGGATCGGAGTTCTGCATTTTTGGGTGGGCCTGCACCATTTTGGGGAAGGGGAGGCTTCGGGGGAGGGGGTCTCCTTGGATTTGGAAGCTATAGGGGAAGCCCTGGGGAGTTAGCCACTTCAGGGGGGACAGAGGTCAGGGGAGGAATGTAGTGAAGCTACGGCTGGTTGGCTAGGGCATGCCTATACAGGACGGCCATGAGCCCTTGGTGGGAGGGCCTGGAATGGTTCTTGCGAGCTCGGTCGATGGTGAGGCCCAGGGAGTAAAGGAGAAATCGGGGGTGCTTACCAGTGTGGCTCCACGGAGGTGGTTGTAGAAGCTGAGATGGAAACTATAAAGTCGTTGGTCCGGATCATCATAGGTGATGTATTGCATCACCGGGATGATGGCTTCGTCGAAGGGGGTCGGGAGGTCAGCGCGAAAGAGATTAGCTTTGTCCCACTACTGCTTCGAGAATCGGGATAGCTCCTCCTCCCAATTGTGCTTGTCCCATCGGATGAATCTGCCTTTCTCCTCATGATGCAGACCTGTCACCTCCGTCAAAAATTCTTTGGTCACTTTGAAGTGGAGCCCCTTCACTTTGACTTCTCCATCATTCCAGGTGTCCAGAAAACCTTGAGTAATATCTTCGTCGGCCCCTACAAATTTTTTGAAGAAAGGGGTGAATTTCTTGGCATTGGAAAATAGCCTGGCCGACTCGCTCAGGTCAAGAGTAGAGGGCTCGAGGAAGAAGGTCTTGGCAGCCATGAGGAGCAAACTGATAGCCCAGGGATAGGGAAAATAGGGGTGGCCTGACCAGAGACGTGGGGACGGGGGGAAGGGGAAGCAGACAAGAATGCGGGAGAGCTCTATGTGTGACAGGTTTAAAAACTTGCAAGGGGGCATAGAGGAGGGGAAGGGCCATCGACGTCGGGAAGGAGCACTTGGGGCGGGGGGCGACATGAGCCAGGAGGAGCTGAGGGGGCATGGCTGTCGGCTGCCACATGGGGCAGGGGAGGGGGCCAATGCCTATGCTCTAGATGGTGTAATCTGAGTGAGGGGGCAGCTTGGGGAAACCTCACGGGATAGAGCCATGGATGAACTGACTCGACATGGGAATCTGATGGCATGATGTCCAAGGCAGGAAGGTCGAAATGGGATGCCATGCACTCCGACTTGGACTTGCCAAAAATGCTAGTCGAGCTTCGTGAAAGTCTGACGTGGCCGCTGACACTTGGCACCATGAGGGAGAGCTTGAACGGATTGGCCAACACACTAGCAAGGGGGGCGTCGGGGCCAGTCGTCATGGCGAAGCAAGAAGGAGAGTCCCCTGACCATTGGGGGGTGTGACAATGCAACTTTGGGGCCCCGTATCGAGGTGGGCTAAGCATCTGGGCCCTCATCGAAGCTAGGATTGTCTTGCAAAACTATTTGGACCAGAGCTTCAGGGAAGTTCATGGTCTAGGTGGTGAAGTCTTCTGCTGAGGTGGCCTGGTTGGCCATGAAATCGGTTGCCCTGTTGCCTTCCCTATACACATGCCGAAAGGTGTGGTCAGGGAGTCCTTGGAGGATGGTGAGAGCTTCCTGAATGGAGTTGTGAATGCGCCAAGAGCTATTTCTTGGGCTATGGGCGGCTTTGATAATGACTTGGGAATCACCCTCGATGATGAATTTTGAGGAGGACTCCTTGAGGGTGGTCAGCCCGCTGAGGAGAGTTGCTGCTTCGATGAAGTTATTGGTCTGAATGCCGAGCGGTGTAGCGTACGCCAAGATCAGGGCCCCGTGACTGTCTCTGATGACCCCGCCCACTCTAGAGGGCCCGGGATTACCTTTAGAAGCTTCGTCAAAGTTAAGTTTGACCCATCCAAGAGGGGGGCAGTCCACCTTGTCTCAGAACGATGGGAGGGGGTGGGGGGGACCGGGGGGGAAGCTGAACTTCGAGGGAGGATAGGAGGGTGGCCTCGCCCAACCGTCGGGGCACCTCGGTCAAAGGGGTGGAGCGAGAATTCTCAAGGGTGAAGGAAACCACCTTGGTCACTATCCACTAGGGGGAATGGGTCGAGGAGGAGAAGGCTCTACTATTGCGCTTGAGCCAGAGCTTCCAAAGCAGGTGAGGAAGGTAGGAGCCCCAGAGGAAGTGGATGAAGGGGTGGGCGAAGGGGTTGGGCCACTGAGATAGGAGGTCAGAGATGGAATTGGGGGCCACCCATTGAATAGAGAATTGGGAAAGGATGAGGCCCAGGGCTTCAGAAGAGAAGGGACATCTGAGAAAGAGGTGATTAGTGGACTCCCAGGCAGCGCAACAAAGGAAGCATCTATTCGGGATCTGGAAGCCCCTCCTGATCAGGTTCTCGATGGTCAGGATCTTGTTTTGGATGACCGCCTAGATGAAGTGGCTGATTTTGGGGATCAGCTTCTTGGCCCACACCTGATGGGCTAGAAAAGGGGCCTCGTCAGGGACTCTTTGGAGGTTGTAGGAAGATTTGATAGAAAATATGCCACTAGGGGTGTCGTGCCAAATGCATCTATCATTCCCTTTGAAGGATGGGATAACTGTCACCTTGAGGAGGCGCTGGAGCCTGGAAGCTTGGAGCGGGTGCCTAGGATTTAGGATGGGTTTCCAAGTAACCCCTCCCTGGTTTTGGGAGAGATAGGCTGACACTCTGGGCCCTCTGTCCGCCAGCCCCGGTTTGAGGATGAGGAGATCGTTGTCAGCATTCAGGGCCTCATCTTGGATCCACCTGTCTTCCCAAAAGTTAATCTGGGTTTCATCCCCGAGGATCCATCTGGTCCCTTTCCGAATGATGTCTTTAGTGGAAATCAAGGATTTCCAGAAGGTTGATCCATCTTTGGGCTGGGATTCACTGAGGAAGGGGTGGTGGTGGCAGTATTTCTTGAGCACGATACTGACCCACTCATCGGGGGCATTGGTGAACACCTTCCAGGCATGCTTGGACAAGAGGGCCTTATTCATGAGGGTCACCCGCCTGAGTCTGATTCCTCCCTCACCTTTGGGGTGGCATACCAGGGGCCAAGAAACCAGGGGAATCCTCTTCTTATCTTCATTGCCCGACCAGAGAAAGCGTTTCTAGATTTGTTCAATGTGGGTTGTAATGGAGGCCGAGATTCTGAAGACCGACATGAAATAAATCGGAATGCTTTGGAGGACCACCGATAGGAGGGTGGCTCTGCCAGCCTGAGAGAGGAGGTGGCCTTTCCAGGGGGCCAAATTTCTCTGAATCTGATCCATCATCCCGCTCCACAGGCCCTTGGAGGATGCACCTGTAAATAGGGGAAGCCCGAGGTAAGAGGAGGGGAGGGAATCAGGGGTACAACCCAAAATCTGCCCAATTCTGATTTGCCTAGCCACGGGGGTGTGGATGAAGAAGATTTTGCTTTTTTGGAGGTTAATTTTTTGACCGATCGCCTCCTCGTACAGGGTCAAGATGTGCTTGAGGGCCTTGGCTTGAGGGATCGAAGCTGAAGTGGTGAGGATGGTGTCATCCATAAACTATTGATGAGACACAAGGGGTAGGCCCGACGTAGGCCTGATGCCCAAAATGAGTCTGTGAGAAATAGCGCTCGAGATGGTACGTCCCAGGGCCTCAGCCAGGATGATGAAGAGGATCGGGGACAGGGGGTCACCTTGACGAAGGCCTCTGGAGCTGGGGAAGAATCCAGACGGGGATCCGTTGATGAGGATAGAGAACCAGGGGGAGGACACACAATTGTTGATGAGCCTGACCCAGGAGGGGTGGAACCCGAACTTGAGGAGGACCTTGGAAAGGAAGCCCCAGTCAACTCTATCAAAGGCCTTGTTCATATCCAACTTGAGCAGGAAGGAGGCCTTCTTGGAAAGGAAGGCCGAGTGGATGGCCTCGTGCATGATGATAACTCCATCTGTGATCAATCTGCCTTTGATCGAGCTCCCCTGGTAGGGGGCAATGATCAGGGAAGGATATCCTTGAGGCGGGAGGCCATGGATTTGGTCAAGATTTTGTATAAAACATTGCATAGGCTGATGGGGCAAAAATTTGAGAGGGATCTGGTAGCCTGGGACTTGGGGATCAGGGCAATGAAGGTGGAGTTTATACCTCTAGGGATGGAGCTGGCAGCCTGGAGGTCCCGGATGGCTGTGCACACTTCTTGCCCAACGATGTCCCAAAAGGATTGGAAGAAATGGGGGGAAACCCGTCCGGGCCCGAGGCCGCCTCAGCCTTCATGGAAAACATGGCAGCATGGATTTCAGAGTCAGACAGGGGCTGCACGAGCATCTCATTTGCCATGGCCGAGACTGAAGTAGGAATATGTTCCAGTAGGGAGTCTGCCACTTCTGGGGACATGGGGGGCTATCGCCAAGGAGCTCCTGGAAGAAGTTGGTGGCTTCAGTCCGAATGTCCTCTTCATCCTTGATAGTTCTATCGTCACTGCTCACCAACTCAGCAATCCTGTTAGAGCCCCTATTTTTGAGAGTCGATGTGTGGAAGAACTTCGTATTAGCATCACCATCTTGGAGCCATAGGGCTCTCGACTTCTATCTCCAAAAGGTTTCTTCCCTGGCCAGGATGTTGTGATACTCACTGAGGGCCAGGCGTTCCTCTTCCCTGATCCTCGGGTCTTGGGAGCCTACCTGGAATCTGAGCTCAAGGTCTTCGAGTTTTTTCTTAATTGCCACTTTATTTTCAAATATGTTACCAAACACCTCTCTGTTCCATACCTTGAGTTGCTCTTTGAGGCATCTCAGCTTGTGGTAGACTTGTTCAATGGGGCACCCAGGGACTGGGGGAGCCCACCAGTAGCCAACCTGGGCCCTGAAGTTGGGATGATGCAGCCACATGGACTCGAACCGAAAGGGTCGCTTGGGGGAGGAGCGATGATCGGTTTCGAGGAGGAGGGGGCTGTGGTCGGACCCAATTTTAGGGAGGGCCAGCAAGGTTGCATCCACAAATAGGGGAATGGCTTCCTTGGATAGGAACACTCTGTCCAACCTGACCTGGATATGGTTTGCTCTCGCTCTTCTGTTTGACCAGGTGAACCTGGCTCCTTTTAGCCTGACGTCCATGAGCTTGTTGAGGTCGATGAAGGCTCCAAAGTCCTCCATGCTCTTGCCCGGAGCCGTTGAGCCCCCACTTTTGTCAAAAAGGAACAGGGGACTATTGAAGTCCCCTACCAGGATCCAGGGGAGGGGGGCAAAGGCTTCTCTCATCGAGCTGATTTCCTTCCATAAGCCAACTTTCTCAATCGGGTTGTTAGGAGCGTAGACGTTAGACAGGATCCACGAGCACCTTGACTTCACGCAATGGACTAGAATGTTGATTATTCTAGGAGAAGATGATATGAGCCTCCCCTCAAAAGACCGAGGATCCCACATGCATAGTAAGCCCCTGGCTGTGCCAGCCGTAGGGGTAGACAAGGACTCACAGTTGCGCCAGGTAGCTTGGGTGACTCTCTGGGTAGCTGCATCATCTATTTTGGTCTCTTGGAGGAGGAGGAAGGATGGGTGGTGATCCTTGTGGAGTTGGTCGAGGATCCTTTTCTTGGGGGCACCATTGAGCCCCCTGACATTCCAGGTGATGAGCTTCATTTGACACCCTTGTGGGGTCGCTTGCCCCCCTTCCCGACCAGAGCGGGGGGTTTGGGTCGAAGGGCATCCATTTTGGAGAAGCTCACGATAACGTCAAAGAGGGTTGCCTGGGAGCCATTGGCTATGTCATCTTCAGTGATCCTTGCTCGTTGGTCACCTAGGGTGGGCCGACCTCTCTTGAGTTTTCTACCAAAGTCTATGGTGAAAGTCCTACTTCGGGTCATCTTGGGGCTGATCTCATCGGGCCCAGATGGAGAACTGCCTTCAACCTCTTTGTCAGACCTCTCGAAGCTGCACTCTAAAGGGGGAAGGCTAGAAGGGACCACCGGGAGGGGTTGGAGGGGGTCGAGGGGGGATAGCGAGGGTGGGGGGGAGGAGGAAACCTAGATAGAGGAAGACGAGAAGGTGGGAGCCGATGGGGAAGAGGGCTCGGGTGGCTCACAGGCCTGGGGGGGCGCAAGCAAGGGCCTATAGGGAGGGATTCACATCGGGCAGGGGGGAAAACCTAGGGTCGGGGCCCCAAAAGATGACTCAAGGAGGGGAGCAGGGGAAGGGGAAGCCTGGGGAAGACCATCCTCCAGGCTAGGGCCCGCTTGGGATTCCTTTGGGACAGAAGGGGGAGCCTCCATGGTGGTCTAGGCCTGAGATCTATGGTCATCATGAGGGGGCCCTTGGGAGGGGACCTGACTTGGTCGGGAAGGGAGTTTGGGGAGAGGGCCATCGACCTTCTTGGATACAGGGCATTGATGGGGGAGGTGGCCCTGAGTGCAACAGAGAGGGTAGAAAGCAGGTTTATTTTTGTAGATCAGAGATTGGCACCAAAAGAAGGACCTAGAGGAGATGGTCACCGAAGAGGGAAGTTTGGATTCTAGATTTGCATTGATGCAAAATCTGGCATGAACCATCCGGGAGCCTGCCTTGGTAGCGGGGTCGAATGCCACCAGTTCCCCGATCGATTGGGCAATAAGTCTTAGGACGTCTTCATGCCACAAGTGGAAGGGAAGCTCAGGGAGCCAAACCCAGATCGGGGTAAAGTTGATGCTTTGGGTGCTGGGGTGGAAGTCAGCTCCATATCGCCTGAGGAAGAGGCTTTTGCGTCCCAAAAACCAGGGCCCACCTGATAGGATCTTTTTAGCGTCATCGTTGTTATTTAATTTGATGATGAAGAATCCCTTGGTGAGGGCCACCAGCTGAATATGTCCAAAAACTTTCCATTTGGAAGCCGCCCATCTGCGGATGGTTTCCATGTCCGGGCGCCCTCCCAGGAACTTCCCAACCAGGGAGGCAGAGGATCCAATGACAAAGGAGGAGTAGACCTCCTCTTGAATAGAAATGTGGGTGCCCTCAAGGGAGAGCCCTAAACCCAGGGCCCAAGGTTGGGCCCTGGTGCCAGCTAGGATCTGTTGATAGGAGGGTTTGGGCCCGCCCGGGTAGAACCCTGCCCAGGATCTGGAGGCTTTTTCCCTAGGCCTGCGCTTGCATCGAGCCAGGGAGGAGGTCCTGGGCCCAAGATGTCGTCCCCACCCTGTCCACCATTCTGCTCAGCCTCTGAGCCCTCCTTTGGGCCCGTCGAGGGCCTTGCAGGCCCGGGTTCGGGCCCCGACGTGCCTGACCCCGATCCCGATCCAGCTCCCACCCTGGAACTTGCACCAGCTTCTGAACCTGTGCCCAGTCTCGCTCCCGCTCCCACTACTGTTCTTGCTCCCACTCCCGCCATCAGACCTCATCAAAATATTTGTTTGGCTAGTAGGTCATAGAAGCATTTTATCCTAGGATAACCTTATAAAAGGGGTTTTCATGGCCCCTCTCAATGTGTTCTTTGTAAAAAGGAGGAGAGTATTGACCATCTCTTGGGACATTGTTCAATAGTCTGGAAACTATGGCAATGGATTCTTAATATGTTTGGTAAATGCATGGTGATGAATAGAAGAATTAAATATTGGTTAAAGCAATGGTAGAGCACTTATAAAAGTGAGGCTTTATAGACAATATGGGATATATCAAAAGATATAATACTTTGGACTATATGGCTAGAAAGGAATAGAAGAATATTTAAAGGAAAGGAAAGCAATTTAGAGGTAATGAAAAGGAAGATATGTTTAGCCATAGAGGAGTCTAAACCAACCCTATCAACTCACCCAGTCCCTAATCTAGAAGTAGAGAGCCTTGATAGATGGAGTCAAGTCATTAAATGGAATTATGATGTTGGGTATAAGAGAAGCAAAAATAAGGCAAAGAATATAAAGTGGAAACCACCATATGTGGAGTGGGTTAAATTGAATTTTGATGGAGCATCTAAAGGAAATCCAAGACTAGTAGGAGGAGGAATAATTAGAAATAATAGAGGAGATATTTTGTCTCATTACACTTTCAATAGTGGATTTAAGACAAATAATGAAGCTAAAGCTTGGGCAGCTTTAGAAGGGTTAAAAATATGCAAACAAATAAAATGGAATAGAGTATGGATGGAAGGTGATTCTCTCATAGTAATAAATGCAATTTTGAGGAAAGCAAAGGCTCCATGGAACATACAAGAGATAATTATGGAAATTCAAGATCTTGCTAAAGAGTTTGAAGAAATCAGGTTTACATATACATTAAGGGAAGGAAACAAATGTGTAGATAGGCTAGCCAATAGAGGGGTTTTAATTGAGGATCATGAAGTTAAATTCTCCTTTCCTTGGTTAGAGGAAGTAGTAAGTTTAGTTGAAGCTGACAAGAAAATGTTGATTGCCTAAATCAAATAATGATTAAGATTTACTCTAATGTTTTCCATTGGTAATATCTACTTTATTTTGTAATAATAATGTATTTTCATATAAACTATTTATTATAATTTTTGTGGTTGCACTTGTGTTTCAGGAAGGAAACTAGCAATCCAGATTTGGTAAAGTGGACTATGATAGTGCGATGTTTTGGAAATATTACTCTACTAAGATGCAATGCATAGATAGTAGAGGTGAAGTTTTGGTATTGTGAAGGTTGCTATAGAAAAATATCAAAAATGATGCTAAATTATAGAATATTTGTATTCATACAAAAATTTGAAAAGATCTAGAAAATGAAAATCAAGAAATCAAACATTTTATGTAAAATGATGTAGGTTTCTAGCTATAGCATCTCAATTGAGATGAGAAGTGTATCTATTTATAAACTCTCAAGCTCTAAATAAGAGAGTTGTAATTTTTCAAGGGTGGGGGACCCGAGTACAACCCCTTATTATCCAGCCAAAAAAAACTCCCTTCTATGTATGATACAAGACTAGTGAAATTTGATTTACTAGTTCTCTTTAATGTCTCATTAAACACCAATGAGTTGGGATTATAAACTCCCTTATTTGTATTATTATAATAATACTAGCAAGTTATTATCTTAACACCCTTCAATATCTTGTTCTAGTCCAATGAGTTATGCTTTTCAAATTTCTTCTATGTCTAATACAATAAAATATCAATGGATTACTTCTTATCACCTTTAAAATATTATTCAATATTAGAGAGATAGGATTTTATCAACTCACTTCTATGTCTAACACAAGTCTAGACCAGAGATAAAGACTTTATAAGTTTGAGATATTATCCATGATGATGGATTCCCAAGGCCTACAAGGAAGTGATAAGGAACTAGTAATGGTGTGTACAACCTAAACTTTCTATTTAGTGGTAAAACCTTGTAAATAATATCCTCATAATATTCAAGCAACTTACTCACTTGCTTTGGCATTGTCACTTGCCTTATGCATTGTATTAACCTTCATTCATTTGGAAATTATGACATAACATTATCCTTCTTTTTTATTATCCTTCATAAATATTTGCTCGTCACTAAAAGAACTTTGTTATTTTGGACCACTCTATATTATTTTTCCTTCAAAGGAACCAAGGTGTATTTCCTACCACTCTTCTCAATCATTATAATACTTGATCTTCTATCATAAATGACCTTTGCATAATATTATCATGGTCTTCCCAACAAGACATGACAAACATCCATGGTAACTACATCATACCAAATTTCATACCTAATCTAAAAATTAACTAGACATTACTAATTCATGACTAATTGATGTCCATTATTAAGCCATGGCATCTTCTAAGGACTAGGATACACTATCATTTTCAGCCCAAGTTTCTCTATCATTTCACTTAACACCAAATTATTAGTATTGCCACTATATATAATTGCTTTGCAACACACCCACTACTTGTAAATGGCCAAAAATTAACTTTTTTTTTGCTTTAGTTTTCCCTCTTTCTCTAGCATCAATAATATCTTTCTCAACATGGGGTTCTCTCCTTGCTTAGGCTCTTCCATGTGAATCAATGATGTTATTGACCTTTCTTCTATTTTTAGCATATGTATGTTTTCTCATTCCTTTTTCTATTGGTATCTTGATGGCTTGAGGGCATTCAATGGCCCCATGACTTACTTGACCACATCAAAGGAAAGTATCACTAAATATTCCCCTTGGTTGTAAATTCTTCTTTCTGTATTAAATTTTCCTTCATTAGATGGATGATTTTGGATTTGTGAAAAAATTAATTCATCTTCTTGTCAAATTTGTTTTGTTTTGTTGCCTTGATGTTTTTTCTTTACTAAATATTTCTCTACCTTGTAAGGAGTTCTAATATTTTGGAGAAAAATTATCTTCTTATTTCAAAGCCTATCAATAGGCTTTCTCTAGTATCTATAATTTTATCATGTTGATATCATCTTAGATGTTTAGTTCTAATCCATTGACACATATTGCCACCTTTTTGGTCAACTTTATTATAAATAACTTTAACAACAATCTTATAAAGCTCCTCCATGTAGTCTTCCACATTTAACTTTCTCTATATTTCAAAGTGTGTTCAATAAGTTAGAGTTGGTAATCAATAAGAAGGAATTTTCCTTTCAACTTGGTAAGCATCATATACCATCTTGTATTTTTCATTACCCTTGCTATTTCACTAAATCTACACTTTGGCCTACCACAAGGCAACATGTCCTTTTAGCTAATTTTCAACAAGGGCCTTAATGCTTATAATTTGATATTAGCAAACCTTGAATAAAATCCATGCTAAATATCTCCCATTTCCACTCTAGTATATCATGTGGATACAACATACTTATTGGATGCACACTCTCAGCTTTAACTCATTGGCATATCAAGCATTTAGCAACAAATATTGTTGTGTCTTTCTTTAAACCAGACCAAAAAACAACTTTTCTAGGTCTACTATCATTTTAGTCATACCAAGATGGCTAGAATTTGTGGTACAATGTACCTCCTCTAATATTGTGGCTCACAAGTAGCCAATATTTGGTATACATATGATTTTTTGTTCCTCAACAATCTTAGGAATTTATTATATCATGTAATATAGTTAGGGTTAGATATTCAAGATTTGCACCCAAATAGGTGGTTGATATTTTGTTATCCAAACTATCTCATGTTCATCGTATATATTCACATTTTTTATTAATAAAACTCTATCCAACATCATGTTGGTCCAACATGTGGTATCAGAGCCATCATTTATCCTAGAGCATGAGAAAGAATAGATCAATTTTGCAAGGTGCTATTTGGAGGAAGATTAGATCAAGGTGTAGAAATTCCATCATGGATGAAGGTTTTGAATAAAGGAAAAGCATTACCAAGCATTCTAGTTGAGAGGAGCTAGAGGCTCACAAGATTGATAGAAGTTGTAAAGAAGAGCACATTTAATTGGAATGCATTGCTAAGGAGTAAAGAGAATCATTATCATCATATGAACATAGGAGAAGACACTTTTTTTTATGTTGTTTATGTTTTTTAGTTATGCAAGAGAACTTGGAGTTCTAATTTATTGTTGTCATCTAGATCATTGCACTAGAGATATTTTTAGCAATCATCCTATTTGTATTTTGCTACCATTGTTTATGTTGTAGATGCACAAGAGTGGAGCGAGATTAATTGTACAAGATAATTATTGTATGAAGATCATGCCATCATAAAATAGGGTCATTTGAAAAAAGTTGATGTCTAATGATAATATCATCATCTAATTATTCCATTATAAAATTGGGTCTTCTAGAGAAGAGCTACCATCTAAAAAGAGTTGTCATCTAGAGTTATCATCTAGAGATATCATTTGGAGATGAGTTGTCATCCAGAGTTGTTGTTTAGAAAATTATTATCATTTGGAGAAGAGCTATCATCTAGAGAAAAGTTATCATCTAAAGATATTACCATCTAAAGAAATGAGTTATTTAAATACATTTGTGTCATAACATGACTTATCATCTATAAGAGCCTTCTAGAGTTATCATCATAAGATATTACCATATGAAGTTAACTTTGACCCTTTCATCCATTGACCAGGTCATCTACCAATAAGATCATATAAAGATACAAGAAGGTCATCTATTATGAAGTTGTCATCTAATCAATACATGGGTCATCTAAATGTTAACTTCCAATGGAGTGTTGTTGGTTGAAGGCTTACTCCATGCATCAAAAAATGTAAATACACTTGTTACCCATAATTTACTAAAGGAAAGTACTATGCATGATTTTTTGCATGCAAAGAACATGTCATCCAAAAATTAAAAGGAGGTAATCCCATAAAAAGTCAAAAAATCATGAAAAATATAGCAAACATATTCACCACCCTTGTTTATCTAGACATTTGATTCTCATATCTAGTTGATTTTCAACAAGGGCCTTGAAGGTCTTAAACCTATCAAAAACATCATCCTTAGTGCAAATGGTGTACAACCACACATATCTAGAGAAATCATCAATAAAAAATAAGGAAGTGCCTATTTCTTGGGAGATATGGTATGCCCATAGGTCCATAAAAATCACTATGTATGATCTCTAAGGGATGAGATGCTCATATTACCTCTCCTTTTGGAAAGGTCTTCCTATGATGCTTCCCTAGAATGAACCCCTCACATGCACCACTTGGAGGGAATATGCATGGTATGCCAATGGGCATTTGGTGTTGACTTGTGTATTTCAAGGATCCATAACTAAGATGCTCAACCCTATGATGCCACTTCTAACTTTCATTATCTACATGTGCAACCATAGAAACAAATATTTTATTCTTATAGGAAGCCAAAGAGGAAGGTCTTTATCCCAATTTTTATATGTGGTCAATCTCATCAGAATATGTAGAAGTAATAGTTTTAAACCCAATGTCTATATCCTCGATTACCCATCTATTAGGACAAAAATCTACCTTCTTATTTATATGAGTAATGTGATAAATAGAAAAAAGGTTAGGACCAACACTACAAACATGAAGTAGCTCATCAAAAGATAAATATCCAATGTTGATGTCTCCACACCTTGCAAGCTATTATAAAGAATAATATTTAATCATAACATGTTCCTCTATATGTGATTTGTTATAGACTTATAGGAGATGTTTGTGCTTCATCATGTTCCTAGTTACCCCTAAATTTGTAAGCCAATCATTTGAATAAGTGGATGTCCAATATGTAGAATTAATTTCTAAATAATCTTATGAGGTTTCTTCATCAAATGTATCCTCACCTTGTGCATAGAAGAGTGTAATATCAACACCTTATTTCTTGTTGCTTTCTCAAGTTTCTTTATTTGAATACTACAAAATTTTATCTTGTGCCTTTTTTTGTAAAACTTGCAAGTAGACTTTTTGATAGACTTCTTGGGCTACTTCTCATTATATTTTGGTTTTTCCATTCTAAAATTTGGTAATAGATTCCTTTGGATGAGATTGATTAAACATAGAATCTCCCTTATGGTTATTTCTTATAGTCTGGTGGTGTAAAAATGTACTTAAAACCTCATCATTAGGTGATGTAGGAGAATCTAGGAAATACATACAAAGCATATCAAGTATAATAGTAACTATATCATATGTTTTAAAAATATTATTAAGCAGTTCAATGTTCCTTTCTATCTCCAATACTTCATGTCCTCTTCTCTCCTTGGGAAGTCCTCTTGCAATTTAAATGTCCTCTTGTAGTTTCTTGAATCGATTGATATACTCATTAATAGTATCAATTGATTCTATAGATAAGGTTATTAGATCAACCTCCATTCTATTAATTTGTATGGAATCAATTCAATCATATAGCCCCTAAAAATTTTCAAACAACACTTTAGGATTTATGGTGCTACTAACATAAGTGTCATTTACATTATCAACATAGAGAGAAATGACACAATGAGTGACGGGGCACCGGAAAGAACCATCAACTTACAAATTCCAAATTTTCATTAAAATCTTCGGGAAAAATTACATTTCACCAAAAGCAAAATGCCCGCAGGCTTACAAGACCAGAGATGCTCTGGTATTTTCTTTCTCTACTCTGTTCTTCCGTCCACCGTCCTTCCCTCTGAAAACAAAAATTCTGTCTCTTTAACGAGGTCCCCCGGTCCTCCCAGCAATCAATGCCCCACCAAACAAGATTTCCCCAGTTCAAATTTTCCCTCCTTCTCGGTTTTCAAAATTCTGTCATAAATGCCATCTACCCGATCTCCTACAGAGCTTGCATTGATGACCTCCCTGCATCAGCCGCTTCGTTCTCCCTGTCCTCCGTACTGCTGTCCCTGAACTCCCCGCAGCCCTTACAAATTTTGAGTTTTTATCGAGGCCTCGATCCTCTCGGAAACTAATGTTCCCGCCTAACAGTCATTTCAAATTTTACCTTCTCCCGGTTCCATTTTCAAATTTTGGTCCTCTATCATAAATGTGCAACTGCCCGATCCGCCCAGGGGTGTGCATTAATGGCTTCCCACACCCTGCACTGGTTGCCTTGTTCTGATTGTACTCTGTACTGCCATTTTCTTCTTTAAAGCCATCCTCTATAAATACTGTGTTGCCAGTCGCAATAAAGAGGAAAGCGTGGCCGACACTTCCCTTCACAATTTACGTGACCTTCCACTTGATTTGCATACGCGTAACCATCCGCGTGCACATCTCTCCAAGCCTCTCCCCCTGTTGCCATAAATTTGACCCACGTGCCCTTCACGACCGCCACGTGTCCCCTTCACGACCGCCACGTGTCGCCCCTTTACTGGCCACGATATCGTGACCGAACTCCAACTTCACTGCTTCATACTTCTCCCCCTCCTTTCTTTTCTGTGCCTTCACTTTAATGATACCTTGCCATGCCTTTCGCTTGCCACGTGTCGACTGTTTACTGGCCGTGATATCGTGACGGTCGTGATATCGTGACAGGACTCCTTCCTCCGCTTTGCCTTCGAAGACCGTCGCGATATCGTGACGTCGCGATATCACGACGTCTAGAGCTCCTCCTCCCCTTCTTTGTAATACCATCACGATATCGCGACGTCACGATATCGCGGCGTCGCGATATCGCGGCGTCGCGATATCGCGGCGTCGCGATATCGCGGCGTCGCGATATCGCGGCGTCGCGATATCGCGCGGCGTCGCGATATCGCGATCGTCGCGATATCGAGCGTCGCGATATCGCGACGTCGCGATATCGCGAGCGTCGCGATATCGCGACGTCGCGATATCGCGGCGTCGCGATATCACGACGTTTGAAGACCCTCTCCTCTACGTCTTAAAACCGATCATGATATCGCGACGTCGCGGATATCGCGATGTCGCGATATCACGACGTTTGAAGACCCTCTCCTCTACGTCTTAAAATCGGTCACGATATCGCGACGTCGCGATATCGCGACGACTTACGCTCTCTCCCTCTGCTTTGGACTACGGTCGCGATATCGCGACGTCACGATATCGCGATGTCGCGATATCGTGACAAAACTGGCTCAAGCCCCGCCAAGCCTTTTGAGGTCGCGATTTCGCGACCCCAACTCAATTTACGCACAAACTTTACAAACTTCCCCCTTCTGCTTCGCACAACTTCCCCTCCCGGGAATGAATTAATGTAATTCAAAATACAAGTACTTGAAGAAAATTTTGAAGGATGCGAGATTGCCCACACTGTCACCGGATGCTCCTGCATCAGATTCCCGAGGTAACAAGAGAAGTGACCTTCACTTCTAAGCTGTTCGGTCTGCACCCTTTGCAATGTTTCCGAACACTCCTCTATCCTTTCAACCTGTTCAAATCCTGCTTCTTGGCAAAATTTTATGCCCTCTACCAGACAAATTCTGGCATTGCTACACACCTTTTCTTCTTTCGTCTGCAACGGCTTCAACTTGTGCCGCATTCCATATTTCACCAAGGAATAAGTATTTGCATGGCCATCATGCACTGCACTCCGATCAAACTACCATGGCCTGCCCAACAGCAAATGACAAGCATCCATGGGGAATACATCACACAGGACTTCATCCTGGTACCTCCCAATCTGGAACGTGACTAAACACTGTTCCCGGACCCAAGCTCGGTGGTCCTTCCGCAACCACGCAATCCGATACGGGTGCGGGTGCCTCCTTCTTTCCAACTGCAACTTAGAAACCATTTCCTCAGAAACTAAGTTGTCTGTACTTCCATTGTCGATGATCACATTACAAACTTTGCCTGCACTCTTGCACCGGGTGCGGAACAAACTTCTCCTCTGCTCAGATTTGTCTTCCTCAACCTGCTGGGTCCTCCTCACAATCATGGCCTCTCCCTTTTTAGCTTCTTCAGAATGCTCCGAGTCAGCATCTTCAACTGCTATAACTGCTCTGGCAGGACCCACTGGCCTCTTGTTTGTCCTTTCTCGGTGTTGTGGGCACTCAAATGCACGATGCCCTTCTTCTCCACAATGGAAACATGTTCCACGAAATATTCCTCTTCCATACCCGCGTCCAGATCTACCTCTTCCTCTCGGGTAGTTATCATTCTGAACTTGCGGTTTTGGGTCTTCATCTTCTTCTTTCTGATCCTCGGCTGCTGCTCTCTTCTTCCTTCTTCTCTTCCTTTCCTTCTTTCTTTCCACCGTTCTTTCCTCCCGGTCCTTTTACTTTTTGCTTGCTGTCAAACTTTCGGTTCAGCTTTTCTTCCACTTTCAAAGCAAATTGGTAAGCATCTTCGATGGTGCTTACCCGAACCAAGCTCAACTCCTCCTGCACACTCGGTCTCAACCCATTGATGTAACGGGCCACTTTTTCCTTGCTAGCTTCCAAATGCCCGGTCCTGATGGAGATTTTATAGAATTCCTCCGTGTATTCTTGAATTGTCCTGTTCATCTGCCTCAAGCTTTGCATTTTTCGTAGTAGATCCAGTTCATAGTCAACGGGGATAAACTACCTTTTTAACTTCTCCACCATTCTGTCCCACCTCGTTATTCTCTCCTTTCCTCTTCGGTTTCTCTCCAGCTGCACCCCCTTCCACCAGATGCTAGCATGACCCTTCAGTCTGGTCTTAGCAAATCTGACCCGGTTAGGGTCTTCAACTTCTTCGTATTCGAAGTATTCTTCTAATTCATTCACCCAGTCTATCAATTCCTTTGGGTTCAAGTTCCCGAAATACGTGGGAACCTCTAACTTCGGCCTCTTCCCGATTTGGGAGATGGCCCTGTATAGCCAGGCCTTTGTCGGGTCTACATCTTCCTCCTCTTCTTCAAACTCATTCTCCTCTTCCACCTCATCCTCACTGTCTGCATCCCTTCTCAGCTCACGTCCTTTGCGTAGTTATTCTTGTAGGGCCTGGACTTGCGGCTGCAATGCTCGAAAATCTTTCACTGCCATGCCTCTTCCACCCATCGGGTTTCTTCTCGGAGGCATCTTCACCTAAACTCAAGCCCTCCCACACGTCCTGGTACAACTGCCTCTCTCTTTCGGTGGTCTGTTGTATGCTCAGGAGCTACGGGCTCTGATACCACTGACGGGGCACCGAAAAGAACCATCAACTTACAAATTCCAAATTTTCATTAAAAGCTTCGAGAAAAATTACATTTCACCAAAAGCAAAATGCCCGCAGGCTTACAAGACCAGAGATGCTCTGGTATTTTCTTTCTCTACTCCGTTCTTTCGTCCACCGTCCTTCCCTCTGAAAACAAAAATTTCATCTCTTTAACGAGGTCCCTCGGTCCTCCCAGCAATCAATGCCCCACCAAACAAGATTTTCCCCAGTTCAAATTTTCCCTTCTTCCCGATTTTCAAAATTCTGTCATAAATGCCATCTGCCCGATCTCCTACAGAGCTTGCATTGATGGCCTCCCTGCATCGGTCGCTTCGTTCTCCCTGTCCTCCGTACTGTCCCCGAACTCCCCGTAGCCCTTACAAATTTTGAGTTTTTATCGAGGCCTCGATCCTCTCGGAAACTAATGTTCCCGCCTAACAGCCATTTCAAATTTTACCTTCTCCCGGTTCCATTTTCAAATTTTGGTCCTCTATCATAAATGTGCAACTGCCCGATCCGCCTGTGGGTGTGCATTAATGGCTTCCCACACCTTGCACTGGTTGCCTTGTTCTGATTGTACTATGTACTGCCCTTTTCTTCTTTAAAGCCATCCTCTGTAAATACTGTGTTGCCAGTCGCAATAAAGAGGAAAGCATGGCCGACACTTCCCTTCACAATTTACGTGACCTTCCACTTGATTTGCATACGCATAACCATTCGCGTGCACATCTCTCCAAGCCTCTCCCCCTGTTGCCATAAATTTGACCCACGTGCCCTTCACGATCGCCACGTGTCCCCTTCACGACCGCCACGTGTCCCCTTCACGACCGCCACATGTCGCCCCTTTACTGGTCGCGATATCGCGATCGAACTCCAACTTCACTGCTTCATACTTCTCCCCCTCCTTTCTTTTCTGTGCCTTCACTTTAATGATACCTTGCCATGCATTTTGCTTGCCACGTGTCAGCTGTTTACTGGCCGCGATATCGCGACAGGACTCCTTCCTCCGCTTTGCCTTCAAAGACCGTCGCGATATCGCGACGTCTAGAGCTCCTCCTCCCCTTCTTTGTAATACCGTCGCGATATCACGACGTCGCGATATCGCGACGTTTGAAGACCCTCTCCTCTGCGTCTTAAAACCGGTCGCGATATCGCGACGACTTACGCTCTCTCCCTCTGCTTTGGACTACGGTCGCGATATCGCGACGTCGCGATATCGCGACAAAACTGGCTCAAGCCCCGCCAAGCCTTTTGAGGTCGCGATTTTGTGACATGTCGTGAAATCATGACATGTCGTGATTTCGCGACCCCAACTCAATTTACGCACAAACTTTACAAACTTCCCCCTTCTGCTTCGCACAACTTCCCCTCCCGGGAATGAATTAATGTAATTCAAAATACAAGTACTTGAAGAAAATTTTGAAGGATGCGAGATTGCCCACACTGTCACCGGATGCTCCTGCATCAATGAGCCTCATACTTCTTATACCTATAGAATTGCTCCAATTCTATATAATTAATATCACAATGCTCCTCATTCATATATTTGATTAACCCCTTACTTTAGAGCAAAGCTTCAATATTGATCTTCTAGGAAGAATAGTCAGGACCACTCAACAAGGGCACATGGTGATACATAACTATTTTTCCATTATACAAAAATCTACATGTAACCATGACCAAAAAGAACACCACCAATATAACATTCTAAAAATATGTATGATTTAAAAATACAAACTAGAATTGCTTCCATTTACAAATTTTATGACCTCCAAAATGTTTTCCCTAAAATCATAGAAAATACCTCCAAAACCTTCGAATATTTAAAAAAATAGTCCATATAGCAGTTGAGAGGCCATAAAGTATTGTTGTGTGAGTATTTGAGAGGTGCCAAGCATGTGATAACTATGTAACATATCAACAAGTTATAAGATGTCATTTATCATGATCTAATTTGATAGCTAATTTAAATACCATATTGTACCACTTGTCACATTCTAATTCATTCTAAGTCTTATGTATTACTAAGTCTATTTTGACTATGTAAGCTACTTGTAATGCTTGATGAGTTGTAAAAATGTGATTAGACTTACATATAATTATACATGCCTAGTGGTTGTGGGCCTACCACATTGGTTGTATGACCTACCATATTAGAGTAATCAAAACATGTTATATTAGCACTTGCATTAGCCCCTATATCATATGCCATGTGTTGCATTAGGACTCATGTCACATCATCGACTCAGTCAATGCCTCCACTAGTTGGTATCTATTATGCCACACCACTTTTATGGATTATCATTTGTTTTCTTAAGATTCATGCATTATCCATCAAGTCAGCTATATAGACTACTACATTAGCAACCACATATTAGCTTAGGACTTGTGTACATATTTCCAAGTCACCTATATAATTTATCATATCATCTACATGGACTCTCATGTACCATCTTACGATTCATGCATTGGTGACCATGTTAGTTGTATGAATTACCATGTCAATTATACAAACTACCATATCAATTATATAGACTACCATATGTTATTTGTATAACTCTGCCACACCACCATAACTATCCAAAGGGGTGATGTCATATAATACAACATCACCATAAAGTTCCATGTTATAATAATATGTTACATCATCACAAGTTACCATGTCATCATAAGTTTCCACATCATGCATGTTGATACCATCAATGTATTTTAAAAGGAATTGATATGGGAGGGAATTGAACTTGAGACCTCCCACGGTCTAATGGATTATAGGGTTTTGGCTAGAAAACCCTCCAAGTACAACACTTGGGAGAAAAAAGGTTGTAGTTAAAAAAATAAATTTGTTAAATTTTGTCCTTTAATATCCTATGCTAATATGGGCATGCACTCGTGTACCTTAAGTTTATCACTATTCTAGAGAATATTCCTCTTTATTATGAAAAATTGGAGGGAAATTATTATTTTTTAGATGAAAAAATGGAGTACCCTTATAAGGTTATATTATGGATACAAAGCTCTAGGAAATGTATCAAGAATGTATTATCAAAGGATCATTGAATATTAAAGCTTGTATACAGTTTGAGCAATTCTAATGTAAGTTTTCTTCATGTTATTTGCATGAATGATATTGGTCATTTTACTTTCATATTATTGCTATTTACATGAATGTTATATTCATTTATATTGGTAATTTATATTAAATTTCCCTAATATTTGAGACTACTCAAGATCCTAAATATTGGGAACTATGATAAACTATCTAAAAAGCTAATAGTTGTATCAGAGCTATATTGTTTGGACTCTATCAAAGCTACTTTGATTAGTCTCTATTGCTAGCATCAAGAAGAGTTTTTGGTGTGAATATTTGATTCTAGAGTAATATGATTTAGATATAGTATGAGTAGTTTTTCAAGCTAACAACATACTTGATTTTGGTAGGAATATTGAAGAGCTAGCATCAAAGGATAACTTTGGTGTGAATTGGAGGAAGGACCATGTGAAAGAAATGTAGGCCAAAATAATATTGGATTATTGATTACCTTAAATTTATAAAATCATTTGAAGATTGATATTGTGCAAGAAAAAATATAGTCCCAATTGAAGCTATTGAAAGAGCATGGGTTGATTGAGTTGCACTAGTTATAGGAGGCAAAATCTAAGGAAGAAAAGGTTCTAGCATAAGGTATCTTTGAGAAATTCTTTAAGGTCAAAGAAAAGGGAGCTTGCAAATCAAGCTCATAGTACCATAAGCAGAGGTTGTTGTGAAAGACAAAAATAAAAGAGACTAGTAGAAAATTTCTCAAATTGGAAGACATCAAGAAAAATTAGAGAGCTACTAAGAGCTTCTCAAGTTGTGAGATAACCATAATTGAGAGGGAGACATTAAGATCTACCCAAGTTGTGAGTAGTATAGAATCATGGTTACATAGAATCGATCTCATGTCTACCTATTTAAGAAGATATAAATAAGGTAAAGCCCTATGATTGAGACAAAGCTGAGAGCATCTATCATATAGAACATAGAGTCGAAGGAGGATGAGATCCATCCTAAGATAAAGATTGAGTGACTAAGTGCCATTGAGTACTATTACATAGTAGTAGAAGTAGTTGAAGGTTGAAACACTAAAGAAGACTAAATGCTAGAAATATTGAGTGTCTAATTGATATTACATTACAATAGTAGCTAAAAGCAACAAAAGATTGAGTGTTGGAACAAATTGAGTGTCTAAGTACCATTGTGTTGTAGAAGCAATTGATAGATTTAATCACTAGAGAATACTAAGCGTAGGAACAAATTAAGTACCTTATCATCATTGAGTAGTAGCATAACCAGTTGTAAGTTGAAGTGCTAGAGAAAAATAAGCATTGAAATAGACTATTCACCTAAGCACCATTGTGTTGTAGAAGTAATTGATAGATTGAAGCACTAGAGATATTTGAGCTCTAAAAAAATATTAAGTGCAAAAGTTATTTGAGTGTCATTGTAAAACCTGCAAGTACCCTAAGCAAAATTGAGACATTAGCACTTGAGATATTTATAATATTTTTGGAGTAATTAAAACATCTCAAGTTTTGTTTAAATTTTGTTGGCAATTTTGGGTTTGAGATCCTAGCTTCTTGTCTATGAGTTGTCATTGATGTCAAAAGGAACTGGCATTAATGTCAAGAGGATTTATTGGCTTCAAAGGTTGAAGATTCCAAAGAATATTTTCTAGAAGATTCCGGAGAGATTCCATGTGGTAGATGAAAAGGTTTTTATCAAAACCATGGCAGGTTTAAGGGTTTTTATTAAAGCCAGGTGGATACATTAAGGGTTTTTCTCAAAACCACTCTCAGCTTAATATAAATGTTGGAGACACTTATTAATTAAATAACTTAATTAATAAAACCTTTTTAAGGTTTTTTAATTAATTATTTATTTGATTTAGTGATTAAATTATTTTAATAATTTAATGGGTTCTCCACCTAA
The DNA here is from genome assembly GCA_028583015.1 of Wollemia nobilis. Taxonomy (NCBI): domain Eukaryota; kingdom Viridiplantae; phylum Streptophyta; class Pinopsida; order Araucariales; family Araucariaceae; genus Wollemia; species Wollemia nobilis. The sequence goes on along the minus strand of JAQPPZ010002381.1, from coordinate 3,486,292 downwards.
GGTCTAAGGTCTAAAAGACCTTTGATTATTTTTTAAATAATCAAAAGGGTTTCTTAAACCCTAAAGTTGTTTCGAAGGCGCCAAAATAATATTAATTCAAAAAGTTTGAATTATCCTCCCGTCGATGTCGTGCATAGCATGGAAGTTTGGCTATATAAGCCATAACCTATAGTCCAAAGCAAGGTGTGAAAGAAATTTGAATTGTGTAAAAGTTGGGAAGTAAAATCTACGGCTATCATTTTTTCACCATGTTTATCCGCCGCCAAAGGGTTAAGGAGAAGGAGACTCTTGCTAGCCTTCAAGCTAGTGTCATTGGCCTAGTGGCAACAACTGTTCTGCGAAGGCGCTTGAAGGGAGGTCAAGCGTTCGACTCCCGCCATGGAGTGTGAGAAGAGTTTTTGTGCTCCGATTTTTTTCGGAGGCACTGTTGACCCACGATTTTCGAAAGCATTTTTTTGGTAAGGTTTTTTAAATAAAATCTACATTTTGTTAAAGAAGAAGTGGTTGGGCAGATTTATTTAAAATTATTTTTGAGGTTAAATGCTTCTTTGGAGATATAAGGTTGATAGTGTGTGGTTGAGATTTTTGGCTTGATTTTTGAGTGAGATTTGCTTAGAAGCTATTATTCCTTGAGCATGGTTTAATTAATTTGGAGAAATAAGGTGTAAAAGGATATATTGTTTGTATGCTGTATATTTTTGGTAGTTGACTTCTAAGGATTGGAGTCATAAGGTGTTTTATGGAATAAATATTTTTGTGGTTACTTTTATGATCTAATCCTAACTTGGTGGCAAAGTTGAGGGTGGTGTTGGTAATAGGTTGAAGAACTATTCTCTTCTTCCTCAAACAAAGGTATGGGCAACTTCTTCCATGTATATTGTTGATGGTGTATTTTCTGAAATTGAGTTTGGAGTGAAAAGGTTGTCTACTAGGTATTCTTGTTGGTGTAAATCCTATTTTCTAGATATTGAAGATTGTTTATGCATTAAAATCATTGATGAGTTTTTGGGTGAATGCATAATTCTGGTTGAGGAAGAGGAAGCATTTTGCACTAGGGTTTATGTTAGTAAGTCTTGCTACTTGCATTGAGTTGGTGAAACCCTTAGTTGGTTGTTTTGAGATTGATGGTTGAGTTGCTTCCATAGAGGTTGTTTTGATCAAGTTAATGCTTTACTTGATACATGATTTGGGCTTACTCCATTGAGATTGATTTGAGCAAGTTATTCTTTGCATTGGTGATTTATGTTGGTGGTTGTTTTGTTCAAATACCTTTGGAGGGAAAAGGATGTCTACTAGTTTCCTTTTCATGTAGTGATTGGTTGAATGCTTCAAGGTTAATGTTGAGTTGAATGATGTTGGTTAAACCTTGTCTATAAGCATTGTTGTTAAAGCGCTAATTGTTTGAGAAAAGATATTGGTTGTGGAAAGAACATGAGTATCATTGTTATATGAGATATTGCATGGTTGGCAATTGTTGGGTTGTGTTTCATGTTCTTGAGAAAAGCATACTACATCTATCTTATTCTTTTGAGATTGAGATTGAGTTGAGATTGAGATTGGGAGTTAAGTATAGAACATATTGAGTCTCTAACAATTCTCTTTATGTTTCTATGATATTTGAGATTGAGATTGGGAGTTAAGTATAGAACATATTGAGTCTCTAACAATTATCTTTATGCTTCTATGAGGTTGATGAATCACATTGGGTCTCTAACAATTCTCTTTGTGGGTTCATGCTAAGCAAGTTTTTCTTGATGAACTTGTGAGCTGATTTGGACAGGTTCTAGTGAAGACTTGTGAGTTGATTTGGATAGGTTCTAGTGAGGACTTGTGATCTGATTTGGACAGGTTCTAGTGAGGACTTGTGATCTAATTTGGACAAGTTCTAGGGAGGACTTGTGAGCTAATTTGGACAGGTCCTAGCAGAGGACTTGAGGACAGAGTTGAAGTAGTTCTTTGAGAAGAACCTGAGGACAATTTTGACAAGTCTTTGAGAAGGCTTGTGTGCAGCAGAGATTGATTTGTTCAAGCTTTATGAGTTGATCTTGGGACAAATCTTACAAAGTGAGGAAGACTTGTGCTGGACCGACTGACTGTGTTTAGTACAAGTTGATGAGTTGTTGTGGAGGTGATCAATGAGGACAGAGGTATCTTGAGGCTGAGCATTGAGGACAGGAGGTCTTCTGTGGAAAGGAGTTCCATGTGCTAGCGAAATAAGAGGTAGGTGATCTTCTGAAGTATCATTTACAGAGCTGACGGGAAGGATTCTCCTTTGGGTAGGAGACTCATAAATTTGTGTTGAGGGGAAGGATTCTCCTTTGGGCAGGAGGCTCATAAATTCGTGAGGAGGGGAAGGATTCTCCTTTGGGAAGAGGCTCATAAATACTTGAGTAGGGGAAGGTTTCTTCTTTGGGCTGAGGCTCATAAACATTGTAATTGGGAAGGATTCCCAAAGAACTTTGAGAAAGCTCTTTAGAGAAAATTTTTGTGGATGTAGCCCATGTTGGGTGAACCACATTAAAATTGGTGTCTCATTGTGTGTTGCTTTATGCATTGCTTTGATATTGCTATTGGTTCATTACTTTGCGAAGTTGAATTTAAATAGAGAAAGTAAAAATAGGTCTTATACTGTTCACCCCCCATCTCGGTATAATCTTATGTTCTTCAAATTTGGTAGAATGCTAAAGATAATTAGGTGATGGTAATCAGAGAGCACCTTGGCAATTCAATCACCATTTGATGATGTCTAAAGAATTTGATATAGGTTTCGTAAGATATGATTTAAAATACTTCTATTTTGGGTGAGAACTTAAGTGAAATTAAATTTACATTGAGTTTTTTAATAAAGGGAGAGCAATAAGGTTTTATAAAGTTTTCAAAAAAAAAATTCTTAATTGAAGAGATTTCAAAATTTTGATTTTTGAAAAAATGAAAAATTTTGAAAAGTCAAAATTAGGGAGTTAAAAGGAATTCTACATTTGATAGAATTTGTTTATTTCAAAAACTTGCTTTTCGAAAGAATTAAAATTGATTAAAGTTTAGAGAGATAAGGATGTCTACTCCAAACAAAAATTTAAATTTTTTTATTGATTAAAATTTTGCAAATTAGAATTCTGTATTTGAAATTTGGGAGCCTTAAGGTTTCCAACTCCAAAGGAATTGATTTTGTGAAATTTGAAGATTTCTTTAAATTTTTTACATTGGAGAATTTGATTTGCAAAATAAAAAATTTGAAATTTGGAGTAATAAGGACTTCTACTCCAAAGGTATTTGTTTTTTTTTAAGAAACAAATAAATTTCAAAGAAGAATGAATGCTCATGAAAAAGGATAAGTTTCCTAGAGTCAAGAATTAATAGAGCATATTCAATTTATTAAAAATAAAGTAAAAAATATCATTTTTTTTATTCCTAAGCAATGTATTGAAGATGTTCATAATGAAGATAAAACAAGTTATGAATCTACTATGACATCAAAAAGAAATACAAAGCCAAGAAATTAGTTTTATATTCCCATTAAAGTTTATCCAGAAATAAACTTTAAACAAAACAATAAGTTTAGACATAAGCCTAAAGATTGTTCAAGATAGGTTCATTGTCTAAATTTGTTAGAATATATTACATTATTTGGTACATGCCAATGTACCACCTTGGGTATATCTCTAGATTAGAAGTTTGATTAGTATTTACATAATGCAATGTAATAAATGCACAAGTGTTATTATAATGTGCAAAGTACTTGATGATGTAAATGTACATGTAGTCCATGTGTACATGAGTCATAGAATAGGAAGATGAAGATTCATAGGTAAGTGAAAGACCAAGAGACATATCTCATTATATATAGGCCTTTGGTAGATAAGAGAGAGAAGCATAGAGGATAGTAGAGAATAGATAGGAGAGTAGAATACATGTTAGACACAATGTAGAACTTGTATGAAGCATTGAACATTTGAGATCTCCACATTTTGTATGAACATTCTAATTTCATGAGCTTTCATTAATGGTAGTTTTATGAGTTATTGCAGAAGTTTATTATGAGTTTTTTCTAGTTATTATATTGTCATTATCATATATTTAATATTGCATGCTCATTTTAGTTCTTATGGTTACATTTTCTTAAGTATATACCATCCAAAGCTAACAATGGTATTAGAACACAAGGTAGATTTATAAGAGATATAGAGAGCCATAAGGGATTTTGAGAGGAGATAGGGATATTTTATTTCTAGAATTTTTAGAATTGCTATTTGGCTAGTCTTTCCACAGGGTTGTCAAAAAACTCGTGAAGACTAGGACTCAACAAAGATCTCTTTTTCCACTAGATTAAAGGATAACTAGTGATGTTTATTGACTTATAGAGATCTAGAGATTTGTGTGGATTTAATTGCTACTATCTAAGTTTTTTTTGTAGAAAATTAGTTCTAAAAATTTGATAAGCATCCTACAATGGATAGAGAAGAATATCATATTTTATTACCTAAAAGTCTATGTGCTTTCCTCATGCAAGGATTAGTTCTTTGTTGCAAAAAGAGTAGATGTTGAAGATTAAGAAGAGAAAGAGGTCAAAATATTGGATATTGAAGGTGTTGAAGATTAAGAAGAGAGAAAATCCCCATAGAAGATTGAAGACTACAAATTGAGAAGGAGGAGACCCAAGAAAGATATCCCATTGAAGAACTTCTAGATTTGGAAGATAGAAGATTAAATATTGAAGATAGAGAAGGACTAGAAAAAGAACTATTGAAGATTTTGGTAGCTACAAAATTTGAAAACCCTAGAGAAGAGGTCTCAAACAAACTTAGAAGGAGAATGAAGAAGAAGACTAAAAAATTCCTATTGAAGAAATTTAAGAAGTTTCCATTGGAGGATATTTAAAGAAAGCTCAAGAAAGAAGAAGAAAGCAAGGAGAAGCTCCTGATAAAGAAAAAATTGGGACAATTATTGCCATCCAACAACAAGCCCAAAAGAAAAAAGGTTTTGGTAAGAAGTTTGCTAAATTTTGAAAAGGATTCTATAAGACCTCAAGATATTTATATTCTTGAGAAGGAGGCCAAAAAATAGGCCTAATTTGAAGTCAAAATTCAACAATGAGATTGGAGGAGAAAGAAGCTAGAAGAGGCCACCAGATTTGAGAGTTTTGAGGATAGTCATAAAATATTTGAAGGTTGATTTGTGAAGGAGAAGAGTGTTGGTTTTTACAACAAAAAATGAGAAGCTATCGACCAAAGTGGTGAAACAACCACCAAGGAGGAAGTGTTGAAGTGCCACCAAAGGAGAATCCACCAACGTAGAAGAGGAGCATCCATTGAAGGAGAAGAGTCACCACCAAATATTAGAAATCAAGAAACACGAGCAAGCATTGAATAACGAATACTAAATATCTTGTAGTTGCAAAAGGAAAACCAAACAACATCCATTGAAATAAAGAAGGCTTGGCAAAAGATACTAAGAACATTAAGGAAAGAAAAGATATATTGAGTGCCAAAGAAAGGTGAAATGTTACATGCAAGTATTGAGAGGAGTGGAGACACCACTTTTCACGTTAGTTAAAGAACTCATATGCCACTTCACACAAAAAAAAGAGCACCAACAATCATTGAAAATGCTTCAAACTAGCACTCATTGAGAAAGGAGAATGCATGCCATAAAGTAATACCTACTTTGTCATAATGCCACCTAACTGAAAGAGCAACAAGAAGTAATATCCAAAGAATACATTGAGTTCCATATGACACGTAAGAAAAATAATATAGTCATATTTGAAGAGCCTAAACTATCAACAACATGCATTCATGGTTAGAGAATGTAGAGGAAGAACAAGGAGGATAGTTAAAGTTGAAGAAAGCGCTATACACAAGGAAGAGCAATAAATGCAATGAAAGAAAATTGTGTAAGCATTGAAGACTGAGAGGAGAATAGTGCCTAATTAGAGTGCAAGTAGTAGTTAAAATAGTACTAGACCAATACGTAGCATCTCACCTCCAAGAAGGTATATTAATATTTAAATACTATTTGCATTTCATAAAGGTCAAGGAGGAATAAGGTTTATCAATACTAAGTTTAATTTTAGTTAATTAAATGAATGGAGATATAAGGAAATAAATTTGTAAGTTGCAACCTTATATAATTTATTGATTGATTTGAAAGACTATTGAAGGAGGATTTAACTTGAGAACCTTTTGAAATTGCATTATTTGAAATTCAAGTATTGAAAAATTTGCAAATAATTTAACTAGGAGGAATAAGGATTACTACATTGTAATTGAAATATTAAATTTGCAAATGTCCTTTATTTTCTAAATTTCTAATTAGGGAGTTATAAGGAGTTCAACACCAATTTAGGTTTTTGAAATTTAGAAACCTTACTATTAAAAATTGAAGCACTACATAAAGTTGTTGAAAAGTTAGAAATTACATTTGAAATTAGTCTCTCGCTCAAATTAATAAGACAAGGAATCCAACTTTAAAGTCTTGAAGATGGAGATTTTTATCAATTGAAAGTGCATCAAAATCATATTTAGATTTCTATTCACAAATAGGGAGAAATAAGGTGAAGAATAGAAGTTGAACATTAGGGAGATAAAAGGGATTTAACTCAAAGGAAAATCTAAGAAAGCTAAGCACTTTATCAATACCTTAGTATTATAAAACACTCGGGAGATACAAAGTATTTTACAAAACTTAAGAATTGGAAAGATTTATCAAATTTGATCATATACTAAAATCTAGGGTAATATAAGGTAGTCTAAAAGTGTTATTATGGCAACAAATAAATTCATACTTTCAAAATCCCAACTTCTTAAAGGACCTAATTACACTTCATGGAAAAACAAAGTAAGGTCAATATTGATAGTTGAAAAGCTTTGGGATATTGTTAAAGGAGCAAAAACTAAACCTACTACAGAGGCTAGAGAGATTCAAAAGTTTGAAGAATATGAATCAAAAGCACTCATGATAATAACATTTGCAATTACATATGAAATACAACCATACATTAGTTCAGCAACAACTTCTACAAAATCTTGAAAAACTTTAGCCAAGATATTTGAAGGAAGAAATAGAGCCACTATCTTGAATATTCAAACTCAATTGCATTCTCTAAAAGTTAATAGTAGTGAAAGTATAGAACTATTCCTAAGGAAAGTAGCAAATATAAAAGGAAAATTGTTAACCTTCGGAGAATAAGTAGAAGTTTCTTGTTCAAGTAATCCTAAGAGCGCTTTCAGAAATCTACAAGCATCTAGTTACATTTTTATAAATTCTAAGTAAAGACACATTATTTTACGAGTTAGTCAATATACTACAAGAATATGAGGTATAAAATTCAGTGAAAGATTAAATGACTAACAATTCCTTAGTCTCAAAAGATAATCCACAAGGAAATGTTGCATCATTCTCAAAGGGTAGATCAAGATGGAATAATAGATATTGTCAAGTATGCAAAAAGAAAGGACATAGTACCAATTATTGTAGATTCAATCCAAGAAATCAATATCAAGGAAATCAAACAAATTTTGGAAGCCAATCAAATAGGCCATTCCAACCAAGACAATATCATAATCAATATAATTCACATTAGCAATAATTTTAGTGTCCATATACTTCTCAAAATCAATACAATCATCCTCAACTACAATATAGAGAAGGAAAATAAAAAGGATATTTAGTTCAAGAGATTCAAGAAATTTAGAAACTAGAAGAACCTACAGATGAACATGAAGTTAAAGATATTTTAGCTAAAATAGTATTTCATGAAGATGTTAATTATTTACTTGATTATGATATAGACAGAGAGTACAATGGAGAAAGTAGAAAAGAAGATCTCAAGTTCCAAAACCAGGATGAAGAACATATTGAAGACTAAAGTCATCAATAACCAAATAATGTAATACAGGGGGTGTTGGAATATATTACATTATTTAGCACATGCTAATGTACCACCTTGGATACACCTCTAGATTAGGAGTTTGATTATTATTTACTTTATGCAATGTAATAAATGCACAAGTGTTGTTAGAATGTGCAAAGTACTTGATGATGTAAATGTGCATATAGTCCATGTGTACATGAGTCATTGAATAGGAAGATGAAGAGTCATAGGTAGGTGAAATGCCAAGAGATATATCTCATTATATATAGGCCTTTGGTAGATAAGAGAGAGAAGCATAGAGGATAGTAGAGAATAGATAGGAGAGTAGAATACAAGCTAGACACAATGTAGAACTTGTATGAAGCATGGAGCATTTGAGATCTCCACATTTTGTATGAACATCCTATTTTCATGAGCTTTCATTAATGGCACTTTTATGAGTTATTGCAGAAGTTTATTATGAGTTTTTCCTACTTAGTATATTTCCATTATCATATATTTAATATTGCATGCTCATTTTAGTTCTTGTGGTTGCATTTCTTTAAATATATAGCATCAAAAGCTAACAAAATTGTGGGAGTCATAATCATACTAAAAAAACATGTTGTTATAAAGGGAATGATGTCCATGAATGGAATATTATGAAGGAAATTTTACTAATGGCATTGGATGAGGTACTCAAACATTTTATTATTAAAGGAAAGTTTGAAATCATTAGAATTATAGAAAATTCAGTATCAATAATAATATAGGAGATAAAATTGGATTAGTACTAGAATCACATGCAATACCGAAACTAGTGGAAAAAGAAAGTACAAGATGAAGATAATGATTGAAAACTAAATTTCTTCAATAACCAAATAATGTAATAGAGGGGGTGTTGGAGAATATTACATTATTTGGTACATGCTAATGTACCCCCATGGTACCTATGGTACAAATGTAAATATTAGAATAGGGTTTGAGTCTATAGTTTAGGAGCATGATTTATATTTCCCTTATGTATGTGCCTATGTGTGAGATGTGTACAAGTGTCATGTATTTATGTGTGTAAGTGTGAAGAATGAGAAAGTGCACGTGTCATGTAGTAAAGTGTGCAAGTATCATAGAATAAAGTGTGCAAGAATAAATAGAGAGTCAAGAGTCATGTATACAAGTGGTAATATGAAAAGCCAAGAGGCATGAGAGGTTTATCTTATGCATGGAATAGGAAATATTTCATCTCTCGGATATGTGAGGAGAGCAATAGTCATAGATTCCAAGAGTCACCTTTCTAAGGTTATATAGTGAAAGGAGTAGTGGATATTGAAGCTTGTATATAGTTTGAGCAATTTTATTATAAGTTTTCTTCATGTTATTTGTATGAATGATATTCACCATTTTTATTCATATTATTGTTATTTACATGAATGTTATGTTCATTGATATTGACCATTTATATAAAATTGCTCTAATATTTGAGACTACTCAAGATCTTGATATTGGAACCTGTGATAATCTAGCAAACCTCGTAAATATTATCCTTGTAATATTCAAGCAACTCACTCACTTGCTTTGGTATTGTCACTTGCCTTATGTGTTGTATTAACCTTCATTCATTTGGAAATTATGACATGACATTATACTTCTTTCTTTATTATCCTTCATAACTCTTTGCTTGTCATTAAAAGAACTTTGTTATTTTGGACCAATCTATCTTATTTTTCCTTCAAAGGAACCAAGGTGTATTTCCTACCACTCTTCTCAATCATTATAATACTTGATCTTCTATCATAAATAACCTTTGTATAATATTGTCATGGTATTCCCAACAAGACATGTCAAACATCCATGGTAACTACATCATACAAAATTTTATACCTAATCTAAAAATTAACTAGACATTAATTCATGACCAACTGATGACTATTATGAAGCCATAACATCTTCTAAGGACTAGGATACACTATCATTTCCAGCCCAAATTTCTCTATCATTTCACTTAACACCAAATTATTAGTATAACCACTATTTATAATTACTTTGCAACGCTCCCACTGCTTGTAAATGGTTAGAAATTAACTTTTTATTTGCGAAAAAAATCAAACTCAAATTTTTCTAGAAGGATTGAAAAGCGAAAATGACATCTAAATTATTTTGGTTGGAAAAATGTTGAAAAGTAAATCTTAATGACAAAAGTTTTTTTTAGAAGCTTTAGGGGAAATTGGGAACAACATTTGAATTGCTTTTCTTTGGTTTCAATAAAGATGAAATTGGCCATTGGAGAGATCATATTATAAAGTTTTTCTTATTTTTTCCTTCTTGTATTGTTTGTAGATAAATATCTTGGTTTCACTAGTTCCTCCATAAGTTTGGTCCTCGCTCGACAACTTGGTACAAAACATGAAGATATGCTTCAAGCTTCAAATATTTGTACACCTACGATTATTTCTTGCATTGTGAACAAGTGGAATGACACCCTCGATCACCTTAATAAATTACACATGGAGAGTGAGGTCATGCCCATGTTGGAGCTTAGTTGTGATGCCATATGCTCCCCTCTCCAACTCTATTTTCTCTACTGCTCTGCTCTCCTCCAAGATAAGAAAACCAATTCATTGATATTCATACTCTAAATTTTGTGGCCTTTAATATCTAGGTTCTAGGATCACAAGGTTTACATCTTTCAAATATTTTATGTAAAATTACAACAATGCTTAAGATGTCTTGGGAACTATGCTCCATAAATCAATGGCCTAATGGATGAAGGTCTCTATAATCTATGTCTTAAGGATCTAAGATCTAGTGCTTTGGAGGTCCAAGGCATCCAAGGGCAAAGTCTATAATTAGGTTATAGTTAGGGCAATGTTTATAGTTTGAATATGTTAGGCAATTTAGCTCGGTTATGACTAGTAGGAAGTATATTATTCTATGCTTGTGAGTGTATTTATTCATCTCTTATCTTCATCATAGAAATACCAACAACTTACCCTTGAATGTCTTATCCAAAACTGAAAATCATATTGGACCCAAGAATCTAGTGGTTATCTCCCTTCTTTACCTTACACAAGACCAATGAGATTAATTTCTTAGCTTCCATCAACATCTTATTTAAGATGAATGAGTTGATATTTTACAACTCTTTTCCATGTTCATATAATATTGGGAATAGGGTTTATTCAATTACGATATAAGATGAATGAGTATAGTTTATTAACTCCCTTCAATGTGTTGTTAAAACCTAGTGAATTTGGTTTGTTCAACACCATTTTACTTTTGATTCTAGACTAGCAATTTTAATATCTAACTCTTTTCAATGTTTGTTCAAGGCCCATGAGTTGGTTTGTTCAACTCCTATGTTAGATAAAAGACCAACAAGTAACTAACTTTACCCCCTCTAACATCTTGTTCTAAACCAATGAGTTTATTTGTTTAACTCCCTTTTATGTATGATACAAGACTAGTGAAATTTGATTTACTAATTCTCTTTAATGTCTCATTGAAGACCAATTAGTTTGGATTATAAACTCCCTTTTGTGTATTATTATAAAACTAGCAAGTTATTATGTTAATACCCTTCAATATCTTATTCTAGTCTAACGATACATGTCATTAAAAATTAACTAGACATTACTAATTCATGACCAATTGATGTCCATTATTAAGCCATGACATATTCTAAGGATTAGGATACACTATCATTTTCAGCCCAATTTTCTCTATCATTTCACTTAACACCAAATTATTATTATAACCACTATCTATAATTACTTTGCAACACTCCAACTACTTGTAAATGGTTGAAAATTAACTTTTTATTTGTGAAAAAAAATCAAATTCAAATTGTTTTTGAAAGGAACGAAAAGTGAAAACAACATCTAAATTATTTTGGTTGGAAAAATGGTGAAAAGTAAAACTTAATGGTAAAAGTTTTTTTTTTCCAAAAGCTTTGGGGAAGATTGAGAACAAAATTTGAATTGATTTGCTTTGGATGCAAAAAAGAAGAAATTGGTCGTTGGAGAGATCGGATTATAAAGATTTTCCTTATTTTTCTCCTCGTGTATTGTATGCAAAGAAATATCTTTGTTTCACTAGTTCCTCCATAAGCTTCATCCTCACTCAACAATTTGGTACAAAACATGAAGATATGCTTCAAGCTTTAAATATTTGTACACCTGTGATCATTTCTTAAACTATGAACAAGTGGAATGACACCCTCGATCACCTTAATAAATTACACATGGAGAACGAGATCATGCCCATATTGGACCTTAGCTATGATGCCATACACTCCCCTCTCCAACTATGTTTTCTCTACTGCTCTACTTTCCTCCAAGACAAGAAAATCAATTCATTTAGATTCATACTCTAAATATTGTAGCCTTTAATATCTAGGTTCTAGGATCTTCGGGTTTACATCTTTCAAATATTTGATGTAAAATTACAACAATGCTTAAGATGTCCTAGGAACTATGCTCCATAATCAATGGCCTAATGGATGAAGGTCTCTATAATCTAAGTTCTAAGGATCTAAGATCTAATGATTTGGAGGTCCAAGGCATCCAAGGGCAAAGTCTATAATCAAATGTTTTAACCCAATTGGCAACTTGAACAAGTCATCCTATTTTGTTATGATTTTGGTCCATCTGGTTCTACTATGCAAAGTCTATGATAGATGTAACAATGTTCTTCCTACTTTGTGACTTGATCATCAATAGACTAAACTTTATTATTTTGGCTATCATCTTCTTGTATTGTTTAGCACTAATTAAAGAAATAGAGGTAGGAGAAGATACCTATGGTATCTGAAAGCACAAACCATCACTAGTGAGGATGACACTTTGGGATGCAAACTCATCAACACCATGCCTCCTCCATATAAATGGTTAGCCTAAAATCACATCATAGACATCCGAGGGTACATCATACACAATTTTATCTTTTAAAGGTTTTTTTTGAATAGGTAATAAAGCTTTCAAGAGTATAAAAGTTATTTTCTCATTGTAGATGGATCAAAACAAAAGTCCAAGTACAAAGTTATGACCCTAAGAATGTGGTTAGGATAAAAATAGGTTTTTGGACATAGAGCCATGTCCCAAAAATATCACATTCCTATATTATAATCTTAAGTTAATCAAGACTCTACATGACCTTACTATATTTTAAAATATTTTAACCTTTAAAGTCATCTTCATTAAAATGCTCTTAAAATCAAATGTGTATTTAAAAGTTGATTACTATCTTCAAAACATGCATCTCCTTAACAACAAATCATTATTTAAAAATAACTCAGTTATTAGATCTTTGTTTGTCCTTGTATGACATAATTTAAAAAAGAAAATAAATGAGGTATAAAAAGGAAGGAATAAAACATATCTTTTCAAGTACTATGGTTAAGTTGAGTACGTAAAAATAATTTCTACTTATAAAGCAGGGCAACACTAAAATTAAATAATAGAGAGTCCTCCTGATTCCCTACCAACTATTGATTACCTCCACACACCAACAATGACATTGGGTCATATTCCAAACATATTCATTTTCTGAGTGTTAAAGATTTAATTCTATATTTCTTTCTCTACCTAAAAATTAAATGCCTTTTTATGTAAATGATAGTAATTCCTAATAATATTAGTATTTATTATTTAAAACATTACATATCCGTATACATTATCTTATTCAAAATGATCCTTTGCTAATGATATCGATACATATAATGTTGATATTGAATTTTCGAGTAGTCACCTTTGGATGTCCTATATATTGTGGTCCCCAAACAATCTTGAAAAAATACGCGAAATAGGGACCATTTTCATTGAACCCACCTCCCAAGAAATTGATCATTTATAACCTAAAAGCATATGCATAGAATTCCGTCAATTCACGAATTAATTAGAACTCCTCATTAGAAACAAATAAATAAATAAATAAAAAGCTAAAAGTTTTTGTTTATGGGGGGATTTTTTAAAAATAGCGGGGGAGAAAGAAAAGAAAGAAAACACAACAATCCACTAGCAAGCACTTGGTTGCTACCAAATGACCTATCCCTTTCTAAGCACAAAAAAATGTTGAGCATACTAGAGTTAACATTTGTTAATCTATATTGAATTGTGATCCTAGAAAGATAATTATAAATAAAAAATAAAAAATATAGGGGAGTGCCCAGTTTGACATACAGGCAATTAGCAGGTTAATAGAGTCATTGCTTTATCATAGCATGGAAAGACATAATTATAGGCTTAATGTTAAGCGAGGAAAGACATAACTACAGGGTTTCGTCACTTTGCACAGGGCCGAAACTTGATGGTCCATCAACCAATCAAGGAAAAATCTTATAAACTGGACATCATGGTTAACTTGTCAACCTTTTGGCAAATTCAATTGTTCTATCACAGTTTAGAAAAAGATCGAAAAAGATAACAATACTTTTAATTTAACATCTAATTTTATAAAATTTAACCTAATAATTAAAATTTTTAAATTAAAAAATAATATTTAAATGTATTAAAATAAAATATTAAATTATTAAATTTTATTTATAACTTAAAATATATATTATTATTATGTTGACTTAAACTATTGAAGACGACGAGAAATAAGTGGTACCTTGTCTCACACTAGCAGTCATTACATCTAACTCCTAAAATATTATTATGTTTAAGGGGGCAAATCTACATATTAGCGGGATTGCAACGTTGGAGCCTTTCCCCATAAGAGATATATTGCAGGTTGTCCATCACTACCATAGGAGGACTCCTAATACATATATGCCTTAAAAGAGACATCTTGCAAGTGAATGCACTCAATTCAATGTTGTCACTCCCCTTGTCTTGTTTTATAATGGGTTGAATTGAATGCACGCAATTCAATGTTGCATGTCTCTCACTCCCTTTGTTTTGTTTAACAATGGTGTTATGTGGGTCGAATTGATAGGTCGTGTTACCCTGTTTGAGAAGAGATAAAGTGGCATTGGAGAATGAGAAAATGAGAAAACTAGGCGAGAGTGAATGAACGCTAGGATCATACTTATGGATTTATCATTCGTCATGGGAGAGAGTACAATTTATTGGCTATTACATTATATTGATAATGATGCACATGTATTCGGTGGTCGTCGGTCGATAGGCAAACATTCTCACCAACTGAGAAAGGATATTTTTTAAGTATCAAAATCGTTTTGACCGGTACAAGCTGTTTTTGTTTTTTCATTACTTTGGCGGCAAGATATTTGATTTAGCCGTTGGCCGTAAAACAACATGCAGAGGCTCCAAATCCGCCAGACAAAACAGCGAGGTGGTGCCTGAGGGGGTTCCATCCCGGCACCCGTCGCAGACACAGCATCGTATCTCCGGCTCCGGCAGGGAGATCTTTGGATACATGTCACCCGAGTACTTGGAGTCTGATCGGGCCACGGCCAGATTTACGAGAAGATTGGGGTCTGAATCGAAGACACAGAGGGAGTCCGTCGAAATTCTCCGAATCGACAAATCTGCAGGCCGGGGTTGCGTAGCGTAGGCTGCCGGAGGCGACATGAGGAACGATGCGCACGCAGGAAATAGAGGTCGCCGCATTGGAAAACATGGGGTCATAGAAATTGAGCGCAAGGAGCTACAGAGGAAAGGTGTTCCTGTGCTGGAAACCCTTCATTACAGAACACACAGAATAGGCCGTTCCACTCGTGTTGAGGTAGCTGGCGACCGTCTCCCTAGAACAGGAGCTATACTTCATCGTGGAGTTGCTGTATCTCGAAACAGTCGACGCAGTCTTTGATGTCGACTTCTCCTTCATCAGACTGGAGGACAAAACCTCATAATCAACTCAAAGCTGTCAATGCTTCAGCAAACAGGAAACACTGTATAGCAGCATCGGGCCCGCGATGGTAAGAGGTAGAGGTGCCGCTGAAGAAACTGCACGGTAGAGCTGAAGAAACTGCACAAAATGCAGTGCTCAGACAGTTGCAACTCGTCTCTGAAGGAGATTTATATCTGTAAGCAGCGTAGTTTAGCCCGACTCTGATTTTGATTCGTAGTTTACATGGATTTTAGGCGGTATCTTGTTCAGACCTGCTCAAGAACAACTTTGGTCTTTAGAACACTAAAATAGTATTATAAAAAATAAATATAATTATTAAAAAATATTTAAAACATAATTAAATTGTTTAATATAAAATTACAGTTCAATTTAATTATTATTTAACATTTTCCTTAGGAATACACTTCCTTTCCTCAGAAACAACAAATTTTACATTCAAAAATCTTATGCTTGAAAAAGCCTCTTCACTTTGTGCCAACTAAAAACACTAATAGAGAACTATTTTTAACATATCTCAGAATCTACGGTTGCCTTTGAATAATGTTGGAATAGGCAGACACATTATCAAGTCTAAATTAACTATGGTGCTCTAGAAATCTAGGAAAAAAACAGATTAAGATCAAGTAGATGAAACTGGGACTTACATCAATTCATACTATTTTGCAGAGTAATCATGTTATCTCATAATTGATGGATGAAGCATCTTCAGACTGGAGTTATAAAATTTTTAAAAAGACCACCTCCATTTCTCTGCTCACAAAACTCCCATCATAATTGATCCTCTCGAAATACTACCAGCAGGAATTTGTCCAATAGTAATGCTAAACATTAAACATAAACACAAAGCAGTTAACAGTAACACCCATGCACTCCAGTAGCATAATCACCAACTTACCTTCAAGAGTCCTAGCTCTCAGCTGAAATTTCTTTTATCTACTCTCTCTCTCTTTTAACTGTATATAGTGCAAGTGCCTTTTCCAGCTTATTTGCAAGTCTCGGTTTTCTTCGGTTCTTCCACAGTGTCAACGACTCTTCCAGATTCTTTTTTTTGCTTGGAATTTTATTTTATTTTACTTTTTCAATACTTTTAATAATGTAAATGACATTCTTATTACTAAAGTACATATTTTTTCATATATAAAATAACCTTAAAAATAATATTGGTGGTCTTTAGACACTAAAATAGTATGTTCTGTTGTTTTTTTTTTATAATTGTTTCCAAAATACTTTTAGTTTTCTTGGTTCTATCGAATGCGTTAAAAATAATATTGGTCTGACACTAAAATAGTATGTTTCTTTTTTTAATAATTGTTTTCAAAATACTTGTACTTTTCTTGGTTCTATCGAATGTTTTTAAAACGGATATTTAGATCGTCATTATTTGTATTATATTATTGAAGGGTTATAGTAGTGATGGGAAAGGAAAATAAACATCAAGGTTCTAAAGAATTTTTATTTAATTATTTAAACCTTCAACTAAGGTTGAGGTGTAATTTTTTTATACTATTGCTAGTATAAAAGGTTACCTTCCATTAACTACTTTGACAACACATTGACAAAGTGATAAGCTCACAAACACCATACCATATGACAAATCTGATTCCAATAACATTACTGTTCTTTTTTTCCATAAAGATACATCTAAAACATTGGTCAAAGTTTTGTATGTAATGGATTTGATTAGATTATATTCGCCAAAAGTTTTTATTCGGTTGAAGTGTAAATGGACATTTACGTTGGTTCGTTTTGTGTTCTGCTTTGAATAAGGTGTCTACAAGTCACCAAACATTATGAACAATTCACTATGATGTATTTTTTTCACGATGCATGTCTTTAGGGTTATATTACGGAACTACATTTTTTCACTTCTAGGAGTAAAAATCTTGCCTAGCCTTTATTATTTTCAATGCTTAGAAGTAGAATGTTGGGCAATTTGATGACTTGTTATGAAGAGCTTACAAATTTTTAGAAGTGCACTGTCAGAAGTTTCTAATTATACACTCATGTTTAGTAGGAAACATCAATCTGAACTTTCATTTGTGATTGGTAAACCATTTTCAAGGTAAAATAGAAAATTTGGTTCAAATATGGATATAGGCCTCTTCTGTTTCCAATCTAGTGTACTCGACTTTATAAGTATTGCAGACATCTTTTACGGAAAAAATATTATGGAATTATAAATATACCATCCAATCGTAAACCATACTTAGATACAAAGTAAAGGCAACAATTATGGAAGTACAATTTAGAGTGAATGTATTTTACTTAGTACCAGACAGTCAACCAAGCTAGTGGCACTATCACAAAAATAGTTGGCCAGGCAACTTGACATGTAACACCGATGATGGCAACACCTGTAAAATATGACGCAAGAAATCCTCCAATAATGAAAGGAAGGAATATTTCAAGTGTTGTTTGATCCGTAGATGACTGCAACCACATAACTAGAAAGAAAGCTTCTTTAGATTTTAGCTCCTGAAAAATAGTACATAGTTAGCAGCACAAAGAAATGTAAAATGCTTACCCTGCTGAGAATTCTTTCTGATGGAGTTGTATAAAAAAAAAGGACATAGGAGCCCGGAAGATGCTGTGGAGCATTTGTTGATAAAATATCTGTGAGGTCGAGTCCAAATGTTGTAATCAATATGGAGCGCAAAAATATACAAATCCATCTTCCTGCTGCAAGGATGACATACGCTGCTATGAATAATTTTGGACTGTAAGATCCCCTGTTTGTATCTGATGTTTTGAATGCCAGCCAATAATCACTTCCAACTCGAACGGCTTGCCACACTGTTTGGACTGTAAACAGTGCCAAAACAATGGGCCAACCATATGCTTTGGTTATGTACAACCAATAAACTTTCCAACTTACATGCCCCGTCTCTCTTTGCTTTTCTTCTACAAGATTTGCTGTTCCTTTTTTGGTCTTTGACACCAAAGCATGTGATTCATGAGGCATTGTATGGGCAGGGCTATTGGGTTTGCTTTTGTCTTGATACACTTGTGCTTCTGGAATCATTTCAGACTCTTTCTCACCAGTAAGAAGATTAGATGCATTGCTTGTTTTGACTAATCCCATGGCATTCTCATGGGCTGCAACTAGTGCTTCAAAATCAGTCCCTAGCTCCAGCAGTTCATCATACTTTCCTGATTGCACTATCATTCCATCACGCATGACCTGTTTGAGATCCAAGAAAAATGTTACTTCATGCTATCATACACATTAGATCACTATATTTATTCAGTGTCGATTTTATGTTCACCCAATGTCAGACTACAAGTCATACTACTTTGAAGTAAACAGCTGTTGCTTAAAGGAGACCTCATTATTTTAGTTCTTAATTTAGAGAAGACATTTTTTTCGTAGTTCTAATCTGCATCTGCATAACAGATTATAATGATCATGTCATTGGTAAATCAGGCAAATTTGTTATATATTTCATGCTTCAATAAATAAAAAAGCATCGTCCTTAGAATCTTTACCAGAATAACATCTGCTCCATGCAAGAAGTCTTCTTGGTGAGTGAGCAGTAAAACTGTCTTTTGACTTAGCACACCCCCAACACATTCCTGCAAGATGAATGGTAAGGAAAATTAAATCTATGATACTGAATCATTAGCTTTGTCACATGGGAAGCCTGAAGTATAAAAAAATTAAAGAATGGGATTGCTCCAATTATAGCAAATCAATCTGCAACATGAAATAGACTGAAATCACTGAAACCAGAGTTCCCATACCTTGTAAATTTCAGCACCAGTGTGGGCATCCACAGCACTGAAAATATCATCTAGAAGATATATGTCTGCGTCCTGGTACACAGCTCTGGCCAGTTGAATTCTTTGTTTCTGCCCACCACTAAGGTTGATCCCACGCTCCCCAATTTCAGTCTGGTCTCCAAACTCATCATTTCTAAGTCTTTTTTCCAATGCGCATACCCGTATCACATGCTGGTACTTTGCAAAATCCATGGGCAATAAAAAAATTTTTTTTTTTTTTTTCCCTCTCTTTTTCCATTGTTTTTTTTTGGCACACCCCCTGTGCCCCCACACCTTTACCTGCAATTAGAGGCAATCCATGGGCAATCCAAATAGAATGTTTTCTTCTATTGTCCCATTCTGTATCCATGATGTTTGTGGCACATACCCTGTGCTACCACACACCTTTACCTGCAATTAGAGGCAATCAATGAAAGAAAATAACAAAGGGAATAGATTTCTCAGGGGGAATATCTGATTCAGTGAACGATCTATTGGTGAAAACTTTGAAAAGAGTAAAAGCAAAGTCACTTTACAAGGTAAAGGATATTGGCTAGCCTCAACAGTCATTTAGAGCAGACAAACTCATGAGGTAGGAAAGCCAACAACTGAGATACTAAAATGAAGAAAGGTCTTAGGAGAAAGCTATTGAGAATAATTATTTAGCCTCCTCTGACAATAAAAAGTAAGCATCAAAGTTCATGAATTTTAGTAAACAAATTTATGTGTACCAAATTGATAAGTGAATGAGCCGTAAGCTTTATCTCTACTTAGACAAAATGAGTCTTCTACATCTCTGAAGTTTAGGTTATTCTCCACAAAAATTATATTTTTCCAGTAAAGTTCACTATCAAATTAATTTTAGTAATTACAAATATATCATAGGGAAAGTTTATGCCAAGTTAAATATTGGACATGTTTAATCTGGTACTTGACTAATAACCACCATTTATTGGGTAAGTCACACTTCCAAATTACATTTGACTAACTATTAACAAGTTCACTAAAGTACTTTAATCACTAGCCATTTCTTACATTCATCCAGTTACCTAATTAATGGCAACTGGAAACATTTAATAAATTACTTCTGTCTAAGACCCATCTAGAGGTCACCACAATAAGCAAAGCGGCCGCAATTCCGAGGATTCTTTTGAGGATTCCAGAGACGAAGTTCCACATAATTGGGTGCAGAGATTGCCAAAAGGGAGGGCAGAGATGCTTTTGGATTATTTTAATTAAAAAAAATATAATTATTAATATACTTTTTTTTATTCCATGCATAATTGGGTGCAGAGATTGTCAAAAGCGAGGGCAGGGATGCTTTTGGATTATTCTATTTACAAAAATTTCAATTATTAATATTTTTTCCTGATTCTATGCAACACATTTTCGTTTGTGTATACATTTACGAAAATCTAAGCCTACATCATAAACAATTGTTAGAAATGTGAGAATGACTAGCAAGAGGTGAAGCACAAGGTATTACCCCGTCTAAAGTTTTTGAACCAACCTTATTCTTACTCAATATTTTCCCCTTCATAATATTATGACTAATCTTTTTCCAATTAGTTTCACAGCAATGATTGTTGAAAAAAAAAAAAAAAATCAAAATGACTCAATATTTTCCCTTCATAATATTATGACTAATCTTTTTCCAATTAGTTTCACAGCAATGATTGTTGAAAAAAAAAAAAAAAAAAAAAATGACACTTTCTGGATTCGAAAATATTGAATAGTACAAGCCATACAATTGACCCAGTATACAAACATTATGTACTTAGGATGCAAATACACGTGGTTTAAGATTTTAATTTCTTAACTACTACCTTATCTTAAATTTAAAATTTTATCTAAATATGATGTTTATTTCTTATTTTTAATTTAAGATTTTATCTAAATATGATGTTTATTTCTTATTTTTAGACATATAATATTTAAAAAGAAGACACTTTCTTTTCATATGTTAATAATGCTGCCTATACTATGATTTTAAAAGAAAAACTCCCTAGCCTGCATGAAACATAAAACTAACCTACGATGTTCCAGCCAAGACTTGCACCTAGGCTTACAATTATAAATTTACATGGGCATTTTTTTTTGTTTTAGATATCGACACATTCTTCATAAATTCAATTTAATATATGGATGGATAGAGAAGATTTCAATTTATTATTTTGTCTCATATAACTTAAGGGTTGTGGCAGTGGGAGCGACCGCCGTGGTGGCTGCAGTGCTGGCGGTGGAAGGGTTACGTTTTTTTTTTTTTTGGAGGCGGCAACGGGGTGCGCACAAGTCGTGAGACTACGTCCTCGAATTGTTGGTCGTGTTTAGTTGCCGGCAACGGGGTGCGCACAAGTCGGACTGTCCTCGATGTTGGGGTTTAGTTGCCGGCACGGGGCCGTCGGACTTCCTGTGTTGTGTTTAGTCCGACGGGGGGGCAACGGGGTGCGCCGTCATGGGACTACGTCGTCGAATTGTTGGTCGTGTTTAGCTACCGGGAGAGCTGCAGGTGGCCACCAAGAACTTTTCGTAGTGGTTGGGCGGTGGCAGGCAAGGAATACCTGGTGCCGAATGCAAAGACAGGGCCTGCTCGAGATTGTCGCCGAATACACCCTCTTACTTCTTCTTCGAACAAAAATCCCACCTGCTCTTGCATCATGGTATGTCTACTATCTTCCTTCATACTCCATTCCTTTCCCTTCAAAAGTTAAACATTTTTTTTGTTATAATTTTTTTTTAATATATAAACTGAATTTAAAGTTTAAATTATTTATTATAATAATATGTTTTTTAAATTTAATGGTATTAGTTCAAATGGAAATTTAGTTTTAAATTTTGTGTACATAATTATTAAGTTGTTATAATACCATTATTTTTTTTGGTTACATAGGAGAGTTGGTCACAACCACATGGATGGGTTTTTTCAATCCTATATATAAATAAATACTTTTTAATTTTTATTTTTATAGCTATAATAATTATAATATATATTTTATAGGATCTTATTTTTCGGTGCTTAATAAGCACCTGCATTAGGGTAATAACCTCTTGTAGGATTGGGTGTAAGTCCCGACCGCTGAACTGGGGGAAGTACTTGGGCCAACATCTGCCCTAAAACTCATTGTGAGGAGTACCCTAGGATTTTTAATTTTTTTTTATATTATTATTTAATTATTTATAATGATAAATTTTATACCGTTTAATATTCTCATTTTATTTTATTATGACATTATTTATTTTTTAAATTTTTTATGTGGGATTGATATGATCCCAATTGTATTATCTTATGACCACATAGTGATAGTACAACAACTTGGCTATTATACATTAGAACCTCCATCCTAACATCCTATTAATTTGTAATGATGTCATATGTAGATGTTAATAGTTAGTACTAATCAGGGTAGGATTATATAATGTACTACCTTCTCAAGTGGGAGGCATTTTGAATCTTAAATTAGAGTTTCACTCTTAAAAGAGGAAGCCCCTTGAAATGGCCCGCGATATTGTAAGTTTTTTTTATGATTTATATAAATTGTGTTTTCTCTATTACTTGCATATTGTCATCTCTATTGCTTGCATGTTCTAGTATTGCTATCTAATTGCATTCAAGTTCTTAACATCTTGTATCAGAGTGATGATTGCATAAGTGTTGGCCCTTAAACCCTATCATTCTATCTCATTGTTGGGAACCTCACCACTATGCTACACAAAGTTGGTTTTATAGGAGATTGGAGATTGTGGTAGTTGAAGGTGGAAAATGAATTAGGCAAATTGGTGCATTGGGCTTGTGATGATGAGCGAATGAAGAAACTTGCTAAGATTCATCAAACACAGCCATGGGAGTTGGAGACTGGCAATGTTAAGTTGATGTTGGGATTGAAGAACCTTCTAGAAGGAATTCAAGTACTCTTGTAGCATAGTGGTGAGTATTCCAATAGTGGAGGAACAAAATGATAGATTTAGAGACCAAACAAGACTGTAGTCAATGCTATCTCACACTAGATTAACATACTATATATAGCAATCAAGGAATAATATGAGGAGATCTTGTATTAACAGTGGCCTGTACGGTTAACTACATACATCATCTTCTTATCTATACAGTGCAATATCTGTGTGGAATATCTCCTTCCAACACCTACGCACTTTAGCCAACAACCACTGGCCAGCCTCTCGACAACAACCAGACACTTCGGCCTTCCACCACTTCGGCCTTCGACACAATTCCAACCATACGAATGAATGAGGGAAGGGTCTTATTTATACAACTAGGAAGTAGTTGCATCCTCCAACTACCCGACACTTCATCATTGTTTTAATTACATTTGACATGCATTTGACTTACATTGACATTTCATTTCATGAGTCACTTTATGGCGTAACCCTACATAACATTACACATTATCATATGAAATATTACATTATGACTTTATTTATTATACATATGCAGATTTTGTCAAACACATTGCATATGAACTACAAAAATAAGACAAAATGACAAAACTTATTCACTAATTACGTAGACATCAATTTGCCTACCTACATCTATCTCCTCCTCTAAACTTGTTGGCGTTCACGACAACACATGAGCTGAACACTAGGGATAGAAGCACTAAACAACGTACTAGAATCTCTTGTCATGCTCCTTCCACTTTCTTCTATTCCATACATCTTCTATAGCTGGTATCACTTCAAGTTGTTGCTCGTAACACATTGTTCTCCAATTGCTCACTCCACTTTTTGCAATCAGTCGTATCATTAGCTTGGTCAACATGACCAACATGAGGGGCAACACTCATCACCATTTGTGTTGGGGGTCAAGGGGCAGCGCCCTTTGCATGTATGGCTCCAATTTAAACAACTTCCCTTGCATTTTGGTAGACTTCACTCGACCCACTTAAACAACTTCCCCTCGGCTTCAATTTGCTTCTTTCTAGCTCCAAATGACTGTTTCTTGACCTTTGACGGCCCTGCCTTAGCCTTTGACAGGCATCCCTCTCCTTGTATGGCACCTCCTTGTACGACAGGTCCTTGTACGACACCTCCTTGAATGGCAGGTCCTTATACGACATCTCCTTGTAGGACAAGTCCTTGTATGGCACCTCCTTTTACGGAAGGTCCTTGAAGGGCAAGTCCTTGTAGAGCACTTCACTTGTACGACTCTTGCTTGTATGACAAGGACTTGTACGACACTCACTTATATGACGATCACTTTTTTGGCTATCGTTTGTACGACACTCACTTGTACGACCATCATTTGTATAGCAACACTCACTTGTGTGGCAACTCTCATTGGCACTCCTTGATGACACTCCCCATACGACACTCTTGGACGACACTCCTCATCAGCACTCCTTGTCAGCACTTCTTAATGGCACTCCTTGTATGACAATCTTCGTCGACAACCTTTGTACCACTATTCATTGGCAATCTTCGTACTATTCTCTTTTTATGACAACACTTTGTAAGGTAACTCGCCATATGGCGTTGGCATTTTTGCAACTTTTTCCTGTGCAACTTCAACTTGTTAAATCTGAATATGACATTGATATTGAATGAAGAGAGCTAAACATAACAAGGAGCAACAAAATAAAGATGCAAACACAAAACAAGAGAATAACAAGGGAAACCCCCCTTGGGGGATGTCCAGACATACCACTTTTTTTCATTAGCAATCTCAAATAAATACTACATTGCATCTTCTACAAGGCAAACCCTAGCATCTGTCGTTGCCAACTCACATGTGCATGCAAGGTGACACCTCATCCTTACATACACATTGACACCTCATCCTTGGACTTTGATCCATATTACAAATGTGTGATTACATAGGCATTTAATGCCAACATTCCCCCCTTAATGACATATTTGTAATTTTGCAGTACAAACAAGTATTTTTGACACAACCCTTCATGGGCACAAGCTAAAACCAGTCCTTTCGAAGACAAGTAGCCTTAACCCGGTTACTACCAACCTCTAGACCTATAACTTCCACCAGCTATATCCAGTCATTCCAAGACCTAGCCACCCTACAAGCTACCTCTAGCCTTCTAAACACATTAGCTTCACCTGTTACCCTCAGCCATATACTGGCAAGGTAACAAAAAATTCCAAAAAACCACTTTTAAAACATTACAAATATTACTGGAGCTAACTCTGAGAACATTACACTAGGCAACCACCACTAGCATCCACACCAGTCTCTTTTGGGCACAACTACACCAGTTATAGTAGCATTAACAACCCTACAAGCTACACCAGTTATAGTAGCCAATAATCCAACTACACCAGTTACAGTAGCTTCTTCAGGTACGAGCTACACCAGCTACAGTAATTAATACTTGCCCCAAACTTGTGGTACAACCAATAAACCATCTTAGACATTCTTCAACAACTTTGCAAAACACAAATCTAAGGTTTCAGATTTGCACAACACACTAAAACAGGAAGAATACTAGTTGCAAAATGAAACCTCATGCATGGACACCTCTGCAACTTGCATAATAAAACCACTAGAACGTGCATTTCCAGCCTTAAACTCTAGCACCTATTCAGAAAATAAACATCTGAATACAAATAAAACATAGTGTTGCTATCGGAGCTCACTAGGTCTGCTGTTGTTGGAGTTCACCAAGTCTGCCATTGCCAAAGCTTACCAGATCTGCCACTATCGAAGCTCACCAGATCTGCCATTGCCAAAGCTCACCAGATCTACCGTTGTCGAAGCTCACCAGATCTGCCACTACCGAAGCTCACTAGATCTGTTGTTGTCGAAGCTCACCAAGATTTGAATATCAAACCCTAGCGTGAACAATTCTTAATCCAAATCTATCACTGTCGAAGCTCACCAAATCTATCATTGTCGAAGCTCACCAGATCTGTTGTTGTCAAAGCTCACCAGATTTGCTGCTATCGAAGCTCACCAGATCTACCACAAGCCATAAACCCTTGCATCTCTTCATACAATGCCATAAACTACCTAGGTTCAAGACCATAGGCTTTGATACCAAATGTTAAATCTGAACATGACATTGATACTAAATGAAGAGAGCTAAACATAACAAGGAGCAACAAAATAAATATGCAAACACAAAACAAGAGAATAACAAGGGAAACCCCCTTGGGGGATGTCTAGACATACCACTTTTTTCCATTAGCAATCTCAAATAAATACTACATTGCATCTTCTACAAGGCAAACCCTAGCATCTGTCGTTGCCAACTCACATGTGCATGCAAGGTGACACCTCATCCTTAAATACACATTGAAACCTCATCCTTGGACTTTGACCCATATTACAAATGTGTGATTACATAGGCATTTAATGCCAACACAACTACTTGTTGGATTTCTACCTCCTCAATTGAAATCAAGTTCACCTCCTCTGCTTCTTGGAGAGGGCTATAACTCTTCTCTGGCTCTTCAAACTCTCTACGCATCACTGGTTCATTTCAACTTGCAACACTTTGACATTCATGTGCAAAAGGCCCCCAAAAATGGCATTTCCAACATTGCATAATGGGTCTGTCATCAATATCATACTCAATTTTGTGTCTTCTAGTTCTCTGGTGGTTGTCATAGACTATATTACTAGTGGTATCCCCCTTGGTACGACCTCCCTTTGTGTTGCATATTCTTGTAGTGATGACCTTATGCTCTTTGAGACACACTCATCCTTGGAGTCATCATTCTTCTCTTCGGAGTCACTTCCTTCACTAACATCTCAACCCCAACACTTGAATGATGAATTACTCTCATGCCCAAAATCATCACTCTCACTGTCAGAGTCACTCTCCACATCAGAATCACTTTCATCCTTAGGGTCAATCTCATTGACATTAACATGACCCCAACACTTTAGTGATGTCTTTGCATCACTTACCAATTTCAAGGCTCACTCCAAGGCCTCTTAATATGATGTCGGAGGGACCATCCTGATATTTTTCTGATACATAGGAAGAAGTCGGTCCACGCATCACCTCTTCTTCAGTGCGTTTGATGGATCTTCCTCCAAATGGGTAAACCCACTCAACCTCCAGTTGTACGATCGAACAGGCTCTTTCTCACCTTGTTGCATTCTACAAATTTCAGCAATGATTGCATTGTCATTGTGGAACAATCAAAATTCCTTCACAAATGCATCATGCAATCATGGTACTCGCCCTTTGGCAATCTCATGTACCAATCCATTATGACTCCATGAAATGTGGTAGGGAATAAATTCCTTCAATTTGTGTCATTATCCTGCCCAATCGCTTTCCACATCATGAGGTAGAATTTCCAATGCCTGACTTGGTCTTCTATTGCTCCTCCATGAAACATTGGACACTTACACGATATGCCCAAATTGGCCTTTGTTGTGACAGGTTGACTTAACCTTGGTAGTGGTTGTTCATGTATCTCTCCTTTATCTCGTACATCATTGGGCACACCACTCACAATTTCTCTTGTGTTGGACTCATCTCGTGCACCATGAAACTTGCCATCCTTCAATTGCTCTGATGTCGGATTCTTGCCCTGCTCACCATCGAGTATACCAACCTGTAGTTGCTTCGATGTCAAACTCTATCCCGCTCACCATCGAGCACACCAACTTGCAGTTGCTCTAATGCTAAACTCTTGTCTCATGCACTATCTGACACACCATCTCACATTTGCACTGATGTCAAACTCCCGTCCCGCTCACCATCGAGCATATCAACTTGCAATTGCTCCGACGCCAAACATTCTTCATTTTCATGCAATTCCTCATTGACACCTTTTGACAACTCCTGTTGAACCTTGCTTGTACGACCCTTTAGCTTATTTGGATGGTGTTCTACTATCTTCTGTACACACCCTCTACTTGTATGGTGATGTGTCATACACACCATTGTCTTATATAGTGTCTTGTTGTCTGACGTTGCACATTTGTACGATGATGTGTCGTACATGTTGTGTTTGTACAACGGTTTGTTATACAAGCCTCCTAACTTGTATGGCAACTTGCACTTGTACGACAGGCCTCATTTGTGCAGTAGTCTATCGTACAAGTTCCATTTATACGATAGTGCCTTTCATTTGCACGACATTCTGCACACAAGTTCCATTTGTACACTGACTTATTGTTTGTCCTTCCTTTATATGGCAATTTGCCCTACCTCCTCCCTTTTGTGCACCTGCCATATGTGTCCCACTATGTGGCCCTTCGTTAGCATCAACAAACAAGTCTGCTTCTTCATCTGCGTCTTTGGTTGCATTCAATAGCTATCATTGTGCACCTTCCCAAGTGATTTGCTTCTCATAACTCTATGTCACCGAGCTTGATCCTACTTCATACAAGAAACGATGCCAGGATGTAGAAATGGAATACAACATACTTTCCCACATCCTCACGGTAAATTATCTATCATCCACCTCTCCAAGTTTCATGCAATGCTAGTTTGAACTTAACCGACAATGGTAAGGGCGCCAAATGTAGCATGGGTCAACCCAACTTCGAATAGGCAATGACACCAAATGTAGCATGACGGGAGTATTCCACACTTGGAGGAACAATTTGAATAACAAATTTTATTATCAGCCAACTTGTACTAAAATCACAACTCCTTGTATGGCAATATCTCTTGAATGGAAGCATCACTTGTTTTGCGACTTTCACCTTGCATCCGAAACTTGAAAGGAACAATACAAAACCTATCTACTGCAGCAATAAACAATGACAACACATGCAGTATACATACAATAACAATAGCAGATGATAAAGGAATATGAGCAGATCTTGTATTAACAATGGTCTGTACGGTTAACTACATACATCTTAAATATACATTGCAATGTCTGTGTGGAATATCTCCTTCCAACACCTACATGCTTTAGCCAACAACCACCGACCAACCTCCTGACAACAAGCACTCTCTTCAGCCTTCCACCACTTTAGCCTTCGACACAATTCCAACCATACAAATGAATGAGGGAAGGGTTTTCTTTATACAACTAAGAGGTAGTTGCATTCTCCAACTACCCGACACCTCATCATTGTCTTAAATTACATTTGACATGCATTTGACTTACATTTACATTTCATTTCGTGAGTCCCTTTATGACTTAGTTGTACATAACATTACATATTATCATATGAAATATTACATTGACTTTATTAATTATACATATGCACATTTTGTGAAACACTTTGCATACGAACTACAAAATAACATAAAATGACAAAACTTATTGACTAATTACGCAGACATATCAATTTGTTTGCCTACACAAGTCACTATCATACAAGTGAAGTGTCAAGCAACTACCATACAAGTGAAGTGTCAACAACTGCCATACAAATGGGGGTTACTAATGATTGCAGTTTTGGTTGACTCTTGAAATCTATCATATCAAATTGTTCCTTCAAATGTTGGAGTACTCACCACCCTGCTACAATCATCAAAGCTCCAGTGCTTGTGAATCCAGACATCTCCAAGGATTTCAAACTATATTTGGGACATACGTTAGTATAATTGTAGTTCTCACATAGAAAGATGACAAAAGGGATGAGCATCCTATATCTTTCATGAGCCATACCTTTCATAACTATGAGGAGAGGTACCACTAACATTGAAAAGCAGATGTTTGCAATAATGAAAGCCCTACGTTCGTTCAAATATTACCTCTCACAGAGCAGAACCATTGTATTTGTGGTGCATCTTGACGTTAGATCTGCCATCCTGCAAGGAGAATAAGGAGAAAAGTGAGCTGGTTGGATCAACAAGATTTAGGAATTTGACATTGAGATAAGCCAACTAAACTAATTAAGGGCTGAGATCTATGCACGAATTTGGTATGATCTTGAATAGAGGAATAGGTAGCATTTATAGATGAGCTTGAACAACCGAAGGGGCATACAACCATGGGACAAAGATCGAGATGGATGCGTGATCTTAAGGAGTACCTCAAAACGAGCACAATCCCAAGTTAGAAGACAAGAATTGAAAGGAAACGTTTTAGGAGACAGGCAATGAGCTACTTTGTGGTGAATGGCATCCTCTTCTAGAGAGGGTATGATTGAGTCCTCTTAAGATGCATTGAAAAGGATAAAATAGATGACTTGCTTAGAGCTTACCATAAAGAAAGGGGACATTACTCAGCATATACCTTTGCCCACAAAAGGGGTAAGGTATTACTGGTTCACAATCGTAAAAAATATTTTTCAATGGGTGAAAGGCTTTAAGTCATGTAATTTGTTAGTGGAGAAGAGAAAGGCCCCAATGCCCTTGTAGCCCATCATAGTCTTAGAGCCATTTCAACAATGGGGTTTAGACTTCATAGGTAAGATCAACCCCCTCTCCAGTGAACTCCATGGGTGGCTTCTTATAGCCACATATTATTTCACCAAGTGGGTAGAGGTAGTCCCAGTTAAAGAAGCTAACCAAGAAATGGTGATATAACTATTGGAAGACATCATAACTCACTTTGGGGTACCTTATGTGGTCATCATCGATAATGCATCAGTTTTTGCTTGGGGGAAGATGATTCAGTTTGTGCTTCAACACAATTTCTTGTTGAGAACATCTTCAAACTATTATTCGCAAGGGAATGGCCAGGCTAAAGCTACCAACAAAAATCTAAACAAGATCTTAAAAAGAACGATCGCATAATCCCAAAGAAATTGGCACACACAATTATGAAAGGCATTATGGGAAGACAAGGTAACCCCGAAAGCATCCACTGGACATTTGCCATACAAACTGGTGTATGGCAAAGAGGCTAATCTACCCATTAACTTGGAACTCCTGTCTTTGTAGCACTTGTAGCAACTCAAACTGGAGGATGCAAATATGACACCCTTACAAACCAGGCTGAACAAATTGCTTTTCCTCAAAGAAGAAAGAGAAAAAGCATTCACAAAGTGAATGAAGCACCAAGCTGGAGTGAAGAGATGGTTTGACAGGAAAGCGACGCCACTTGACATCAAGGAAGAGGACCTGGTCTGGAAGTGGGATGAAGATCAAGCCAAGCCTAGTCAACATACGAAGTTTGATTCTCTGTGGTATGGGCCTTATCAAGTCACCCAAATGAAGAATGCCAATGCTTTCAAATTGGCAACTTTGGAAGGATGCCCACTACCCATCTCAATTAACGGGCAACATCTAAGGCACCTCTAGGATGACTGCATGGCCTCTTTATATATAAAAGAAAAAATTTGAAGTGTCCTGCTTCGAGGGCGCCTTTCCCTCTAAACAGAGGGCCCGCTCCCCATTTTTCCTTTTAGAAAATAACCTCGCTCCAAGGGCACCCCACCCCGGATCATTGTTGCCAAAATATAATTTAAAAAAAAATTAGAACATCCCTCTCCGAGGGCACCCCACCTTGGAACACGAGACCACGCTCTAAGGGAACCTTGCCCCAAAGAGTGGTCGAAGAAGAAGAAGAAAAAAAGATCAAGTTATGGAGTGCCCCACACTGAGGGTAGGGGGGACAAACACTTTTACCCCCCATCCCTAATATTAAAAATAAAAAGAGTAGCAAACACAGGGGGTGGAGTGCTTCGCTCTAAGGGCTTAGGGGCTGCTTCCTTCCCCCGAGAAAAGAAAGAAAAAGAAATTGAAGTACTGCTCCATGCAGAGCACGCCATCCTATAGGCGCCCCACCCTGGTAGAGTGCCTCGGGCTTAGGGTGGCCCGTTCCAAAGCACCCTGCTTTTGGCGATGTGTCCCACGCTATGGGTACCTTGTTTTGGAGCACCTTGTTTTTGTGATTTTCTTGGCAAGAGGAAAACCCTTTGTTTTCTTGTCGATTCGAAAAATTCATGAGAAAAACAAGTTCTCACGAGAACTTTACAATTTTTCCTTTACTGCTGTAATCAACTCTCATTCCAGGCCATGTACCTATAATGGTCATTTAAACTCGGTAGCCATTCAAATAAACACCTGCTGCAGTTTTCAACATACATTGAGACTCAAAATCTGCCATATTTTCTAGGAAGTAATATATAACAGTCATAATTCTTCATACAATAGATTACAAATCTACAAGTCCTGTTCGTGCTTTTATATATATGTGGCCTATTTTATGACAGATTCTACCTATATAAATTTGAAAATTGGTTTATCACAGCATCATAATCAAGCATAGTTGGATAATATTTTCTCACAAGTTGGAGATAAAGTATAACTCAATAGAGGTACAATAGTAACAAGTCTATCATACAGAAACACAAAACAGAGTTTGAATCAAGGTTTATCCTGTGAGAACCAAATTGATTGCAAGGAGTCCATGTTAGGGACAGGGTTCTTCACCAATCTCAAACGGGTTAGGTTCTAACATAACCCTAGCAGAACCGCTACATACCCTTATCCATTATTGCAATCTAAGGCTCACACTCAGGTTCAAATCCAAAAGACTAGCTATCTTATCAGCAAAACCCTCTAATTTATTGTCTTGGTTGAAAATCCCTTGAAACAAAACCTCTGAAAAAGGATACAAACATGCAGGCACAGAATAAAGAGACAGGTTCTTTGCTTTGTTCCAACAAAGAGGCAGAGTTTTGCATTATTCCCTATTCCAAGAGAAATCACAGGAAGTTAAAAAGAGCCATTAGTTTTTTATATTAATTTTCAGAGGACAACAAAACCCACAATATTATTCTTAAATTTCAGAAAACAATGAAACCCAAAATAATTTCCCTTATAAAAGTATGGTTTGCATGAATAATCCAAAGCAGAATTAAACATGGAATGGTAAAAAGCCAAAAAATTCACAGAATGGACTTGGTTTAAGTATTCCGACTGGTCTTGATGCCCAAGTACCATCTCACCAACTCAAACTAGTTTCTCAACATTTCACATTGGTATAAATGCCCTAGCTCAGCAAAGTTTCTCCTTTCACCCATTTAGCATATCACCCAATATCTCAAGGATACCCATTTAAAAAACCCTCGACGAAGCTTTTCGAGCGCCAAACTTGCCTTCAAATCTGACGGCTATAGATTAGACAGGTCAGATTCAAGAGTGGGAAATGAATGCAGTAAGATTAACTGGTGCACATTGGCTTGGCATCCCCACCATCGAGGCAGAGCCATTATTTTCCCTTTTAAATGCCAAATGCGTAGAATGCAAAGCGTGAATGCTTCCCTCTTTTTTATCCTGAACCTTAACCCAAATGAGGGGTTAACTTTTAAATATGATTTTTACATATTCGGTGAAGCTTGACTTTAACTCTAGTTAGGGTGTTAACCCAACTCATAACTACTTCCCTCATAAACCACTACACTCTTTACCACATCAAAGGCAAAAAGTTCTAGAATTTGATAAGCTATTTATAGATTTTAATCTGATTTATGTAGTTCTTTTTTGTATGAATCCAAAATATTTGCAGTTATGGCTTGAATGTGTATCTATTTAGTATATTTTTGGGTAAAAAATGTTTTTGAACTTTCATAGTGAAACAGTATAATTTACAGTCATCAACAATTTTGTTGATTACAGACTTGCTTCAAGAAGACTGGCTTGCCTTCAATGGACCTTTCCTTGCAATAGAGGATCTCCACGCTATAAGTTATTCTTTTTTTTTCCATCAAAATATAGCTGGTTGAATATGAAGGTCACAATCATCATATTCGTGTACACCATCAAACTTTATACCTTGCAATAGAATATCTCCATTCTCTAAGTTGTTTTTTTCATTTAACTATTGCCACTTGAACTTAAACAGTCACCTTCTTTATCTGTATTAATTCATGAGTACACCAAAGGACCTTACATCTAGCATGTTGAGCTATTCATTTTCAGGGTTGGGTATTAATACCAACATTAAGAAATTTATGTTACAAAAGCTAAAGTATATACTTTGAAGTGTGAAGGGAAAGTTGATCATGTTTGTTTAGAATGAGTCCATAGAGACTGCATGTCCAAATGCCTACAAGATGGAAGGCTTAGCAGATACCTCAGTTTAGGAGAACCAAGTCCAAGGAAAAAAAAGAAAACACATTAAGAAACTAAAAATAATGATCCCTGGCCAAACAAAACACCTTGACAGATAAGTTCATTTTCTTTTACATGTAAATTGGTGAACATCCACACTCACCTTTTGAATGCATGAGAATAATCCACTAACAAGCTGAGAATGTGAACTTGTGCCCAGCCTCATCCAGGTTGACTCAAAATATTACAGTTACATTAACACAAAGATCATGTCCAAAGGTTCTTTTGCTCGAGATATCATCATGGCAATTCCTTTGAAAGTAACTCATTGCCACATTTTGCTAGGGGTAAAAGAATTTTGAAAATTTCGAGCAGGTTGTTGCCTTCCTCCTTCCTCAGTGCTCTTTCCAGTTTTCTTGTTTCATTTTCAGTTTATTCAGTTTCCAGTTTCCAGAGCAATCTTCAGATTTGGATGCATTGTTTGAAAGAAAAATGTAAAAATTTGCTAAGTGTTGGCCCATGCCCGCGATCGCCGTCGCTTTCGGGCGATTCCTGGTAGCGCGAGGCATTTCAGCGACATAGAGCAGCATTGAAAAGGGCTTAAAAAATTACTAAGTGTTGGGTGCACCCGCGATCGCCGTCGCTGCTGAGCGATCCCTAGTGACGCGGGTAGTTCGAGCGATCCGGAGCGAGGTTTTAAAAACGCCTAAGTGCCGACGATCGGGATCGTCGTCGCTTCCCAGCGACGCCCGTCGTCGCACCACATTTCAGCGACAGGGAGTGCCATCAAAAGAAAAGACAAATTTGGCTAAGTGTCATCGTGCTCGCGATCGTCGTCGTCGATCGACGACGACCGGCGTTGCAATGCTTTTTAGCACGCGACGGAAGGAGGAAGCAGCCCTTGACCGCGATCGCTGTTGCTGCCTGGCAATGCTCGGTGTCGCACGTTTTTTTAGCGACGCGTGAAAGGGAAGGAAAACAAAGAAAATTTGCCAAGTGTCCCTGCTCCCGCGATCGCTGTCATCGCCCGCCTTTCCCAACAACGCTGCAGAATTTTAGCGATTTGCAGCATGGAGCCCTCCCGAGATCGCCGTCGCTCACCAGGATTTCTCAAGATCGCTCAATTTTTGAGCGCTTGCTAGCTTGCGCCTGAGGTCGCTCCTTGCCCCAAATCTCGAGATCGCCATTGCTATTCAGTGATTCTTAGCATCTTTTCATTTTTCAGCGACCTCCGGTAGTGATCAGTTTAGAGTTTTAAAGCTAGATTCCCCTAGTTTTCAGAGTTGCTAAGGCAAAGAGCACCTCCCAAGGTAAAAAATGAGCATAATTTCAGAGTACGGGGTAGGTAAGCTTTTAAAGCATATCCATGGCACGTGAGTGCAAATCTCTTCCCCCATCCCATCAAGGTGACCATGTCAGGTCCCTAGAGAGCCTGCAAAGGGCAAGCCATACCAACCGCATCAATGAGATACGAGGTTTCAACTACTACGCCCTTTCAGAGCACCTGTAAACACAAAGAGGCAGAATCCCAGGGATACTCTGCCATCTGACAGAGGTCAAGTTTCGATTGCCTCGCCTGTTTTGGGGGGAAAATGTCAATGTAATGGGGGAAAATTCTGCTATAAATAGCAAATCAATTCATTGTAATCGGGGGGAACATATTGCTAGAGAGCTCTGCTGTGACAAAACACTTCTTTTAATACAAAGCATCCTTGGCTTTGCTATTTGTCTCTTTCTTTTATGCTGCCTTCTGCAAGTATTTTTGCATCGTGTCATTTATTTTTTTGATTGTTGTCATTCTGAATCCTGGATTGTTAAGATCCTGCTATAAAATAAACTCAAATAACACACTCTCACACAATTGCTTGGAAATAAACTCACATAAACATCATATTAATATAACAGAAATTTGCATAAAGAACAATCTCACAATAAGACAGAATCGCAGGCCTCTTCGAGGGGGCAACCTCCTTCAATACTTCATTAATTTGCAAAAATATGGTTACATTGGTGCCTTTTCGGGTATTTAAGGAGTTTCCTTCCAAGGTTGGCTTACATGCAAAATGCCACCTGGATTACATGCATAATGCCACCCGAATTACATGCATAGTGCCACTTTGAATTACATGCACAATGCCACTCGAATTACATGCATAATGCCACACGAATTACATGCATAATGCCACACGAATTACATGCACAATGCCACCTATCTACCATGTGTTACATAAAAAGGGTGCCATTTGTCATAGGCACTACCTAAGCTAAAACTTAGAACATTACAAAATATTAATCATGGGTACTACCCACGTTCACTAGGAATTATTACATCGTGGAAGTTATTACATTAAGGGTTAGGATGAGATCCTAACATGCCCTTCTCCTTGAAGAAGCTTTGTCCTCAAAGCTGAAAATGAGGAAACTGTTGTTGGAGTTGATGGAGAGACTCCCATGTAGCATCCTCAGGTTGAAGTCCACGCCACTGAACCAGGACCTCTGTGATGGTACGGTTGCGCAGAGTGCGAGTTCGACGATCCAGCAGCTGTTCCGGTGCAAGTAAGATGGAGCCTTCTTCATCCAATTCGGGGAGTGTTGATTGAACCTGTACCTTTGTGCCCACAACTTTCTTGAGAAGGGAAACATGAAAAACAGGGTGGATCTTGGAAGTGGGGGGAGAGCCAATTTGTAAGTCGTGGGACCAATCCGTTGTAGAACCTGATAAGGACCATAGAATTTTGGAGCGAGCTTCTGACACCTGCGGAGTTGTAGGGATGATTGTTTGTATGGCTGTAAGCGAAGGAAGACCATATCACCCACATCAAAACTGCGCTCGTAACGATGCTGATCAGCTTGTTGGCGCATCCGATTCTCGGGGCCATGTTCAAATTCTGCTTGAGTTGGCGGAGGACCTCGGTGTGTTGACTCGTAGTATTGTCGACGGCCTGGACCTTGGAGCTGCCCGAAATGTAGGAGGAAGGCGTGAGTGGAGGGCGCCCGTAAACTGCCTCAAACGGTGTGAGTTTGGTGGCGGTATGATAGGAAGTGTTGTACCACCATTCAGCCAAAGAAAGCCATTTTGCCCAATGAGTAGGATGATCGGAGGCAAAGCAACGAAGGTAGGTTTCCAAGCATTTATTAACAACCTTCGTTTGACCATCCGTTTGCGGATGGTAGGCTGAACTCATTTTGAGCTGAGTCCCCTGCAACTTAAACAACTCTTGCCAAAAATTGCTAGTAAAGGTGGGATCACGATCAGATACAATGGAGGTGGGCATGCCATGAAGGCGAAATATGGAGTCAAGAAAAATTTGGGCAATAGTGGATGCTGTGTAAGGATGGGTTAGGGCACAAAAGTGAGCATACTTTGAAAGGCGGTCCACTACCACGAAAATAATAGACTTGCCTCCAGATTTAGGTAGCCCTTCTATGAAGTCCATGGAGATGTCAGTCCACACCTGATCTGGTATCGACAATGGTTGAAGAGTGCCCGGGGAGCGCACTGTTTCTCCTTTCATCCTTTGACAAGTGTCGCAATCCGCTACAAAAGAGCGAATGTCCTGTTTCATACCTTTCCAAAAGAAGGTGCGCTTGAGTCGCTCATAAGTTTTTAGGAACCCTGAATGGCCAGCAGATGGAGTAGCATGTGATTCCTTCATGAGGAGTTCTCGAAGTGGGGACTTAGGAGGAAGAACCAGGCGTTGATGGTAACGCAGATCCTGGCCATCCCAACTATATCCCGGTGTAGACTCGGATCATCCCTAAGTGAAGCAACCAGGTCTTTCAAATCTGCATCCTGAAGTATTTCCTGACGTAAGGGCTCAATCCATTGGGGCAAGGGTGCAGAGATGGCACACAACATACTAAGGGTCTCAAATTGGCGAGAGAGAGCATCTGCCACAAGATTTTCCTTCCCTTTTTTGTACGTGATGTCATAATCATAGCCCATGAGTTTTGATACCCACTTTTGTTGCTCTGGGGTGGCAACTCGTTGTTCTAGAAAGTATTTCAGACTCTGGTGGTCAGTTTTGATGGAGAAATGGCGCCCAATGAGGTAAGGCCGCCAATGCAGGATCGCATGCAATATTGCCAACATTTCCTTGGCATATGTGGATTTCCCCAAATTGCGATCGATAGGGCTTTGCCGGTAAAAGCCAAAGGGCGTCCTTCTTGCATCAATACCGCCCCAATACCACGACCATAAGCGTCACTTTCAATGACAAATTTTTTAGAGAAGTCTGGCATGGCTAAAACTGGAGTGGTGGTCATGGCATGCTTGAGGTCCAGGAATGCTTGCTCAGCCGGCCCTGTCCAAGTAAAAGAATCCTTCTTCAACATGGAGGTGAGGGGGGCGGCTATCTTTCCATAATTGCAGACAAATTTACGGTAATATCCTCGTAAGCCCTAAAAATCCTCGAAGCCCTTTGAGTGTGCGAGGTTTCGGCCATTCTTGGACTGCTTGGATCTTCTTAGGGTCAACCTTGACACCATCCTTTGAGACAATGTGTCCCAGATATTCTACTTCAGCCAAACCAAAGGAGCACTTGGACCTTTTTGCAAACAGTTTTATGGTCGGCCAGTAGGTTGGAGGGTTTGATCTACATGATTGAGATGCTCTTCCCATGTGTGACTGTAAATCAAGATGTCATCGAAGAACACAAGGATGAACTTCCGCAAGAAAGGGCGAAAGATGTTGTTCATCAAGCTTTGGAATGTGGAAGGAGCATTTGTGAGACCAAATGGCATTACCAAGAATTCATAATGACCTTCATGAGTGCGAAAAGCAGTTTTAGGAATATCTTCATCCCTGAGCCGGATCTGATGGTACCCATAGCGGAGGTCTAGCTTGGTGAAGTACATGGTCCCATGTAATTCATCTAGTAATTCATCAACCACAGGGATAGGAAATTTATCCTTGACAGCTTATCTTGTTGAGTTCTCGGTAGTCAATACACAATCGCCAAGAGCCATCCTTCTTGAGGACCAGTAAGACCGGTGCAGAGTAGGGACTAGTACTAGGCCGAATGACACCCGCCTTGAGTAATTCCTCGTATCATCTTCTCAATCTCTCGACTTCATGGCATGGGGGTACCTGTACGGTCCGATATTGGGAGGTGTACTATCCGGCAATAATGGAATGGCATGGTCATGAGAGCGATGCGGTGGTAGTGTGGTTGGTTCTGAAAAGATGGCCTCATGTTTGTGGAGAATCTGTTGTGTGTCCTGGTGGGATTTCACCCATTGGGGATGTGGATGGTTGGATGGAGAATAGTTGTGCAATGACCCCACGTGATGATTTCTTGAGCAATTTCTCCATGCCGTTTGAACTGATAATTTGAGGTGTTCCTACCGGGGAGCCCTTGATGATGTGTGTTTGTCCGTTTTGGGAGAACTACATCCAAAGTTCAACAAAGTTCCAACCGATAGTGCCCAACGTACTCAACCATTGAGATCCCAAAACAATATCACATCCACCCAACTGGAGGGCAAACATGTCCTGCTTGAGTGCATAGTCCCCTATCTGGATTTTAACATTGCGACACTTTCCTTTACAAGGTAAGGTTCCCCCATTGGCTACCATGACCTCAAAGGAATTACAAGTGTGGATATAGCAATTTGCCCACCGAGCAACTCTAGGGTCAATGAAGTTGTGCGTGCTTCCCGAATCCGTAAGGATGGAAAGACGTTGGCCCTTGAAAAATCTCGTAACCTTCATGGTTTGAGGAGTAGTAATGCCCGCAAGGGCATGGACCGTAATTGCTGTCTCAGGTTCCCGTTTCACTTCTTCTTGTGGAGGAGGTGTTTCTCGGAGGGTCCTCATCCTTATCACTCTCATCAGAGGTATCGGGTTCTTCAACATCTATCAGGAACAATTTTTTGTGTGCACACTTATGCCCTTTGAAAAACTTTTCATCACAATTGTAGCATAATCCTTGGGCACGACGTGCATCCATCTCTTCGGTGGTGAGGCGCTTTGGTGCAGCAGGTTTATTATCAACTGGGTTTTGGGCTCTAGGAGGAAATGAAGGTCTATTTTGCAGAAACTTTGATGGGCGTCTTTGGGCAGAGAGTTTAGATTCGGCCAGACGGGCCAAACTGATAGCTTCCATCATAGTTCGTGGTTTCAACATTTTTACTTCTGCTTGGAGTTCCACCTTCAACCCACTGATATAACAACTCCGGAAGAACCCTTCACTCAATCCTCTTGTCCTATTGGCCAATTTTTCAAATTAAGCTTGGCACTCTCGGACCGACCCTCGTTTGTTGTAGTTTGGTCAAGGATCCCGTAAAGTCCTCATACTCACTAGGACCAAATCGAGTGAGTAGTTGGGATTCAAAATCCTCCCAAGAGAGATTTGGGTAGGCAAGACGCAACCATTGAAACCAAGTGTAGAGCCTCGCATTCCAAGTTAAAGGAAGCCTTCTGGACTCGATGAAATATGGGTACATTATGAAGTCGAAAGAATTGGTCAACCCGACATAGCCACCCATCAACATCCTTCCCACTAAATTTGGGAAAGTCCAATTTGGGCATTCTAAAGGGTGGATCATGGTCACGATTCCTTGTAGAACTCTCAGCTTGGTATTCTGATTTGGGTGGTTCTCTTCTCGCTTTGTTGTCTACTTCTGTCAATGCTTCTTCTAAGCGATTGCTAGTGGCCTCATGCTCTAGGCGAAGACCTTGGACTTCTTCCCTTATGGAGTGAAAAGCCGAGTTCAAGTTCTCAATGGCTTTTGTTAGGGATTCCAAGTGTTCTAGTTCTTTCTGGTGTCCACGGGTACCCTGGGCCATTTTTTAGACCTTTTGTGACCAGTTACTAAAAATAGAATTGAATTTTTAGGACTTACTATTTTTAGTAAGTGCCCAAAAAAGTGCTTGGGTGCTATATATCAAAACGATCAGCTTAAGGAGGTGGTCACAATGAGCTATATCTCTCAACACTACTTTTTGGCACCCCGCACTTTTTTTTTTTTATCTCCTCGTTTTGCTGAGTCTAACGGTGTTTACAGTTTCTAATTCTGAGCTACTGAGCAAAAGTTGGGTACTGGAGCACTATCTATAACTGGCCGTGTTTCACACTCAAGATTCTCTGTATTTTGTAGGTGACTGATATGACAGTTCTGTTTCGACCTCGAAGACTGTGAATTCTGCCCTGACTGTGCTGACCTCTCCGACTCGACCGACTCGACCGTGGATCGCCATCGTAAATTTTATCGTTATTCTCCAGATCGTCAACTTAAGTGTCACCCTCATGGCTTATCCCGAATGCATGTCCCTTCTGTTATTTTTTTAGTAGAGGACTCCTTTCTCATATGCTCACTTTTGAAATGCAGGTTTACGAACAGGGATGTTTGGATTTTTATTTTTATTTTTTATTTTTATATTTTTTTTTTGCGTTTTTTACAGGTTGAAGTTTTAACAGAACCAGGGAATGCTAAGTATAGGAGTATGTACCACCCATAGGCCCTCTAATATACCGACAGTGACGAACAATAGTGCTCGGACCAATATTTCAGGCCACTACTCAAGGAGGATTCCACACATACCCTTGAGCACACTACCCGCCTCTCCGACAATACGGGAGGGTAATCGTCCGGGATGTCGTGTCCCGTAGACTATGAGTAATACAAGGCCGAAGAGCTTCCTAATGGCTAAAAGTTTGTTTAATCCTAGATGGTCTCCCCGATATACCCGAAGATACGTGGGAGCTCAAGTCCGTGCGCGAGTTCTCGTCTCGAGGCCTCGGGTATTGGAGCCTCGATCGCCCCTCACTTCACTAGACGCTTTATGGGCTATCTAGCTTAGCCAATAACGACATATCCTTCACGATATTTTAAAACCCCCGGTACAGGGTTTCTACCTACTCAACTAAAAATATTTTTTTTTTTGCTTTTGGTCTGGAAAAAAAAATGCACTGTATTTTTTTTGGATTTTTTTTTTTTTAA
This sequence comes from Wollemia nobilis, assembly GCA_028583015.1. NCBI lineage: Eukaryota > Viridiplantae > Streptophyta > Pinopsida > Araucariales > Araucariaceae > Wollemia > Wollemia nobilis. Next base: position 3,444,028 of record JAQPPZ010002381.1, on the reverse strand, counting down.
TAAGGAAAAACAGAAATGGGAAAAACACACAGAATTTATACCTAACAGGCGGATTGGATGGCAAGAATCGTTGCAGTTGCAGTAGAACTTGGCCCTGGAAAGCGCTCTGATACCACTTGTTAAGATCCTGCTATAAAATAAACTCAAATAACACACTCTCACACAATTGCTTGGAAATAAACTCACATAAACATCATATTAATATAACAAAAATTTGCATAAAGAACAATCTCACAATAAGACAGAATCGCAGGCCTCTTCGAGGGGGCAACCTCCTTCAATACTTCATTAATTTGCAAAAAGATGGTTACATTGGTGCCTTTTCGGGTATTTAAGGAGTTTCCTTCCAAGGTTGGCTTACATGCAAAATGCCACCCGGATTACATGCATAATGCCACCCGAATTACATGCATAGTGCCACTTTGAATTACATGCACAATGCCACTCGAATTACATGCATAATGCCACACGAATTACATGCACAATGCCACCTATCTACCATGTGTTACATAAAAAGGGTGCCATTTGTCATAGGCACTACCTAAGCTAAAACTTAGAACATTACAAAATATTAATCATGGGTACTACCCACGTTCACTAGGAATTATTACATCAGGGAAGTTATTACATTAAGGGTTAGGATGAGATCCTAACATGGATCACAACATTGGCAATTAAGTAGATCTGGAATACTGAATGAAGGATACATAGGATAGAATAGCAATAGCAGTTTCTGTTACATGCTTTGTTTTGATTGTTGTTGGTTTGGATGCTAATTTGTGATCGTGCTGCTTGTTCTTCCCCACCTAAAACACATGAGATTTCATTTCTTTCAGCATTTTTATCTCTTTCCAACACTTTTATCTAAAAAACCAAGTAGATTAGTATAGGAGCCGGCCTCCTCCGGAGATTGGCACGGAAGGCATTCCTTCCTTCCGGCCTTTCAATCTACTGGGTGAATCTAGGGCATAAAAGACTAAAATCCTTTTCTAAGTGGCAGATTCGTAACCAACAGTTTCTCTGGCATGCCTGGTGGGACACAAGTGTCACACCCCATAAGTAGTATTGAAGCATTGGTGTTCGCTTCAGTGCTGTCAAAGAACACCTGGCGACTCTGCTGAACCTGAATACTCTCTGAGTCTCAAAGACTGGTTCAATATCAAAAGCTTCTTCATGCATACAAGATCGAGAGCTAGGAACGCAGGACAAGAGGTGCCTGATTTTTACGAGCTTGACATCAACGCTGCTGGAGAGCACCCGAGGCTGATTGATTATCAAGCCCATCAAGACGAAGTTTTCGAGCATACAACTGAAACTGAGGAGATAGCTTCAGAAAGCACTGACAACTACCACGATCCTGATCAAGACGATCAAGACGCAGACATGGCGAAGACAGCGTACGAACATATTCAAGACATCCTGGCCTTAGCTGCGCTTCATGCCATCACTAATGAAAGTATCAAGACCCGGCGAGGTAAGCTCCTATACTGGTATAGATCCTTGCCGAAAGGTGTTATTACGAGATGGGCTCAACTGGTCGGACGACTAGTCAAAGGATTCAACAAGTCTCCAGATCCATCCTCATTACTGCACCAATTCCAAATCATTCAACGACATCCACAAGAGGAGATATCAGACTTCAATGTGAGGTTTGCGCGGTCCTGGAAAAGAGTGTCCCCTACACTACGTCCTTCCGATGGACAAGTTGCCCATTACTACCTCAGAGCGTTTAACTCAGACATTTGTTTGGTCATGAAGTTGGCCTGCATTAGTACTTTCCTCGATTTGTATGAGGTAGCCCAGAGGGCAGAGCTAGATATGATTGCCATAGGTAGACTCCTGCACAAAATGCAGCCGCCAATATACCCAGATTTCCCTCAATCGCAATATCCACCAGCATCTGCTCAAACGCCTTCTTCATATCCCCATCCACCATGGAATCCTGCACCTGCTGTGTCTCAATTCCCTGCTCAAGTGCATTTTCCTACACCACCAGCACCTCAGCTTCCATCTACACCGTAATATCCAGCACTTCCCGCTCCTCCACAATACCCGACATTGCCTCCAACACCTCCATTAACTCTATTACCGTCGTCGGCCCAACCGGTACATACTGTCGATGTGCAGTCCAAAATTCTGCAAGTAGAGTCGCTCACTTCCGTTTGCCAGACACTGTCTAACGACATGGCGGTGATGAAGAAAAAACAGGCCCAACAGGAATTTATTCCTAGACGGCCATATCCTCCTCCGACGCTTACAAAAGACCAAGCTCAGGCCAACAGGCCTCCGACTACAAATGCTGCCAACCATGCAGGATCAAGCACTCCAGACAATGTGCAATGGTGCTCTACATGCAATGACCCTCACGGTGAAGCACCTTGCATGCTGCATCAACATTATGTCCAAACTCTTGCAAGCAAACCCGGAGGAGCAAGTAAACATGATTCGGGAAGAGGAGCGTAACTTTACGATCTCAGAGGAGAATCCGGTGTCAATTTTGACCAAGGAGGGAAAAAGGCCAATCGAGGTCGATGCGGCCCAGATGAAGCCATTAAAGGTGTATGCCAGAAGAGTTGCAACTCGCTGTAGAAGCTCCTGATAAAACGTCTGTGCCTTCGCCCGCAAAGGAGAAGCCGCCACCAGCCAAAGCTCCAGTGACTCAACCGCCAACCGAAACCAAAGAGCAAGCTCGAGAAAAGCTCAAGTATCCGTTGCTGACAAAGCGACAGATATTTGAGGCAACACAACAGTACCGCACTAGGTACGAGCCAACGAAAGAAACGGAGGGCCCATCTTCGTTGGCCTACAACATTGTTGACGTGCTCAAGAAAACCCTGGCGAAGATTAACATGTATGATGCACTTCAGCTCTGTTGAGTGTTAATTTGTCATATTACAAATAATAACACGCAACTTAGAGTCTCGAACAAAAGACTCTTTCTTCCAAAAAAATAATTTATTTTATTTTCCTTCCTTTTATTATTTCTCCAAGCTTCTTTGTGAAACAGCTTTTACGTATATAAAAATGAATTTTAATTTTAATACATACAACTGATATATCCCAGAATAACTCAAAATCCTGCAGATAGCTGTTAACAAGGGGCCTTTGTTGATTCTCAATGAACTTTATAATCTTGACTTGTTTGATTAATCAAAAATAAACAAAAATCCTTTTGATGTTCTAATATTCACAATTTATTTTAAGGTTAACCTGTTTGTTTTATCTCTATTCAATAGTTCTCGTTATTTCAGTTGTTAGTCTCCGACATGAAATTAAGCATATCAAGGAATAAAACAGAAACTGTTATTTTGAATCAACTGGAAAATAATGAAGGATATTAAAATGGTTCACGATCTCCTCCTTGCAAAATCCCAAGTTAAGAGATGAAATCCCCAAAACAACCCAACCGATCAGATCTGTACTAACACACAATCTAATCAGATCAGATGCAAGACTCTAAGGAAAAGAATATAACTGCATCATTCTACCATTCACCTATCGTAACCCACCCATGGCGTAAACGAAATAGATACAAGACAAAATGATGCAACGGAAAGATTGACAATAAAACAATAGTTTTGGCTTCGATCTCCTTTTGATTTTACACACAAAAGTCGTGTTACCAAAGAAAAATCCTTTATTTCAATAAGTAATGCTTTTTTTGTTACGCTCTCCACTTCGTATCCATCTACATTTCTGCTATTTAACCTTTCTGTCGCGCGTTCTTGGCTGCTCCATGACGCTTCGTTTCGACTCCCGAGACCCTTCGCTTCAATTCCCGCCTTTTGGTATTCTAACCCTTGCATGCAATCGTAACGCTCGATCTCTCGCGCCGAGAATCGTTGTTATGAAACGTTACTCTGGTTCTGTCATTTCTACCACGTGTCCTACGTCTCCTGCACCTTTCGTAACGCTTTCCCGCGGAAATCCCGGTAGAATTTGCATTCGGCCTCTTCCGTTTCCTAGCCGCGATAACGCGACATGTCGCGATATCGCGACATGCTCTTGGTCCGTACGCCCGCAATAGCTCGTTGTAGCGATATCGCTACCACTTTGGTTCCGAGCCTTCCTTTCAAAAAGTGGTAGCGATAGCTACCACTTTGATTCCGAGCCTTCCTTCGATGAAGTGGTAGCGATATCGCTACCACTTTGGTTCCGAGCCTTCCTTCGATGAAGTGGTAGCGATATCGCTACCACTATGGTCTCGAGCCTTTGCTTCACGAAGTGGTAGCGATTCGCTACCACTTTTCCTTCGAGCCTCCGCTTCACGAAGTGGTAGCGATTCGCTACCACTTTTCTTTCGAGCCTCCGCTTCACGAAGTGGTAGCGATTCGCTACAACTTTTTCTTTCGAGCCTCCGCTTCACGAAGTGGTAGCGATTCGCTACCACTTTTTCTTTCGAGCCTCCGCTTCACGAAGTGGTAGCGATTCGCTACCACTTTTCTTTCGAGCCTCCACTTCACGAAGTGGTAGCGATTCGCTACCACTTTTTCTTTCGAGCCTCCGCTTCACGAAGTGGTAGCGATTCGCTACCACTTTCAACCTTGTGCTTCCTCTCGGCAACTCGTAGCGATGGAGAGACAGGTCGCGATTTCGCGACCCTTTCAACACTTAGGCATTTTTCTTCTCTTCTTCATTTTTAGCATCCGGGTCTTTGAGATCTTCCCTAAAACCTGCAAAAACAAAGGTGGGTACTGTTGGTTACGAATCTGCCATGAGGAAAGGATTTTTGGTTAATGCGCCCAGATTCGCCCACCAGAATGAAAGGCCGGGAGGAAGAGATGCCTTCCGAGCCAATCTCCGGAGAAGGCCGGCTCCTTTTGGGGGGGGACTTGATTTAAGCTAAAGGGAACAGGAAAGAAATAAATGAACCGAAAGAGACAAATGTACGTAAAGAGATACAAATATGTCCAAAGGTTGGTGGGGGGAACTAACAGTACGGGAACACACCAATCACCGCTACTTACTGCATACAAACACAGAGCATGACAAGGAACTACAAAACCTAGGCGTACTTCCAATACACCAGCAGCGTATGCACAACTTCAATAGCTCCCTAGCAAACATTCCCTACAAGGAACTAACAGCAGGGGATCGTATCAATCACCAGATACGTACACTGACAGGGGTAGAAAGTAAACCTAGAGATGTCAGAGCCAGGTATATGTGTTAGGTAGAGAGTTTAACCGCACAGCTTCAATGGCTCCCTAGCAAACATTCCCTACAAGGAACTAACAACTAGGGATCGCATCAATCACTGTGATACGGGCCAGCAACGTCACACATAACTGATGGAACTGCTACCAAATTTATTATGAATGCTTTAAATAATGAAGTACATAAGGTGCTTTAAACAAGCAATGCTAGAGGAACCTGATCGCCAAATGCCGAAGTGAATCAACGAGCCGCGACACAGGTGGGCCTAAGGCATATAATGAAAGACAAAGATAAAAGAATAAAGACAAGAGAATGTAACCGTGCATACAGATTGTATTCATAAGCAGAAGCATGGTTACAGTAAGCACAGTAGTTCCCTAACAAACATTCCCCTTCGACCCTTTACAATGAATTTCAGATGGGCTTTTATAGCCCGAGTCCCACCCGTTACATTAATGGGCACAGAGTCCTAGTCAAACATGAGCTGACAGAAGCGGCGAAAGAACTGCAAATGCTGACCTTTTGTCGGACTGGGCTGTACCCGCAGCATGGTCTTCCCGGAAGTCGGACAGCCTACGTGGCGGAGTGCTGGGTAAATCTTCAAGTCGGCAGGCTTGCTAGTAGCTGGAGCAGGTGAAACCTCATATCAGCTTTGAATGAGGCTATTAACGCAGGCGGTACAGGCATACTTATCCCTTTTGGTCGGTAGTCTTGGTTCAAATCCCGAAGCTGGACACTTGTCTGATGATGGGCTATGCTGTGTGACACATGCCTGCCTTAGAGGGCAGCCTATCCATCTTTGCTTGGGATCGGGGCTCCTTGGGATGCGTGCAGAAATCGCGTGCGCTGGGGAAGGCCTTCAAGCCTTGGTCAAATTTCGGGTTTGTTCCCCTACCGTACACTCGTCAAGGGCGCATTCCGGCTCGTTGAGAAGTCGAATCGCGCACGAGCGAACACCGGTGTCTCGCCGTCATATGGACCTCGCTCCGACATTTTATCTTTCTTCTGCATTGACCTGCCAGTCTGCCAGCTGAAAGGTGCGCCCAGGAAGTGGGGCGAAGTCGGACTTCGCACCAAAATTGGGCGAAGTACGAACTTCGCACCAAAACTGGGCGAAGTACGCACTTCGCACCAAAACTGGGCGAAGTGCGAACTTCGCACCCAGACTTAGCCAATTTCAGATAGACTCGCCGGAAAGCCGGAAAATCAACTCGGGGAACTCCAAGGAAAAAAGGGGGAGAGAAAGAGAATGGGAAAGAAAAGGAAAGGGAGAGAAGGAAGAAAAATGGAAGGAGGAAAAGAAGAGCAGCACTATTACAAAACAATATTGAAGACATTGCACCCCGTGCAAAATGTGACAACATTTCTGGCGGCTCGCGGGGTGTCGAGCTTGCCTCGGCGCAAAGAATCCATGCCTTCATCCTTTGGGTGCAGAGGAACTTGCCTCCCCTGCCTTTTGCTGCTCTAACTGTTCTCCTTGCGGCAACTGTTCTTCAGATTCATCTTTGTCAGTTGCCTCATCGGATCTCCTTCCGAAAGGTCTCCATTTCCTCGCTTCGCCTCGCACATGCGAGTGTACGCCTCTTGGGCTGAGTGCCATGCTTCCGCTTCGAATGGCTTGCGGTCGCCTATATCTTCTAATGCTCCGTGAAAAGCAGCGACCGCGTGCAGGTCGATGGTGAGGTATCTTTTCTCTAACTCCTGAAAATAGGAGCGGATCCTGGAATATCTGGACACCATCTGAGTGACCTGACTGTCTTGAATTGGATCAGTCCAGCTATCAATTTCAGCAGTATCCGCTTCAAAGGACTCGCCAATTCTTCTTTACCCGATCTAGGGTGAGGAGCTCGCCATTCTCAACAAAACCTGGACACCCAAGTTCTGAAAGAGCGTGAAAGGGGGCCAGAAAGATATCTCTTTCATGTCCGAATGTGTCAAGCATTCGTCTGGCCACTCTCACCTCTTCAACTTTTCTGAAATATTTGTGCAAGGTCACCCTTGCACCTGCCCATTCTGCAGCGAATGAGGACACGGGGGAAAAAGGACGCCGTCGCGCTCGCGCTCCTGAAGGTTTATCGCCAGGTCCAGCCATTGCTTTGCCTGGCGCTCGGCCTCCTCTACCACAGGCTTTCCCCGGCGTAAACTTCTTGAATCCTGGATGCGAAGTCCAGGACTGCCATCGCCTTAAAGGTATGGGGCTTGCATTCCCTCAGCAAACCAGCCCTCATTTCCTTAACTTTTGTCTTTGAAAAGACAACCGCTTGAGATGTTTTCTCTGCAAGCTGCGACTGCGCCTGATTCAAAGACTCCTGGAGCTGAGAAATCTGCTCCGAGGCCGCTTTCTTTTCGTCGCTGTCGAGAAGCGGCCAGCCGGGCTTTGAATTCATCTCGTTTCTCGCCGCGCCGCTTCCAGCTGCTCGATGGACCTAGATAGGTCCTCTTCAAGTTGCCTTACTTTGTCCCGCAACGCGAAAATTTCTTCCTCGCTCCTCCGGACTCTTGACAAAGAGATTGTCGACTTTGCGCATGATCGTCCGAATCTCATACTCGTTTATCAATGTCGTCAAAGCTTTTCTCCTTTGTCTGGAGCACGTAGTCCGCCTTAGTCATTTCTCGGAGAGGCTTCTTCACTATTGGGATTATTTTCTCCGTTGTAATCACTCTCCTTCCGAAATCATACTTTGCGCGTTTTGCCGGGCGGCTATCTCTTCATGTCTCCTCCGCTTCTGTGTCTTGGCGGAAAGAGACGGAATACTCTACGGCTCTCGTTGCCGGGGGCAAGTCATCCGAGTTCGGAGGTCGTCCATAAAATCTGGTTCCCCCGGCCTAGGGATCCGCCGAGACGTCTCTCCCGCGGGGATGGGATCGGGAGGAACCCGACAGCACCTTGGAAGAATCGGTCGCTTGTGGGGGCGACCGGGAAATGGAAATGGGAGCGGCTGACACTGTGAGGGTTTGAAGCGGCTGAGGCGGAGGATGTGATGGTGAACGGACAGCCTCAGCACTGACCTCGGGCGAAGGGTTTGGAGTTGTGCTCAGAGAAAGAGAGATGTTAGGGTTCTGAGCAAACTGATCGAAAGAATGGGGACCGCTAGAAGGACGCGGAGACGGGGAGGAGGATGTGGTCATGGCTCGCCCAGATTGAGCGGGGGACTGAGTGGAAGTAGAACTGGGTGAGACTAGAGAGACAGGGACAACAAACGTACTTGCGGGCTCCGCCTGAGCCGATGCCGGGTGAATGTCTTCGCTTCTTGTCTCGGCGGCCGGCTTGGGACTGCCCAAAGGAATTGCCTCTGCGGCGGCAGGACGCGGGCCGCGGCTCTGCGACCGGTCGCTGCACTCATCGGGCTAGGGTCGCCTCGATTTTCTCAACTCTCCTCCGCTTCTTCTCTTCCGGAACAACCGTCGGATCGGGGGAAGGAGACGAGCGTGTGCAGCAGAACCGATGCTCCCACGGTAAACTTGTACCGGGGTTTGACTTGCAGAAGGTCTGCCGCGATCGGTCTGCTTTCTGGCGACGCTGGCGCTTTTATTACCTGAGGAAGTGCCTCGGGTGCTGCCTTGACTAACTTTTTTGCCTTTTCAGGCACTGCCTTAGGAGCAACGAACTGCATTGGATCGGCCCGGGTACTTGTCGGGCCGGCGCCGGCGCTTGCCGAAGTGTACAACTGTTTGGGAGGAGACCCACTTTTATAATCCTCAAAGGGGCCTCTGGGAACGTAACCTTGATATGCGAACGGCCGCAAGCTGTCATGATGCTGGTCATAGAGAACCGAGAAGTCGTCATCTACGGCCTGGTTTCTCCTTGTGGATTTATCGTGCTGCGTGCGGCATCTCATTTTCCAAAGATTCAATAATCTTCTCTTTAGACCAGCTTAAGGCCTGCAATCTTGGACAAAAATTTTTTGAACCCTGGAGATGAGAAGTGATGGTCCGGGTTTCTCTTGGGGTCATATGTCACCTCCTCGCAAGAGAAATCCTCGCCAAGGGGGAGAAGCTTCCATTAATTCAATCTTCCAGTCAAGGTCCACATGGACCACGTCGCATCTATCTTCGGTTATATCCCGGGGGCACAAATGTGCAAACTTTCCCCTTATCCCATGAGGGTCATTTTTCCAGCGCTGCGGCAGAAAAACCAGGCCAATCCGGGACAGCGCTTGCTCTAGGTAGACATGTTGTCCTACCTCAGTAATCTCAACGTTGGCCCAGGAAAGAGGGTATTGGAAAATCTGTCCTCTTTTCTTCCCTAGGCCAAACTCTTCTTCCACATAGTCCATCTGTCGGGCAACCTCCATCCCGAACAGATGCTCTGAGCACCAATAGGGCAGCAAATAGGGTTTGCCCTTGAATCCGTATTTTCTGATCACAATCCCCTGCGTCAGTCTAAAAACGTCCCCGAGCTTCTGATTTATCAAAGCACTCGTCATTTCTCTCGGGGGACGGGGATTTCACTTTCGGTGAAGACTGACATGACGAATCCCAGAAAGTTGAAGTTAAACTTGTAGTAGGACCCTTTCCGGTATAAGTCATCCATCCAGTTATAGACGGGCTGGGGCTCTCCCTTCTTGTTAACCTTCTTCAGGTTCAGGATCGGCATTTGGGGGTGTAGATGGTACAAACAAAGCCAGACCAGAACGGAACTGAAACGAAAATCGGTTGACTGCCTCTTCTGAATTTTCAACAGGCTGGAATGAATTGCGTAAGCCAGCCAGTCTGCCCAGTCGAAAGAGATGGGGCGCTTTCCGCTCCGCTGCGCCGCTGGTTCGTAAGATTCTCCACACAGGAGGCATTCTGCCAGCGCCAGCTGGTACGGGTGCACCAGCTCATCGGAGTCGCAGCCGAGGATCCATGCCAAGATGGTATATAGATACTTGCTCTGAAATTTTACCAAAGGCATGGGACCAGTCGGCCATTGTCCGGCGGAAGCGGGCGCTCAGCTCTGAATTGAGGAAATCCCTCATTCGCTTGGTGTGCGTGAAACGTCTCGCTTGTTCGTCCAGACTGATTTTTCTGAGGATGGTGCCGGAGTCATACTCCAGCCCTGGGGTGAAAGCTGGCTGCACAGTCTCCCTGCGCAGTGCGAACAAGGGTTTGCCAACGGAACTGCAAATTTGCCGGGAAGCTGGTTTATAATGTCTAACAATTAAGTCTATCAGCTCCGGGCATTGGTGGACAGGAGGGCACATGAATCTGAAGAGGTTTGATTTGTACGCCGCTCCAAAATGATGGGAGGGCGAAACTTTGTCAGCCCAGCTCTCCACATTCGCTCGCAGCTGAGTTAGGCTCATGGAAAACGAGCCGTCCACATATCCTGCCAGGTAATTCACCGGAGGTGGTGGGGATTGCCCACGCCGTACCTTCTTCGTTCGGGCCTTTGACTTTTTCTCCGGCGGAGGATCGCCTTTGAAAACTCCCGGCCGCGGCAAATCCCCTCGGTTCACTGCTCACTGGATCGCGCCGACACGGGCCTTTTTCCCTTGTCCATCTCTTCGAGTCAGCAATAATGACAGGTTCAGGCTGTCTGCAACAAATTTCGCTATCAGAGGAATAATTAGCACTGTACGAGGAATAATCTCTGCAATCTGGAATGTTGGCATGATTCTGACCCCCTTTTCTAGATAAAAACGCCATTAATGCAACGTAGGAGGGGTAGGTCGGCTGAGTTAAAACCCTTGGTGGCTGCGCAGGAGAAGGTTTAGGAAAAGACGCGCCCCGGCAGACGTGCCTTGCTTCTTTAGTTGCATTTTTCCTTGAAAAACGCGCAATCATTAATTCAGCGTTGGGGACTGCACCATGGCTGACGTTGCTGCCACCACTTGGGCACACCGCTCAAGACAAAACCTTTGGCGCGGAAACCCAGATTAATACAAGTGCAAGCGCGCCTTGGGCCCAGCATGGGGGTTTTTGAAAATTTTCATTATTATTTTTCTTTTTTAAACGCGTCCCAATGCTGGCCCGAAAAACTAGGCGCAGCCGGGCTTCGCCCGAAGTTGGGCGGGGCCCGACCTCGCCGGCGAAGTCGGACTTCGCTCGAATTTCGGGCGAAGTTCGAACTTCGCGCGAAGCGCGTGCTTGAACTCCTTTCATTTCTGTCTTTTTTTGCTGCGCCCAAGGTTTGGGCGCGGTCTGGGTCTTTGCCGCCGTGGGGCCTTCGAACACACTTAACATACCCTGCGACCTTTGGACTTTGAACAAACTGCGCAGTGAGACGCTGGGGCGGGTTCGGACTTCGGCCGAAGCTTGGGGCGAAGTACGAACTTCGCGCGAAGTTCGCACTTCGCACAAGCGTTGAGCGCAGCGCGCACTTCGCACGGGCGCTGGCCGAAGTCGGACTTCGCTGCGAAGTTCGCACTTCGCGCAAGTTTTGCGCGCAGTGCGTACTTCGCACGAAGGGTTGCGCAGTGCGGCCTTCGGTCCGCTCGTGTTTTCTCGGACAAACTTCGCAATTCGGCTGGGCCGAAGTCGGACTTCGCTGCGAAGTCGGGCTTCGGCCAACACTTAGTCGATTTTTTTTTCTTTTTTCTCCTTTCTTTCTTTGCATAGCCGAACTTCGCCCCTCCTGCAGGGCAACGACAGACTTCGCTGCGAAGTCTGTCTTTCTTTCCCATGCCGCATTTAAGCTCAAAGAAGGAAAAATAAACTGAAAGCTAAAACTGGAAACTATACATGCGGGGAAAAATAAAAACACAAGGCAAAATTTTTACAAGGAAGGGCCACTCGGGCGCCTTCAACAGCGATAAAGCTTCAAGTGGAACCCATTGACGGGGATGGGGAGGAGCTGACCCTCCATATCCGAAAGTATGTAGGCATTGAACCGATTCACCCGGCAATCCGATAAGGGCCCTCCCGCAGAGCATCAAATTTTCCGTGATTACCCGGTTTTGCCTTGTATGAGTCCCACTTAAGCACCAGGTCCCCGACTTCGAAAACTCGGGCAGTGGAGCCTTTGGCAAACCAGCCTTTAGTGGCTGCAATGTGATCCGCGAAGGCCTGGTATGCACTTTCTCTGTCTTCTTCCAACTGCAGGAGTTGGCACAATCTGTTGTCTACCGGGTCTCCGCTGCTCCTTCATCAACCATCCACAGGGCGGGGATTTCAATGTGTGATGGCATAACAACTTGCTTGCCATAGACGAGCGCGTAGGGGGACGTCTTGAGGGATTTCTTGAACGCAACTCTGTCCGCCCACAACGCCCGGTTCAGGAGCAAGTGCCAAGTCCGCTTATTCTTTTCAATGGTCCTCCGGAGAATTTTCGGGAGGTTCTTGTTAGTAGACTCGGCAAGGCCATTCCCCCGCGGGTAGTAATTAGAAGACATCTTGTGATAGATGCCAAGTCTGCCGGTGTACTCCGTGAGTACGGCGCCTACAAATCCCGGACCGTTGTCCGTCACAATCGACTCGGAACCCCGAGCGGGTAATCGGGCTCTCAATGAACCCGATGACCGTTTCTTGGTCGGCGTTCTTGGTCGGGATCGCCTCCGTCCACCGTGTGAAATAGTCAGTAGCTGTGAGAATAAACTTGTGGCCGGCGGAGGAGTTAGGAGAAATCACCCCAATGAAGTCTAGACCCCATTGTTGGAACGGAGCTTCGGCTTGAATCGGTTGAAGGGGCAGGGGTGCTTTTCTGTTTCGGCCAACATACCTCTGGCATTGATCACATTTGGCGCAGACCGCATACGCGTCTGCAAACAGAGTGGGCCAATAGTATCCAGCCCTTATTATTTTTAAGGCCGTTGGCCTTGAAGAATGGTGACCCCCTGGCATCCCGGAATGAAAATCTCCGAGGATCCTAGGCTGGTCAGATTTTATGACGCACCGCAACAGGATGCCGTCAATGTTTTTGAAGTAAAACCCCTCGGGGCGAAGAGTGTACCTTAATGCACCTAACCGAAATCTCCTTCGTTGTGAGGCGTTCAGGTGATCGGGACATCTTCCGGTGCAGAAGTATCTCACCACTCATCTCGTCCAATCACTCCCCTCCGATAAGGAGTTGGTTAGGTAGACGCGTGTCGCTGTGTACTCCCACTTACAGGCGGAGATGCCGGCTACAGCGCTTCGGGCCAATTCCTGACACAAGGCTCGGCCCCTAATAAGCTTGGTGGGCCGTACTTCGATGTCAAACTCCCGGATCTTGGCAATCCATCCCGCTCTCTTGTGACCCGGTTCTCCTTGCAAGATGAAACTGCGAACATCGGGGTGAATCACAAAGACAGTGGTCTTACTCTGGGAGACAAAGTGCCTGAACTTTCGAAGGGACTTCATGACCGCATGGACCTGCCGTTCTATAAAATTGTACTTCTCTTCGTGCGGCAAAATCACTTGACTTAGGAACGCAATGGGGCGCTCCTCACCGTCGTCTCCCTTCTGAGTCAGGACTGCAACGTAACTTTCGGGTTCTCCCACTGCATACAGGATGAAGTCCTTGGAGTAGTCCGGGTTTGTCAACACCGGAGCTTGTGCAATTCGTAAGGTGTATCTTTCTTCAACAGTTCGGCCATAGGCTTGATCACCTGTGGGAAGTCCGGAATGAACTTCCGCACGAAGTTAATCTGACCGGAGAAGGACTGCAGCCCTTTTTATCGAGGGCAATGGCAAGCGTAACGAGGGATTCTCGCTCCGTCGTGGTCAATGGCGAGGCCTTCCTCGGAGATGACATGTCCCAGCAGCTTTCCTTCCTTTACCGCGAAGACAGACTTCTTCGGGTTTATAGAGATGCCGAATTCTCGACAACTTTCAAATATCTGTCGCAAGTGCGAAACATGATCTTCTCGTCGGTGAGAGAAAACAGTCATGTCATCAAGGTAGATGACAATAATTTTGTTGAGCAGCTCTCGGAAGGCCAGGTCCATGGCCCTTTGGAACGTGGCACCAACATTGGATAAGCCAAACGGCATGCGCTGATAGGCGAACGTCCCCCACTTCGTGGTAAACGCCGTCTTATGCTGGTCTTCATCTTTGACCCAAATCTGGTTGTAGCCGAAAAATCCATCTAAAAGTGAAAATCTTTGGGCTCCAAAGAACGATATGCAAAATTTGGTCAACTTGGGGAAGCGGATAGTGGTCCCGGAGGGAAGCCTGATTTAGGTTTCTGAAGTCGACACAGAGACGTATGTCGCCATTCTTTTTCCTCACGGGCACCAGATTCGCGACCCAGGATGAATGTTTGATGGGGTAGATGATCTTGGCCTCCAGCATCTTCAAGAGTTCGGTCTTCATCATGGCCTCAATCTTTGGATTTACGGCCCTTTGCTTTTGTCGGAACGGCTTGGTGCCATCCTCTAGCTCGATGGTATGCTGGATGACAGATCTGTCATACCCCCTCAAATCCTCGTAGCACCAGGCCACGATGTCGGGGAACTCCCGGCACGTTGATCTAATCTGCACCAGCCTCCTCCGACATGCGATCTGTTCCGACCTTAATGGTTTTACCGAGTTCGAGCTCTAGGTCAAGCATACCGCCTCGGGTCTACTTTGATCCCGTGGGATATTGCTCGTCATTTCGATCAAAGAGACTCTCTAATGTAATCAGTCCTTTTGGGACGTGATTATTCAGTAACTGTATCAACCCCTCATATTGCTCGTCATTAGGGTCTCTACCTTCGATTACACACACTTCGTTAACCAGGAATGTGACGATCTCCTCGTCACAGCTGAATACCTGCCCGAAGGTATCCCTATCAGGCACAGAAGGCCTGTAAATGGTGCGGACGGGCTTCAGTTTCTGGACGACGTCTTCAGCTGGAACGTACCTGGCTCCAACAGACGCCAAAATATCCGCGTGCTTGTTTCTCTCACGCGATATTGCCTTAACGTTCAATGAGTCAAACGATTCCATCAGGTCCCAGACCCGATTGCGGTACGCTCTAAGATAGTGATGCTTAGACGCGCATTTATTCGTAACTTGATGACACACTAACTCTGAATCTCCAAAAATTTGGAGATGCTTGATTCCGAGCGTTTCCGCCTTTCGCACCCAAGCACGTGGCTTCGTATTCCGCCGAATTGTTAGTACGAGTCCGAGCCAGCCCGTAGGCGTAGTCCCTCTGGACTCCGGTTGGAGAAACCAGGAGGACCCCTGCACCGGCGCCATTCTTGCAACGCGCGTCATCAAAGAAAAGCTTCCACAGCTCTTCGGGTGCAGGTCCTACTTCCTTCGCAACGGACACGTCAAGCTCCTCGGGCCGCTTAATGGAATAACAGCCTCTACTCGTCTCCGATTACAGCATCGAAGTCTTGCAACGAGAACTCGTATTCAAGCTGTAGCACTTCGAGAGCTTGCTCGGTCGGCTCCATCGTCACCGGTTCTTCCTCTCGACAACCGGACCATGCAGTCCATCTCTCCTCCGGTATCTTGTCTACTAGAAAAGGGGAAGGCTTCTCATTGAAAATTTTCGGTCTCCTTCCTTTGAAGGGCACTTCCATGTGCGAGTAGTCTAGAGACGTGTACTCGCCTCAACTTCGCAGTGAACTCCCGAGAGAGACACATGCCGAAGTAAGGCTCCAGGTCAACAATCACGACCTCTTGGATGACCACAATGTCGAGAGCTTTGTGCAGCCGGATAGGGATGTCCTTTATGACACCAACTGTCTTGACAGGGGTGCCATCTAATTGCAGCACACCTTTGCTGCTCCGTGTGTATTCCATCCCTATCTCATCGCAGACGGCCTTCGGCATCACAGTCGAGGAAGCACCAGAATCCACCATGCAGTTGTGAACTATGTGCCCTTGTATCCGCAAAGACAGATAAAAGGGTGGCGGTCTGTTCTTCCCGATGGCGGAGATCGTCAAAGGTTGAACCGGGACAGCGAGCCGCATCCGCTGCCGTTCTTCATGTTCTTCGCTGATTCTTGCAACAGCATCTACCCGGCTCGGAAGCGTAAGAGCATCGTACATGCCGATTCCGGCAGAGTCTTCTTTAACTCGTCTACAATGTCGTAGCCCGAGGTACTAGCTCCTTCTGCTGGTTTAGTCGGTTTAGCCGGTTCATACTTGGTCCGGCATCGTTGGGTGGCCTCAACTCGCTGTCTCTTGGTCAGAGACGGGTACTTCAGCTTCTCCTGGGCTTGTTCTTTGGTTTCGACTGGGGGCTGAAGTACAGGAAGCTTCGCGGGAGTTGGGGCCTTCGCTGGAGGCTTAGCTGGAACAGCAGCGGCCTTTGCTGGAGAAGGTTTAGCGGGAGCTTTATCTTTGGACGCCTTCTCCTGGGCTGTGTAAGGCCACAGCCGCTTGTACGGTGGCAGCCCGTCGGGCTGCGGTTTTTCTCGTCTCGCGTATACCTGCAAAGGTTTAGCCGCGTCCGCAGCTTTCTTTTCTTCCTTGGCGGGCGTCACTGGATTCTCTTATGGCAGGGCAAAATTGGCCTCGCCGTCCAAGATCATGTACAGCTCATCATCTTCTATAGTGCCGCCGCCAAGGTCCGGATGTAGTGCCGGTGCAAAGTGCGCTCTTCCTCCGAATGCGGGTCATTGCACGTAGTGCACCAGTTGACCTGGTCAGGGAGGACCAGGTGGGTCGTCTATAGCAGCATTTCTCGGAGGCGGACGCCTCTGCGGTTGGTTCTCTGGGGCTTTATCTTTTGTCAGCGCCGGTGGCACATACGGCCTTCTAGGAGCAAAGTCCATTTGGGCTTGTTTCTTTTTCATAGCAGTCATGTCATTGGACATGGCATGATATCCGGAGGCCAAAGCCCGCACTTCTTGTAGAATCGTGTTCTGGATGCTGCTGTCGGGAGGCGGCAACTGTGCCGGTGGAGGCAAAGCGGCCAATGGAGGAGGGTTAGAATAAGACGCATACTGCGGGGGAGCAGGAAGCGCCGGAAAATGCGGAGCGGGAGGAGGCGGATGAGGGTAATGCAACTGAGGCGGGCCGTATTGAGTTACGACCGACGTCGGATTCCATTGCGGCTGGGGCTGCTGCCTTGAAGTAGACGGCACACCACCAGAAGCAGAAGGATACTGCGATCTGGGAAAGTCGGGATGAATCGGCTCCTGCACTCTGGACGGAAGCCTGCCGATGGAGATAATGTCGCCTTCACTTGTCGGGCAGCTTCGTATAGTGCAGGGAATTCGTCAATTCGGGCGATCTTCAAGAACAGGCATATGTCTGAGTTGAAAGACCTCAGATAGTAGTGAGCAGCCATGCCGGCTGAAGGCCGAAGTTCGCGAGGTACCCGTTTCCAGGATCTCGCAAACCTAATGTTAAAATCAGACACCTCCTCTTGAGGATGCCTCTGGATTGCTTGGAACTGATGCAAGACAGAGGTAGGATCAGCAGACTCGTTGCATCCTTTTACGAGCCTCCTGGCAAGCTGGGGCCACCCAGTGATGGATCCCTCTGGCAGTGATCTCCACCAAGAGAGAAGCTTTCCCCTCGTGGAAAGGGCCAGCAGACGGTCTTCACACTTTCATCGGTGATGGTATGCAGTGCGGCCAGGGCAAGGATGTCCTGGATGTGCTCGTACGCCGTCTTACCGTAGCCGTCGTATGTGGGAATAGACTTTAAAGCAGCAGGGGGCACAGCTTGCTGACCGATCGGGGCTAAAGGCCCTGTAGAGTCTACCGCCGGGAAGAGATCATCGTCATTCGGCTGTTGATCAGCGATTTCTTCTTCTTCTCCGCCGTCGGTTGTGTACTCGGTATCGGTACTTTTCGAGGATGCAGGATTTTCCTCTTCCTCGGCCTCTTCTACTTCGTACTCGGCTCTTCCGACCTCAGCTTCGGCCTCTTCTTGGATCTTAGCTTCGGCCTCTTCTTGGATCTCAGCCTCGGCTTCGTCGAAACGAGCTCGCGGATCAGCCAGCCTGGGTATCTCGCCTCGAGCGTGGATGTCTAGTTCGTAGAACTCAGGCGGGCTTCTCGGATTTCTTGTTCGCCACCTTCTCGTGTGCATGAAGGTGACAGGACCGGTCTTCTAGACTCAGAGGATTTGTTCGTGCAGAGTCGCCAGGTGTTCAGATTTGGAACAGCAATGAAGCGAACACCGGTGCTTCGATTCTGTCGGGGGTGAGAAACTTCCTTGTCTCACCAAGAGCTCAGGAACTGTCAGCGCCAGGTGGAGACTGATCAGAAAATCTCTCGTCAGATGTGGGACCCGTGTTCCGCCGAGCGGGTCGAAGAACTCATTGCGCTAGGTGGAAACCGGACGGGTGCTCTTTCTTTAAATCGTGGGACAAGCGTCCCACCGGGCGTGCCAAAAACTGTTGGTTACGAATCCGCCACGAGGAAAGGATTTGTGGTTAATGCGCCGCATTCGCCCACCAAAGCATGAAAGGCCGGGAGGAAGAGATGCCTTCCGAGCCAATCTCCGGAGAAGGCCGGCTCCTTTTGGGGGGACTTGATTTAAGCTAAAGGGAACAGGAAAGAAATAAATGAACTGAAAGAGACAAATGTACAGAAAGAGATACAAATATGTCCAAAGGTTGGTGGGGGGGAACTAACAGTACGGGAACACACCAATCACCGCTACTTACTGCATACAAACACAGAGCATGACAAGGAACTGCAAAACCTAGGCGTACTTCCGATACACCAGCAGCGTATGCACAACTTCAATAGCTCCCTAGCAAACATTCCCTACAAGGAACTAACAGCAGGGGATTGTATCAATCACCAGATACGTACAACCGACGGGGGTAGAAAGTAAACCTAGAGATGTCGAGCCGTGTATATGTGTTAGGTAGAGAGTTTAACCGCACGACTTCAATGGCTCCCTAGCAAACATTCCCTACAAGGAACTAACGAGTAGGGATCGCATCAATCACCGTGATACGGGCCAGCAACGTCACACATAACTGATGGAACTGCTACCAAATTTATTATGAATGCTTTAAAATAATGAAGTACGTAAGGTGCTTTAAACAAGCAATGCTAGAGGAACCTGATCGCCAAATGCCGAAGTGAATCAACGAGCCGCGACACAGGTGGGCCTAAGGCATATAATGAAAGACAAGATAAAAGAATAAAGACAAGAGAATGCGAACTGTGCATACAGATTGTATTCATAAGCAGAAGCACGGTTACAAGAAGCACAGTAGTTCCCTAACAAACATTCCCCTTCCACCCTTTACAATGAATTTCAGATGGGCTTTTATAGCCCGAGTCCCACCCGTTACATTAATGGGCACAGAGTCCTAGTCAAACATGAGTCGACAGAAGCGGCGAAAGAACTGCAAATGCTGACCTTTTGTCGGACTGGGCTGTACCCGCAGCATGGTCTTCCTGGAAGCTGGACAGCTACGTGGTGGAGTGCTGGGTAAATCTTCAAGTCGGCAGGCTTGCTAGTAGCTGGAGCAGGTGAAACCTCAGATCAGCTTTGAATGAGGCTATTAACGCAGGCGGTACAGGCATACTTATCCCTTTTGGTCGGCAGTCTTGGTTCAAATCCCGAAGCTGGACACTTGTCTGATGATGGGCTATGCTGTGTGACACATGCCTGCCTTAGAGGGCAGTCTATCCATCTTTGCTTGGGATCGGGGCTCCTTGGGATGCGTGCAGAAATCAGTGCAGTCGGGGAAGGCCTTCAAGCCTTGGTCAAATTCTCGGGTTTGTTCCCCCACCGTACACTCGTCAAGGGCGCATTCCGGCTCGTTGAGAAGTCGAATCGCGCACAGGCGAACACTGGTGTCTGCCGTCATATGGACTTGCTCCGGAATTTTATCTTTCTTCTGTATTGACCTGCCACTCTGCCAGTGAAAGGTGCGCCCCGGAAGTGGGGCGAAGTCGGACTTCGCACCAAAACTGGGCGAAGTACGAACTTCGCACCAAAACTGGGCGAAGTGTGAACTTCGCACCCAGACTTAGCCAATTTCAGATAGATCTGCTGGAAAGCTGGAAAATCAACTGGGGAACTCCAAGGAAAAAAGGGGGGAGAGAAAGAGAATGGGAAAGAAAAGGAAAGGGAGAGAAGGAAGAAAAACGGAAGGAGGAAAAGAAGAGCAGCACTGTTACAAAACAATATTGAAGACATTGCACCCCGTGCAAAATGTGACAACAGGTCCCCACTTCTGGGGTGTGTTGTGGATGAACCGCAACAAATGGCGACTCTGCTGTCAAATGCTCTTGAGCATTTTAGTAAGAACCCAACCTAACACAAATCACAAATTTGAAAACATGGGTTAGCCCATAATCAACATAACTAATGCCCAAAATCAGAAGTACATGAATTATCAGAATCATTAAGTACTAGCTCGGTGTGTGCAATGAATTCCTTTCCTTATCATTTGAATTCGATCCACATTCCATCATCGGTTTTGCATGAATGCATATGCGAAATTGTGAATGATTTGCGTATTCTACCGAATATGCCATGAGAAAATGTATAGTCACTCTTGTAGTATTATGTGCAAAAATTCAATACTGCCAAACCCTCTTAGGATCCACTAGTGAACGGTTCATTATATCCCAAAGTTGGTTATGAGTCCTTACTATCTTGAACCCATGTGCAAGTGGATGTGAAATCAAAACTTTGGGGAGACTCCCAACCAACCGAGATGAGAGTTTAACCCTATCCTTACTATTCTGATTTAGAATTCTTTACCTCACTTTGAGCAAAATAACTAAACCAATTATGGAAGAAATGGTCATGCTAGTCTAACCCTCTAGACAATCGCTGGTCTTATTTTTTAGGCAAGACATGATGCCATGCATGGGCCTATCTAACCCCATAATCCAAAACTTATCTTCATTTCTTTGGACCTTGGGGATGACTACCCATCCCTTGCAGAGGACAAGTAGTACGATCCTTACAATCCAATATAAGGATGAGATGGGAAAAATTTATTTATTTTACTTCTTGGACCTTGGGGATGACTACCCATCCCGGTTAGGGACAAATAGTACGATCCTTACAACCCAAGATTTTAAATGTAAATGGAAAATATTAATCTTGTTACTTAGACCTTGGGGATGACTACCCATCCTTTGCAGAGGACAAATAGTACGATCCTTACAATCTAAGACTTAATACGAAATGAAACATAAGAGCTTTGGGGAATCAGATTCTCAACCAACCGAGATGAGAATTTATGCCCTATCCTTACTACTCCATGTGGGTCCAATCAAAGCTTTGGGGAATTAGATTCTCAACCAACCGAGATGAGAATTTAACCCTATCCTTACTACTCGATTTTAGGCTTTAAGCTCTATGGAAGTGGTCAAAACCACTGTTTTTAGGATCATGTTGCATAATAGGATAGACATGAAAACCATTTTCGCCCAACCTTTTCCTCCAAGTTAGGTTTTGATCATTTTGCTCAAGATCCCTTTTAATGTATGAAACGTGCTTGGTCCTAGATACTTCAAGACTCAGCTTCCAACCTTAGGATTTACTTAGATTTATGTTATAACATAACCCTAAGAGGATTCAACATACTCAAATGAATTGCACCTAAGATGCATATGCCACTACGGTGAAATGTATGAAAAGTGAGATGGAACATGAATGCATTATTTCTTGAATTGCAAATGAGATGATTTGTCATGCAAAACCGACTTTTTCATGCATCACAAGCTTCAAATGATCTAATTTAACTGTTTGTATTACATGTGGAGCTTTTACAACATGATTCCAATGTTTCATATTCTCCCAATCTTAGGCATGTGTTCAACATCAAGCTTTTATTCCCCTTTTTTTTTTTTTTTTTTTTATAAGGCAATGAAAAGGAAATCAAAGGAACACCACCGCCTAAATGTCCAACCTGCACACAAACGCAAAAACCCAACATTAATACAAGAAAAACCTGAAATAAAAAATGAATACATACTAACATATCAAATCTGCACATCAAAAAACTAAATTACAGCATTGACACAAAACTAGATATCTCCTGAAACACACACTTAAGTATCAAATCTGCACACAAAGAAACAGATCACAACATTAATACAAAGCTTAGACATGTCAAAATAAAAAAAATAATACACACCTAAACATGAAAAATGAAAGCAAGAAATTACAGCGTTATTACATATAATACAAAGCCCAACTACCTCATGCTTGAAAGTAATGCTTCAAGTGCAACCCATTGATAGGTAGTGCCAAATCCTTTCCATCCAAGGTTTTTAGTCTAAAACTATTTTCCCCTAGGATCTCCGAAATCTGGTAGGGACCTAACCAAAGGTAATCAAATTTATCATGTTCCCCCTTCTTCTCATGTCTTTTGTCCCATAACAACGACTAAATCTGAAATTTTAAACGCCTTGGCCTTAGACCTTTTGTCAAACCATATTTTTACAATGTCTTGGTGTTTACTAAAATGAAGCATAGCTTCATCCCTTTTTTCATCCAAGCGCATTAATTGCGTTAGTCTAGACTCAAGTTTATCATTAGTTCCAAAATAATCTTTCATGAAGTGCAGCGTTTGTAATCTGAGATTTGCAGGAAAAATGGGATCTTGTCCATAAACCAGATGGTAAGGAGATGTCCCTATTGCTTCTTTGACTCTGATTCTGTCAGCCCAAAGGGCCAACTTAAGCTTATTGTGCCAGTCCCGCGGATTCCTTTCCAACAATTTTTTTATGACAGTCAACAGATTCTTATTGGATGACTCGGCCAATCCGTTACCTTGAGGGTAATAATTGGAGGAGAACTTTAAACTCACGTCGTTATCAAATGCCCAATTAGCAAAATTTAGAGAGGAAAAGGCCGAACCATTATCACTTACGATGGAGTTAGGCATCCCGAATCTAGTGACAATGTTATCTTCTAAAAATTTAATGACCACCTCTGCAGTAGCATTCTTTGTGGGGATAGCTTCGGTCCATCTCGTGCAATAATCCGTAGCCGTCGAATATATTTGTGAGCATCGGATGAATTGGGGCTGATAATCCCAATAAAATCCAGGCCCCATTGCGCGAAAGGTCCTGGACTCGATTACGGACTCGTAAAGGCATGGAAGCGTTTCTATCTCTATTGGCTGCAGCTTTGACATATGTGACATGACCTCACATGAGAATGGGCATCCTTGAATAGTTGAGGCCAATAATAACCGGCTCGAGGATTTGATGGGCCGTGGCATTAGCGGACCCATGCCCCGTCCCATGTTTACCATGAAACTCTTCGAGTATTCGCACCGCCTCCTCTTGATCAACGCAACGAAGGTAAATACCTTCATGGTTCTTTCTGTATAATGTGCCGATCTAACTAGAAAATTAGCAGTACTTCAAACGCAAGGCTCGCGCTGAGTAGCATTCAAAAATGATGGACACCTACCATTTAGTAGATAGTACACCACATCCGCATACCACTCCTCCTTGGTTACATCGCGACTTCATAATGTTGACAAGGAATTGCGAGATCCTGTTCTGCGATTGCCTTAGCTAACCCTTGCCCCCGCACTATCTTCATCGATTGAATCTCCAGATCAAATTCCTGCAAAGTTGAAACCCACTTACCACGCTTCTCACCTAATTCATTCTGAACGAACATGGCTTTGACAGCAGGATCTGGGACGATAGCAAAGACCCTACTGTGGACTATGTAGTGCCTGAACTTTTTTACAGTCTTAACCAGCGCATACATTTGCTTGTCTAGGGTAGAATATCTCAGCTTCGCATCTTTGAGAGGACTACTCAGAAAGCAATGGGATTTTCAATGCCGCCTTCACTCTTCTCGAGTTAAAACACTCGCAAAGGAGTGATCCGAAGCAAATGTGTAGATATAGAAAGGCTTCGTATAATCGGGACTCACCAAAACCGGGGCTTTAGAAATCGCATCCTTGATATTATCAAAAGCCTCTATCCTTTCATCTCGTCCAAATGATCTCGGACCTCTTTCTTTAGCATGTCGTTCAAAGGTCTTGCTATCTCCGCAAAATCTGCGATAAATTTTTCGACAAAATTGATCTTTCCGAAAAATGATCTCAACCCCTTCTTGCTATTGGGACGAGGAATTTGCTCGTATGGCTTCTATTCTCTCATGGTCAATGGAAATTCCATCCTTAGATATTATATGCCCCAACAGCTTTTCCTTCTCGTTACCCCGAAGATGCACTTCTTTGGGTTGAGAGATATACCATGTTCCCCGCATCTTTGAAAGACTTTCTTAAGATCCCTGACATGGTTTTCTCCGTTCTTAGAAAATACAGGAATGTCATCGACGTAAACAATGATGCACTTACCAATAAGCCCTTTAAAAGCAAAATCCATAGCTCGCTGGAAAGTGGCACCCGCGTTCAATAGTCCGAAGGGCATTCTCCCGTATGCAAAGGTGCCCCATTTTGTCGTAAAGCAGTCTTCATCCTATCACTAGGATGGATAAGGACCCGATTATATCCCGAATAACCATCCAGGAATGACATCATCTCCGACCCGTTTACCTTTTGGAGTATTTCATCGATGGTGGGTAACGGGTAGTTGTCCTTTTGGGATGCCTTATTGAGATTTCTGAAATCAATGCACAACCTTATTTCTCCACTCTTTTTCCTCACAGGGACTAGGTTAGCAACCCACGTGGAATGCCTAACGGGAAAGATGATCTTAGCTTCTAACAGTCGCTTCACCTCTTTCTCTATCAAGGGTTCTAATAATGGATTAACTCGCCTTTGTCTTTGCCTGAAGGGCTTGGACTCTGGCTTCAGTGGAATCGTGTGCATTATGACATTCTGATCATAGGTTTTCAACTCCTTATAACTCCAAGCAATGCAATCTATGTATTCTTTTAATGCATTTGCTATGGAATCCTTCTCCTGCTTGGTACATGCTTTTGCTATGAATACCTCCTGGGGGTTTTCTGCACTTCCAATGTTAACCAAATCACAGGCCTCTCCAGGAGATGGAACCCTTTTACCTTTTCTTGGTTTGCATCCAATATCAAAGATTTTTTCTAATGAAGCTATCTCATCATGCATCCTGTTGTTTTTTACAGGATTTTTATCTTTCGAAACTACCTCCTCTACGTCCCTTTCTTCTTCATCTATGTACCGCTTTTCAAATATACCATAATTAGTGACAAAATGAAATATGTTCCTGTCACTATCAAATACTTGGAAGTTCGTAACATTATCTGGTATAGAGGGACAAGGGACCAACTCTATAGAGAACTTCTTGCATTTCTTATGGTCCACCGGCTTCAACATACTCGTCGCTACAGCTAGGGAGTCTCGCGTACGATTGCCCTTTCTCGAGATCGTAGAAATGTTAAAGGCGTCAAACTCATCTATTAAATCTCCGACCCTAGTTCGGTAAAGCCCGAGCCGCCCGTCCTTGCATATGTATTGTCCCCTCACTTGTTTCACCACCAGCTCCGAATCACCAAGGACTTTGATATATTTAATTTTCTTCCGAATGGCCACCGTAGTCCAAGAATCAAAGCCTCATATTCTCGCCATATTGTTGGTGGCAGTGGAACCGTAGTCCGTATGCAACGAATATAGGCTCCCCGGTCCGAACATGACAATTCAACACCGGCTCCTCGCTCCTTGTCCTGGACCTCGGATCCATCAAATCTTAAGGTCCAAATGTCTTGATGTCCTTCAATAAAGTTGCGCCCAATCCTTTCATCATGGGTATTTTCGAGTGCTTCTATGTCCAAACAAGATGCTCCCAACTCAGCCTTCAATGTACTGGATCTCGTTCGGCTTGTTGTAATCTGTGATCATCTCTTTGAGTCGGGGTTCACTGTCAATTCGAATTTGATTGGCCACTCCCCTCCAAGGCAGCCACATGTGTGAAGAGTCTGTCACAATGTAACCGTTTAGGTTCTTACTCCAATCTCTTCCCAATACCATGCCATATTTGATAGGAATATCGAGCACCAATATGTCTATGCGCCGTTGAACTCTGGGTTCTGAATTGACTTGAATATGCACATCACCCAACTCTCCTACTGCCTCCATGGTTGACCTGTCCAACTGCACCACCCCGCTCCTAGAAGGCTTTGGTGTAAGTCCCAATCTTTTACAGATTTCTAAGGGCATGATAGTAGCCGAGGCCCCTGAGTCTATTAAACAATTGTGCAAGTTTTTACTTGCAATTCTAATGGTTACCAAAAAGGGAGGTATATCTCGTTTTTCTTTTTGTACAACCACTTGGGACTCAAGGACTTTTAGCTTCATGAACTTGTGCAGATGGATTTAATCCTTTTGGTGAACTCACTTCTTGGCCTAATAATCGGGCCATGTCATACATCGATACATTGGCCCTATTCTTCTTCATATCTTCCACCAAATCGTAAGTGAGCTTTTCTCGGATTTGGCAAGTTTTGCATCATCTTAGACTTTTCGACCTTCGATGGAGGAGGGGGATTGACATCTCCTTTAGGGTCGGGAGGGAGTAATTGATTATTAGGAGGAGCAGAGGAAGTTTTGGGCTCTTTAGAACTCCTAGTGTAATATTTGTGATTTGCTTTCCCAAAACGTTTGTTTGCATGAACTTCCAAAGCTTCTTCATCTTCGCTTCCAAAAAATTCTACATCCTCCTCTTCTTCACTTTCATGGGAATGTATGACCTCCGTTAGCATAGACTCCGGTTTCACGTGGCCACAATTGCGGGCAATCATTATCACAAGATCCTGCATCTCCACATTCTTCCGAAATGTCTACCCGGTTGGCAACGGGATTGGGTACCCGCCCGTTGTTAGGCCGCGTGTTATACATTCCTTTTCCTCTATGATTGTGAGGTCGGTTATGGCCCATGGCCCGATCAACTTTTTTATTGACATTCCCCACCGTTACCAACACCTTGGCCAACGTTTCTTTCATATTTTCTATGGCCGCTTCGGACCCTTGTGGTTGAGGCACTGCAATTGCAGGTCCAGTTGTGTTGGCCGCATTAGCCACCTCTGGACTAGGTACAATGGCTTGGGTTTGGGCAGGTGGATTCCATCCCGGATTCCCATTTTGAATGGCTTGAGTTTGGGCAGGTGGATTCCATCCTAGATTCCCATTTTGAATGGCTTGAGTTTGGGCAAGTGGATTCCATCCCGGATTCACACTTTGAATGGGAGTGATTGTTGGATAAGTTGCTGAGCTTGGCGTATTAATTGGAGCAAACCCCGACATGGTCAACAGATTATTGCCCATACCGAACCCATGCAAACCCATCGAGTTATTTTGAATCAAACTCGTGTTTGAACAACGGCATTCGGATAACCCGACAATGGCGTAACTTGGGTGGGTGTTTGGAAGTTGTTCAACATCGGAGCCTCGTGGTGCTACTACCCGGTTCATCATGGCAAATTGGTCAGTATGGGCCATATTGTCCCATCCCAGCTCAATTGAGACAATCCCGCGCCCGGCAGGTTCATCTCGCTGTTCGAGAGTCATTGTTTCGCATAAGCCAAAGGAAGGGTTGTAACCCGAGGGTTCCTTCTAGTCAACAAAGATGTTAAAGGATCTAAGGCTCCGAAGTATAGCCGCAAGGCAATTGCAGTGGTCTACCGCAAAGTGACGAGTCACATTCGTATATAGCTTTTGAAATCTCTGATTGAACGTTCGAATGGGTTCATTGGTTTGTCTTTTGCAAGATACGAAGAAATTGTATGTCATGGAGGGATCTACTAACTGTCTGAATTGACCTATGAACGCAGTTTCTAGCTGGGCCCATGAAGTTATGGACCCTGCTGGCAAATTTTGATACCATTCGTTAGCAATGTGGTCTAGACTAGCAGGGAAAACTCGACAGGCAACATCCTCGTGAGTAACCCCCCGCCTAAACATGTAATCTTTATAGATTTGGACATGATCTTCTCGCTGTTGTTGGACCATCATGAATGAATTTGGGTAATCCCCTTTCAATGTTTCTAGGCAAGTCGTGGACTCGCCCGGGAATATCTAAAGGGGAACTCGAGCACCATACCAAAGGGCAGGTGGTCGTTGTTGTTGTTGTTGTTGGGCCATGTTATTCAAAGGTGTCAACCCCGTGGGAACAATTGGAACTCCCGGAACTCGTGGAGACAGATACAACCGGTGTTACTATCCCACTTGAACTTAAGGGTTCATGCCCACTAGAGGTACTTGAGTCCAAAGAAATCCCTAACTCAAGTATACCGGGTGGTATTTCAACTTCTAATGTTTTGTTTTTCGGCCTCCTAGCAAGTGGGAGAAAGGCTTTGGAAGATAGTTTCCCCCGTGGTTTTAGACCTAGTAGCAATGTACTCAAAGTTGGGCCACCTTGGAAACTCTAGGACTCTAAAAGATTTCTCAACTCGCCGCGTATAAAATGTCTAAATGTTACACCCGCAAGCACAATAGGTGGAAACAAAACTACCCACGTTAATTGTTAGAACAAATCAAAATTGCAAAGCAATACATAAGGCCCTCCTTCTAGCGCCAAAATGTTGAGTGTTAATTTGTCATATTACAAATAATAACACGCAACTTAGAGTCTCGAACAAAAGACTCTTTCTTGCAAAGAAATAATTTATTTTATTTTCCTTCCTTTTATTATTTCTCCAAGCTTCTTTGTGAAACAACTTTTACGTATATAAAAATGAATTTCAATTTAATACATACAACTGATATATCCCATAATAACTCAAAATCCTGCAGATAGTCGTTAACAAGGGGCCTTTGTTGATTCTTAATGAACTTTATAATCTTGACTTGTTTAATTAATCAAAAATAAACAAAAATCCTTTTGATGTTCTAATATTCACAATTTATTCTAAGGTTAACCCGTTCGTTTTATCTCTATTCAATAGTTCTCGTTATTTCAATGTTAGTCTCTCGACATGAAATTAAGCATATCAAGGAATAAAACAGAAACTCGTTATTTTTGAATCACTGGAAAATAATGAAGGATATTAAAATGGTTCACGATCTCCTCCCTGCAAAATCCCAAGTTAAGAGATGAAGTCCCCAAAACAACCCAACCGATCAGATCCGTACTAACACACAATCTAATCAGATCAGATGCAAGACTCTAAGGAAAAGAATATAACTGCATCATTCTACCATTCACCTATCGTAACCCATCCCATGGCGTAAACGAAATAGATACAAGACAAAATGATGCAACGGAAAGATTGACAATAAAACAATAGTTTTGGCTTCGATCTCCTTTTGATTTTACACACAAAAGTCGTGTTACCAAAGAAAAATCCTTTATTTCAATAAGTAATGCTTTTTTTGTTACAGTCTCCAGCACCTGTATCCATCTACATTTCTGCTATTTAACCTTTCTGTCGCGCGTTCTCGGCTGCTCCATGACGCTTCGTTTCGACTCCCAGGACCCTTCGCTTCAATTCCCGCCTTTTGGTATTCTAACCTTTGCGTGCAATCGTAACGCTCGATCTCTGCGGCCAGTAACCGTTGTTATGAAACGTTACTCTGGTTTCGTCATTTTTGCCACGTGTCCTGCGTCTCCTGCACCTTTCGTAACGCTTTCCCGCGGAAATCCCGACAGAATTTGCATTTGGCCTCTTCCGTTTCCTAGCCGCGATATCGCGACATGTCGCGATATCGCGACATGTTCTTGGTCCGTACGCCCGCAGTAGCTCATTGTAGCGATATCGCTACCGACTTTGCTTTGCCTTCCTTTCAAAAAGTGGTAGCGATATCGCTACCACTTTGGTTCCGAGCCTTCCTTCGATGAAGTGGTAGCGATATCGCTACCACTTTGGTTCTGAGCCTTCTTTCGATGAAGTGGTAGCGATATCGCTACCACTTTGGTCTCGAGCCTTTGCTTCGACGAAGTGGTAGCGATATCGCTACCACTTTTCTTTCGAGCCTCCGCTTCACGAAGTGGTAGCGATTCGCTACCACTTTTCTTTCGAGCCTCCGCTTCACGAAGTGGTAGCGATTCGCTACCACTTTTCTTTCGAGCCTCCGCTTCACGAAGTGGTAGCGATTCGCTACCACTTTTCTTTCGAGCCTCCGCTTCACGAAGTGGTAGCGATTCGCTACCACTTTCAACCTTGTGCTTCCTCTCGGCAACTCGTAGCGATGGAGAGACAGGTCGCGATTTCGCGACCCTTTCAACACTTAGGCATTTTTCTTCTCTTCTTCATTTTTAGCATCCGGGTCTTTGAGATCTTCCCTAAAACCTGCAAAAACAAAGGTGGGTCCCCACTTCTGGGGTGTGTTGTGGATGAACCACAACAAGCTCCTTGGTTAGGTGGACCTATTGCAAGAGTCGCTGAAAACCGTTAAAGGAGGAAAGCCACCACTTGCCCGTGTTAGCTCAGCCCTGACAACTTCAATAATTGGAAAGAACAGACCTTCGCCTTTCTACCTGTTTCTGTGGATGGAAGGGCATGTGGTACACAACTGCATGATCGACTCTGGCGCCTCAACCACTATTATGCCAAGGGCCGTATGTGAAGAAATCGGCATGGAGTACACGCGGAGCAGTCAAGGCGTTTTGCAGCTAGACGACACTCCTATGAAAACAGTGGGTGTCATCAAAGACATCCCTATCCAGTTGCACAAAGCGCCCGAGATCGTGGTGATCCAAGAGGTTGTGGTCGTTGATCTGGAGCCCTACTTCGGCATGTGTCTCTCGAAGGAGTTTACCGCCAAGCTCTGCGGATATTTGTCGCTGGACTACTCCCACATGGAAGTCCCTTTCAAAGGGAGGAAAGTGAAAATATACAATGACAAACCATCCACTTTCCTAGTTGAGAAGATACCCGAGGAAGGGCAGCATAATGAAATGGTCCATTTGATGACCGAGGAGTTGGCAGAAGTGGATCTAGTGGAAGAGGCCATAGAGCAGCTACAAGTAGGGGATGAATTCTCCCTGCTTGATTTTAATCCCATGATTGAATCAGGCATAGGTTGCTACTCTGTTATCCAGCCTAAGAAACCCAAAGAGACCGTAAAAGAAGAGATAGGCCCTGCCCCAAATGAGTTGTGGAAGCTTTACTTTGATGATGTCCGATGCAAGAACGGCGTTGGTGCAGGTTTCCTAGTCTTGCCATTGGGAATACAAAAGGATTACACCTATAGGCTGGCCTGGAGTTGCACGAATAATGTGGCCAAATATGAAGCCCTGTGTTTAGGGTTGAAAAAGACAGACACTGGGAATCAAACAATTGTAGATCTTTGGGGACTCAGAGCTGGTGTGCAATCATGTAATGTCCCCTTTTCTATGCAATCAAGTGCAGAGCAGATTAGCCTATACACGAGCTCCCGTAGGCTAAGTCGGATGGAGGGGAGCCATTGGAGATATCAGAATCTTTGTCAATACCCAGAGAGCTATTGATTTATGGTCGTTTGGGCTCATTCAGAGATTTGTTTGATCAGAGTTACTATTTTTAGCCATGTCCGTTTTTAGGGTTTTGGTGGATAACAGACAGTGCAATGATATTCTTTAGTGAAATGGGTGTCCAAAACCATTCGCGGATTTCAATTCGGATGGGCAAAGGTTGGAAATTTTAATGGTCGAAGATAAAATTAATAAAGTGATTATTTAATTTAATTTTGTAAAGTCAGTGACTTTATTTTATTATAAAATCATTTTATACTTAAAAGGGGCCATTTTAAGTGACGACTTAAAAAGTCGTTAAGCCTAGGCATAAAGGGGTGAATAAATTAAGGAGAAATAAGGTGGAATTAAAAATTGATAAAATTATATTTGCTCACCCTAAAAGTGACCTAATCCTAGGTCGACCTATGGAGGAGATAAAAGGAGGTTTTGAGTTCATTTGGAGATATGCGAAGATTATTATTTTTCTCTCTGGTTTTTTGGAGGACTCTTTGGCAAAGCCATTTACAGAGATTCTGGAGCTTGTGAGAGACGACAACCTCTTACAGGGACATTGGCTTCGGGGTTGCAAGATTACCCTCAGGTCAATCTAGGCATTTCCACACAGGGATTGTAGTTGGACTTCAGTTTTAAAGACTTCTAGAGTTGGGTTACCACACAGGGTCATTCAGAGATTATAAAGGGAATATTTGGAGCTGGGACACCACACAATATTCACATCAGAAGGGTTGAGCCTTCATCATCATTTATAGAGTACGGAGCAGCTAGGGTTTCATCAGCATTTGAGGTATTTGCATTGTAATTTGTGCCCTAGTTTTAATATAAGAATAAAGCAATATTTTCAAGAATTTTGGATTGCTCTGTGTTTGTGATTTTGTATATTAAAAATTCACGAAAAAGGTTAAGAATTGGCAAACCCCTAGAGAACTAGATAGGGAGGGTTATTACAAATCAGATAAAAAATAAATGCGCCTCCAAGAAGCATTACCTCAAGGCATATCACAACTGTGTCTGGGACCTGATGGAGTCATTCGACTCCTTGAATGTCAAAGCTATCTCCCGGGAAAATAATAAGCATGCTGATATCTTGGCGTCTGTTGGAGCCAGGTATGTTTCGGTTGATGACACTATGCAGAAGCCGAAGCCGGTCCATACCATATACAGGCCTTTTGTGCCTGATAAGGACACCCACTTGCAGGTGTTCGATTGTGATGAGGATATCGTCAATTTTCTAATACATGAAGCAAGTTCAATTGAAGGTAGAGATCCTGATGACGAGCGATTTGAGGGGTTGATACAGTTAAAGAATAACCACGTCCCTAAGGGACTCATTACCCTTGAAAGCTTGTTTGATCAAAATGACAGAGCTATATTTCATAGGATCAAGTTGATGCCAAGCAGTACAGGGATCTAGAACTAGAACTAGAAAATGTGATCAAGGTCGGAACAGACTGTACCCCAGAAGAACTAGAATAAATTCGAGACTTGTGCATAAGGTATCCAGATATTGTAGCTTTGTGTTACCAAGACCTCAAAGGGTATGACAGAGAAATTATACAACACACTATAGAACTAGAAGAAAGGGTTAAGCCCTTTAGACAGAAACAAAGAGCGGTTAACCCAAAGATCGAGGCTACGGTGAAAGCAAAGCTCCTGAAAATGCTAGAAGCCAAGATCATATATCCTATCAAACACTCTTCTTGGGTCGCAAATTTGGTCCTAGTTAGAAAGAAGAATGGGGATATCCCCCTCTGTGTTGACTTGCAAAATTTTAATAAGGCCTTCCTCAAGGATCACTATCCGCTCCCGCAGATCGACCAAATTCTTCATGTGGTCGCAGGAGCGCAGAGATTCTCTTTCTTAGATGGATTTTCTGGCTATAACCAAATCTGGGTTAGAGACGAGGACCACAACAAGAAACACGTTCACCACCAAATGGGGAACGTTCGCCTATCAGCGCATGCCATTCGGCTTATCCAACGCTGGGGCCACATTTCAGAGGGCCATGAACCTTGCATTTCGGCGCCTGCCAAAATTAAATTCATAAACGAACGGAAGAGGTTGTTTTGCTTTTTCATTGGTTTCACGGTGGCTTTGCACGCGGGTCCATGTGCTTCGGGGGCTTGGCCCGGCCTTGAAAATCTAACCTTCTGCCACCTCATACCTGGGTATGAGCTTTTCTCATAACTGAATTTTCTTGGGATATGGTCCCGCCACCTTTGCATTAATCTCACACGCCCTGAACATTTTCCTAGATTGCCGCTGGCACACTTTTCGAAGCATGTTTTAAATGCTTCCCGCTTCATGCCTTACGATTTGGTGAAGCCAACTTTGGCGCTAAGGACACTTCGCGGCGAACCTTCAGCGACCCACCAAATTTTACACGTCGGGCCCGAAGTGGTTTCTCTTACGAGATCCGGGCTACCTTATCGCGTCATTAACTGCTTTGCGGAAGATTATCCGCAAAGTGGGGATTGAGTTGCCTTTTGAGCGAAGCTCGTCTCTTTGGGAAAACGATTCGCTGAATCTTTTTTGAAAACCGCTTCGCTTGGTCTCCTTTTGCGAAGTACCTCTCATGCCTTAGGCACTTGGAGGCTTTGGAGAGGTTTTGGAGTTTGCTTCTCCAACGAAGCTTGCTGCTGAGAGAAGTGCTTGTATTCGCTTTTCTCCTTCGGGTCTTGATCATTATGAGTCATTCCTGTTATTGATCGTTGGCGAGACGCCATATTCTGGTCTCAGCCTTTGTTCTGATGCTGTTTAGTCCTTCGAGGATCCTTTCCACGCCCAAGCGCTTCGTCGCGAACCAACTTGCATCAGCCGCTTCGCACGTAAAATCCCCGAAGGAGGTTCTGCTAGACTTAGTGAAGCCGGAGCTTGTTGCTATGGCAGTATGAAGATGCGATCTCCTTCTGGCTGTCTATTTAACCTTTTGGAAATCTTGAAACAGAGTATATACAGGTGCAAATAACAAGATCTTATATACAAAGGTAAAAACTTGAAAAATTTATTTTTTATTTATTTATTTTAATGATGGAAAGCCTTCAAATGAAGACCGTTTACAGAAATTGGCAAAGTTTTGCCGACTGTGTCTTTGAGGATAAAGGAGTTGGCTGAATTTACCTTCGCGATCTCGAATGGTCCATCTCAGAAAGCATCTAGTTTATCGTGATTGCCAGGCTTGGCCTTCCAAGAGTTCCACTTCCACACCAGGTCTCCTACTCTGAATGTGCGGGCAGAGAACTTCTTCTTGAACCAATCTCGGGTGATTTGAGCGTGCTTTGCGAAGTTATGATAGGCCTTATCACGATCTTCCTCCAATTGTAGTAGCTGAGCTAGCCTATCCTCCATGGGAGTGGATCCTTCTTCTTCGTTCAACAATCGCAACTTAAGAATTTCTATATGGGTTGGTAAGATAGCCTCCTTGTCGTACACCAGGGCATAAGGTGAAGTTTTGATCGACTTCTTGACAGATATCCGATCAGCCTACAGGACTCGATCTAGAAGGAGGTGCCAATTTCTTCTGTTCCCCTCTATGAGATTTCTCAACATCCTTAACAGGGTTTTATTTGTTGATTCTGCCAATCCATTGCCTTGTGGATAATAATTGGAGGAGACCTTGTGATACATCCCGTATTTGTAGGTAAATTCATTGATCCTGGCGCCTATGAACCCAGGACCATTATCCGTCACTATTGCTTCCGGGATGCATTCATAGAGCAGCTACAAGTAGGGGATGAATTCTCCCTGCTTGATTTTAATCCCATGATTGAATCAGACATAGGTTGCTACTCTGTTATCCAGCCTAAGAAACCCAAGGAGACCGTAAAAGAAGAGATAGGCCCTGCCCCAAATGAGTTGTGGAAGCTTTACTTTGATGACGTCCGATGCAAGAACGGCGTTGGTGCAGGTTTCCTAGTCTTGCAATTGGGAATACAAAAGGATTACACCTATAGGCTGGCCAGGAGTTGCACGAATAATGTGGCCAAATATGAAGCCCTGTGTTTAGGGTTGAAAAATACAGAGACACTGGGAATCAAACAATTGTAGATCTTTGGGGACTCAGAGCTGGTGTGCAATCATGTAATGTCCCCTTTTCTATGCAGTCAGGTGCAGAGCAGATTAGCCTATACACGAGCTCCCGTAGGCTAAGTCGGATGGAGGGGAGCCATTGGAGATATCAGAATCTTTGTCAGTACCCAGAGAGCTATTGATTTATGGTCGTTTGGGCTCATTCAGAGATTTGTTTGATCAGAGTTACTATTTTTAGCCATGTCCGTTTTTAGGGTTTTGGTGGATAACAGACAGTGCAATGATATTCTTTAGTGAAATGGGTGTCCAAAACCATTCGCAGATTTCAATTCGAATGGGAAAAGGTTGGAAATTTTAATGGTCGAAGATAAAATTAAGAAAGTGATTATTTAATTTAATTTTGTAAAGTCAGTGACTTTATTTTATTATAAAATCATTTTATACTTAAAAGGGGCCATTTTAAGTGACGACTTAAAAAGTCGTTAAGCCTAGGCATAAAGGGGTGAATAAATTAAGGAGAAATAAGGTGGAATTAAAAAATGATAAAATTATATTTGCTCACCCTAAAAGTGACCTAATCCTAGGTCGACCTATGGAGGAGATAAAAGGAGGTTTTGAGTTCATTTGGAGATATGCGAAGATTATTATTTTTCTCTCTGGTTTTTTGGAGGACTCTTTGGCAAAGCCATTTACGAGAGATTCGGAGCTTGTGAGAGACGACAACCTCGTTACGGGGACATTGGCTTCGGGGTTGCAAGATTACCCTCAGGTCAATCTAGGCATTTCCACACAGGGATTGTAGTTGGACTTCAGTTTTAAAGACTTCTGGAGTTGGGTTACCACACGGGGTCATTCAAAGATTATAAAGGGAATATTTGGAGCTGGGACACCACACAATATTCACATCAGAAGGGTTGAGCCTTCATCATCATTTATAGAGTACGGAGCAACTAGGGTTTCATCAGCATTTGAGGTATTTGCATTGTAATTTGTGCCCTAGTTTTAATATAAGAATAAAGCAATATTTTCAAGAATTCTGGATTGCTTTGTGTGTGATTTTGTATATTAAAAATTCACGAAAAAGGTTAAGAATTGGCAAACCCCTAGAGAACTAGATAGGGAGGGTTATTACAAATCAGATAAAAAATAAATGCGCCTCCAAGAAGCATTACCTCAAGGCATATCACAACTGTGTCTGGGACCTGATGGAGTCATTCGACTCCTTGAATGTCAAAGCTATCTCCCGGGAAAATAATAAGCATGCTGATATCTTGGCGTCTGTTGGAGCCAGGTATGTTTCGGTTGATGACACTATGCAGAAGCCGAAGCCGGTCCATACCATATACAGGCCTTTTGTGCCTGATAAGGACACCCACTTGCAGGTGTTCGATTGTGACGAGGATATCGTCAATTTTCTAATACATGAAGCAAGTTCAATTGAAGGTAGAGATCCTGATGACGAGCGATTTGAGGGGTTGATACAGTTAAAGAATAACCACGTCTCTAAGGGACTCATTACCCTTGAAAGCTTGTTTGATCAAAATGACAGAGCTATATTTCATAGGATCAAGGTTGATGCCAAGCAGTACAGGGATCTAGAACTAGAACTAGAAAATGTGATCAAGGTCGGAACAGACTGTACCCCAGAAGAACTAGAATAAATTCGGGACTTGTGCATAAGGTATCCAGATATTGTAGCTTTGTGTTACCAAGACCTCAAAGGGTATGACAGAGAAATTATACAACACACTATAGAACTAGAAGAAAGGGTTAAGCCCTTTAGACAGAAACAAAGAGCGGTTAACCCGAAGATCGAGGCTACGATGAAAGCAGAGCTCCTGAAAATGCTAGAAGCCAAGATCATATATCCTATCAAACACTCTTCTTGGGTCGCAAATTTGGTCCTAGTTAGAAAGAAGAATGGGGATATCCCCCTCCGTGTTGACTTGCAAAATTTTAATAAGGCCTTCCTCAAGGATCACTATCCGCTCCCGCAGATCGACCAAATTCTTCATGTGGTCGCAGTAGCGCAGAGATTCTCTTTCTTAGATGGATTTTCTGGCTATAACCAAATCTGGGTTAGAGACGAGGACCACAACAAGACGACGTTCACCACCAAATGGGGAATGTTCGCCTATCAGCGCATGCCATTCGACTTATCCAACGCTGGGGCCACATTTCAGAGGGCAATGAACCTTGCATTTCGGCGCCTGCCAAAATTAAATTCATAAACGAACGGAAGAGGTTGTTTTGCTTTTTCATTGGTTTCACGGTGGCTTTGCACGCGGGTCCATGTGCTTCGAGGGCTTGGCCCGGCCTTGAAAATCTAACCTTCTGCCACCTCGTACCTGGGCATGAGCTTTTCTCATAACTGAATTCTCTTGGGATATGGCCCCGCCACCTTTGCATTAATCTCACACGCCCCGAACATTTTCCTAGGTTGCCGCTGGCACACTTTTCGAAGCATGTATTAAATGCTTCCCGCTTCATGCCTTACGATTTGGTGAAGCCAACTTTGGCGCTAAGGACACTTCGCGACGAACCTTCAGCGACCCACCAAATTTTACACTTCGGGCCGGAAGTGGTTTCTCTTACGAGATTCGGGCTACCTTATCGCGTCATTATCTGCTTTGCGGAAGATTATCCCCGAAGTGGGGATTGAGTTGCCTTTTGAGCGAAGCTCGTCTCTTTGGGAAAATGGTTCGCTGAATCTCTTTTGAAAACCGCTTCGCTTGGTCTCCTTTTTGCGAAGTACTTCTCATGCCTTAGGCACTTGGAGGCTTTGGAGAGGTTTTGGAGTTTGCTTCTCCAACTAAGCTTGCTGCTGAGAGAAGTGCTTATATTCGCTTTTCTCCTTCGGGTCTTGATCATTATGAGTCATTCCTTGTTATTGATCGTTGGCGAGACGCCATATTCTGGTCTCAGCCTTTGTTCTGATGCTGTTTAGTCCTTCGAGGATCCTTTCCACGCCCAAGCGCTTCGTCGCGAACTAACTTGCATCAGCCGCTTCGCACGTAAAATCCCCGAAGGAGGTTCTGCTAGACTTAGTGAAGCCAAAGCTTGTTGCTATGGCAGTATGAAGATGCGATCTCCTTCTGGCTGTCTATTTAACCTTTTGGAAATCTTGAAACAGAGTATATACAGGTGCGAATAACAAGATTTTATATACAAAGGTAAAAACTTGATAAATTTATTTTGTATTTATTTATTTATTTATTTTAATGATGGAAAGCCTTCAAATGAAGACCGTTTACAGAAATTGGCAAAGTTTTGCCGACTGTGTCTTTGAGGATAAAGGAGTTGGCTGAATTTACCTTCGCGATCTCGAATGGTCCATCTGAGAAAGCATCTAGTTTATCGTGATTGCCAGGCTTGGCCTTCCAAGAGTTCCACTTCCACACCAGGTCTCCTACTCTGAATGTGCAGGCAGAGAACTTCTTCTTGAACCAATCTCGGGTGATTTGAGCGTGCTTTGCGAAGT
Organism: Wollemia nobilis; assembly: GCA_028583015.1. Lineage (NCBI taxonomy): Eukaryota > Viridiplantae > Streptophyta > Pinopsida > Araucariales > Araucariaceae > Wollemia > Wollemia nobilis. The sequence goes on along the minus strand of JAQPPZ010002381.1, from coordinate 3,405,219 downwards.
TCTGATAGGCCTTATCACGTTCGTCCTCCAATTGTAGTAGTTGAGCTAGCCTATCCTCCATGGGATTGGATCCAACAATCGCAACTTAAGAATTTCTATATGGGTTGGTAAGATAGCCTCCTTGTCGTACACCAGGGCATAAGGCGAAGTTTTGATCGACTTCTTGACAGATATCCGATCAGCCCACAGGACTCGATCTAGAAGGAGGTGCCAAGTTCTTCTGTTCCCCTCTATGAGCTTTCTCAGCATCCTTAACAGGGTTTTATTTGTTGATTCTGCCAATCCATTGCCTTGTGGATAATAATTGGAGGAGACCTTGTGATACATCCCGTATTTGTAGGTAAATTCATTGATCCTGGCGCCTATGAACCCAGGACCATTATCCGTCACTATTGCACGGACTTGGGAAGTGGCTTCTCCGTTTGAAAGACCGAATGGCATTCGCTGATAAGCAAACGTTCCCCACTTAGTAGTGAATGTCGTTTTGTGTTGATCTTCGTCTCTAACCCAGATCTGGTTATATCCTGAAAATCCATCAAGTAGAGAGAAACGTTGGGCCCCAGCTACTGAGTGCAAGATCTGATCAATCTGCGGGAGAGGGTAATGATCTTTTAGCGAAGCTTGATTTAGGTTGCGAAAGTCTACACAGTCGAATGTCTCCATTCTTCTTCCTAACGGGGACTAGATTCGCTACGCAAGAGGAATGCTTTATGGGGTAAATTATTTTCGCCTCAAGCATCTTCAGGAACTCTGCTTTCATCATGACTTCGATCTTTGGGTTAATAGGCATTTGCTTCTGCCGAAAAGGTTTAACCCCTTCCTGCAACTCAATTGTGTGTTGAATCAATTGCCGATTGTATCCCTTCAGGTCTTGATAAGACCATGCTATTATGTCAGGATACCTTCTGCACAAGGATCGGATCTGTTCTAGCTCTATTGAGGTGCAATCTATCCCGACTTTTATCACTTTCCCGGATTCGAGTTCTAGATCCTGATATTGCTTGGCGTTGATTTTGATTCTGTGCGAAATGGCACGATCATTTTGATCGAAAAGGCTTTCCAAGGTAATCAATCCCTTTGGAACGTGGTTATTTTTTAACTGAACTAGCCCTTCATACTCTTCATCTTCTGGGCTTCTTCTTTCAACTGTAGCTGCTTCTTGGATCAAAAAATTGACTATTTGTTCATCATTGTCTAAGACTTGCCAATGCACGTCTCTATCTGGCACAGAGGGCCTATAGATCATCCTCACGGCCTTGGGCTTGTGCACCATGTCGTCAACTAGAGAATATCTAGCTACGATGGAGGCGAAGACATCGACGTGCCTGTTCTTTTCTCGTGGGATGGACTGTAGATTGAGTGACTCGAATTGGTCAAACAAGTCCCATACTCTATTACTGTATGCTTTGAGATAATGCTTTTTTGAGATGCACTTGTTGGTGACCTGATTGCAAACCAATTTCGAATCTCCGAAGACCTGGAGATGTTTTATGCCTAACTTCTCTACTTTCTTCAGTCCTAGGCATAAGGCTTCGTATTCTGCCGCGTTGTTGGTGCAGCTCCAAACCAACTGGTAGCAATATTCCCTTTGCTCGCCAGACGGTAACACTAAAAGTATTCCTGCCCCGACGCCATTTTTGCATCGGGCGCCATCAAAGAACAATTTCCATAATTCCCCCTGGACACACATCTTACTTTTTGGCTTAGTGTGTTTCTCTGGTTTGGTGATAGCATAGCATCCCATTTCTGTTTCTATCATGGCATTGAAATCTGCTAGTGAAAACTCATCTTCAGAATTCAACTGCGCAAGGGATTCTTCAGCTAGATCCACCTGCTCTATCCCTTCCGCTATTGCATGTATGAGATTGCCGCTTTCTTCCTCAAACATCTTCTGTACGAGGAAGGTAGAAGGTTTCTCATTGTAGACTTTAACCTTCTTTCCTTTGAGTGGAATCTCTAAGTGCAAGTAGTCCATGGATAGGTATCCTCCTAACTTCGCTATGAATTCTCTTGATAGGCACATACTAAAATATGGCTCCAGGTCGACGACTACCACCTCCTGTATTACCATAATCTGGGGCACTTTGTGTAGCCGAATAGGTATATCTTTAATTACGCCGACAATATTTACAGGAGTACCATCTAGTTGGAGAACGACGTGGCTGCTTCGCGTGTACTCCATTCCTATTTCCTCGCAAACTGCCTTAGGCATGACTATCGTTGCAGCCCCGGAATCGATTATACAGTTGTGGACAACATACCCTTCCATTTGTAAAGATAGGTAGAACGGAGGAGGCCTGTTCTTCCTTGTAATGGACGTGGATAAGGTTTGCACTAGGGCAAGTGGTGCTGACTTTCTTGCCTTAATTGTCTTCAAGGATTCTTGCAGCAAGTCCACTTGTCCGGGTAGCTGTAATGCATCGTACAGACTAATCTTGGCAGAAGTTTTCTTGAGCTCGTCTACGATGTTGTATACTAGGGAGTTGTGTACCTCGGGTTCCATTTTAGCCTCATACCTCGTGCGATACTGCTTCGTGGCTTCGACTATGTCGTTTGGTCAGCGACGGGAGCTTAAGCTTTTCCCGAGCCTGTTCTTTGGTTTCCACCTTTGGTGGGCTCGCGGGGGTCTGTTGGGCCTTTTCTTTTACTTCGTTCGGGGCCTGGGAAGGTGGTTGTCCCTTCTCGCGGCGAGCATACACCTTTAGGGGGGCCATTTGAGCAGCATCTACCTCCATTGGCCTTTTTCCTTCCCTAGTAAGAACTGAAACTTGTTCTTCTTCACCAATTACTAGGTTTCGATCTATTTGCTTGATTATGTTGACTTGATCGCCAAGGCTGCTACTCGACGGTGTTTGTACATAATGTTGGTGCAGCATGCAGGTATTTTCTTCATGGGGGTCATTACACGTGGAGCACCAATGTATGCAGTCAGAAGTGCTTGGAGCCTCGTCAATCACGACATTTCTTGCCAATGATCTCCCTTGCTGTACCGCTTGGTCTTTAGTAAGCGCTGGTGGAGGATAAGACCTTCTTGGTAGAAATTCTTGTTGTGCCTGCTTCTTTTTCATGATGGTCATGTCATTAGACAAGGTATGAACCGTGGAATTCAGGGACTCAACTTCCCGTAGTATCTTAGCCTGCATATCCTCAGCTTTGGGGATAGATGGCAATGGAGCCATCGTTGGTATTGGAGGTAGGGCAGGGTGTTGAGGTGGCGCTGGTAACACGGGAAATGCTGAAGGGATAGTGGGCGGCGATGCCGAAAATGTATTTGTGGAGTAGCGATCTGGGACACAATGGGGTTCGGGTTCCATGATGAGATTGGATACGTAGGGGTCGCGGAGATTTGCGAAGCGACCACACTTGTATACTGGGATTGAGGAAATTTTGGGAGAATGGGCATCGACATCCTTTGAGGAAGTTTACCCACGGCTATCAAATCCATCTCCGCTTTCTAGTCCAACTCATACAGTTTAGGGAAGGTATTAATATTTGAATACCTCACCATTATGCTGATGTCAGGGTTAAAGGCCCTAAGGTAATAATATGCCGTAGCTTTGTTAGTTGGTCAAAGTCCAACTGGCACCCTTTGCCAAGTTCGAGCGAACCTTACGTTGAAATCAACAATCTCCTCTTGCGGGTGTCTCTGAATCGTCGTGAACTGGTGCAAAAGAGAGGATGGATCGGCGAACTCATTGAATCCTCTCATTAATTGTCCAGCTAGCTGGGCCCATCCCGTTATAGTGCCAGGTGGTAGGGATCTATACCAGTAGAGGAGCTTCCCTCTAAGAGATAGAACCAGAAGCTTTACCATAACTCTTTCCTCTGTGATGTCGTGAATCGCTGCCAGAGAAACGATGTCTTGGATATGTTCCAGAGCTGTCTTCCCCGTTCCATCGAACGTTGGGATTTTCTTCATAGCAGCAGGCAGAACTTGCCCTTGTCCCGCTAGATTTAATGGTCCGAAAGAATTCCATGCCGGGAACAATCTGGGCGGCTGTTGTTGTTGTTGCTGCTGCTGCATTTGTTGTTGTTGTTGCTGGTGTGCCATGTTCGTGCCTAGATTTCGAGAAACAGGAATTCCCGAAATTCCTTGTTGATTGCTAACTAAAGTACTAGCTGGAACGGAGGCACTTGGATGATCTGGTGAGTTAGGAGGATTAGGAGGAAGACTAGCCACTGTGCTATCCGAAGTTGGCCCTTGCTCGTCAAAAGCAGCCTCTTGCGAGGATGTTCCACGTAACAGTGACTCAGGGGTGACCAACCTGGAGCGTTCCCCGAAGGCGTCAATATCAAGTTCAAAGAACTCAGCCTCTTCTCCACTATTCCTAACTCTCCATCTTGTTTGCATGAAGGCACAAATATTTTAGTACCGGTCTCTTACGACTTTAAGATTCTCAGGTTGAACAGAGTCGCCAGATGCTAGAGTCTTTTGGCAATGAGATAAGCATCGGTTCTCACTACCACTCACAAGGTGAGACTGACCGGGTCCCACCGGGCGTGCCAGAAACTGTTGGTCACAAATCTGCCACAGGAAAGGATTTTGGGAAGTGTACGCGCCCTAGACCTGGACCAACATTGAAAGGTCGAGGGGAAGAGATGCCCCACGTGCCAATCTCCGGAGAAAGGTCGACTCCTATACTAAACTACTTGATTTTTTGAAGACGAGAGTGCAGGAAAGAGATAAAAGAGTAAAAGTGCAGGAAAGAAATAAAAGAGTAGGGAAGAAACGCAGTTGGTTCAGTTAACGAGGGGAAGAACCGACAGCACAATTACTAGCTAATAGCTCGAAGTAGCAGCAATAAATACAAAAGATCATACATAAATGAACACCACGCTAATTTTCTTATGTATCCTCTGGACGAGTTCCAGGATTTATCTATTTCCCTACGCCTAAATTCAGATTTCAGAATTACAGCGAACAGGAAACATGTAAATATAACAGAAACATTATCCACAGGCAGCATACAAGAACATTAACATGCCGTTTTCTCCCCTATGTATCCTCCAGGAGAATTCTAGGGTTTTGTCTCGATTACACACCCAAATTCAGGATTCAGAATTACAGTATACAAACGAAGACAGAATAGCAGAAATAATCACAGAAGGCAGCATACAAGAGAGAAATAATGCCCAAAGTATTTAATATCAATTGCAGAACATCAAGCTACAACAACTTTCTAGCAGAAAGTTTTCCCCCCCCTCCTTTCTTTTTTTTTCATTACAATTTGTGGGTTTTTATAGAGGACCCGACCCTCTGAGCCATCAATGCACAAAATCGGGGAGTACATCCTCGAAAACCTGAGAAATCGGTCCTCGCGACTCTCGTGACTGAACTCTCAAATCCTTTTCTACAATTAGCAGCTGCAACAGGGTCATCCGGGGAAATTTGTATTTATGAGCGCCTGACTCGTCCTGAATTTCTCCGGGTGCGGAGCTCGAGTGGCTGCTATGCCTGCCGGGCTCTCCTTCTACGACTGATATTTCTTTTCAGATTGCCAAAGCAGTTAAAGAATAAGGCGAAGGAGATGCGCGCAAGTCTGCTACGAGGTTGCAAGCCCAAACTTGTCAAATCCCTGTCAGTTCTGGATTTCGTATCCAGGATCGAAGAGGTATCTGCCTAGGGAAAGCCCGTGGTAGAGGAAGCCGAACACCAGGCAAAGCAACGGCTAGACCTGGCTATGAAACTTGAAGAACTAGGGCGTGATGGCCTCCGAATCACCCCCATGTCATAATTCACCTCAGAGTGGGCAAATGCAAGGGTAGCCTTGCAAACTTACTTTGCGAGGACAAAAAGGATTAGAACAGCCAGGAAGGCGCTGGACGCCTTAGAGCATGAAAGAAACATTCTCTTGGCTCCCTTTCACGTTCTGTCCGAGCACGGGTGCTCGAGCTACATCAGAGATGGTGAGTTTCTCACCCTTGAGCAGGTAAAGAAGAACTGGCTGTCCTTCGAGACAGATACAGCTGAGATCGATAGCTGGACAGAGCCAGTTCAAGAAGCGCAGGTCACCCAGATGGTGTCAAAGTACTGCAAAATCAACTCTTCCCTTGGGGAGTTGGGAAAAAGATATAACACCATTGACCTGCACACGGTCGCTGCATTTCACGCGGTACTCAGAGAAATCAACGACCCCTCTCCCTTCCAAGCCGCGGTCTGGGATCAAGCTAAGGCTGTGGTCGAATGCATAAGCAAGCTAGAGGCCGAAAGTGGAGACCCTTCAGATTCAGGAGAGATCGAGGAGGCGACTGACGAAAGCGAACTTGAAGAAGAACAGTTGCCGCAAGGGAAGCGACCAGGGCAGCAAAAGACAGGGGAGGGAAGTTCCTCTGCACCCAAAGGATAAAGGCATGGTTCATTGCGTCGAGGCAAGCTCGACACCCGCGAGCCGCCAGGAATGTTGTCACATTTTGCACAGGGGTGCCATGTTTTTAGTTTCTGCAGGTATGTTGCTTTTTTCCCTTCCTCCACCTCATCTTCCCTTTTCTTCATCTCTCCCTTTCTTCCTCTTCCTCGTAGTTCCATTCCCTCTCCTTATTTCCCCCTTTCTTCCCCCAGTAGAACTCCAGCAGGTGTTCCTTGAAAAATTTCTAAGTGTTGGGGCGACATCCGACTTCGCAGCGAAGTTGGAGTGCGCCCCTCAGTTGGAGCGCAATAGGGAACCCGAAGTGCGCAGCTGGACAGGAAATTGAAAATTTGACTAAGTGTCAAGGGCGACACCCGACTTCACAGCGAAGTCGGGGTGCGCTCTTCTTCCTAGGCGCACTAGGGGGACACTGTCAGAAAATCAGCTAAGTGTCGGGCGACATCCGACTTCGCAGCGAAGTCGGAGTGCGTCCCTCCCCCAGTGCGAAGTCCGAACAGCGAAAGGAGACAGGCACCGGTGCGACACCCGACTTCGCAGCAAAGTCGGAGTGCGCCCTTTGACCGGTGCGCAGTTGGATAAAGTCAACTCAGAAAATGCTAAGGCAAGAAGGCCTTCCAACTGCGCTGTCTTCATCCTGCGCCACCCGATAGCGCCCGAATTCTTGGCGAAGTTGGATAAACTGCCTTTCAAGGCAGACACGTGTCACACATCAGCATCCGACAAGTGTCCATCTCCGGGATTCGAGCCAAGATTTGACCGCACAAGGACAAAGCATGGACTACACTACCGGTGCCATCTAACAACATTTAAGCCGATGTGAAGTGCCATCTGCCGCACATACCTACATTCATGCTGACCGAAGACTTGACTATACGCGCTGCCACGTAGCTGTACCGCCTTCAGGGACACCATGCTGCAAGAACAGTCCGGCCCGACAGAAGTCGACATCAGCAGCTCCTCAGCCGCTCGTGTCAGCTACTGTCTTGTCTGCGACTTCGTGCCCATGAATGTAATCAGGGGGAATTTTGGGCTATAAATACCCACCACGTTTTGATTGTAAGGCGTGGAAGGGGAATATATTGCTAGGGAACAATTGTAGCTGTGTGTTTGCCTCAAATACAGACATATATTTGGCTCTGCTTACTGTCTTTTATCTTGCATGCTGTCTCTCCTTGTCATTTCTGCCTCATGTTTCTTGTGTCATTGCTTGTCGTTGTATCGAACTTTGGACTCCGGCATTTGATGGCTAGGTATTCCTGGAATGCATAGATAGAGGATACATGAGATCGCTGATAGTTGTAGTTTCAATGTGTGTTTTTAGATGAATGTCGTTAGTAGTGGTGATTGATTCGTTGTCGTGCTGCTTATTCTCCCCACCCAACTCCAATCACATTTGGAATTCCTTTCTGCACTTTTATCTCTTTCTGCATTTTTATCTCTTTCCCTGCACTCTTATCTAAACAAAACCCCACAGGAATCCGGCCTTCTTCGGAGATTGGCACGGAAGGCATCCCTTCCTCTCGGCCTTTCAATCTGGTGGGCGAATCTGGGCGCATTAACAACAAATCCTTTCCTCATGGCAGATTCGTAACCAACAGTCACTCCAATCATTCTTTGCATGGTGTTGGTCTCACCAAGCTCCCATTGTTGGATTTGGTGAATTTCCTCAAATCTCTTCATGCACTCTTCATCTTGGGCCCAACTAATTAGTCTGCCCAACTCCACATCCACTCACAACTTCCATAGTTGCCATTCTCCAGGGTCATTGACTTGGCCAAATACTCATTTTGGTGCCATAGACTTGGGGTTGCCATAAATTTGGCACGTCAATGAAGCAGTGCTCACCTGTGTCACTCTCCTTCCTAGGGTCATCATCTTTAGTGGTCGTTTCTTACTTCTCCAATATTCCCTTTGTTGGCCTTGTCCTTCTAAATTTGTGGCTCTAAATATTTCTCTACATCAATTGTAGCTTTATCTCCTTCGTGGTTGGTTGATTACTTTGCCCCTTCTACCACAAAACATGCTCTGATAAGGTTGTTTCCCTTTATACTGTGGCACCAAAATTGTCTGTGCCATTTTCTGTGTAGTGGTAGATGCAATCTCAATCGGCTCCTCATCTTGCCTAATAGATATTTTTTTTTCTTTTTCTTTCTTCTCTTATCTTCTCTTCTCCTCCTCTCTTGCGCCCTCGTTGTGCGTCTACGCAGCTTTGGCCCCTTGCGCTCCTGTTCTCCCTCGTGCCCTCCCATTCTCCTCCCCCTATGCCCTCCCATTCTTTTTCTCTCCTCCCTCCCCCACGCTTTTCCTGTGCATTTGCATGGCCAGGTGCGTTCTTGCAGTTGCAGGGTCCTCACGCTCTCCCTGTGCATTTGTGTGGCCCTGTGTGTTCGTGTGTCTGCAAATTTGCGTGGCCTTGCACATCTGCATGGTTGCAGGGCACTCTTTCTATGCGTTTGCGCAGTTGCAGGCCCCCGTGCCTCTGTACGCCCATGAGGTTGCAGGCCCTTGTGTCTCTTTGTGAGCCCCCACATAGCCTTGCTCAATGCCCCTGTGCCTCAACATGGTTTTGTCCGCACCCTTGTGCAAGCTCGCTTAAAGCCCCAATGCCTAGTGCAGCCCTGTCTGTGCCCCCGCGCAGTCTCACTCAACCCCCCTGTGCCTTGTGTGGCCTCGTCTGTGCCCTCGTGGCCCCACTTGCATGCCTCAAAAACCCCGTGCCCTAGGCCCCCCTGCGTTACTGCCTCCCTATGCTTTTGGATTCCTATGTTTTCTTTTCCTATATTGTTTGTTATGGGGATTCTCAATGGTGGAGGGATCGAGGAAACGCGAGCTTCTCCTCAGAAATCTGTCAAGGGGGTTGAGTGAGACTGCGCGGCCCCACTTGCATGCCTCAGAAACCTCGTGCCCTAGGCCCCCCTGCGTTCCTGCCTCCCTATGCTTTTGGATTCCTATGTTTTCTTTTCCCATATTGTTTGTTATGGGGATTCTCAGTGGTGGAGGGATCGAGGAAACGCGAGCTTCTCCTTAGAAATCTGTCCAACATTTTCATTCAACAACCTCATACCATCTCTCTAAACAAATAACTTCTCTAAATAGATGGATACATAGGATACCATCATACTCTCTTTGCAAGATCAAGTGAAATATGGCAGCCGCATTATCATGGATCTCCAGAGTATTCAAGATCAGCTAGCCAGTATTACTCAATTACAAACTATACACACCGAACAATCTCCTCAAGATTCTTTAAATTTTCACTCTGAAATTTTAAAGATCCGAGAAGCTGAACAAGAATGGCTCAAGGAAACATCAACTGAACAGAGTAAAAAATTTAGGTAACCAACAAAAGTTCACAATGTTGTCCGATCTAAATTTTAAGAAGAAAGGGTTCGCAATGCTAAAGCCCTCAATCTCAGGGTCCTTGGAGTGCCCAAATCAACAGATCCGCTTCAAGCCGACCACACCTTCATTCATATCACTCTCGAGTTAACAGACATCACCCTCGAGAAAGCAGGGGTCTGTCCTAATTCCACATTTGTCATATGCTTCAAGAATGTGGAAGAACGTATGAAGGCCTTGAGGGCCAAATGGAAGTTATTTAATATTCAGGACAAGATCTTTTTTGATGAGGACCTTATGCAACTCTAGGTTGATGAATTGAAGAAATCCAAAGAACATGTAGCCACAGCCAAAAAAGCCAACAAATGGGTAGTTATCCTTAATCTGCGTGCAGTGATCAGGGACTCCCCCCCACTAGGGTGGTCCAAACACTTACCTACTAAATGAATCCTTTGGAACGAAAGGGGGGGGGACTAATAAGCTTGTTGTAGCTTGCTGGAATTTTAATGGTATGGCATGGTTTGCCCCAAGGTCCCTTGTTGATATGATTAGTGGACACGATATCATTCTCATTTGTGACACACATGAGAGTCTTGAGTGGGCCCTACCAACTATTACTGGTAACTTCTGGTGGTCTAGATGGCTGAAACTTACTCGACGTTTTTGGGGGGTTTGAGGGTCAGGAGGTGTTGCTGCTCTCATCAGGGATAGACTCCAGGGTTTTGTGACCCTGGTTTCCTTAGATCCCCACTCCAGATATCTATGGATTAAAATTTGTCGTCACCCACCTCTTCGGGATATCTTCATTGCCACTTGTTACTTCTCCCCCACCACGTCCAATTTTGCTATACACATGGATGGGGACCTTTTTTAGGACCTTTATGAGGATATTACTAGGTACTCGTCTTCAGGGGACGTGCTTTTGCTAGGAGACTTCAATGCTTGGACCAGACCTATGTAGGTTTCTCCCCACGAGCTCACAACAAACGAGATACAAACTTAGGAATTGCATATTGATGACCTTGGTTTCGCTCGAACCTCCATCGACACATAGGTTATTGGTTACAAAAAGCATCTTTTGAGTTGGGTGAATCCAATAGACTCATTATTATCAATGGTGTATCTCGTTTCCTAGATTCTAGTGGGTTCACTTGTTTTCCTCACAACAATGGTGCTAGTGTTGTGGACTATGCTCTTTTCTCCACCACCCTCATCCCATTCATCTCTCGGTTCAACATTTATGCTAACTCTCCCCCCTTACTAATCAATCCAATTTTTCTCACTTTCTACACTGTTTCCCTTCCTATTATTCCTCCACCCCCATCCTCCACTCGTGCACCTCGAGTTTCTATAGACTTTGACTATTACTACTCCTTTACCTACATGGATCGTTTGTGTCAGGTTCTTCCAAGAGCGATGGTGCTAGTGTTGTGGACTATGCTCTTTTCTCCACCACCCTCATCCCATTCATCTCTCGGTTCAACATTTTTGCTAAATCTCGCCCCTTACTAATCACTCCATTTTTTCTCACTTTCTCCGCTGTTTCCCTTCCTATTATTCCTCCACCCCTGCACCTCGAGTGTCTATAGAATTTGACTATTACTACTCCTTTACCTACATGGACCATTTGTGTCAAGTTCTTCCAAGGCTGCCCTCTCTCCTTGCTGCTATTCATCATTCTATTTTCTTGGTCCAAGTTATTTGGACGTGTTGTCAATTTTGCCACATTTTGTCTAAGGGGTAAAATTTTGAAAAACTTTTGCACTGTTTTCATGCTTAAATCCTCTCTCCTCTCTTTCTCTCCTCCAAGATCGGCTTCGCTCAAATGGAGGGCCGAACCCCAGCTTCGCTTGGTTTCGGAGCGAAGAACAACTTGAGTGAAGAAACCACGATGGAAAGCCCAAAAAATGGCTAAGGCATAGAGGTCTCCAGTTCGCCCCCAGGAGTAGTGAACCTCGGGTTCGCCCGAATTGCCAGCGAACCCTAGCTTCGGGCCCTTCTAGGAGCGAAGTGCAAAGAGGCGTAAAAACTTGCTAAGGCGGGGTTAATCTCTAGTCCGCCCAAACCCATGTGAACCCCAGTTTCGGGCAGAAGGCGCAGCGAACCTTGACTTCGGCATCGTTTTTAGCGAAGTGCAGCCTGGCTGGTGCAAAAAAGGACTAAGGCATGAAGCGTCTCAAGTTCGCTCCAGGAGATTGCGAACCTCAGCTTCGCTCGAGGTTTTGGGCAAACTACAGCCCAAGCAGTGGAAAAATAGCTAAGGTAGGCTTAATCCCAGGTTCGCCCAAATCACCAGCGAGGCCCAGGTTTGGCCCCTAGACGCGGAAAACTGCAGCTTCGGTGCACCCAATGTCGGGCCAATTATCTAGTGAACCCTGTCTTTGGGACGATTTCTAGGTAAGTGCAGCGCTAAGGGACAAAACTTGTTAAGGCGAGATGCACCTCGACTTCATTGTGAACTCGAGCGAATCGTAGTTTCGGGCCCTACTTAGAGCGAACCTTAGCCGACATGTCAAATCAGCGAACTTCGGATTTAGGCCCTATTTCAGGCAAATTCCAGCAAGCGTTTTTTAACGCTAAGGCTATAACAAGCAAGGGCATTCTAGCAGGGAGAGAAGGTAGGTGACATTTAAGGCGCATGCATGGCGCACGAGTTGGAGTCTCCAGCCCATCCCATCAAGACAGCCATGTCAGATCCCAAAAAAGCTCCAAAGGGCAAGTTGCACCAACTGCATTAATGAGACATGTTCTCCCAACTACAGCGCTCGTCCGGTGCCGTTGTAAACACGAATGAGCTGCAGAAATCGTTCGAAGCCTTTGTAAGCACAAGCGAGCCAAATCATGTGGGTACTTTGTCATCTGACAGGGGTCAAATCCCAGCTGCCGTGGCAGTTTTGGGGGTTGGACATTAATGTAATCAAGGGGATTTTCCTCTATAAAAGGCAGCTCAATGTAATGTAATAGGGGGGGAACATCTTGCTAAAGAGCTACTGTACTTGGAGTCTGCTTCAATGTTAAGACTCCTAGTTCTAACTCTGGACTCCTTTTCTGTGTATGATGCCTTCTATGATTATTTCTGTTAATTTTGTTTCTTCATTTGCATACAGTAAATTCCACAATCTGGATTTAAGTATGTTATAAAGGACGAAATCTGGAATTATTGAAGGATACTGTTGACAATTTTATCACATTTTGTCCAAAGGGTAAAATTTTGAACTCCTGTTTGTTTTTCGTGTCGAGACTCCCTTTCTCTGCTGTAGACAACTTCCTTCAGTAAAGATTCTTCTCTGGCATCTTCAGAGCACTCGACTAGTGGCCTCTCTTCACTCATTTCGAGTTCGGGGAAGCTTCGCCAAAAAAAGAAACATAAAAAAGGCAGCTTCGCTCCAAGTAGGGGTTAAACGACAGCTTCGGTAAAAAATTAAGCGAAAAGCCCACTTCGGGCTTTAAAATTCGACTAAGGTAGGAAGAGCGCTTTGCCCTTCAAGATGGCCGAACTTCAACTTCGCCCAGAAAGCTGCCGAGGCTACACTTCGGGTAGCATCTTCAGCGAACCCCCCATGCCTGGCGAAGTGCAGTTCGGACTTCAAAATTGCCTAAGTTGCACTTCGGACATTACCCCTGGCGAACCTCCACTTCGGCCCCATTTCCAGCGAAGCCCTCATCTTCGGTGAAGTGGCAGTTTGGGCAATATTTTCCAAGGGCAAAAAAAAGTTATGTCCTCGCTCCTCGGCAAGGCGATCTCCCACTTTGGGCTTTTTCTCTGCCGAAGTGGCTATTCGGGCCAAATTCCTAGCGAAGCTTTTTGGAACTTTTTCTGACACCGGTGCTGTTTTCAAAGGGCACGCTTCTGTAGAAGGAGAAGGTGAGTATAAATTTAAGATGCCCATCCCATCAAAACGTTGATGCTGAGCTCAAGGAAATCTCCTCACCAACTGCAGTAATGAGAGAAGTCTCAACTACCAATCCCGTCTAAGGCCAGGCCTCATAACTGCTAATGTGAACTCCCTAGCAATAAAGCTCAAAGTGCACCATGGCTCATAACTGTGCACTTTCCCAAAAGGCCCTCGGTCTGCGCTACACTTGATGAGCGCCCTAAAAAGGTCAAATCCAACCAGCGCTAGCGACCTTTTGGATTAGTCATTAATGTTTGAGAGGTGAGGCCCTCTATAAAAACACACGCATGGTAATGTAAAAAGGGGGGACCATATTGCTAGAAAGCTGTTGTATTCAAACTTTTGCATCAATACTAAGAATCCTTGGCTCTGATCCTGTCTCTTCTTTGTATGCCGCCTTCTATGATTATTTTGCTAATGTCGTTTATTTTTCTGATTGTTGTAATTTTGCTATCTTGATTTAGGCATTGGAAATTAAGTGAACCTGGAATTCTCACCAAGGATACTTAGGGAAGTAAGCGTAGTGTTGGTTTCTGTTTCATTCTTTGTGTTGATAGCTGCTAGTTTGTGTAGAGATTGGTTATTGTGCTTCTTGTTCTTCCCCACTGTTACTGCTATGCAATTTACATTTCTTTTTGCAATTTATAAATCTCTTTGTAGTTCCCTTATCTAAAAACCTCAGTTAGAATAGAATAGGAGCCGGCCTTCTCCGGAGATTGGCACGGAAGGCATCTCTTCCTTTCGGTATTTCAAGGTTGGTTTGGGTCTAGGGCGCGTATGCAAACCAAATCCTTACCTAGGGCGGATACGTAACAGAGAATAGTTCAGTGTTAGTTTCTGTTATTTTCTTAATATTGATTGCTGCTGGTTCAAGTAGAAGTTAGTAATTGTGCTGCCTGTTCTTCCCCTTGGAACCATCTACATTTCCCATTTCTTTCAGCAATTTCCCGATTCCTTTCTTGTTCCTTAATCTGAAAACCCAGCGTAGTGTAGTAAAGGAGCCAACCTTCTCTGGAGATTGGCACGGAAGGCATTCCTTCCTTCCGACCTTTCAATCTGTTGGGCGGGTCTAGGGTGCATAGATAGACCAAATCCTTTCCCAGTTACAGATTCGTAAGCAACAGTTTTTTTAGGCATGCCCGGTGGGACACAATCGTTCCACCTTGTAAACGGTATTGAGGAAGTGATGTTCGTCTCAATACTATCAAATTTGAACATCTTGCGACTCTGTTAAACTCGAATACCTCCAAGCCTCGAAGACTAGTCTAAAGAAAATTACGTCTTCATGCGTACGAGATGGAGAGCTAGAAACGCAGAGGAAGAAACCGAGTACTACGAGCTTGACATCAACGCCCTGGGAGAACGCCCTAGGCTAGTCAGGCCAAATATCTCTCTAGACGAGGCATCATCGCAGGAAGTTGTCGTTGCTGAGCAAGATCTGACTTCAGACAGCATAGCAACCAACTGCCCTCCAAATCCTCCAAAATCTCCAGATCATTAGGGTGTTTCGGTTCTACCCGATGTTCAGTTAGGTGCCTCGGGCGTTCCCGTTCAGCGAATCAGTTGTTGCAGCTGTTGTTGATGCCCCCTAACCTGCTAAATCCGAATGCAAATATGGTGCAGCCGCCGAATCAGAAGCAAAATCAGTCGTCGAATCAGCAACAATCATCTGCCAGCCCCACCCAGGCTGTTCCCGGCTTGGAATCATTCAAGGCCGTTGAATCTGGCAGCACAGTTCACCATCCCAACAACAGCACTGAAGGCCATTCCTACCTACGATGGTACTGGAAAAACGGCGTATGAGCATGTCCACGACGTTGTTGCTTTGGCTACCATCCACGGTATCACAAAAGAAAATATTATGGTAAGATTGCTAGTCTTGTTCCTCAGAGGGAAGATTCTGTACTGGTACAGATCTTTATCGCTCGACACTATTGCCAGCTGAGATCAACTGGCAAAAAGCTTGATAAAAGGGTACAACGAATTGGCGGACCCTTACTCCTTGCTCCACCAGTTCACGACCATCCAGAGACATCCACAGGAGGAGGTTCCTGATTTCAATGTCAGATTTGCTTGGACCTGGCAAAGGGTCCCTGATGGCCTTCGGTCAACCTCTGAGCAAGTAGCGTTCTATTTCCTCAGGACGTTCAACTCAGACCTCAGTATGAATATTCGGTATTCTGGTGTCAACACTTTTCCGGATTTGTATATGCAGGCACAGAAGGCAGAGGTCGACTTAATCGCCATTGGTAAACTCCCGCCAAAGCCGACAATGCCAATCTTCCTAGATTTGCCTCAGTACCAGTACCCCAATACGTCCGCTCAGTTCCCTCCTGCACCTTCCATGTACCCGATTCCCTTGTGGAATCCGAGTCTGGCGCCCAAATTTCCGTAGCTTCCTGCTCCCGTAGTTCCACAGCTTCCTCCGCCCCCACAATATCCGACCTTGCCTCCACCTATGGCGCCATTACCATTACTGGCTCCTCGGAATGTTGACCTGTAAGCAAAGCTTTTACAAGAACTGCAGTCTCTTAACTCTACCACGAGGACGTTGTCCAATGATATGGCTATTATGAAAAAGAAGCAGGCTCAACAAGAATTCCTACCAAGGAGATATCCCCCTCCAACGATTACAAGAGACCAAGCAGCTCAGGCTGGTAGGCCTCCTAGGAGGAATGCTGCCATTCTAAACGGTGAAGAGCCGAGCACCTCAGACCATGTGCACTGGTGCTCCACTTGCAATGACTTGGCACCAGAACTACGTTCAAACGTTGGTAGGCAATGTACCTAGCGAGCAAATTAACATGATTAGAGAGGCGTACTGTAACCTCATGATCCCCGAAGAAGAGCAAGTTTCGATTCTTACCAGAAATGGGAAGAAACCAATCGAGGTGGACGCGGACCGGATGGAGCCTCTGAAGGTGTACACCCGCCACGAGAAGGAGCAGCCTCTAGCAAAATCTCCAGATCAAGTTTCTTTGCCCCTACCGGCGAAAGAAAAATCCCTACCGACGAAATACCCAGTGTCGCAACCTCAGGGTGAAACCTGGCAGCAAGCTAGGGAGAAGCTTAAGTACCCATCACTGACAAAGCGATAGAGAGTGGAAGCTACGCAAAAATATTGCTCTAAGTACGAAGTTGCGAAGGAACTAGAAGTATCCACTGCTTTGGCTTACAACATTGTTGTGGAGCTAAAAAGACTCCCGCCAATATAAGTCTCTATGATGCATTGCAATTCCCCGGGCAGGTGGATCCGCTGCAAGAATCGCTGAAATCTACCAAGGGAGGAAAGCCAACGCAACCTGTGCTAGCTCAGACTCTGACCACCTCAGCCACAGGGAAGAATAGGCCACCTCCGTTCTATATGTCTCTTCGGATTGAAGGGTGGGTCATGGACAATTGCATGATTGATTCCGGTGCAACAACCACCGTCATGCCAAGGGCAGTTTGCGAGGAGATGGGCATGGAATATACGCAGAGCAGTCCAGGTGTTCTTCCACTGGATGACATTCCTTTGAAGATGGTAGGCATCATTAAAGACATCCCCATTTAGCTACACAAGGTGCCTCATATTGTTGTAATCCAAGAGGTTGTAGTTGTTGACCTGGAGCCATATTTTAGCATGTGCCTCTCAAGGGAGTTCACTGCTAAGCTGGGGGGTTATCTCTCTCTGGACTACTCGCACATGGAGGTACCCTTCAAGGGAAGGAAATTCAAGATATAAAATGAGAAACCCTCCACCTTCTTATCGAGAAAATGGCTGAAGAGGGGCAAAAAGATGAATCAGTTCACCTAATGACAGAAGAATTGAAGGAGGCGGACCAGATAGAAGAATCGCTAGAGGAGCTTCGAATGGAGGATGAGTTGTCCCTGACTGACTTTAATGTTATGATTGAGTCGGAGATAGGATGTTATTCTATCACCAAGCCTAAGAAAGCAAAGGAGACAGTGCAGGAGAGCAAGGACTCTACCTTGAATGAGCTATGGAAGCTTTTCTTCGACGGTGCCCGATGCAAAAACAGCGTCGAGGTAGGAGTTGTTTTGGTTTTGCCCTATGGAGAACAAAAAGATTACTGCTATAGGCTCGCCTAGAGTTGCACCAAAAACGCAGCGGTGTATGAAGCTTTGTGCTTAGGGTTGAAGAAGGCCGAGAAGCCAAGGATCAAGCAGTTTCAGATTTTTGGAGATTCCGAGTTAGTCTGCAAACAGATCACCAAAAAGTGTCTCCAAGCAGCACTACTTCAAGGCATACCGCAATAGGGTTTGGGACTTGTTGGAGTCCTTCGAGTCACTAAATGTCCAAGCTATCTCGCGGGAAAAGAATAAGCACGTAGATGTTTCAGCGTCTATCGGAGCCAGATACTCCTCGACTGATGACATGATGCAGAAGCCTAAGGCGGTAAGAACTATTTACAGACCTTCTGTGCCTGATAGGGACACCCATTGGCATGTGTTCGACAGTGACGAGCAAATCGTCAATTTCTTAATTCATGAAGCAAGTACAATCGAAGGTAGAAACCCTGATGACGAGGAGTATGAGGGGTTGATACAATTGAAAAATAACCATGTCCCAAAAGGACGAATCACTTTGGAGAGTCTGTTTGACCAGAATGACCGAGCGATCGACCATTGAGTCAAGGTTGATGAAATGCAATATAGAGAGTTCGAATTAGAGCCTGGAAAGGTCATCAGAGTTGGGGTAGAATGTACCCATGAAGAGCCAGAGCGGATTTGGGCCCTGTGCCGAGAATATCTAGATATTATCACATGGTCCTATCAGGACCTGAAGGGGTACGACCGGGAGGTCATACATCATACCATTGAATTGCAAGAGGGGGTCAGACCCTGCAGACAGAAATAGAATGCCGATTAATCCTAAAATCGAAGTGTTGATGAGGGCAGAGCTCCTCAAGATGCTTGAAGCAAAAATCATTTACTCGATAAAGCATTCTTCTTGGGTTGCCAATTTGGTTCTGTTTAGAAAGAAAAACGGAGACATTCGCTTGTGCATTGATTTCCAAAATTTGAACCAGGCTTCGTTGAAAGATCACTACCCGCTCTTGCAGATTGACCAGATCCTCCATGTAGTGGCAGGAGCACAACGCTTCTCCCTCCTAGACGGTTTCTTTGGGTATAACCAGATTTGGGTAAGATACGAAGATTAGCATAAGACGACATTCAACATCAAATGGGGGACGTTCGCCTATCAGTGTAGGCCCTTCGGCCTCTCAAATGTGGGGGTCACTTTCCAGAGAGCCATGGATCTGGCGTTCGGTGAATTATTGAATAGAATTATTGTCATCTATTTGGATGATACGACTGTGTATTCACACAAGAGAGAAGAACATGCCTCACACCTGCGGCAAGTATTCGAGAGGTGCCGAGAGTTCGGCATATCCATAAACCCGAAGAAGTTTGTCTTCGCGGTAAAGGAAGGGAAATTGTTGGGCCACGTCATCTCTGAAAAAGGTCTGTTGTAGATCCCGACAAAGCAGAGACCCTCCTCAAGCTCCCACTCCTAGCAAAGGATTGCAGTATTTCTTTGGCCAAATCAACTTCGTGAGGAAGTTTGTGCCTGATTTTGCCCAGGTCGTCAAGCCGATGACCAAACTGTTGAAAAAAGACGCCGAGTTCATTTGGACAGAGGAAAGGAAGAAGGCATTCGAAGAAATCAAGGATCGGATTGCTCAAGGCCCTACAAAGAAGGGAACCCTGACTACTCAAAAGACTTCATCCTTTACGAAGTTGGAGAGCTTGAGAGATATGCAATAGTCCTAACTCAGAAGGGAGAAAAGGTACAAATTTACTAAAAGGCAAGTACACGCGGTGATGAGGTCCCTGAAAAAATTTCGACACTTCATCTCCTAGAGCAAAACAATGATATCTGTTGTTCATCCAGACATAAGGAATTTTATTATTCAAGGAGAGATGGGCAACAAGAGGGTTGGCTGGGTTACTAAAATCCAAGAGTTCGACATTGAGATCCGACCCACCAAGCTGATCCGTGGTCGGGCGCTATGTCAAGAACTCGCAAGAAGCGCTACTGCAGAAGTAGTGGCTTGCCAGTGGGAGGACCTGGTGTCAGAGGGCAACTTCTCCAACCAATCTAAGAACGACGATGATTAGACGGATGACTTAATATGGTACTTCAATACTGAGGTGCCCAGATCGTCTCAATGCCTCGCAAAGGAGGAGGTTCAAGATCCAGGCCCGCAGGTATGTATTGCGCCCAGAGGGGCTGTTTTTTAGAAACATAGATGAAGTTCTTCTAAGATGTGTTAGGGGAACTGAGAAAGAAAAAATCCTTGATGAATTCCATTTTGGAATATCGGGGGGCCACTTGGCTAGAAGGCCAACGACATTAAAAATAATTAGAGCGGGCTATTATTGGCCCACAATTTTTGCTGATGCACTCTCAATTAGTCGAAAGTGTGACAGGTGTTAGAGGTATGCAGGCCGGAAAAAAAAATGCCCCACTACCCCTACACCCGATCCAAGTCGAAGCATCGTTCTAGCAATGGGGCTTGGACTTTATCGAGGTGATATCGCCAAATTATTTGGCAGGGCACAAATACATACTGATGACCACAAATTACTTCACCTCGTGGGTCGAGACAATCCCGACAAAGCATGCTGATCAGGAGGTAGTCATTGCCTTCTTGGAGAAATTGATTACCCGATTTGGGGTTCCAGATGCAATCGTGACTGATAATGGCCCAGGGTTCATAGGTGTTGTTGGTTACGAATCCGCCATGAGGAAAGGATTTGTTGTTATTGCGCCCTAGACCCGCAAACCAACATTGAAAGGCCGGAAGGAAGGAATGCCTTCCGTGCCAATCTCCGGAGAAGGCCGGCTTCTGTGGGGTTTTATGGTTTAAGATGAGAGTGCAGGAAAGAGATAAAAATGCGGAAAGAATTTACAAATGTGATTGGAGTTGGGTGGGGGGAACTAACAGTACGGCAACGCATCAATCACCACTACTTATTGCAACATAAATACAAAGCATAACCAGAAACTGCCAAATCTAAGTATACTTTTTATATAAAGAAGTGTACGCACAGCTACAATGGTCCCCTAGCAGACATTCTCCCTACAAGGAGAACTAACAGCACGGCAATGCATCAATCACCACTACGGACAGCAACATAAATACAAAACGTAACCAAGAAATGTCAGATCCAAGTATATGTGTTATGCAGAGAAGTGTACGCACAGCTACAATGGTCCCCTAGCAGACATTCTCCCTCCAAGGAGAACTAACAGTACGACAATGCATCAATCACCACTACGGACAACAACATAAACATAACACACAACTGAAGGAACTGCTACCTAATTTATCCTATGTATCCTCTGATCTATGAAGTCCAGGAGTACTTGGCCATCAAATGCTGGAGTTCAGAGTTCAGCACAACAGCGAGCAATGACACAAGAAATATGACAAAGAGAGGCAGCATACAAAATAAAAGTAGTAGAACAGAGCCAGGTATATACTTTATATTAAGAAGCAGAAGCACAGCTACAATGGTTCCCTAACAGACATTCCCCTTCCACCACCTTACAATGAAAATGTGGTGGCTATTTATAGCCCAAAGTCCCCCCCGTTACATTAATGGGCACAAAGTCCCAGTCAAACATTAGCTGACAAAAGCAGCCGCGGAACTGCTGATGCTGACTTCTGTCGGGCTGGACTGTACTCTCGGCATGGTCTCCCTGAAGGTTGAACAGCTACGTGGCAGCGCGCTAGGTAGAACTTCACATTGACAGGAATGCGGGTAGCTGAGGCAGGTGGAAACTCACATCAGCCTTAAATGAGGCGGCTGGCATAAGTAGTGCGGCCCATGCTTGTCCTTTTGCTCGGCATGTCTTGGCTCGGATCCCAAAGTTGGACACTTGTCGGATGATAATGCTTGACACGTGTCTGCCTTGAAAGGCAGTCTATCCAACTTCGCCCGGGATTAGAGCGCAATCGGGTAGCACAGGTGAAAAACAGCGCAGTCGGGTTGGTCTATTTCCCTACTTCGCACCGGTCAAAGGGCGCAGTCCGACTTCGCTGCGAAGTCGGGTTGCGCACCGGCACTTGCTGATTCTCACCGCTGTTCGGACTTCGCACGGACAAGGGAGCGCAGTCCGACTTCGCTGCGAAGTCGGGTTGCGCTCCAACACTTAGTCAATTTCTCTGCCAGACTGTTTCCAAGTGCGCTCAGGAAGAAGGGCGCAGTCGGACTTCGCACAAAAACTGGGCGCAGTCGGACTTCGCACAAAAAACTGGGCGCAATCGGACTTCGCACAAAAAACTGGGTTTCCTGGTTCTGCTTCCCGGGGCCATAACTTTTGATCCGCTAACCCGATCGCCTATTATAATATATCGTCGGAAAGCTGGCGAGAAGATCTGCAATGATAAAATATCCAGAGCTCATTTTGTCCATTTTATCGCCCCTGTTTATGGCCCGCGAAAACCCGAACACCTCAGCATGCTCTTTACCGCTTTAAAGCTCCATACTTAGGCCAAAATTTATCAAAAGATTTAATGTGGCAAAATTGCCAACATTCCTGGCGGCTCGCGGGGCATTGAGCTCGCCTCGATGTGAGGACCCAAGCCTTTATCCATTGGGCAACAGAGTCACCCTCGTCGTACTCTTGATACTCACTGCCAGCAGCAACCTCTTTCTGAAACCCTTGGCACCCACGGCCCTCTTGGAACACTTAAAAAGAAAACACTGCACAGACTGAATTAAGGAAACAACTAAAACTTTGAATACTAGCCGGCTTATTTATACAAAATTTTGCGGCATTATTGGCATGCCGCCAACACAAATCTAGCTTTGGTTGCCTATCCGGTGAACCTGCAGTGTCCGGACCAGATCTGATTGTACTTCAGATGATCTTTGAAGTCCGGCTGGCCTCCCAAAGTTTGCCAGGTCGCGAACATGGTGCAACGTGGCAGATTGTCATTCATGCCGGTACCCGTACAATTGATGAACAATGTGACAAGGAGATTTGTCAGACGGGAGCCCTCTTCGGGTACCGGTTGCGGTGATGGTTGGAGCCAATACCACCACGGTGGAGACTGTAGGTGAACATTCATTTCTCCGCTTGTGAGGTCAAGGCTGCTCACCAAACCTTGATTCCTCCGGGGTGTCTTCTATTAGCTTAAAAAAGGGCGTCTGCGATCAAGAAATCTGGATCTTCAGCTCAGTCAGAGTCGCCAAGTGATTTTGCCAGATGAAGGCAAGCCAAAGATTCACCAACTCGGGCTTCCTTAAAATATGGAGACTGATCGTCTCACCTCACGGATTCGTCTATGCGAGCTTGGTAATCAGCCAGCTGACGCGCTCGCTTGGAGCGTTGGTATTAATTTCGTAAAGTCAGGCTGGTTTCCCGGGTTCCTCGCTCGCCACCTTCTCGTTTGAATGAAGGCGTCAGGACCGGTCTTTCGGACTCAGAGAATATGAACGTGCAGAGTCGCCAAGTGCTATGATTTTGAACAGCAATGAAGCGAACACCAGTGCTTCGATTCTGTTTGGGAGTGGGAAACTTCCTTGTCCCACCGGGTATTCGGAAAGAAACTGTCAGCCCGAGTGAGGACGAGCTTGAGATCTTCCAAATGTGGGACCCTTTGTCCCACCGGGCGTGCCAAAAGCTGTTGGTTACGAATCCGCCATGAGGAAAGGATTTGTTGTTATTGCGCCCTAGACCCGCAAACCAACATTGAAAGGCCGGAAGGAAGGAATGCCTTCCGTGCCAATCTCCGGAGAAGGCCGGCTTCCTGTGGGGGTTTTATGGTTTAGGATGAGAGTGCAGGAAAGAGATAAAAATGCGGAAAGAATTTACAAATGTGATTGGAGTTGGGTGGGGGGAACTAACAGTACGGCAACGCATCAATCACCACTACTTATTGCAACATAAATACAAAGCATAACCAGAAACTGCCAAATCTAAGTATACTTTTTATATAAAGAAGTGTACGCACAGCTACAATGGTCCCCTAGCAGACATTCTCCCTACAAGGAGAACTAACGACACGGCAATGCATCAATCACCACTACGGACAGCAACATAAATACAAAACGTAACCAAGAAATGTCAGATCCAAGTATATGTGTTATGCAGAGAAGTGTACGCACAGCTACAATGGTCCCCTAGCAGACATTCTCCCTACAAGGAGAACTAAGAGCACGGCAATGCATCAATCACCACTACGGACAACAACATAAACATAACACACAACTGCAGGAACTGCTACCTAATTTATCCTATGTATCCTCTGATCTATGAAGTCCAGGAGTACTTGGCCATCAAATGTTGGAGTTCAGAGTTCAGCACAACAACGAGCAATGACACAAGAAATATGACAAAGAGAGGCAACATACAAAATAAAAGTAGTAGAACAGAGCCCGGTATATACTTTATATTAAGAAGCAGAAGCACAACTACAATGGTTCCCTAACGAGACATTCCCCTTCCACCACCTTACAATGAAAATGTGGTGGCTATTTATAGCCCAAAGTCCCCCCCGTTACATTAATGGGCACAAAGTCCCGATCAAACATTAGCTGACAAAAGCGGCCGCGGAGCTGCTGATGCTGACTTCGTCGGGCTGGGTCGTACTCTCGGCATGGTCTCCCTGAAGGTTGAACAGCTACGTGGCAGCGCGCTAGGTAGAACTTCACATTGACAAGAATGCGGGTAGCTGAGGCAGGTGGAAACTCACATCAGCCTTAAATGAGGCAGGTGGCATAAGTAGTGCGGCCCATGCTTGTCCTTTTGCTCGGCATGTCTTGGCTCGGATCCCAAAGTTGGACACTTGTCGGATGATAATGCTTGACACGTGTCTGCCTTGAAAGGCAGTCTATCCAACTTCGCCCGGGATTAGAGCGCAATCGGGTAGCACAGGTGAAAAACAGCGCAGTCGGGTTGGCCTATTTCCCTACTGCGCACCGGTCAAAAGGCGCAGTCCGACTTCGCTGCGAAGTCGGGTTGCGCACCGGCACTTGCTGATTCTCACCGCTGTTCGGACTTCGCACGGACAAGGGAGCGCAGTCCGACTTCGCTGCGAAGTCGGGTTGCGCTCCAACACTTAGTCAATTTCTCTGCCAGACTGTTTCCAAGTGCGCTCAGGAAGAAGGGCGCAATCGGACTTCGCACAAAAACTGGGCGCAGTCGGACTTCGCACAAAAACTAGGTTTCCTGGTTCTGCTTCCCGGGGCCATAACTTTTGATCCGCTAACCCGATCGCCTATTATAATATATCGTCGGAAAGCTGGCGAGAAGATCTGCAATGATAAAATATCCAGAGCTCATTTTGTCCATTTTATCGCCCCGTTTATGGCCCGCGAAAACCCGAACACCTCAGCATGCTCTTTACCGCTTTAAAGCTCCATACTTAGGCCAAAATTTATCAAAAGATTTAATGTGGCAAAATTGCCAACAGGTGCCAGACTCAGCGAGTTCGCTAGAAAGTATGTGATCTACTTGAAAGCCTCTTCCAACTACTACCCGCAGGGGAACGGCCTTGCAGAGTCCACTAACAAAAACTTCTGGAGAGTAACAAGCGGACTTGGAATTTGCTCGACCAAGCATTGTGGGTAGACCGTACCTCCATACAAAAGTCCATCAAGACATCCCCGTATTCATTGGTGTACGGGAAAGAGGCAGTCCTACCTACGCATGTTGAAATGCCAGCACTCTGGATGCTGGATGATGAGAGGGAAGACCTCGATCCCATGGACGCCCGATTGGCTCAATTGCTGCAAGTGGAAGAAGACGGAGAAATCTTACGAAGCTTGCATGAAGCATACTGAGAGCACTAAGAACTGGTTTGAAAAGAGAACCACGGCCTGTGTCTTCCAGGTTGGGGACCTAGTGTTGAAATGGAATGCATGGAAAGCGAAATTGAGGAATCATGACAAATTTGAAGCCTTCTGGGAAGGCCCCTTCCAAATTTCCTGAGTTAACCAGGTTAACTCGTTCATCTTGCAAGACATGGAGGGCCATACTTTTCCCATACCTGTCAATGTCCTTCACTTGAAGGTCTATCATCAATGAGAAGCATCAGGAAAGTTTTTCGTGTACATAGTTTTATTTTCGCTGTTTTGATTTATGTTTTCGAATGTAAATATGTTTTCCTGCTTTAAACCAAGTGCTTGCGCTCCATAGTTGAGCAGTTTTGTGCCTTCGGAGTTTAGGCAGAGCAGATCCAAGTTTTTCGGCAGAAAGAAGTCCTCAATCAGAGCTCAGCTTCCCTCGTTCTCCTTAGCGAAGTCTAGCCTGTTCGTTTTTGGGAGCAAAGCTCAGCCCCCCCGAACGCAAAAGGAAGAACGTCTCCTTCACCCAGATTAAAAGGATTCTAACTTTGGGCGTTAAGTAAAGCAAGGAATCACCTAAGCAGAGGCCGAAGCTAAGGTTCGCCAAAGTTTCGTCCCGAAGACGAGCTTCGCTTGTCATAAATGCAAAGAGGTCTCCGATGATTTTCAACCAGGGACAAGTTCGGCCAATTCTCAAGTACAAGCTAAGGTTTGCCCATTTTCAAGGCGAAAATGAGGTTCGGGCGAGGCTCGAAGCGAGGACGGGGTTCGAGCGAAGCGTGGCGGCAAGGAACAAAGAAAAATTGAAATGTCACTAAGGCACCGCCTAAAAGCTGTGGTTCGCCCGGTTTTAAGGCGAAGTCGAGGTTCGGGCGACCTTTAGAGCGAGACTCGGCCCCGAGGCGGGAAAGAGCTAAATTCACTAAGGCCCCACCATGCGAAGGCAGTTCGCTCCTCTAAGGAGCGAGAGTCGAAGTTCGCTCGGCCTTGAGGCGAGGTTGAGCTTTGGGTAGCATTTGGAGCGAACCCAAGGTTCACTCGAAGTCAGGGAGAAATGCAAGTCTAAAACCCGACAAGGTTCGGGCAATATCGTAGCAAAGCTGGGATTCGCTCGAAGCTTGGGTGAAGGACAAGTTTGTTGAGCCACGAGAGAAGCAAGGTTCTGCCCAAGAGAAAATTCAAAATTTTGAAAATGCAAGTACGAAGGCCCAAGTTTGTAGACAACAGTTCTAAGCCCTAGGACTGGCTGGAACATCTCGTCCATCAATTTTGCAATGTATATAAGTATTTTTGGTATGTTTATGTTTTATTTACTGGAAAACACAACCAATGAAATCAGGATTGATTGTAAACGCATATGGCACAAAAAGACAAAACAACCATCATTTGCTTAGGCTTGTTAAGGCTCAAGACGGGTTGATCAGACATCTAGTTAAGTCTATTTAGTTAGGCAAGTAGTTGACGTCTAATGCAATGTGTTAAGCATGTGTTAAGAAACCGGTTGGGGTGGTTGGAGAATTGGTTGGGGAACCAATTACCCCCTCCTATTTAAACCCCCCATTCAAACATTGTATGCCGATGCGTTGGATGTTGTAAGAGCTATTGAGGCTATTCAGTCTACCTAATACAAATGTTGTTATATTGTTTCCAGGTTCTATGCGTATGGTGATGGTGTTGTGAGTTGCAAGGTGTACCCATTATTGAGGTAAATGTAGGTTGTTCTATTCTAATCCATATTGCAAGAATTGTTATTGGAGGGTTTCAAAAGACAAACACGGAGGCAAAGAATCAGTCATGTGTTTTGCAGGGTTTCTGGACAAGGAAGTGAACCAGACGTCTGGCGTCTAGCCCTGACGTCTGGTAGCCACCAGACGGCTAGCCGTCAGCCCACTAGCTTGACGTCTGGAATGAAACCAAACGTCTAGAACCAACCAGATGTCTGGCCACCCCTGACGTCTAGCACCCAGACGTGTAGACCTGCTGATCCGACATCTAGCATCCAGACGTCTAGACCTGCTCATCAGACGTCTAGACCCCTGACGTCTAGACCCATCCGTCAACTAGAAGAGTTAGGATATTGACCGATAAATTAGTATAACCTTTGCTTGGATCCTGATCCTGATTTGTCATCACCCCATCTCGGGAATGTACTCACCCCTGTCTACATTTGGCGTCGTTCCCTAATTAAAAATTCGGAGTTTAGCGACAAGTGATAGGAAGAATAGGTGAATGACTGGTTTCAGGTCACAGGATAAAGAGCAAATACCGGTAAGAAGAAGCACACGACTGGTGAATTTAAGGACACATGAGGCCACCGAGGTGTCTAACCCTAAGGTGGAAAGAGTGTGGAACATTGAAGAAGAGAATAACACAAGCATCGAGACATTGTTGGTGACTGTAGAAAACGAGGGAGAACAAATTGCTGAGGAAGAGCCCATCATTGAAAATTGGACGGCAACACCAGAACCAGCGAGGGAAGGGTGGCCAGAGGATACTGAAGGAGAGAACCTTGTATCAAGGCACCTACGCGGAGGTTCATGGGAAGGAAGGTCGGAGCCACGTTTGGTATATTTGCGAAGTAGATCGCAAAGCAAAGAACAATTGGAGATAGGAATAAGGCTATTTGAGCACAACTTTGCACCACCAACAGTAAATGGACAATCGAATCAACCACTACAACCACAAACACCAGGAAAATAGAATATCATGGCGAATCCCGCCAATAGAATGATATAGCAGAAATACCCACCTTTCGCAGGTGAAGGGAAGGAGGATCCATCATGGCATGTGGGAACTTGCATTACCATATGGGGAGCAAAATGGGTCACATAGGACACACAATGGTTGCAATTGTTCCCAGCCACATTGTGAGGCATGGCAATAGACTGGTACTTGAAAAGACAAAGTACGCGAGCATTTACACAATGGGATGAGTTGAAGACCACATTCATAGAAGAATTCCGACCACTGAGGGATGACACGGACATCATCACCGAAATATGTGTTACAAAGCAAAAGTCAGATGAAGATGTTAAAAGCTAACATCTACAATAGAATATTGAAACAACTGACAGACAAAATGGAGATGACACCTGCTGACAGTATGATAAAACGATGGTTTTTAGACGGACTACTGCCAAAATTCAAGAAGAAAATGAAGGCAGTACCATCCTCAACATATGCAGAAGCACTGGAGAAGGCATAAAACTTCGAAAGTGAAGGCAAGCAAACGACCGCAGGTATCGGAGGATATTTAAAACATACCGAAGATTTGGACAGTGAAGCTAAAGACAAAGTACAGAACACGATTCACACCTTTCGCAGGGAATTTGATAAAATTCTAAAAGAAGCAAAAGGAGAAGGTCGAAAGGATCGAAAAGAAATTTGGTGTTTCGACTACAAGGCAGAGGGACATTCAAATGTAAATTGTCCAAAGAAAGCATATTGTAACATATGTGAAATTGCAGGACATCTTGTCATCGACTGTCCATTTAATTTAAAAAGTACGAGGCATCAGACATTGGCAATACAACAGGAAGAGCAGCCAAATGCACAAAGAAATGGACAAGGAGCTACGAGCGGTGGATATCGAAATAGTCATCGAGGAGGAAGACAAGGAGGCCAGAGTCGATTACAATACGACTCTGATGGGCGACCGATTATCCAATGTCGAAATTGTTAGGAATGGGGCCACTTCGCGAAGAATTGTTCCAAACCCCAGAATGCAGGTAACAACAGTGGCAACAATACCACTCAAATGTGTAAATGGTGCCGGCCAAGAAACCACAAGGAGGTTAATTGCCCGAATAAGGCTAGTACCAGTGGAATTCAGAATATCAACCTCATAGGCATTGGAGAAGTGACAGAGGTAAACAAAGAAGTCTTGGCTGTAACAAGAGCACATACCAAGAAAACGGAATAGTATCCAAACCCTGCCAAGGAAAAGGAAATATGGCAGGAAGCGCAAAAATTAATTGAAGCAAAACTAGCAAAGGCGAAACAAGGACAACTAGTTCTGGAAAAAGTGTTAAAGAGACTGGAGATCACGAAAAAGGCATCAATAGAAGGCTTGGTAACAGAGGTACTAAACACAAAGGTGGAGATGAAGGTCACCAACCTGTTTAGCATAGTATCTGAGTTGTATGCTACGATCGGGGCAGTCATCAGGAAGAAGGATGAAACTTGACAGGTAGCAACTATCAAGCAAGGGCAATTCATCGATCCAACAATCCTGATGATTGAAGTCGGGAGAAGGCCAGATATTGTCCAAATGGAGATTTTGGACCATAGGCTGAATCAGGTGATTGTAGATGGAGGGTCTAGTGTGAACGTGATGCCAGAGAAGACATGGCGGATTCTGGGGCAACCCCCCTTACGGTCTTCAAATTTCAAACTATATGGTGTCGATCAATATGACATTGAAACAATAGGTGTTTTGATGAATCAGAAGGTACACATAGCAGAGCAAGACTTCATCTTGGATTTTGTTGTCATTGCTATGCAGAAACCCGCATATGACGCATTGCTAGGACACGGATGGTTGAGAACAGCAAAAGTCAACCACAATTGGGAGAAAGAACGTCTATCTTTTAAACAAGGGCAGCACAAGTACATAATAAATCTGAAGAACCAAACAGTAAGTCAGAACATAGCTACTTCAAATGATTCGGGGTCCTCTTCGTAAGATGGTGAAACGGGATATGAACCAGATGAGGAGGGAGTGTTGCACCTTGACGACTGTACAGAAGATGAGCATGACCAAGATAAAGGGTTACTACACTGGCAGTTGGAAGATTATGAGATCTTCCCTCCCCAATATCTTTGCATAGATGCGGGAAAAGGGATTCAAGAGGATGAGATGCAGGAACCAGAAAAATAAACCAGCAACAAAAGACAGACAACAACAGAGAAGGATAAGGAAAGAGAAAAGTGGACATTTCCCAAGAATTTTGCAGAATTCACGATGGGGGAGGTAGTCATAGAAGACAAACCAACACATCCCATCGCTTCATTAAAAGCAGCAAATGAACCTAAGGTAATCAAATATGAAGGTCCAAGAATGATTCAGGTAAACTTGGGAGAAAAAGGCGAGGAAAAGATGATCAAATGTGGAGATGACTGGGATCTGTTGGTTACGAATCTGCCATTAGGAAAGGATTTAGTGAAATGCGCCCCATTCGCCCACCAGATTGAAAGGCCGGAAGGAAGGAATGCCTTCCGTGCCAATCTCCGGAGAAGGCCGGCTTCCTATGGGTTTTCTCAAGTGTTTTAAGCTAAGAGTGCAGGAAAGAAATTAAAATGCGAAAAGAGATATAAATAGGATTTGTGTTGGGTGGGGGGGATGAGCAGCACGACAACGATCAATCACCACTACTAACAACAATTAAATACAGAACACACTACAGAAACTATAACTATCATACATCCTATGTATCCTCTATCTATGCATTCCAGGAATACTTAATCATCAAATACCGGAATCCAGATATCGTAATAACAATAAGCAATGAAATAAGCAACATGAGGCAGAAATGCTAAGTAAAGGCAGCATAAAGAATGATAACAACAAATAGAGCCAAGTGTGTGTCTTGCATTCAGAAGCAAACGTATAGCTACAATGGTTCCCTAGCAGGATATCCCCCTTCCACCCCTTTACAATGATGTGGTGCGGCTATTTATAGCGCAGTTTCCCCCCAATTACAATCTTGGGCACAAAATCCCAGAGCTGACAAAAGCTGACAAAAGCGGCGAAAGAGCTGCTGATGTTGACTCCTGCAGACAGGGACTGTACTTGCAGCAAGGTCCACCTGAAAACTTGGCAGCTACGTGGCAGTGCGGTTGATGAAACTTCGAGTCAGCATGAATGCGGGTAGCTGCGGTAGATGGAACTTTGCGTCAGCTTAAATGAGGGTAGCTGCGGTAGATAATTTGGCCCACGCTTGTCCCTTTTCCCATCACATCTCGGCTCGGATCCCGAGGCTGGACACTTGTCAAGTTCTGATGAGGGACGCATCTGCCTTGAAAGGCAGTCTCTCTTTGTGTCCTACTTCGCCTGGAATCAGAGCGCAATCGGACAACGCAAGTGGGGAACAACGCAGTTGGGGAGGCCTCCGTGCCTTAGATAGTTTTTGGGCTGCTTGAAAGATATTGCCCAACTGCGCACAAGCTAGAGGGCGCAGCCCGACTTCGCTGCGAAGTCGGGTTGCGCACTCCGGCACTTAGTCAATTTGGCCGTTGTTCAGACTGCGCACAGGAATCAGGGCGCAGCCCGACTTCGCTGCGAAGTCGGGTTGCGCTCTGGCACTTAGCTGATCTTCTGGATAGGCTGCTTCCCAAGTGCGCTCAGGAAGGGGAGCGCACCCCGACTTCGCTGCGAAGTCGGGTTGCGCTCTCATACTTAGCCAAATTCTGCTCTTTTCGGTCCCCTTTCGCACTTCGCCTTCCCGAGTGCGCTCGAACTTAAGGGCGCACCCCGACTTCGCTGCGAAGTCGGGTTGCGCTCTTAGACTTAGAAACTTTTGGGGACCCTTTTGCTCTGTTTTGGGAATTCTGACCGCAGAAAGAACAAGGGGAAAAGGGAGGAATGCAACCGATAGAAGGGGAGAAAGGGAACAGTGGAGAAAGGGAAAGGAGATGGAGGGAAGGGAGAGCAGCATACTTACAAAATTTGAAAACATGGCACCCCGTGCAAAATGTGGCAACATTCCTGGCGGCTCGCGGGGTGTCGAGCTCGCCTCGACGCAAAGAACCAGGCCTTCATCCTTTGGGCGCAGAGGAACTCCCTTCCCCTGTATTCCGCTGCTCTGACGGCTTCTTCTTGGGCAACTGCTCCTCTTCGGATTCACTTTCGGCAGTTGCTTCTTCTGTTTCTCCTCCTCTTTCTGAGTCTGAATGATCGCCACTGTCACCCTCCCGCTCGCGGACATGATTGTACGCAGCTTTGGCCTGGTCCCAGGCTGCTGCCTGAAAGGGCCCTAAGTCGCTGACATCTCTCAGCGCTGCTCTGAATGCTGCAACCGCATGCACGTCGATGGTGTTATATCTTTCTCCCAACTCCTGAAGGGAGGTGTTGATTTTACAATATCTTGACACCATCTGAGTGACCTGAGCTTCCTGGATTGGCTCGGCCCAGCTGTCAATTTCTGACGTGTCTGCCTCAAAAGACAGCCAATTCAGCTTCACCTGCTCAAGGGTCAGAAACTCTCCATCCTTGACGAAGCTCGGGCAACCGTGCTCAAAAAGAGCGTTGAAGGGGGCCAGGCAAATGTTCATTTCGTGGTCTAATGCGTCCAAGCATTTTCCTGGCGGCCCTTATTTTCTCTGTTTTTTCAAAATAATTGTGCAAGGTTACCCTTGCATCTGCCCATTCTAAGGCAATTCGGGACATTGGGGGAAATCGGAGGCCTTTGCGCGCTAACTCCTCAAGTTTTAATGCCAAGTCCAGCCACTGCTTCGCTTGGTGTTCGGCCTCCTCTACCACAGGCTTTCCCTGGCAGATACTTCTTGGATCCCGGACGCGAAATCCAGGACGGATATGGACCTGACAACGTTGGCCCTGCATCCCTGCAGCAAACCGCCCGCATCTCTTTGACCTTATTCTTCGAAAAGGCCGCCGTCTGGGATGCTTTCTCCTCGAGCTGAGATTGGGCCTGCTTTAATGAATCCCGCAGCTGGGAGACCTGCTCCAACGCTGCCTTCTTCTCCTCTGACAGTTGTTCGGCTGTCTCTCTTTGCGCTGTAGCCTCCTGCTGAGAGGCGGCGAGCTGGGCTTTCAGGTCATTGATTTCCTATTGTGCAGACTCCAGCTGCGCGGTGGCCCTAGCCAAATCTTCCTCCAGCTGTCTTGAATTATTTTGCAGCCGAAACAACGTCTCCTGACTTTCGAGTCGCTTGACAAGGAGATTATGGGTTCTGCGACGAATACCGTTGATTTCGTATTCCTCGTTTATATCGTCAAAGCTCTTCTCCTTGACTTGGTGTTCATAGTCTGCCTCGGTCATTTCTCGGAGAGGCTTCTTCACTTTCGGAATCAACTTCTCAGTTCTCAACACTCTCCTGTCCAAGTCGTACTTGGTGCGCTTCACCGGGGCAGCTATCTCCTCGGCTCTTCTCCGTTTGACGCCCTGAAGGAAAGAGGCGGAACACCCTACGGCCTTTGCTGCCAGAGGCTGATCATCTGTGATCTGCAGCTGTTCTCCCATGAAGTCAAGGTCTTCCAAAGCATCGGATACGCCGAGACTAAATCTTGCTGCGGCATTTTTCCTGCAAACAGCGAAGCAGGAGGTATTCCAGAAGTCGTGGTCGCTTTTAAGGGCGACCGGGTCCTAGGGGAAGCGAGCGGCTGAGTGGAAGGTGTAGGCGGGGTTTTGAACAATGGAGGTGAGCTGCGCGGCGATGTACGCACAGCTTCGGCACTGGCCGCAGGCGAGGGGTCTAGGGTTTGACTGAGGGACTGGAAAGCATTTGGGTCCTGGGCGAACTGGTCGAAGGAATGGGGGCTGTGGGAGGGTTGGGTGGTCTGAGACGAAGAGGATGCAACTATGGCTTGCCCTGATACAATGGGGGATGGTGTTATGGCAGGGCCGACTGGGATTTGGGGGACCGAGGAAGAGGACGTACCTGCGGGCTCCGCCTGAGCCGCTGACTGAAGGACGCCTGCAGCCCAAGCTTCTGCTTCTATCTCAGGGCTGTCTAACGAGACGATTTTCGGCGCGGCTGTCCCTGTCCGTGCTGCGGCCGTTTGTTGTGCAGACTCCTTAGGCCGCTTGGCCTTTTCGCTCCTCTTCCTCTTCTTTTCTTCTGGCGCTGCAGCTGGTTCAAAGGAGGGAGAGGAGGTTGGGGCGGCAGGCAGCGATGTTCCCACGGTAAACTTGTACCTGGGTCTAGACGGGAGGATGCTTGCTGCGGCCGTTCTACTAGCTGGCTGTTCTGGCGCCTTTTCCTCTTGGGGGGCCACCTCAGGAGTTGACTTTTCTGGCTCTTGTGCCCTTTCAGGTAAGGCTTCAGGAGCTGGAGGCAACATTGGGCCCACTTGGCTGCTTGTTGGTGTCGCGCTGGAAGTCCCTGGAGTAGGCAATTGTTGGGACGGGGACCTCCTTCTATATCTTTTTCTGGCGCCTCGGGGAACGCAATCTCGAAATGCGAAAGGCTGCCATGTGTCAGCGTATTGATCATATAAGGCCGAAAACTCATCATCTACGGCCAACGTCTTCCGGTTAGACTTATCGTGTTGCGTGCGGCACCTCATCTTCCAACATTCAATGATTTTGTCTTTTTGCCAGTTGAGGGGCGCCACCTTGGAGAGGAATTTCTTGAAGCCTGCTGAGTCTAACTGGTGATCCGAATTGCGCTCTAGATCAAATGCCACTTATTCAAAGTAAAAATCATGCCATGGCAGCCATGATTGCATCCGCTCAATGTGCCATTCCAGGTCCGCGCCTGTTCTATTGCACCTTTCTTGCATGATCTCCGCTCGGGGGCAGATATGCACAAACTTTCCCCTGACCCCAATCGGGTCATACTTCCAGCGCTGAGGTAGCTGTATCAGGCCCATGTCGATGAGCTCTTGTGCGAGGTAGACATGTTGTCCAATCTCGCGTACTTGAATGTTCGCCCAGGTAATAGGATACTGGAAAATATGACCTCTCTTCTTTCCCTGGCCGAATTCCTCCTCGACATAATCCATCTGGCGCGATATCTCCATACCGAACTGATGGTCAGTGCAGAAATAGGGCAGCAGGAACGACTTCCCCTTGAATCCGTAGATTCTGACTACAATGCCCTGCGTCAGCCGGAAGGTGTCCCCGCACTTGTACTTCCTCAGATAGTTCGTCATGGCCTCTGGCGGGCGGGATGCCTCACCGTTGAACAGCGCCAGGGTCATACCTAGAAATTTGAAGTTGAACTCATAGTATGACCCTTTCCTGTACAGGGCTTCAGTCCATTCGTACACAGGCAACGACTCTCCTTTTTCATTCACCTTCTTCAAGTCAGGAACTTTAATCCGGTAGTGCGTGTGGTACAGGCACAACCATGTGAGGAACGAGCAGAGCCGGAATTCTGTTGTCTGCTTCTGCTGCAACCTGACCAGGTTCGAATGTATGGCGTACGCCAGCCAATCTGCCCAGTCAAAGAAAATAGGGCGCCTTCCGCTCCTTTGCGCCGTGGAGTCATAAAACTCCCCATGCAAGATGCATTCTGCTAGCGCCAGCTGGTACGGGCGTACCACTCTGTCGGAATCGCAGCCGAGTACCCATGCCAGGATGATATATATGTACTTGTTTTCGAACCTGTCCAGGGGTATAGGGCCTGTCGGCCACTGTCCGGCTGGTAGCGGAGTTTTCAGCTCTGAGTCGAGAAACTCTCTCATCCTCTTGGTCTGGGCGAATCTGCCCGCCTGTTCGTCCAGGTTAATTCTCCTGACAATTGCATTGGGGTCGTACTGGAGCCCCGGGGCGAAAGCTGGCTGGACGCTTTCCCTGAAGAGTGTGAACAATACTCTTCCCTTGTTGTCACAGACTTGCCGGGCAGCTGGCTTGTAGTATGCCACAATGGATTCAACCAGCTCCGGGCATTGGTGGACAGGAGGGCACAAGAACCAGTACAGGTTCGATTTGTATGCAGCCCCGACATGGTGCGAGGGTGAAACCTTGTCAGCCCACTTCGCAATATTCGGCCGCAGCTTGGTGAGGCTGATAGAGTACTCGCCATCTTTGTACCCGGCCAGGCGATTGATGGGCGGCGGTGGAGCTTGCCCTTGGCTTCTCTTCGACCTGGTTCTCCTTGTTTGCTCTTGCGGCGCTTCGCTCTCATGAGCGCTGGATTCTGTCTGTTCTTCAGCTTCGCGTTCTGCGTCGCTGGACTGTGCCGGCATTGGCGCTTTCCCCTTGTCCATTTCCTCTCTTTTCTGCTCGAATTGGCAGAGACGGGGATTCTGGCTACTGATTCTTCAGTTCTGCGCCTTGCAGCTCAGAGTCAGCTTGACAATTTGGATGTTCTGAGTATGCCAGGGCCCCTTTTCTAGGCAAGGAATTCAGCATTAATGGCGCAAGGGAGGGGGGTAAGGTGATTTACCCGAAGTAGTTGGAAGCGTTATAATTTTTTGGCGGCCGTGCGTGGGTTTATCTTTGGAAAGCGTACCCTGGTTGCGGTTGGTCCTAATGCGCCTGCTTTCTTAATGACATCCTTTTTGAAAGTCGCGCAATCATTATTTTAGAATTTTTTCGGACCTCGTGCTTCCAATGACGTCATAGCCGCCGCCTGGGCACACGCTTCGAGGGAGAACTTTTGGCCCAGGGTTTTAAGGAGGGACGCAACCCAACTTCGCACTATGCCACACTGCGCTGTCTGGGCCCACACTTAGAAATATTTCATCATTGTCCCTTGTTTCCCGCGATAGGTCATCCAAGGTGCGCCCGAAATTGAGGGCGCACTCGGACTTCGCCCGAAAAACGTGCGCACTCCGACTTCGCCCGACTTGATTGCGCAGTCAGACTTCGCTCGAAAGTTGCGCAGTCTGACTTCGACACTTAGCCGATTTTTGCTCTGTGCTCCCCGACTGCGCTCCCAAGACGGTGCGCAGTCCGACTTCGCTGCGAAGTCGGGTTGCGCACCCAGCACTTAGTCAAATTTTTGGCCTTTTTGTCAGCTGCTTTCTTTCAAACTCCCGATGTCGCACTATCCAAGGAGCGATGCCCGACTTCGCTGCGAAGTCGGGGTTTGCTCTAGGCTTCACTTAGGCTCTTGAAAACTAAAAGCTGAATGCTGAAATAAATATATACATTCTGATAAAAATGCAGAAAAGAAATATGTACAAGGAAGGACCGCTTGGGTGCCTTCAGTGGTGGTAAACCTTCAGGTGGAACCCGTTGACAGGAATGGGGAGAAGCTGTCCCTCCATGTCCCGGAGCACGAATGCATTAAATTGGTTCACCCGAGCAATCTGATAGGGACCTTCCCAGAGGGCATCAAATTTACCATGGTTGCCCGGCTTTGCTTTCAGTGAGTCCCACTTCAACACTAGGTCCCCGATTTTGAAAACTCGGGCGGTGGTGCCTTTCGCAAACCAGCCTTGGGTCGCTTCAGCATGTTTAGTAAAGGCCTGGTATGCCTTTTCTCTTTCTTCTTCTAACCGCAGTAGTTGGCACAGTCTGGCGTCCACTGGATCCCCGTTGCCTTTTTCTTCATCTAGCATCCATAGTGCGGGTATCTCTATGTGGGTAGGCAGAAATGCCTCCTTGCCGTACACGAGCGCGTAGGGGGATGTCTTGATAGACTTTTTGAATGATATGCGATCCGCCCACAACGCCCGATTCAGGAGTAGGTGCCATGTCCTCTTGTTTCTCTCTACTGTCCTTTTGACAATCTTCAGTAGATTCTTGTTGGTGGACTCAGCCAGGCCATTCCCCTGCGGGTAGTAGTTCGAAGACATCTTGTGATAGATGCCATATTTGCTGGTGTACTCCGTGAGTACAGCGCCTGCGAACCCCGGACCATTGTCTGTCACTATTGACTCCGGGACCCCGAAACGGGTGATGAGGCTCTCGAGGAACCCAATGACCGTTTCCTGGTCCGCATTCTTAGTGGGGATCGCCTCTGCCCACCGGGTGAAGTAATCGGTGGCTGTAAGGATAAACTTGTGTCCTGCTGCAGAGTTAGGCGTGATGACCCCGATGAAGTCTAAACCCCACTGCTGAAACGGAGTCTCAGCTTGAATTGGCTGGAGGGGCAGGGGTGCTTTTCTGTTCCTGCCAGCAAACCTCTGGCATTTATCACATTTGACACAGACCGCATGTGCGTCTGTGAAGAGAGTGGGCCAATAGTACCCAACTCTGATAATTTTCAAGGCCGTAGGCCTTCCAGAATGATGTCCCCCAGGCATCCCGGAGTGGAATTCTCCGAGGACCCTGGGTTTGTCTGTTTCTTTGACGCATCGCAACAGGATGCCGTCAATGTTTTTAAAATAAAGCCCCTCGGGGCGAAGTACGTATCTCAAGGCGTTTAGCCTAAACCTCCTTTGTGAGGCATTGAGGTGATCTGGGCATCTCCCGGTGCTAAAATACCGCACCAGGTCATTTGTCCAATCACTTTCCTCTGATAAGGAGTTGGCTAGGTTGGTGTCTGCTATCGGATCTTCCCACTTGCAGGCGGAGATTTCAGCTGCAGCGCTTCGGGCCAGCTCTTGGCACAAGGCTCGGCCTCTGATCAGCTTTGTTGGCCGTACCTCGATGTCAAACTCTTGGATTTTGGCAATCCATCCTGCCCTCTTGTGACCAGGCTCTCCTTGTATGATGAAATTCCTGACGTCCGGATGGATCACGAAGACAGTTATCCGGCTCTGGGAGACGAAGTGCCTGAACTTTCGGAGGGATTTCATGACTGCGTGAACTTGCCGCTCAATAAAATTGTACTTCTCTTCATGCGGCTGAATCACCTGGCTTAAGAACGCTATGGGGCGTTCTTCGCCATCGTCTCCCTTCTGAGTTAGGACTGCGGCGTAACTCTCGGGTTCTCCCACCGCGTACAGGATGAAATCCTTGGAATAGTCGGGATTAATCAACACCGGAGCTTGCGCAATTCTAGCCTTGATCTCCTCGAAGGCCTGCCTTCTTTCGTCAGTCCACAAGAATTCGGCATTCTTTTTTAATAGTTCGGCCATGGGCTTGATTACTTGTGCGAAGTCCGGTATGAACTTCCTTACGAAGTTGATCTGGCCGAAGAATGACTGTAGCCCTTTCTTGTCGACTGGGATGGGCAAGCGGAGGAGGGCTTCTGCTCTGTCAGGATCCACTGCAAGGCCTTTCTCGGAGATGACATGTCCCAACAACTTACCTTCTTTTACCGCGAAGACAGACTTCTTCGGGTTGATGGAAATGCCGAATTCATGACATCTCTCAAATATCTGCCGCAGTGGGAAGCATGGTCCTCTCTTCTGTGAGGAAAATACAGTCATGTCATCCAAGTAGATGACAATGACCTTGTTGAGCAGCTCTCGGAAGGCCAAGTCCATGGCTCTCTGGAATGTAGCGCCGGCATTAGACAGGCCGAAGGGCATGCGCTGATATGCAAACGTTCCCCATTTGGTGGTGAACGCTGTCTTGTGCTGATCTTCGTCCTTTACCCATATCTGGTTGTATCCAGAGAATCCGTCCAAGAGAGAGAACCTCTGTGCTCCAAAAACTATGTGGAGGATCTGATCGATTTGGGGAAGCGGGTAATGGTCCTTCAGCGAGGCTTGATTAAGATTTTTGAAATCCACGCAGAGACGGATGTCTCCATTCTTCTTCCTCACAGGAACCAAATTCGCGACCCAAGATGAATGCTTGATGGGGTAGATGATTTTGGCTTCCAACATCTTCAAGAGCTCAACTTTCATCATGGCTTCAATCTTCGGGTTTACAGCCCTTTGCTTCTGCCGGAAAGGTTTTGCATTATCTTCTAGCTCTATGGTATGCTGGATCATCTGTCTGTCATACCCCTTCAAGTCCTGGTAGCACCAGGCTACGATATCGGGGAACTCTCTGCATAATGATCTGATCTGCTCGAGTTCCTCTTCAATGCAGTCCGTCCCGACCTTGATTGTTTTTCCAGGTTCCAGCTCCAGGTCTACGTACTGCTTGGGGTCTACTTTGATCCCGTGTGATATTGCTCTATCGTTCCGGTCAAAGAGACTCTCTAAGGTAATCAGTCCTTTTGGGACATGATTATTCTTCAATCGTATCAACCCCTCGTATCGCTCGTCATCGTGGTCTCTACCTTCGATTGTACATGCTTCGGTAATAAAAAAGTGACGATATCCTCGTCACAATCAAACACCTTCCGATGGGTGTCTTTATCAGGCACAGAAGGCCTGTAGATGGTACGAACCGGCTTCGGCTTCTGGACAATGTCATCAGCCGAAACGTACCTGGCTCCAACAGACGCCAGAATGTCAGCGTGCTTGTTCTTCTCACGTGATATGGCTTTGACATTCAACGAGTCGAATGACTCCATCAGGTCCCAGACACGATTACGATACGCCTTGAGATAATGCTTCTTGGAGGCGCACTTATTCGTAATCTGGTTGCACACCAGCTCTGAGTCGCCAAAGATCTGCAAATGTTTTATCCCCAGTCTCTCTGCTTTTCTCAAACCCAAGCATAGGGCTTCATACTCCGCCGCGTTGTTAGTACAGCTCCAAGCCAGCCTGTAGGTGTAGTCCTTCTGGATCCCGGACGGGGAAACCAAGAGTACACCTGCACCGGCGCCATTTTTGCATCGGGCGCCATCAAAGAAGAGCTGCCATAGCTTTTCTGGTGCAGGTCCTACCTCTTTCTTGGCTGACTGGTCAAGTCTCTCAGGCTGAGTGACGGAGTAGCAGCCTTGCTCAGTCTCGATCATGGCGTTGAAGTCCAGTAAGGAGAACTCATCCTCCACTTGTAATAGCTCAAGAGCTTGCTCTGTCATGTCCACCACCACCAGTTCCTCAGTCGTCAGCTGAACCATGCAGTTCTGTGACTCTCCTCCGGTATCTTCTCTACTAGAAATGTGGAAGGCTTCTAATTGTAGATCTTCAGTCTCCTTCCTTTGAAGGGTACTTCCATATGTGAGTAATCCAGAGACAGATACCCACCCAGCTTTGCAGTGAACTCCCTGGAGAGACACATGCCGAAGTAGGGTTCCAAGTCGACAACCACGACTTCCTGTATGACCACTATGTCAAGAGCTTTGTGCAGCCGGATCGGGATATCCTTGATGACACCAACTGTCTTGACAGGGGTGTCGTCTAGCTGCAACACACCTTGGCTGCTCCTTGTATACTCCATACCGATCTCGTCGCAGACAGCTCTTGGCATAACAGTCGTGGAGGCACCAGAATCCACCATGCAGTTGTGAACTATATAGCCTTCCATCCGCAATGACAGATAGAAAGGAGGTGGTCTGTTTTTTCCGATGGCGGAGACTGTCAGGGGTTGAGCTAACACAGCAGGGTGCGTCGGCTTCCCGTATTTTATGTTCTTCAAAGATTCCTGCAGCAGATCAACTTGCCCGGGGAGCAGAAGAGCCTCGTACATACTTATCTTTGCGGGAGTCCTCTTTAGCTCGTCAACTATGCTGTAGCTTGAAGTGCTGGCTCCCTCCGTTTCTTTCGCAGGCTCATACTTAGTCCGGTATTGCTGCGTGGCTTCGACTCTCTGTCTCTTCGTCAGCGACGGATATCTCAGCTTCTCCTGAGCTTGCTCTTTTGTTTCAGCTGGAGATTGAGCTGCGGGGGCTTTTACTGCGGGAGCTTTGGGCGCAGGAAACTTTTCCTTGGCTGCATGAGGCCACAGTGACTTGCCAGGTGGTAGCCCAGCAGGTTGCGCCTTTTCTCTTCTGGCGTATACCTTTAATGGCTTTGGTTGGGCCGCGGCAGTTTCAACGGGCTTTCTGCCTTCCTTAGGCAGGAGCAACGCAGGATCTTCTTCTGGGACGGCAAAGTTGCCTTCATCGTCCAGGATCATGTATAATTCATCCTCTATGGCGCTGCCTGCCAGGGTCTAGAGGTAATGCTGATGCAGCGTGCACCCTTCTTCTGAGTGTGGATCGTTGCACGTGGAGCACCAGTTGACCTGGTCAGAAGTGCCAGGTTGATCCTCAATGGCAGCATTTCTTGCAGGGGGTTGCCTTTGAGCTTGCCGTTCTGCGGCTTGGTCTTTCGTTAGCGCCGGAGGAGGATACGACCTCCTTGGAAGGAACTCCATCTGGGCTTGCTTCTTCTTCATTATTGTCATGTCATTAGACATGGTATGATACCCAGATGCTAGAGCCCGTACCCAGAGGTATGAAACCCCAATATGGAACATAGGGATGAAGCGCGTGTAGTTGCAGGGAACGATAGAGGTCGAGGACGAGGTCTAAGAACTAGACGACCCCACCAAAACAGAGAGCATCAAGCACGGCAACAGCCCAGGCAACATGAACTTGATCAGCAGATACAAGAAGAGGAGATGTTGAATTATTTGGATGATTGTATAATAATCTGACGTAATGATGGAAGTACTGAACGAATTCCACTAGTGCCCGCCCATCCACAACGCCCGAATAACGACCACCGGGAAGAAGTAGCAGAACACCTAGATAATATTGCAAATCCATAGGAAAGAGAAGTTCTCATGGCGGAAGAATGGATGGAACAGATACGTCTAGCAGCGGAAAGAAATGAACAAGTCACTGATAATGTCAGACGACGACCCAGCATAAATCAGTCCTTTGAGCCAGAAACAAGGCAGCAGACGAAAGAAACAGAGCAACGAGACTGGCGCATTATGCCATAGGACAGGACAAGACATCAGCAACAGTCACTCTCGAAAAATCCCCCAAGACAAAATAATCATCGAATATGTTAGGCGACGGAGGAAATAAACAGTGACAGTGATGATGATTTCCGCAGTTTCAGAGAAAATAGCAGTCATCATTAAAATGAGACACTAGATGCATGGGAACTGCGTATTGGATTAGGCATACTGTTCACCCGTCGACGTTAAAAAGGAGACGTCACATGCAGTTTTGAAAAAAATAAAAAATAAATAAAAAATAAGAAAAATAGAAAAGTCAAATAAAAAGTCATAAGAGAATAAGACAAAATAGAAATAATACAAAACAGGGACACCTAGACGTCTAGCTAGCTGGCGTGTCGCGCATGCACAAAGTTAGTTGCAATGTGGTGGTTGCAAAACGGTTTTAGGGATGAAGGAGCAACTATAAAAGGAGGGGAGGCCATTCATTTGCAACATCGCTGCCATGCAAGCAAGAGGAGGAGAAGGAGAAGGCGAGAGGCACGGCGGTTGAGAAGCAAAGCGGCTAGGCAATAGCAGAAGGTGTAGATGGTGAAGAGGTAGCAGACGACAGCAGGCCACCCGACAACTGCAGGCCATCCAACAGCTGCAAGTCACCCGATGGCTGCACCAGACCATCCGACAGCTGGTCACTTGACGGCTACCCACCTGACGGCACCTGCCCTGACGGCCACCCTCCTAACAGCATCTGCCCGGACGACTGCATCAACCACTGGCCCTGACGGTTGCTCTACCTGACAGCAGACACCACCCGACGACTGCGCAACTAGACGTCTGGCATCACCCGACGGCTGCACAACCGGATGTTTGGCAACACCTGACGACTGCACAACCGGACGTCTACGCAACCTGATGTTTGACAGCCTTGATGGCTGAGGGAAGACAACCCTGACGGCTGAGGAAACTGGACGACTACGAGCAGAAGTCGATAGTTTGGAAGAGGGTAAAGTAAGACGGATGGCACATCAGAGGTC
Source organism: Wollemia nobilis (assembly GCA_028583015.1). Taxonomy (NCBI): domain Eukaryota; kingdom Viridiplantae; phylum Streptophyta; class Pinopsida; order Araucariales; family Araucariaceae; genus Wollemia; species Wollemia nobilis. The sequence goes on along the minus strand of JAQPPZ010002381.1, from coordinate 3,361,519 downwards.
AGGAAAGATTCCAGTCCACAGTGAACCCGAACTAGAATCAGTGGTTGCCAAGAGACTAAGGCACAAACAGGAGATTGAGATGAAAGGGCATGGCAAAAGCTCAAAAGGAGGACAGAGTCAGAGTAGAAGAGAAGCGGCAGAAGTAGCAACTCGCAAGAATAAGGAGATTCATCCAAGCGGCAAGGCACCCATACCAATGGAGGAAATCACTTGGGTATGCCCAATAGGAGAATATTTCCGCCAATGGTGGGTAGATGCACCAACTAGCCACCCAATCAAGAAAAAGCTAAAGGAGGTGGGAGTGCACTTCATCTTACAGACTCCTCATTTTGAGAAGGGAATTTTCGAGGAGTACCTGCTACAAATGTTGGAAACATATGATGCTGGGAGGCACGAAAGTCTCCTGGAAATAGATGGCACTGCATTAGTAATAGATTTTTCTCTCGGGGTTTTCCAGAGCACATTTGGACTCCCACGAAAAGGCAAGCCGGTGGTGAACGAAAGGGTGGATCCGAAGAGATCCCCAGAATTAATCACGGATGTCACCACTCTGACAAGGGAAGAGGTAGAAGCTATGCTGAGTGTCCATGGGGGAAGAGGAATTAAGCAAGGACAACTCCAAAATGACGGACTGGAAGTGAGCATGAATGTAATAATGGCAAGGTTGTCTGGTGAGCAACGAAGCTCGGACTTGCCCATATGGTTGATTCCGTATCTGCAAGGGATAGTACAGGGCATACAGTATGATTGAGCACTTGTCAACGCGGATACAGGCTTTTTTGATGAGAACAACCAAGAATTTTTCAAAGACTTTTCATGCCATTAGCTTGATCTTGGATGCAATAGGGAAAGCAGAGATCCCGATCCCAGATTTCGGTGCTCCAAGAGAACTCCCACCCTTAGCACTATCGATTTGCAGGTGGATGGGGGCCCAACCAACTAAGAAAACGACATCGAAAAAGAAAGTACGGGTCAAACAGATTTCACATAGACCCAATCAGGAGAAGCTGGTGGCAGCATTAGAAGGGGAGGATAGGAGAGCAACACAAGCTCGGGAGGAGGAACTGCAGAAACAAAAAGAGGCTCAGTCTCCAGAAGAGCCTAAATGGAAGAAGGGGCAATTTGACATACCACCCCCAGCTTTCTCACAAGAAGCACTGTAGAAGATAGCTGAAAATCTAGAAACAATCCGGAGTCGGGAGCAGCATCAGCTAGATGCTGATTTTTCTATACCATTGGCCCTTCATAATCCGGCAGCTCGGACTATTGGTCACAAATCTGCCACAGGAAAGGATTTTGGTATGTATACGCGCCCTAGACCTGGACCAACATTGAAAGGCCGGAGGGAAGAGATGCCCTCCGTGCCAATCTCCGGAGAAAGGCCGACTCCTTTACTAAACTACTTTGGGTTTTAAGCTAAGAGTGCAGGAAAGAAATAAAAGAGAGTAAGGGAAGAAATGTAAATGATTCAGTGGGAAAGAACCAACAACACGATTACTAACTAATACCTTGAAGTAGCAGCAATAAATACAAAGAATAAAACTTAAATGAACACCACGCTAGCTTCCCTATGTATCCTCTGGAAGAGTTCCAGGATTCAACTATTTTCCTACGCCTAAATCCAGATTGCAGAATTACAGCAATTAGGAAAATACATGAATATTACAGAAACTACTAACCACAGGCAGCATAAAAAGAATATCACGCGGTATTTTCTCCCCTATGTATCCTTCAGGAGAATTCCAGGGTCCAACCCCCAATCACACACCTAAATCCAGGATGCAGAATTACAGTATGCAAATGAAGAAATGGAATAACAGAAATTATCACAGAAGGCAGCATACAAAAGAGAAATTGAGCCCAAAGTCTTTAATATCGATTGCAGAAATCAAGTTACAGCAGCTTTCTAGCAAAAGTTCCCCCCTTTTTCATTACAATTCGTGGGTTTTTATAGAGGACCCGACCCTCTGAGGCATCAATGCACTAGATTTGGAGGTACGCCCTCGGTATCCTGGAAAATCTGCGCCTGCTCCTACTGCGACTGAGTTCTCACATCCCTTTCCACATTTAACAATTACGGCCGCATCAGCCGGGGAAATCTGCATTTATGGGCCGTCTGACTTGTCCTGGATTTTCTTGGGTGCGGTGCTCGAGTGGGTCTTCAAGTCCCTCTGGTTTTTCTTCTGCGGCTGATATTTCTTTTCCTGTTGCCACAAATGGGCACCGGGTCTTTCGGGCAAGTAAAAACGCATTTATGAAACACTCAATTGCCTTGGAAAAATACCCGGCCTAGGGATGTGTGCCCTTGAAGAAAGCGCCCTCGAAGGAGCTTCGCCAAATTCAAATTCGGGGCTTCGCTTCGCAACAGATGTGAGCCGAAGCGGGGATGATATGAGTGCTTCGCGCGAAGGGGCTTTCAAAAATGGCTTCGCGAGGACTTGATGCCGAAGCAGATATTTCTCGCCAAAAACAAGGCTCCTAACTATCTATTACTTCGCCGGGAAAATAGGTTGAATGCTGCTTCGCTAAGGATTTTGTCCGAAGTGGCGGATGATCGCCAATGGACCACAAAACACTTCGCTGCGAACCACCTCAAAGATAGTTGTTCGGGAAGTTTTTAGCCGAAGCATATTCCTGCCTTAGAACATTCCTTTGATTTTTGAGGGCAGCCAAGCTTTGAATGAGGGAGCTTCGCATAAAAGTTGGCCGAAGTGGATGCTTCGCAACGGCTTGGGGCGAAGTAAATCTTGCTTGGAAAAATGGTTCGCCAGGAGAGGGGGCCGAAGCGGATGCTTCGCTTAAATTCTAGCGAAGCACTTCTAAACACTTAGAAACTTCTGCATTCGCCGCTTCGCAAAATTTTCACCCGAAGTGACTGTTTAGGCTGCTTCGCTAGCGAAGCTCCTTCTATGCCTTAGCAAATTTTGGGCTACTATCTGGGCTCTCTTGTTTTCTTTTCTTGGCGAAGCTATCCTTCTTTCTCCTGCGAAGCTCCTAAACCTGGTTTGCTTTGTGGCGAAGCTCTTACACATATAGCTTATGTACAAAGGGGACAAAAATGAAAGCCAAAATTGCTGCAATACTTAAAAATGTTCAAAAGCAAGGGAACAAATTCATGAAAACTTAGAAAATACTTTACAAAATATTGATTTCCATTACCCCTCCAAGCAATGTGACAAAATTGTCAACATTCCTGGCGGCTCGCGGGGCAACGAGCTCGCCTCGGTGCAAGGACCCTCAGCCTTGATCCATTGGGCCAGAGTTGCCTCCAGACCCTTCTCCTTTCTGCTTTTCTTCCTCTGAGAGTGCCTCTGCAGCTATTTCTTTTTCCTTTTCCTCTTCTTCTTCTGATGCTGGTTCAAGTTGCGGCGGCGGGGGAAGGCGATCACGGATGCGTTCCATGGTTCGGCGAACATGGGCCCAGGCACCCTTCTGAAAAGGTTCCCGATCTTGTAGTGCCTTAACTAGAACATGGAACCGATCAATCTGCCCTATGTCGGCATATTTGGCTCTTGCGCTCAAATCATTTAAACAAGCCGCGATCCTGCAATATCTAAGAATGAAATCCGTGACCTGCCCCTCTGTGACTGGCTCTTCCCATTCATCTATTTCTGAAACATCACTTTCAAAGCTGAGCCAAGCTGGTTTGAGTTCTTCTTTGGTTAAAAGGTTCCCGTCATCGTCGGTGAAACTCGGGAAACCTAATGTTGAAAGGTCCTGGAAATATCCCAGTGATGTACGCTGCTCCTGTTCAAACATGTCCATGAGATTCTTGGCCTTCTGAGCTTTCCTCACTTTGGAGAAGAAGGCGCGGACTGTGGCTTGGACAGTGGACCAATCTCTTGTTGTCCGACTCATGGCAGCTACCTGCAAGTCTTGATATTTGATGCTCTGTACTTCAAAGGCCAAATTGAGTCGGCTTCTTATCTCTTGTATGACTTCGTCCACTATTGGCCCTTTTTGTGCAGCGGCATACTGGGCTTCTGTGATATAGGATAAAATTGACAGGGCACTGGAGGCCCGGGATCTGAAGTTTTTAAGCAAGTGCGAGCGGATGTCCTTAATTCTGCCTCTATCAAACAACTCTAAACTCTCCTTCTCATACAACTGCTGCTGCATCTGCAAGATCCTACCTTCAAATTCCTTGGCCTTTACTTCAGATTCGGCCTGTATCTTGCTTTGATTTTCTGTTGCGATCTGCAGTTGATCTACCTGTTGCTTCAAGGCATCCATTTCCTTCTTCATTTGCTCGCACTGCTTCTCTGCATCTTCCAATTGTGAGCGCGTTCTGGCTAGATCCTCCTCTAGCTTAACGTTTGCGTTCTCTGCTTCATAACGGCGCTGGTCGACAATCCTTGCATGTGCGCGAAATGCCTCTATCCTTACATGCATAGATTCAGATTCATTATCTATGTCCATATGCTCCAGGTCCTTGACCTTCTCTCGATATTCGTAGTCAGCAGGGGTCATTTCATCTAGGGGCTTTTGGACCTTGGGTATTTTCTTTACTTTGTGAAGCTTCCCATTTTTCAGATCAAATACAGCGCACTTTTCTTCCTTTGCTAGAGAACGCCCCCTTTTCCTCCTTGCCTCTTTGAGCATTTTGTCGTTATTCTGCCGGGCTCGGATCAACTTTTCTGCTAGAGGACGCTCTTTGATCATAGTCAATTCATTCTCAAATGAGGCTGGGTCACCAGCCAAGGGGGTGAACAAATACAGTGATTGTATGGGTGACGCGTCGCCAGTGGGTTCGGCGATAGGTGTGGTGGGAGTTCTGGTGGACGTGGCGATGGCATGTGCGACTGGGGAGTGGGAGTCGGGGTTTGGAAGTGAAATATCACCTCCGGTCTGACCAAGAATTATGGGAATGGTGGCGTGGGTGAGCGAAGTAGTGTTTGTGGACGCGTCCCGGCCTAACGACTCAGATGGAGTGGAAACGTTTACGGGGCCGGCGGGGTTGTGAGACAAGTCTGCGACCGTAAAAGAAACCGCGCGATGGAGTGACTGTTCAAAGGGGAGTTTATTCAAAGGGACAGAAGACTCTAGGAGACCTTCGGCCGGGACTACTGTAGACACGACTTGGGAAACAAGAGTAGAAGGCAAGGGATGCGTACCTGCGTGCTCTAGTGATAGAGCAGAAGCGGCAAATTCCTGCGTATTTGGTTCATGCCCTTCTCCAGCTTCCGCATTCTCAGCATTCTCTTCCTTTTGGAGGTATTCCTCCATATTGATGATCTCTATTTCGGACATCCCCTCCGTTTGTTGCAACGTTGTTCCTCCAACATCCACCTCAACTGAGCCTACTGTAGACTGTTCGTTAGAAACACCGGAGGGCCTGGTACGAGGTCGTTTCGGGTGAGGAGGGGGCATCTGAACTTGTTCAAGTCTCTTTCTCTTCCTTTTCTCCTCCTTTTCTCGTTGCTGCACTGACCTCCCAACGTCTGTGTCAGAACCTTCAACAGGCTCTTTTGACAGCTCCTGTTGCACCACTACTGCTTCTTCTTCTTCTTCCTGCTCGGAAACATCATCAATTCTTCTTGGGCTTTCGCCCGAACCCGGGGCACTAGGAGGGATGAAGTCGGCGAAGGAGATGGGCTGCCAAGATCCGGCGTTAGCTTCATAAAAAATGGCAAAATCCTTATCCATCTCTAGGAGTCCATATGATTTTTGCTTTCGGCGATGGACTCTCATCACCCACCATTCTTTCAATTGTTCTTCACGCCAACTTCTTAATTCTCCCCTCAAATCGTCCTTCATTTTCCTCCAGAATGCGGAGTCTGGGCCCGGAAAGGGATGCCGGATGGGATCATATTCAGCTTCAATGGTGTAAAACTCATGCCATGGGGGCAATGTCTTCATTCTCTCCAGGTGCCACTCCAATTCTCTTCCGGTGGGGTTGTTCCGCTGCTCCACTATCTCCGGGCGGGGGCAAACATGGAAGTTTTTAAATCTGAGGTGGTCTCTCATTACCCCCAAGGGGTCATAGCACCACCGTTGTGGGATCTGCAACAGACCGAAGTCAGCAAGCTTATCTTCTAGGTAAACATGTTGTTTGAGGGCGAAGACCTCAATGACTCCCATCTTGAAGGGGAAATCACAGGTTGGTGCCCACTTTCGGCCGTGGCCATAAATGACATTTGTTGCGTCGCTCTGGCGAGCGACCTCCAATGCGAATTGGTACTCAGAAGGGTGAACCGGCAGCAGGAAGGGTTTCCCTGTAAATCCGAACAGGCGAACAACAAGCCCCTGTGTCAATTGAAAAACATCCCTCTTCCTTTCAATAATGACCTTATCTCTGAGGCTTGTGGGCACCCGAGGGCAAGAACCTTGCATTAGCTGAATAGCAGGTCCTAAAAATTGTTGATTGAAAGCATAATACGACTCCGTCCTCGCCAGGAGAGGAGTCCACTGATACACTGGTTGGGGGCTCCATCTTTACCACTCGGAGTAATAGCAATGTGGGGAAAATGCTTCTGAGTATGGTAGAAAAAGAGCCAAACTAAGAAAGAGCAAGGCCCAAAATACTGGCCCGTTCCAGAATTTTTCATGCTAGCCAGCCGTGTGTGCAAGGTCCGGGCCACCCATTCCGCCCAGTCAAAGAAAACCGGGTTAGTGTTTGGCCTTGATGGGTCTGGAGCGTAAAATTCCCCTCGCGAAATACACTCAGCCAGTGACACCTGCCAAGGGTGTACAGAAGCATCTGTAGACAGGCCCGCAACCCACGCAATGATGGAGAAGATATCAGTATTCTTAAAATCACTCAGAGAGCGAGGCATCTGAGGTAGCTTGCCTGAAGGAAGCCCATCTTTAAGATTTTCACTCAAGAATTTTATGATGTGGCCGGAAGAGGTGAACCTTTCCATTTGTTCGTTCAAAATAACATTGCGCACAGTATATCCTTTGGGCGGCCCTTGCAGGGGAGCGAAAGCTTCCTGCACATCCTCCTTAAAAATCGTGAACAATTTGTTACCCGCAGCGTCTAGGACCTGCCTGGTGGAGGGTTGATAATTCTGCGCGATAGCATGAACTAACTCGGGACAGTGGTGCGCTGGTGGAGTCAGGTACCAGTATATCTGTGAGTAATAGGCAGCGGCCCTTTTGTTCTCCGCAGACAGTCGGCTTCTCATGAAGTCGATGGTATATCGTAGCTCGGCAATGCTTTTTGAAAGCTTCGTGTCCCTTATCTTTTCCCATCCGTCAATGGGTGGTTCCACGAGTAGCTCCTCCTCTGAATCTTCCCTCTCTTCCATGGCTTGTTTTTCAGGGCGAAGGTTAAGGTCTACCTTTTTGGGTCTATGTCTCTTCTCCTCCTTAACCCTTTTAGCTTTTTCTGGGCCGACTACTTCAGGTTCCTTCTTCTTCTCCTTCGAATTCTTTTTTCCCATTTTGACTTACAGGAGGCAGCAGAACTTTGGCGCAGAATTATGGCCAGGGCTCTTACACTCGTGCTTATCAGCGGGTAAACAGTTTTTTTGCTGCTAGAGCTTGGGTTTTATAGCTGTGGATTGAAACTACCACCATTTATGGCACCTGCCAAAATTAAATTCATATACCGGGCCGAGGAGATCATCTTGCTCGTGGATTGGTTTTGCGGCGCAGGTGCACGCGGGCCAATGTACTTTGAAGTCCTGACCATGCTTCGAAAATCTAACTCTCTGCCACCTCGTATCTGGGCACGACTTTTAATCATAACTACATTCTCTTGGGATACACTCCGCCACCTTTGCATTAACTCCGCACGTTCTGAACGTTCTCCTAAGCTGCTGCTGGCACATGTCTCGAGGCACGTTTTGAGTGCGTTGCGTTTTGCGCCTTATGATTTAGCGAAGCTAACTTTAGCAAAGGACACTTCGCGGCGAATCTTGAGCAATCCACCGGTCTTCTATACTTCGGACCCGAAGCTGCTTTTTCCACGGGATTCGGGTTACCTTGTTATCTCGATGGCCGCTTCGCAAAAAATCAGCTCCGAAGTGGAGATTAGGCTGTCTTTTGAGCGAAGCATTTATCTAAAGCATCCCTTTGTCTTTATTGCTTTCACGGACTGGGAGAATGGTTCGCTGAATTCCTTTTGAAAGTCGCTTCGCCCGGTCCTCTTTCTGCGAAGCATTTTCCATGCCTTAATTAATCGGAGGCTTCGAAGAGGTATTTTTATTTGCTCCTTCGGCGAAGCCTGCTACTGGGCGAAGCTGTTCGTATCTGCTTTCTCCCTTGGGGTTTGAGCTTTACGAACTATCCCTTGACATTGGTTGTTGGCGGCGCTTGTACTCTGGTCCCGATCTTTACTATGATGTTGTTTGGTCTTAGAGGTAACCTCTCTATGCCTTTTCTCGTTTTGATGCTAAGGCACTTCGCGGCGAACCAACCTATGTCAGCCTCTTCGCGCAAAAAATTCCCGAAGGAGGTTTCACTTGACTTGGTGAAGCAGGATTTAGTAGTCTCAAACAGAATCCATTGTTATAGCGGCGTGAAGCCACGATCTCTATCTGATTACGTACTTAACTTTCGAAAGTCTTAAAGCAAGGTATATACAAGTGCAAACAACAAAATGCTATATACAAGGGTAAAAATTTTAGGGCACCTTTTTAACGATGGAAGGTCTTCAAATGAAGACCGTTCACAGGAATCGGCAAGGTCTGGCCGGCCGCATCTTTGAGGATAAAGGAATTAGCAGAATTTACCTTTGCAATCTCGAATGGCCCTTCCCAGAAGGCGTCAAGCTTATCATGGTTGCCAGGCTTAGCTTTCCAAGAGTCCCACTTCCATACCAAGTCTCCCACCTTGAATGTCCGAGCAGAGGACTTCTTCTCGAACCAGCTTCGGGTGATTTGGGCATGTTTTGCGAAGTTCTGGTAGGCCTTATCTCGATCCTCCTCCAGCTGTAGCAATTGAGCTAGTCTACCCTCCATAGGACTGGATTCCTCTTCCTCATCATTTAACATCCGTAATGCAGGAATTTTTGTATGAGTTGGTAAGACAGCCTCTTTGCCGTATACCAGGGCATAGGGTGAGGTTTTGATCGACTTCTTGATAGAGATCCGATCAGCCCATAGGGCTTGATCCAGGAGAAGGTGCCAAATCCTTTTGTTCTTTTCTATGAGCTTTCTCAGTAATCTCAACAGGGTCTTGTTTGTTGATTCTGCCAATCCATTACCCTGTGGATAATAATTGGAGGTGACCTTGCGGTATATCCCATACTTGCAGGTGAATTCATTGATCTTGGCACCTGTGAACCCAGGACCGTTATCTGTGACTATTGCTTCAGGGATGCCGAACCGAGTGATCAAACTCTCCAGGAACGCAATAACCGTTTCTTGGTCAGCGTGTTTTGTGGGTACTGCTTCAGCCCATCTGGTGAAATAATCAGTTGCCGTCAAGATGAACTTATGTCCTGCAGAGGAATTCGGCGAGATGACTCCTACGAAATCTAATCCCCACTGTTGGAACGACGCTTCTACCTGTATCGGTCGGAGGGGCATGGGAGCATTCTTGCTTCGGCCGGCGAACTTCTGACATTGTTCGCATTTTCGGCAGACTGCAAAGGCGTCGACGAAGAGCGTAGGCCAATAGTAGCCTGCCCTGATTATTTTTAAAGCTGTTGTTCTTCCTGCGAAGTGGCCCCCAGATAACCCGGAGTGAAATTCACCAAGGATCCTCCTCTTATCATCTTCTCTTATGCATCTTAGAAGAACACCGTCAATATTCCTGAAGAATAGGCCTTCGGGGCGTAAAATGTAACGGAGGGACCGCATCCTGAAATGCCTTCGCTGTGAAGCATTCAAATGTTGAGGACACTTACCAGTGCTGAAATATTCAACTATTTCACTGACCCAGTCCCTTTCATCTACTTCTTGATTTGCGAAGCTCTCTTCTGTTATTAAGTCACCCCATTGGCAGGCTGTCACTTCGGCTGCGACGCTTCTTGCAAGCTCCTGGCATAGCGCGCGACCGCGAACTAATTTTGTGGGTCGAATTTCGATATCGAACTCCTGTATTTTGTTGACCCAACCGGCCCTTTTGCTGCCTAACTCTCCCTGGATAATGAAATTTCGCACGTCTGGGTGGATAACAAACACTGTAACCCGACTTTGGGAGACAAAATGTTTGAATTTCCTCAGAGATTTCATGACAGCATGCACTTGTCGTTCTATGAAGTTGTATTTTTCTTCATGGGGCTGTATTACCTGACTTAAGAATGCGATGGGGCGTTCTTCGCCATTCTCTCCCTTTTGCGTTAGGACTGCGGCGTAACTCTCAGGTTCCCCTACAGCATACAAAATGAAGTCTTTACTATAGTCAGGGTTAGTTAGAACAGGTGCCTGAGCGATTCGGGCCTTGATCTCTTCAAATGCTTTCCTTCTATCATCGGTCCAGGTGAATTCGGCATCCTTTTTCAAGAGCTCAGACATCGGCTTAATGACTTGAGCGAAGTCTGGAACGAATTTCCTTACAAAATTAATTTGGCCGAAAAAGGACTGCAGCCCTTTCTTATTCATCGGGAGTGGGAGCTTTAGGAGAGCCTCAGCTCTATCAGGGTCTACGACGAGCCCCTTCTCTGATATAACATGTCCCAGTAGTTTCCCTTCATTCACCGCGAATATGGATTTCTTCGGGTTGATTGAGATGCCAAATTCTCTGCATTTTTCGAATATCTGCTGCAAGTGTGAAGGATGGTCCTCTCTTTTCCGGGAGAAGACAGTCATGTCATCTAAATAGATGACGATGACCTTATTTAACAGTTCGCCGAATGCTAAATCCATAGCCCTCTGGAAGGTGGCTCCTGCGTTTGAAAGGCCAAATGGCATTCGCTGATAAGCGAATGTCCCCCACTTAGTAGTAAATGTCGTTTTGTGTTGGTCCTCATCTCTCACCCAAATCTGGTTATACCCTGAAAAACCATCAAGTAGAGAGAAACGCTGGGCTCCAGCTACTGAATGCAAGATTTGATCAATCTGCGGGAGAGGGTAGTGATCTTTTAGCGAAGCTTGGTTTAAATTGCGAAAATCTACACATAGGCGGATATCCCCATTTTTCTTCCTGACGGGAACTAAATTCGCTACCCAAGAAGAATGCTTTATGGGATAAATGATCTTAGCTTCAAGCATTTTCAGAAGCTCGGCCTTCATCAGGACTTCGATCTTCGGGTTGACAGGCCTTTGCCTCTGTCTGAAAGGCTTGACCCCTTCCTGCAGCTCGATCGTATGTTGAATCATTTGTCGATCATAGCCCTTCAGGTCTTGATAAGACCATGCCACTATGTCTGGATATCTCTTGCACAAAGATTGGATCTGTTCTAGTTCTGTTGTGGTGCAATCTGTTCCAACTTTTATCACTTTCCCAGATTCAAGCTCTAGATCTTGGTATTGCCTAGCGTCAACTTTGATTCTGTGGGAAACTGCTCTGTCATTTTGATCGAACAAGCTTTCCAAAGTAATCAATCCCCTTGGGACATGGTTATTTTTTAGTTGGACCAGCCCTTCATACTCTTCATCTTTTGGGCTTCTCCCTTCAATAGTGGTTGCTTCTTGGACCAAGAAATTGATGATCTGTTCATCATTGTCAAAGACTTGCCAGTGCATGTCCCTATCCGGCACGGAGGGCCTATAAATCAACCTCACGGCTTTGGGCTTGTGTACCATGTCGTCGGCTGGAGAATATCTAGCCGCGATGGAGGCCAAGACGTCAGCATGTCTATTTTTCTCTCGTGGGATGGACTGCAGACTAAGTGATTCGAATTGCTCGAACAGGTCCCACACTCTGTTACGATATGCTTTAAGATAATGCTTTTTGGAAATGCACTTGTTGGTGACCTGATTACATACTAGCTCTGAGTCTCCGAAGATTTGGAGATGTTTGATGCCTAATTTTTCTGCTTTCTTGAGTCCTAGGCATAAGGCTTCATATTCTGCTGCGTTGTTGGTACAGCTCCAAACCAACCGGTAGCAATATTCTTTCTGCTCGCCAGATGGTGATACTAAAAGTATCCCTGCCCCAACGCCATTTTTGCATCGGGCACCATCAAAGAACAATTTCCATAATTCCTCTTGGGCAGCCGTCTTATTCTTCGGCTCAGTGCGCTTTTCAGGTTCTGTGATAGTATAGCATCCCATTTCTGTCTCTATCATGGCATTGAAATCCGTCAACGAAAATTCATCTTCGGTATTCAACTGCTCGAGAGATTCTTCCACTAAGTCCACCTGCTCTATCCCTTCGGCTATTGTATGAATGGAATCATTACTTTCTTCTTCGGTCATCTTCTCTACAAGAAACGTAGAAGGTTTCTCGTTGTAAATCTTAACCTTCCTTCCTTTGAATGGAACTTCTAAATGCGAGTAGTCCATGGAAAGATATCCACCTAGCTTAGCCGTGAATTCCCTTGAAAGACACATGCTGAAATATGGCTCCAGGTCAACGACTACCACCTCTTGTATTACTACAATTTGGGGCACTTTATGCAGTCGAATAGGTATATCCTTGATTACGCCAACTGTTTTTACAGGGGTGCCATCCAGCTGGAGCACGTCGTGGCTGCTTCGCGTGTACTCCATTCCTATCTCTTCGCAAACCGCCTTAGGCATGACTGTTGTTGCGGCGCCGGAGTCAATCATACAGTTGTGGACGATATGCCCTTCCATTTGTAAGGACAGGTAGAACGGAGGAGGCCTGTTCTTTCCTGTAATGGACGTGGATAGGGTTTGCACCAGGGCAAGTGGTGCTGACTTTCCTGCTTTTGTTGTCTTCAAGGACTCCTGCAACAAGTCCACTTGTCCAGGTAGCTGTAATGCGTCATATAGACTAATCTTGGCAGGGGTTCTCTTTAACTCGTCCACGATGTTGTACCCTTCGGAGGCATGTACTTCGGGTTCTTTCTTGGCTTCATACCTCGTGCGATATTGCTCTGTGGCTTCAACTCTCTGTCGTTTTGTCAGCGAAGGGAGTTTAAGCTTTTCCCTGGCCTGCTCCTTGGTTTCAGCCTGGAGCGGAGCTACGGTGGCTTCTTGGTTTTTTTCTTTTGCTGGCAAAGGATAGAGAACTTTGTCTGGAGCCTTGACTGGTTGTTGCCCCTTTTCACGGCGAGTATACACCTTCAAGGGGGCCATTTGAGCTGCATCAACCTCCATTGGTCTTTTTCCCTCCCTAGTAAGAACTGAAACTTGTTCTTCTTCGTCGATTACCAGGTTCTGATCTGCTTGCCTTATTATATTGACTTGACCGCTAGGATTGCTACCCGATAGCGTTTGCACGTAATGTTGATGCAACATGCAAGTCCTCTCTTCATGTGGGTCATTGCATGTGGAGCACCAATGCACATAGTCAGAAGTGCTCGGTTCTTCATTAATCGCGACATTCCTTGCCGAAGGCCTTCCCGGCTGTACCACTTGATCTTTAGTGAGCGCTGGTGGGGGATACGACCTTCTTGGCAGAAATTCCTGTTGTGCTTGCTTCTTCTTCATGATGATCATGTCATTAGACAAGGTTTGAACAGTAGAATTCAGAGATTGAACCTCCTGCAATATTTTAGCCTGCATATCCTCAGCTTTGGGGGCCGGTGGCAACGGGGCCATCGTTGGTATTGGAGGCAAGGCAAGGTACTGGGGTGGCGCTGGTAACGCAGGAAATGACGAAGGGACAGTGGGTTGTGGTGCCGAAAATGTAGGAAAATGTATTTGTGGAGTCGTGATCTGGGACACAATGGGGTTCGGATTCCATGACGGGATTGGATATGCAGGGGCTGCGGAGATTTGCGAAGTAGATGCACCAGGATACTGTGACTGAGGAAATTCTGGGAATATGGGCATCGGCATCCTTTGAGGAAGTTTACCAACAGCTATCAAATCCATTTCCGCTTTCTGGGCCAGTTCATATAGTTCAGGGAAGGTATTAATATTCGAATATCTTACCATCACACTGATGTCAGGGTTGAGGGCCCTAAGGTAATAGTATGTTGCAGCTTCACTGGTTGGTCGAAATCCAGCGGGTACCCTTTGCCAAGTTCGGGCGAACCTCACATTAAAATCAGCAATCTCCTCCTGCGGGTGTCTCTGGATTGTTGTAAACTGGTGCAAGAGAGAGGACGGATCGGCAGATTCATTGAAACCCCTCATTAGTTGTCCAGCTAACTGGTCCCATCCCGTTATAGTGCCAGGTGGTAGGGATCTATACCAGTAGAGGAGCTTTCCTCGGAGAGACAGAACCAGAAGCTTTACCATAACTCTTTCTTCTGTGATGTCATGAATCGCCGCCAGGGAGACGATATCTTGGATATGTTCCAGAGCCGTCTTCCCTGTGCCATCGAATGTAGGGATTTTTTTCATGGCAGCAGGCGGAACCTGCCCTTGTCCCGCTAGATTTAACGGTCCGGAAGAATTCCATGCTGGGAACAATCTGGGCGGTTGCTGTGGCGGCGGCTGTTGCTGTTGTTGCTGCTGCTGCTGCATTTGTTGTTGATGTTGTTGGTGTGCCATGCTTGCGCCTAGATTTGGAAAAACCGAAGTTCCCGAAGCTCTTGGTTGATTGCTAGCTGGAACAGAGGCACTTGTATGATCTGGTGAGTTAGGAGGGTTAGGAGGGAGACTAGCCGTTGTGTTGTCCGAGGTTAGACCTTGTTCGTCAAAGGCAGCCTCTTGCGAGGACGCTCCGCGTAAAAGTGATTCAGGCGTGACTAGCCTGGGACGTTCCCCGAAGGCGTCAATATCAAGTTCAAAGAACTCAGTTTCTTCTCCACTATTCCTAACTCTCCATCTTGTTTGCATGAAGGCACGGATATTTTAGTACCGGTCTCTACGGCTTTGAGATTTTCAGGTTGAACAGAGTCGCCAGATGCTAGAGTCTTTCGGTAATGAGATAAGCATCAACTCTCACTACCACTCACAAGGTGAGACTGACCGGGTCCCACCGGGCGTGCCAAAAACTGTTGGTCACAAATCTGCCACAGGAAAGGATTTTGATATGCGTACACGCCCTAGACCTGGACCAACATTGAAAGGCCGGAGGGAAGAGATGCCCTCCGTGCCAATCTCCGGAGAAAGGCCGGCTCCTTTACTAAACTACTTTGGGTTTTAAGCTAAGAGTGCAGGAAAGAAATAAAAGAGAGTAAGGGAAGAAATGTAAATGATTCAGTGGGAAAGAACCAACAACACGATTACTAACTAATACCTTGAAGTAGCAACAATAAATACAAAGAATAAAACTTAAATGAACACCACGCTAACTTCCCTATGTATCCTCTGGAAGAGTTCCAGGATTCAACTATTTTCCTACGCCTAAATCCAGATTTCAGAATTACAGCAATTAGGAAAATACATGAATATTACAGAAACTACTAACCACAGGCAGCATACAAAGAATATCACACAGTATTTTCTCCCCTATGTATCCTTCAGGAGAATTCCAGGGTCCAACCCCCAATCACACACCTAAATCCAGGATGCAGAATTACAGTATGCAAATGAAGAAATAGAATAGCAGAAATAATCACAGAAGGCAGCATACAAGAGAGAAATTGAGCCCAAAGTCTTTAATATCGATTGCAAAAATCAAGTTACAACAGCTTTCTAGCAAAAGTTCCCCCCCCTTTTTCATTACAATTCGTGGGTTTTTATAGAGGACCCGACCCTCTGAGGCATCAATGCACTAGATTTGGAGGTACGCCCTCGGTATCCTGGAAAATCTGCGCCTGCTCCTACTGCGACTGAGTTCTCACATCCCTTTCCACATTTAACAATTACGGCCGCATTAGCCGGGGAAATCTGCATTTATGGGCCGTCTGACTTGTCCTGGATTTTTCTGGGTGCGGTGCTCGAGTGGATCCTCAAGTCCCTCTGGCTTTTCTTCTGCGGCTGATATTTCTTTTCCTGTTGCCACAAATGGGCACCGGGTCTTTCGGGCAAGTAAAAACGCATTTATGAAACACTCAATTGCCTTGGAAAAATACCCAGCCTAGGGATGTGTGCCCTTGAAGAAAGCACCCTCGAAGGAGCTTCGCCAAATTCAAATTCGGGGCTTCGCTTCGCAACAGATGTGAGCCGAAGCGGGGATGATAATCCTGTATGAGTGCTTCGCGCGAAGGGGCTTTCAAAAATGGCTTCGCGAGGACTTGATGCCGAAGCAGATATTTCTCGCCAAAAAACAAGGCTCCTAACTATCTATTACTTCGCCGAGAAAATAGGTTGAATGCTGCTTCGCTAGGGATTTTGTCCGAAGTGGCGGATGATCGCCAATGGACCACAAAATACTTCGCTGCGAACCACCTCAAAGATAGTCGTTCGGGAAGTTTTTAGCCGAAGCATATTCCTGCCTTAGAACATTTCTTTGATTTTTGAGGGCAGCCAAGCTTTGAATGAGGGAGCTTCGCATAAAAGTTGGCCGAAGTGGATGCTTCGCAACGGCTTGGGGCGAAGTAAATCTTGCTTGGAAAAGTGGTTCGCCAGGAGAGGGGGCCGAAGCGGATGCTTCGCTTAAATTCTAGCGAAGCACTTTTAAACACTTAGAAACTTCTGCATTCGCCGCTTCACAAAATTTCGGCCCGAAGTGACTCTTTTGGAAGCTTCGCCTGCGAAGCTTTTTCTATGCCTTAGGAAATTTTGGGCTACTATCTGGGCTCTCTTGTTTTCTTTTCTTGGCGAAGCTATTCTTCCTTCTCCTGCGAAGCTCCTAAACTTGGTTTGCTTTGTGGCGAAGCTCTTACACATACAGTTTATGTACAAAGGGGACAAAAATGAAAGCCAAAATTGCTGCAATACTTTAAAAATGTTCAAAAGCAAGGGAACAAATTCATGAAAACTTAGAAAATACTTTACAAAATATTGATTTCCATTACCCCTCCAAGCAATGTGACAAAATTGTCAACAGGGAACAGTATGGCTGAACGGTTTGGACCCACTGAATATCTAGCAGAGGCTGAGCATATAGCCCGCATTGGGTCACCGGATCTGACAGAGTTAGATTTGGCAAGACCGACTTCACTAGCAGCTACTTTGAGCACATTCTTGATAGATGCTATGTTTGACGAAGCAGCTAGGGAACAGGCATAGTAGAAGCTCCAGAACTCAGTAGTAAACCTGGGGAAGAGGAAGGCATACCACCACAGGTTACACAGGCAGAAAAACCAAGGATGGAGAAAGCAACAGGGAGTACAGAAGAAGATATTCCCATAGATAAAGGAAAACAGCCCCCAAAGGTAATAGACTTAGAAAAATGGGAGGAACAAGAAGGACAGAGCAGCAAGAGTCTTGTACAGGAGATAGTAATAAGAAGATCACCTGTTCACCATGAGGAGAGAGGCAAAAGGGTTGCACAGGAAGAAGAATAGACGGACACTTGGTCTCAAGAAATTCTCCTCAAAATACCGAATTTTATGGACCCTTCGGATGAAATGGATGAGCAAGCAGCTGTATGTTTTGACAGATTGGGCAAAATCATGAATAGTCTTCAGTAGTGCATGTATGGGACAATGGAAAAAGTGGCAATGCATGGTGGAGGAATTGGTCCAATTGGTCAAGTGGACAGCCCAAGGCCCATGGAGGAAAGACATCTCGGCCATTTATGCGAGGCAGCCTTGGTTATTACCCACTGGCCAGGTGCAAACAATGGAGGGTATTGAAATGTTGCCAGAAAAGACACCCAGTCTTTATCTGGAAACAAAGCAGGTATATGTTTGCGGCCATGGCAAAAACCCCCCACAACATTCTAGGGAGCCTGGCACACAGGTGGAAGTAATGCCAGAATTACTACCACTATACACACAACTGAACTTCCTCGCACATTTGTTGATTTGGTTGGGCGAAGGAATCAAACATGCAAATTCAGCTAAGGATAGCATGGAACGAGAAGTCACAGAGGCTTTGCTAGCCAAGGACAAGCTCTTAGTTGAAGGAATGGACCGAATGGAAAGAGTTCAAGAAGAAACGCGACAGTTGGGACAAGCTATGGGAAAACTAAAAGCCGATTTGAAGCAAAAGGCCCAGCATTTAGCTGACTCAGCAGCAGAAAAAGCCCAACTGAAAAGTGTGAAGGAATTTTTGATTAAGCAAGCGGAAGCATTTTTAGTCACCAAGAGCTAGCAGGAAGGGGCTTGGGCTCAGGAAAGAGAGAATTGGGCTCAGGAAAGAGAGAATTGAACTCGGGAAAGGGAGAATTGGCAGAAAGAAAAGGCAGCCTTACAGGAAGAACTGCGGTTGGCAAAACAGCAAAAGGGTGCAACACCTACACCAATTTCAGAATAGAGGTTGAAAGATATCTTTCGCAAAAGAGAAATAGAACTGCTGACCAACTTAAAGCAGACAGAAGATAGAGCTATTACCTTAGAGTGGAGTGGGCCAAGTACTTTAACTATACAAAGAGACTCAAGGACGAACAGGACCACTACCGGGAACAACTCCAAGAGTATACAGGGGCACTACAGGCTGCTAACCCACAAAGTTCAACTCCTACAGATGTTGGAACCTCAGGAGCGGAGTGGAGAAAGTCGATGAGGACATCGACTTCTTCGAAGGGGAGGATAGTGTTGGCAATTTTGCCACATTAAATTTTTTGATAAACTTTGGCCTAAGTATGGAGTTTTAAAGCGGCAAAGAGCATGCAGAGGTGTTCGGGTTTTTGCGGGCCATAAACGGAGGCGATAAAATGGATTAAATGAGCTTTGGATATTTTATCATTGCAGATCTTCTCGCTAGCTTTCCCAGGATATATTATAATAGGTGATCGGGTCAGCGGATCAAAAGTTATGGCCCCGAGAAGCAGGACCAGGAAGCTCAATTTCGGGCCAGAAAATTGACTAAGTGTCGGGCCCTTCCCAATTGCGCTCATCCTCCCGACTGCGCTCATCCTCCCAACTGCGCTCATACAAAGGCCCAAAATTTTCTAAGTCTTGGGTGTGCAACCCGACTTCGCAGCGAAGTCGGGGTGCGCCATCAAATCAGTGCACAGTAGGGAATGCGAAGTGCGAAGGCAGACAAGAGATGAGCAGAATTTGACTAAGTATGGGAGCGCAACCCGACTTCGCAGCGAAGTCGGGGTGCGCCCTTCTTCCTGGGCGCACTTGGGAAAGCAGTGTGCAGAAAATCAGCTAAGTGTTGGGGCGCAACCCGACTTCGCAGCGAAGTCGGGGTGCGCTCCCCTTTTGGTGCGCAGTCCGAACAGCGGGAAAATCAGCTAAGTACCGGTGCGCAACCCGACTTCGCAGCGAAGTCGGGGTGCGCCCTTTGACCGGTGCGCAGTTGGGTAAGATTCACCAAGCAAGCCAGAAATTGACTAAGGCACGGAGGCCTCCCCAACTGCGCTGTTTCCCACCTACGCTACCCGATAGCGCTCTGATCCCGGGCGAAGTTGGATAAACTGCCTTTCAAGGCAGACATGTGTCACTCATATGAATTCGACAAGTGTCCATCCTCGGGATTCGAGCCGAGATGTGATGGGAAAAAGGACAAGCATGGGCCAAAACCACCTCTTCCAGCTGCCCTCATTTAAGCTGACGCCAAGTTCCATCTACCACAGCTACCCGCATTCATGCTGACTCGAAGTTTCATCAACCGCACTGCCACGTAGCTGCCAAGTCTTCAGGAGGACCTTGTTGCCAGTACAACCCCTGTCTGCAGGAGTCAACATCAACAGCTCTTTCGCCGCTTTTGTCAGCTTTTGTCAGCTCTGGGATTTCGTGCCCAGGATTGTAATTGGGGGGAAACTGCGCTATAAATAGCCGCACCACATCATTGTAAAAGGGGGGGGGACATATTGCTAGAGGACTCTGCTGTGACGGACCACCTTCTAATTAATTCAAAGCATCCTTGGCTCTGCTTCTTGTCTCTGTCTTGTATGCTGCCTCTCCTTGTCATTTCTGCCTCATGTTTCTTATTTCATTGCTTACTGTTGTACTGAACTCTGGACTCCGGTATTTGATGATTAAGTATTCCTGGAATGCATAGATAGAGGATACATAGGATAGAATCGCAGTCACCTTTTATGCTGCCTTCCGCTAGTATTTCTGCTTCATGTCCATTTATATTTCTGTCTGTCTGAATTCTGAATTCTGGATTTGGGCATTGGTGATTATTTGGATCTGGAATACTAAACAGAAGGATACATAGGGTAGAATAGCAGCTGCAGTTTCTGTTACATGCTTTGTTTTAATTGTTGTTGGTTCGGATGCAAATTTGCGATTGTGCTGCTTGTTCTCCCCCCACCCGAAACGCATGATATTTACATCTCTTTCCTGTTCCCTTATCTTTTTCAATCTCTTTCCAGTTCCCTTTACCCCCTTTTTTTAATCTCTTTCCTGCACCCTTATCTAAACCCCCAAAGTAGGTTAGGAAAGGAGCCGGCCTTCTCCGGAGATCGGCACGGGGGGCATCCCTTCCTCCCGGCCTTTCAATGTTGGTCTGCGGGTCTAGGGCGCATTGACACACCAACTCCTTCCCAGGTGGCGGATCCGTGGCCAACAAATAGATGTAGACAGCAGTTCTAAGCCCTAGGACTGGCTGGAACATCTCGTCCATCAATTTTGCAATGTATATAAGTATTTTTGGTATGTTTATGTTTTATTTACTGGAAGATACAACCAATGAAATCAAGGCTGAGTGTAAACACATATGGCACTAAAAGACAAAAACAACCGTCTTTTGCTTAGGCTTGTTAAGGCTCTAGACGGGTTGATCAGACGTCTAGTTAAGTCTGGTTAGTTAGGCAAGTAGTTGACGTCTAATGCAATGTGTTAAGCATGTGTTAAGAAACCGGTTGGGGCGGTTGGAGAATTGGTTGGGGAACCAATTACCCCCTCCTATTTAAACCCCCCATTCAAACATTGTATGTCGATGCGTTGGATGCTATAAGAGCTATTGAGGCTATTCAGTCTACGTAATACAAATGTTGTTATATTGTTTCCAGGTTCTATGCATATGGTGATGGTGTTGTGAGTTGCAAGGTGTAACCATTACTGAGATGAATGCAGGTTGTTCTATGCTAATCCATATTGCAGGTATTGTCATTGAAGGGTTGCAGAAGGCAAACACGAAGGAAAAGAACCTGTCATGTGTTTTGCAAGGTTTCTGGATGAGGAAGTGAACTAGACGTCTGACGTCTAGCCCTGACGTCTGGTGGCCACCAGACGGCTAGCCGTCAGCCCACTAGCTTGACGTCTAGAACCAGCCAAACGTCTGGCCACCCCTGACGTCTAGCACCCAAACGACTAGACTTGCTGATCCGACGTCTAGCACCTCGACGTCTAGACCTGCTCATCAGACGTCTAGACCCAGCCGTAAACTAGCAGAGTTAGGATATTGACTGATAATTAGTACAACCTTTGCTTGGAGCCTGATCCTGATTTGTCACATCCCATCCCGGGAATGTACTCACCCCTGTCTAGAAAATTCGGGTGTCTTCATCTCCGAAGCTGGGGTTCGCTCTAATTTTGAGCGAACCTCCTCCCCATATAACAACTTGACGCGGCGAGCATTGGGCTGCGCAAAAACAAACGTGGCGGCGCTGATTTACACTCTCGAGGCACACATTGTTAATAAGGTTGGTCGCACGCATTCCAAAGCAGGCCGTTAGGGAAAGAGGACAACGCCTCGGGATCGAAAAAATGGAGGATTCACGTTTTCAAGGAAGATCGCGCACCATGGAAGCACCCGATCTCAACAGGAATGCACGGCCACCAATGGAGAACGGTTGCTTCTACCAACTCCCATTTTCAGGCATTTACTCCAGGCGTGCACCATTAATGGAGTGGTTCGCACCCAGGGCCATAAGAGGAGCGACGCTCCAGTTCGCCCAACCATTTGACTCCTTAGAATTTACCCCGCGCTACACTAGAAGCCATAAACAGAGTAATTCACCAGTAATCACCAGCGCACCTGTGTGTCTTTGCGATCCATCATGGGCAGAAAGAATGCTGAGGAGAGGGGTAAGGCGCCCAAGGGCGGAGCTTCGGAAAAGCCAGAGGGAGAGAAGAAAAAGAAAGAGAAGAAGGATAAACAGAAAGAGCAGAAGCAAAAGCCGGAGGGCGCAGAAGGGCCGAAGGGGGAATCAGGATCAGAAAAGGTAATAATTCCCCCACCCATCGACAATTTGGCAAAATTCAGGGATGGTGTCTTCTCCCAAAGCATTGAGCAACTGCGGCAAACCATCGATGAGAGGCGGGAGAAGGTTTCTCCCGCGAGCCCAAGGACTGCAGCGTATTATTCCAATCTGTATTGGTTCTTGTGCCCCCTTGTGCACAATTGCCCAGAGCTGGTGTCTGCTATCACCAAATATTATAATCCGCTAACCAGACAAGTTCGGGATAGAGAAGGGAAGGTTCTGTTCTCACTCTTTTCTGACACCGTCCAAGTTGCCTTTGCTCCCGGAAAGCTGCAAAACACAGATTACACCATCAGAGCTATCAACACTGACGAGCAGACTGCCAAATATCAGGCCACCCTGCAGATGCGGCTTTTCATGGAGTCCCAGCTGAGGGACCCACTACCAGCCAACCGGTGGCCAACAATGCCTATGTCTCTGAGGCATTTCAAAAGCCCTGATATGTACACAATGCTAGCATGGGTGTTCGGGCTCTCCACTGATGCGGTGGTATACCCCTACCAGGTCGCCCTTGCGGAATGCATATCGCATGGGGAATTCTACGCTTCCAGCGCCATGGGGCCGAAGACGAAGCTAGTATTCTTTGACTGGGCGGACTGGGTAGCGCGCAACTTGCATTCCCGGCTGTTGGACCTGAGACAAGGAAAATCCCAGTCTTTCAGACCTTGCTCGTTCCTGGCCTAGCTCTTCTTCTATCATATGCATAGTAAATTCAAGTTTATTCCCACCAGTCGCATCGACAAGAAGGGCAGGGCACTGCCTATGTATCAGTGGACTCAGGTGTTGTCAAAGGAGTCCTACTACGTTTTCAATCAAACGTTCCTCGACCCTACCTTGGGACTTATCTATGGCTCATACCCGCGCGTACCCCGTGAAATGAGAGATGATATGGTGCGACGCAACCTGGGTGACACTTTTCAGCTCACACAGGGCTTCGTCATCCGAGTCTTTGGGTTTACAGGTAAACCCTTTCTGCTGCCCTACTACACCACGGAGTATCTGTTCGCCCTGGAGATCGCGCGGCAGACTGATTACACAGATCAGGCCTATGACCAGGGAAGGAAGTGGGGGTATATCTATGATTTCCTGTTCAAATGGGGCGACATCGAAGTCAATGCCACTGGGTAGAATGAGTTCCTCGCAGCAACGCTCCAAGACTTTGGCCTAATTGAACTCCCCCAGCGGTGGAAATATGACCCCCTAGGCGTATTCAGAAATTTCCTTGGGATAAAAAGCTTCCACGTCTGCCCCCGCCCGAAAATCATGGAGGAGTGCAACAATCCTTCGGGGCATGACCTCGAATGGCACATAGAAAGAATGCAATCCTTCCTGCCATGGCATGATTTTTATCACATAGAGGCAGAGTATGACCCAACACAAAACCCAGCTCACGACCCTAACTCCAAGGTCTTCAGAAAGATGGAAGGCAAATTGAAAGAGTTAGGTTGGACTTCAGAAAATATTTCGGACTGGTGGATCATGAGGGCCCACACCAAGAAAGAAACGTCTGAGAAAACCCTCGTGGGTGACAACCAGTTCTCCTCGCTCTACGACGACAATCTTGACACGTGGCAGCCAGTCCTATTCTAGGATCTCATGCCTCGAGGTGCCCAAGGCCCAAGAAAGGTACAAAGCCCACCAACACAACATAAGCAACCGCTCGAGCAAAGTGTGGAATCTGGTAGTGCGGTGAAGGAGGGCCAGACTGTTGAGAAGAAAAGCATCAATCAACCAAGGAGCAGGATAAACCATCGAAAAGACCAGCTGATGACACACAGCCGCCACCTCCTAAGAAGAAAAAGCCTCGGGTCGTGATAAAATCTGCCAAGACCCCCTTGGAGAAGTCTGCCAATCCAGGCCCAAATGCATCTGCCCCTGCCATTGTGCCACAAAAGGAGATTGTACCACAGAAGGAGGTTGCACCAAAAGTTCTTCTGAAAGAAATCGTCAATTTAGAAGACTCTCCGCCCGAGAGGAAGAAGAATGGGCAGCCCAAAGCTCCATAATTCAGCTATTCACCTCGACAACTCTCATCACAGAGCACGCAGGTACGCGCTCTCTCTTCTCTCTCCCCTTTTCTGAACCATTGCCAACGCTACTCTCAGCTGTTGACACCTTAGCATCTGCATTGCCCTTAGCCGGTGAGCCTGCGTCTACCCTCCCCCTTGTGGTATCCCATCCTTTGATTGAAGAAATCCAACCTCCCACTTCTCCCAGGATTGTCCACCAAGCGTTTGGCTCCTACGCCTCGGGTCCTAATGCGTTCCAAATACCTGCATCACTTGAACCAGGTGCTGCTAGTCAAGGCTCATCACCTCCACCCAACCTCTCATCTTCAGCAGGAGCCCTAGTCGAGAACCCGCCTCTGAACCCTGATAGTCCTCCCGCTGCCATCCAGACCACAGCGCCCCCAATAGTTACCGAGGTCCCAATCTCCACCATCCCTGACCTGTCCCTACCTCAGCAGGATCTGCCTCTACTCATGCCCATGTTCGGTGGAATGGAACTCTTGGAGCAAGAGCTGGAAATGATAGAGGAACGCCCCGTAGCGGAGAGCCTAGTCCAGGCACGGCAGAGCTCGTTCAGATGGATCAAGGACATCAAAAAGAGGAAAGCGCGAGAGCCTGCTGGAGTTGAAAAGCGCGCCATGTTCGATCCTCAGAGGATGGAGCTGCATAAGGTGAAGAAGATCCCGAAGGTCCAAAAACCCTTGGAGGATATGACGCCCGCGGACTACACTTACCAGCGTGTAATCAAAGACTTGAAAACAGTTGATGTGGAGAACGAGGTGGGGGCCATCCAGCTCAAAGCGAGCACAGTCTACCTGCACCACGAACACATAAAAGAGCGCTGCTTCGCAGCAGAAAATGAGAACCTGAAGATGCAAGAAACCCTGGCAAAAATGCAGGCCCAGTTGGAAGAATCCAAGGACGAATCTGAACGGCTGCGGCAGTGAGTGATGGCTTTGGAGCAGGAAGTGAGTGAGCACAAGGATGTTGTTGAGCACCATCTCAAGGAAGGCGAAGAGGCGGAGGCCAAGATAAGCAAGTTGGAGGCACAGGTCCAAGAAGTGCAGCAACAGCTCGAAAAGAGAGAAGCGCAGATAGAGGTCTTCTCCAAGGACCGAGTGAAGGAGGTTCGCACCAGTTTATTGAAGAATTTTCGAACTAGAGCCTCAAGGTCCTTGTCCGTCCTCATGTTTATTTGGGAGGCCCAGCAAGCGTCCGCTCAGGGCAAGCCTATTGTAGAGGAGGTCGAGCACGAAGCAGAACGCTGGCTCAATCTGGCCATTGAAGTTGAAACTTACGAGCGCAAGGACCTCCAAGTTCCCCCAATGACTCGGACTGCCCAAGAGTGGGCCATTGCAAGGTCTACTCTGCATGCTTTCTTTGACAAGTTAGAAAAGGTCAGAAGGGCCAGGAGACTGCTAGATGCATTTGAGAAGGAGAAGAGCATCTGCCTGGCACATTTCCAAACCCTCACGCGGCTCGGTTTCCCCAGCTTTACAGATGATGATGGAAATTGCCTGCCCAGAGATGAACTAAAGCTAGCATGGAGCGCTTTCAAGGAAGATACTTCTGAGATTGATGGTTGGGCGGACCCTATCCTGGAAACGCAGGTGACCCAATTGATATCCAGGTTCTGTCAAATTAACGCCTGCCTAGCCGATCTGAGCCAGAGGATTGACCAGGCTGATATGCACCAGATCGAGAGCTTCAAGCGCCTGGTGAAAGAGCTTCACGATCGCGAGCCATTCCAAGAGGAGGCCTGGACTCAGGTTAAGGCCACCTACGAGCGCATTCGTGACCGCCTCGCCCCTCCGGAGCCCGACCGAGACCCAGAAGAAGAGGGAGAAGGTGAAGAGCATAGTGAAGAGGAGACAGAAGGAGGAGAGAAACTGGAGGAGGAATCCGTAGACAGCAGCAGTGAATCAGAAGAGGAAGCAGAAGGTGACTCCGAGCCCAAAGGATAAAGGCCTGGGGTCCTTGCATTGAGGCGAGCTCAATACCCCGTGAACCGCCAAGAATGTTGTCAATTTTGCCACATTTTGTTTAAGGGGTAAATTTTGAAAAACTGCTACCCTGTTTTCATGCTTGAATCCTCTCTCCTCTCTCTCTCCTCGAAGATCGGTTTCGCTCAAACGAAGGGCCGAACCCCAGCTTCGCTTGGTTTCGGAGTGAAGAACAACTTGAGTGAAGAAACCAACTTCTGGCCCTTCTGGGAGCGAAGTGCAGAGGGGCGTAAAAATTTGCTAAGGCGGAGTTAATCTCTGGTTTGCCTGAACCCCAGTTTCGGGCAGAAGGCATAGCGAACCTTGACTTCGGCATCGTTTTCAGTGAAGTGCAGCCTGGCTGGTGCAAAAAAGGACTAAGGCATGAAGTGTCTCAAGTTCGCTCCAGGAGATTGCGAACCACAGCTTCGCTCGAGGTTTTGGGCAAACTACAGCCCAAGTAGTGGAAAAATAGCTAAGGCAGGCTTAATCCCAGGTTTTCCCAAATCACGAGCGAGGCCTAGGTTCGGCCCCCAGACGCGGTGAACTACAGCTTCGGCGCACCCAATGTCAGGCCAATTCTCTAGCGAACCCCATCTTTGGGGCGATTTCCAGCGAAGTGCAATGCTAAGGGACAAAACTTGCTAAGGTAGGATGCACCTCGACTTCGCTGTGAACTCAAGTAAACCGCAGTTTCGGGACCTACTCAGAGCGAACCTTAGCCAACATGTCAAATCAGGGAACTTCGACTTCAGGCCCTATTTCAGGCAAATTCTAGCAAGCGTTTTTGAATGCTAAGGCTGTAACATGCAAGGGCATTCTAGCAGGGAGAGAAGGTAGGCGGGCATTTAAGGCGCATCCATGGCGCACGAGTTCGAGTCTCCGGCCCATCCCATCAGGACGGCCATGTCAGATCCCGAAAAAGCTCCAAAGGGCAAGCTGCACCAACCGCATTAATGAGACATGCTGTCCCAGCTACCACGCCTTTCCAGCGCCGTTGTAAACACGAATGAGCTGCATAAATCATCTGAAGCCTCTGTAAGCATAAGCGAGCCAAATCCTATGGGTACTTTGTCATCTGATAGGGATCAATTCCTAGCTGCCTTGGCAGTTTTGGGGGTTGGACATTAATGTAATCAAGGGGAACTTCCTTTATAAAAGGTGGCTCAATGTAATGTAATAGGGGGGAACATCTTGCTAAAGAGTTGCTATTCTTGGACTTTGCTTCAATGTTAAGACTCCTGGTTCTAACTCTGGACTCCTTTTCTGTGTATGATGCCTTCTATGATTATTTCTGTTAATTCTGTTTCTTCATTTGCATACAGTAAATTATGCAATTTGGATTTAAGTATGTTATAAAGGGAAAAATCTGGAATTATTGAAGGATACGTAACAGAGAATAGTTCAATGTTAGTTTCTGTTATTTTATTGATATTGATTGTTGTTGGTTCAAGTAGAAATTGGTAATTGTGCTGCCTGTTCTTCCCCTTGGAACCATCTACATTTCCTATTTCTTTCAGCAATTTCCCAATTCCTTTCTTGTTCCTTAATCTGAAAACCCAACATAGTTTAGTAAAGGAGCCAGCCTTCTCTGGAGATTGGCATGGAAGGCATTCCTTTCTTCCAGCCTTTCAATCTGTTGGGCGGGTCTAGGGCGCATAGATAGACCAAATCCTTTCCCAGTGGCAGATTCGTAACCAACAAGACGACAATGTTGGACTCTTACCCCCACACCATCCACCCCCCTCCTTGCCCTCGTCCTCCTGGTCACTGCCCCATGAACATTTGGTATGACAAGGTCTATAATTCTGCCTGAAGAAGGTTGAAACATGCCATTTAGTACTCTCCCCAACTCAATGCCATCTCCCAAAGAGATTACAAGTTGCTTCTCCGGAGGAAGAAATATCTCTTCCTCTCTTAGCATAGACTGGATCTTATTCACTCCCTTCATCTCCTAAATCCTTCTTGCGCTTTATCCTTCCATGTGACCAAGTCAATCATGGGATCAATCTTTCCTCTTGGACCACTCATGCCTCATCCCTCTATACCATCCCAAATCAACCTCCTATTATGGTTCCTTCCCCTCCTTGCCACCTCTTCTCTATTGGGTTTATTAAGTGGGCTATTTGAAAGTTGTGTACAAGCAAAGCAAAAAATTTAGATGGGTTACCGACAAAATTTTTGAAGCATGGCATCGACCCTCTTGTTGGGTCCCTCATTGATCTCTTCAACCTTTTGAACTCTTGGACTTGACATATCATCCACCCCGTCCATAACGTAGGATATCCCCACGAACCCAACAATTACAGGACTATCATAATTGGGCATGTCTTTGCCAAGCTTTATGCTATAGCATTAGATGTGCTTCTTTCACAAAGGTTGGCATGGCATCGACCCTCTTGTTGGGTCCCTCATTGATCTCTTCAACTTTTTGAACTCTTGGACTTGACATATCATCCACCCCATCCATAAGGTAGGATATTCCCACGAACCCAACAATTACAGGACTATCATAATTGGGCATGTCTTTGCCAAGCTTTATGCTATAGCATTAGATGTGCTTCTTTCACAAAAGTTGGAGGAAGAGGATCATAAGGCCATGGGCCAAGCTGGTTTTCATCAAGACCATCAAACCACAAATCATATCCTAGTCCTTAGAGCTATTATTGAGGAGGCGCGTTCTAGGTCCTCGAGAGTCTATTGTTTCTTTGTAGACTTTAGGAAAGCTTTTGACACAGTGCATCGATATGAGACTTCGGTTAGTTGGCATCTCTGGACAACTTATGACAGTAGTTTCGTGGTTTTATGACACTATGAAGGGATGGTTTTGCTCTCCACAGGGGCTTTCAACCAACATTCTTAGCACCATAGGAGCGAAACAAGGTTGCCCCATTTCTTCGACACTTTTTGGGATCTTCATTGACGAGCTTGAGTCATTTATTTGAGAGAACACACATGTAGAGGACGGTTGCCTTCTCCACAATATGCTGATTTCTATTGTCCTCTTTGCTGATGACATTGTCCTTTTAGCTTCATTCCTTGAGGAGCTTCAGTGTCATTTGCATACTATAGCAAATTTTTGTAACTTGAGACAGTTGACAATGAACCTTTCTAAGACCAAGGTTATGGTGTTCAATACTATTAAAGAGGTTCTATCTCATCTCCACTTCTTTCTTCAAGTGTAGGAGGTTGAAATCACCACCTCATATGTGTACTTGGGGGTTCTCTTCACTGGACCCGTCGCCCAGGCCCGAGTCTGTAAGGGGTATGTAGTTGTTGGTTACGAATCTGCCACTTAGGAAAGGATTTTAATCTTTTGCGCCCTAGATTCGCCCAGTAGATTGAAAGGCCGGAAGGAAGGGATGCCTTCCGTGCCAATCTCCGGAGAAGGCCGGCTCCTATACTACAATACTTGATTTTTTAGATAAGGGAATAGAAAAGAGATAAACAAATGCAGAAAGAAATATAAATGTGTGATTTGGTGGTGGGAAAGAACAAGCAGCATGGTAACTAACTGTTGGTTACGAATCTGCCATGAGGAAAGGATTTGATGTTATTGCACCCAGATTCGCCCACCAGATTGAAAGGCCGGAAAGAAGGAATGCCTTCTGTGCCAATCTCCGGAGAAGGCCGGCTTCCTGTGGGGTTTTAGTGTTTTAGGATAAGAGTGCAGGGAAAGAGATAAAAGTGCAGAAAGCGAATCCAAATG
The DNA here is from genome assembly GCA_028583015.1 of Wollemia nobilis. Taxonomy (NCBI): domain Eukaryota; kingdom Viridiplantae; phylum Streptophyta; class Pinopsida; order Araucariales; family Araucariaceae; genus Wollemia; species Wollemia nobilis. The sequence goes on along the minus strand of JAQPPZ010002381.1, from coordinate 3,331,748 downwards.
TGATTGGAGTTGGGTGGGGGGAATAAGCAGCACGGAAACGATCAATCACCGCTACTAACAGCATTCATATACAGAACATACATTGAAACTACAGCTATCATTCATCCTATGTATCCTCTATCTATGCATTCCAGGAATACTTGATCATCAAATACCAGACTCCAAAGTTCAGTACAACGGTAAGCAATGATACAAGAAACATGAGGCAGAAATGACAAGGAGAGGCAACATACAAGATAAAAGACAGTAAGCAGAGCCAAGTATATGCTTTGTATTAGAGGCAAACGCACAGCTACAATGGTTCCCTAGCAGTATATTCCCCTTCCCCCTTTTACAATGCATTGCATGGCTATTTATAGCCTCAAGTTCCCCCCGATTACATTTACGGGCACGAAGTCCCGGGCCAGACAATAGCTGACAAAAGCGGCCAAGGAGCTGCTGATGCTGACTTTTGTCGGGCAGGACTGTACTTGGGGCATGGTCTCCCTGAAAGTTGTACAGCTACGTGGCGGTGTGTCGGGTCAAACCATCGGTCAGCAGGAGTGCGGGTAGCTGTGGCAGATGGCACATTACATCAGCTTTAATGGTGGCAGTTGGAGTAGATAGGGCGGTCCATGCTTGTCCTTGTTCTCGAATCCCGAAGTTGGACACTTGTCAGATGCTGATGAGTGACACATGGCTGCCTTGAAAGGCAGTTTATCCAACTTCGCCCAGGATTCGAGCGCTGTCGGGTCGTGTAGATGGAAAACAGCGCAGTTGGGGAGGCCTCCGTGCCTTAGTCAATTTCTGGGCTTGCTTACCCAACTGCGCACCGATCAGAGGGCGCACCCCGACTTCGCTGCGAAGTCGGGTTGCGCACCGGCACTTTGCTGTTTTTACTGTCATTCGGACTGCGCACCAAAAAGGGGGGCGCACCCCGACTTCGGGCGAAGTCGGGTTGCGCCCCAACACTTAGCTGATTTTTAGCCATACTGCTTCCCAAGTGCGCCCAGGAAAAAGGGCGCACCCCGACTTCGCCCCGAAGTCGGGTTGCGCCCTGACACTTAGATTTCGCTCATTTCCTGTCTGCTGCGCACTTCACATTCCCTACTGCGCTCCAACTGGAGGGCGCACTCCGACTTCGGGGCGAAGTCGGGTTGCGCCCTGACACTTAGTCATTTTCAGGGAAACTTGCTGGAAACTTACTGGGGAAAGTTCAAGGGGAAGAGGGAGGAATTAAACTGCAAGGAAGAGGGAGAAAGGGAGAAATGAAGAAAGGGAAAGAGAGGAAGGAAGGAAAAGAGCAGGTCACTTACAAAAGCGAAAACATGGCACCCCGTGCCAAATGTGGCAACATTCTCGGCGGCTCGCGGGGTGTCGAGCTCGCCTCGACGCAAAGAACCATGCCTTTATCCATTGGGTGCGGAGGAACTTCCTTCCCCTGCTTTCTGCTGCTCTGACCGCTTCATTCCGGGAAACTGTTCTTCTTCAGGATCACTTCCGGTAGTTGCCTCCTCAGTTTCTCCTTCTGAATCTGAATGCTCTCCACTGTCAGCCTCCCACTCGCTGATGTGTCGGTATGCAGCCTTGGCTTGGTCCCAGACTGCTGCTTGGAAGGGCCCGAGGTCGCTGACCTCTTTCAGTGCTGCGTGGAATGCAGCAACTACGTGCAGGTCGATGGTGTTATATCTTCTTCCCAATTCCTTTAGGGAGGAGTTGATTTTATAGTACTTCGACACCATCTGGGTGACCTGAGCTTCCTGAATCGGCTCTGCCCAACTATCAATCTCTGCGGTGTCTGCCTCAAAAGACAACCAATTCTGCTTGACCTGGTCCAGGGTCAGAAATTCGCCATCCTTGACGAAGCTCAGGAACTCGTGCTCGGACAGAGTGTGAAAGGGGGCCAGGAGAATGTTCCTTTCATGTTCTAGGGCATCCAGCGTCCTCCTAACCGTTCTGATTTTCTCTGTCTTATCAAAATAAATGTGCAAGGTTACCCTTGCATCTGCCCACTCTGAGGCAAGTTGGGACATAGGGGCAAATTGGAGGCCTTTGCGCTCAAACTGCTCAAGATTCATAGCCAGGTCTAGCCATTGCCTCGCCTGGTGTTCGGCCTCCTCTACCACAGGCTTTCCTTGGGCAGATACTTCTTCAATCCTGGACACGAAGTCCAGAACTGACAAGGACTTAACAAGGTTGGGCTTGCAACCTTGCAGCAGAGTAGCCCGCATCTCCTTGGCTTTGCTCTTTGAAAAGACCGCCGCTTGTGATGATTTCTCAGCTTTGCGTCGCTCTTCACTAGACTGCGCTTGTACGGGCGCTTTTCCCTTGTCCATCCTTTCTGAAACAGCGGAGGCGGGAATTACGGCTTCTGAATTGTCAGCTCTGCTCTTTGCAGTCAGGGAATCAGCTTGGACGATTTGAATTTTCTGAGTGCGCCAAGGCCCTTTTTCTAGACAACGTCTGTGACATTAATGGCGTGAGGGAGGGAGTTAGGGCGGTTAACTTGGAGTTGGTGGAGGCATTATGATTTTTTGGCGGCTGTGCATGGGTTTATTTTTGAAAAGCGCACCCTAGTAGCCGTTGGTCCAAACGCACCTTGCCTTTTTAATGCATCATTCTTGAAAGATGTGCAATCATTAAACCTCGTTTGTCGTCGTGCCATTGCTGACGTCGTCGCCACCATCTAGGCACACTTTACAAGGGAGAATTTTTGGCCCATGAAGTCCAACTTCGCACCGTGCCGTACTGCGCCCTGGGCCCACACTTAGAAATTTTTTTACGTTTTTTGTGGTGGGTTATTCGGGTGGCGCCCACAATTCAGGGCGCACTCAGACTTCGCCCGAAAAAAGGGTGCAATCCGACTTCGCCCGGAAAATGGGCGCAATCTGATTTGACACTTAGCTGTTTTCAGCTTCCCGCGCCGGATCACCCAAGGTGCGCCCGAGAATGGGAGCGCACTCGGACTTCGCCCGAAAAATGGGTGCAATCCGACTTCGCCCAGATTTGCCTACACAGTCTGACACTTAGCCATTTTCCTATTGCCTGTTTTCCAACTGTGCTTTCCAGATGGTGCGCAGCCTGACTTCGCCCCGAAGTCGGGTTGTGCACCCAGACTTGTCATTTTTGCTCCTCTTTTCAGCTGCCTTCTTCCGAACTTCGCACTGTTCAAGGAGCGCTACCCGACTCCGCTGCGAAGTCGGGTTTTGCCTCAGCTTTACTTGGTCTTTTTCTAAAAAATAAAAAACTGAATGCTGAAATATATACATTCTGAAAATTAAAAATAAAGCAGAAGGAAAATCTATACAAGGAAGGGCCCATTGGGCACCTTCAGTGGTGGTAAATTTTTAAGTGGAACCCATTAACAGGAATGGGGAGAAGCTGTCCCTCCATGACCCGGAGCACAAATGCGTTGAACTGGTTCACTCGGGAAATCTGATTGTAATGTCCCCATTTTTCATATTTTTATTATGCATAGTTGTGGAGTGGAGTCTTGATGTGTTTTGGTGTGTTAAGAGTATTTTTGGTGAAATTTGGCAATTAAATAATAAAAAGGGGGAAATGAGGGTGTATGCCCCATTAGGAGAATAAATATCATTTTATTATTATTTTCTAAGGTATTATTAAGTGAAATCAAAAAGTGCAACCTCAATAAAGAATTAAAAGAATGTCTATATAAAGAGGAGTAGGGGGCTCATTTGAGGGAGCTTGGATTATTTTATCTCTTCTACATTGTTGTATTTGGCTTTACAGCTAATACACTTTTCTCTTGTGGACGAAACCCTACGAGAGAATTCTCTCTTGCGGATGAAACCCCGCAAGGGATAGCTTTGAGGACGAAAACCCTCTTGGCTAGAAACCTAGGACGAAAACCCTAGAGTTTCTTTGAGGTAAATCCAGCCAGGGTTTACAATTGGGTTTATTGAGACATTCTGCATCATTTATTGAGGATTTCTTCGGCAACATTCATATCAGATTTGGGGTTTTGGGAACCCTTAGTGGTTCCTAAACACTCGACATTGCCTACGAAACCTTATGAATAGGCAAGTCCATATTACGCTCTGTTAGCTGACTAGGATGGGGACATTACATTGATAAGGGCCCTCCCAGAGAGCGTCAAATTTGTCGTGATTGCCCGGCTTTGCCTTCAACGAATCCCACTTCAGCACCAGGTCCCCGATTGTGAAAACTCGGGTGGTGGCTTCTTTTGCAAACCAGCCTTGGGTTGTTTCAGCATGTTTGGTGAAGGCCTGGTATGCTTTTTCTCTGTCTTCCTCTAACTGCAACAACTGGCACAGTCTGTCATCCACCGGATCCCCGTTGCCTCTCTCTTCGTCCAACATCCAGAGAGCTGGAATTTCGATGTGGATCGGCAGGACTGCTTCTTTGCCGTAAACGAGCGCATAGGGGGACGTCTTGATTGATTTCTTGAAGGATATTTTGTCCGCCCACAGCGCCCGATCCAGGAGTAGGTGCCAAGTCCTCTTGTTGTTCTCTACTGTTTTTCTGATGATCTTCAGTAGGTTCTTGTTGGTGGACTCGGCAAGACCGTTCCCCTGCGGGTAGTAATTGGAAGACATTTTGTGATAAATGTCGTATTTGCCGGTGTACTCAGTGAGTACAGCGCCTGCGAACCTCGGACCATTGTCCGTCACTATTGACTCAGGGACCCCGAAGCGGGTAATGAGGCTCTCGAGGAACCTGATGATCGTCTCTTGGTCCGCGTTCTTAGTGGGGATTGCCTCTGCCCACCGCGTGAAGTAGTCGGTGGCGGTAAGGATAAACTTGTGTCCTGCTGCAGAGTTCGGCGTAATCACCCCAATAAAGTCCAGACCCCATTGCTAAAACGGAGTCTCGGCTTGGATCGGTTGAAGGGGCAGGGGTGCTTTTCTATTTTTGCCAGCAAATCTCTGGCATTGATCACATTCTGTACAGACCGCATGCGCGTCTGTAAAGAGAGTGGGCCAATAGTACCCAGCTCTTATTATTTTCAAGGTCGTTGGCCTTGCAAAATGGTGACCCCCAGGCATCCCAGAGTGAAATTCTCCGAGGACCCTGGGCTGGTCGGTTTTCTTGACTCACCGCAACAGGATGCCGTCAATATTTTTGAAGTAAAGCCCCTCGGGGCGAAGAGTGTATTTCAGTGCACCTAGCCGAAACCTCCTTCTTTGTGAGGCATTCAGGTGGTCTGGACATCTCCCGGTGCAGAAATACTTCACCAGGTCATCTGTCCAGTCACTCTCCTCGGGTAAGGAGTTGGCTAGGTTGGTGGTCGTTGCTGGATCCTCCCACTTACAGGCGGATATCTGGGCTGCTGCGCTTCGGGCCAGCTCCTGGCATAAGGCTCGGCCTCTGATAAGCTTGGTTGGCCTCACTTCGATGTCGAACTTCTGGATTTTAGCAATCCATCCTGCTCTCTTGTGACCCGGCTCTTCTTGTATGATGAAGCTTCGGACGTCCAGGTGTATCACAAAAACAGTTGTCCGGCTCTGGGAGACGAAGTGCCTTAACTTTCGGAGAGACTTCATGACCGCGTGAACCTGCCGCTCTATAAAGTTGTACTTTTCTTCATGCGGCTGAATCACTTGGCTCAAGAACGCTATGGGGCGCTCTTCGCCATCGTCTCCCTTCTGGGTCAGGACTGCAGCGTAACTCTCGGGTTCTCCCACCGCGTACAGGATGAAGTCCTTGGAGTAGTCTGGGTTTATCAACACCGGAGCTTGTGCAATGCGGGCCTTGATTTCCTCGAAGGCCTGCCTCCTCTCATCAGTCCATAAGAATTCAACATTCTTTTTTAGCAATTCGGCCATGGGCTTGATTACCTGTGCGAAGTCCGGTATGAACTTCCGCACGAAGTTGATTTGGCCGAAGAAGGACTGCAGCCCCTTCTTGTCAACTGGAGCAGGCAAACGGAGGAGGGCTTCTGCTCTATCAGGGTCCACGGCTAGGCCTTTCTCGGAGATGACATGCCCCAGCAGCTTACCTTCTTTTACCGCGAAGACAAATTTCTTCGGGTTTATGGAGATGCCGAATTCACGACACCTTTCAAATATTTGCCGCAAGTGGGGGACATGGTCCTCTCTCCTGTGAGAGAATACAGTCATGTCATCCAAGTAGATGACAATAACTTTGTTGAGCAGCTCTCGGAAGGCCAGGTCCATGGCTCTCTGGAATGTGGCGCCAGCATTGGATAAGCCGAAAGGCATGCGCTGATAGGCGAACGTTCCCCATTTGGTGGTGAACGCCGTCTTATGCTAGTCCTCGTCCTTAACCCAGATCTGGTTGTAGCCAGAAAAGCCATCTAGGAGGGAAAATCTTTGTGCTCCAGCAACTATATGGAGGATCTGATCGATTTGGGGAAGCGGATAATGGTCCTTGAGGGAGGCCTGATTCAGATTTCTGAAGTCCACATAGAGACGAATGTCTCCGTTCTTCCTCACGGGAACCAAGTTCACAACCCAGGACGAATGCTTGATGGGGTAGATGATTTTGGCCTCCAGCATCTTCAGGAGCTCGGCCTTCATCATGGCCTCGATCTTTGGATTCACAGCCCTCTGCTTCTGTCGGAATGGCTTGGCGCCATCTTCTAGCTCAATGGTATGCTGGATTATATTTCTGTCATACCCCTTCAAGTCCTGGTAGCACCAGGCTACTATGTCAGGGAACGCTCGGCACAATGTTCTGATTTGCTCAAGTTCCTCTGTGGTGCAGTCTGTCCCGACCTTGATTGTTTTTCCAGGTTCAAGTTCCAGGTCGGAGTACTGCTTTGGGTCTACTTTGATCCGGTGCGATATGGCTCTGTCGTTCTGATCAAATAGACTCTCAAGTGTAATCAATCCTTTTGGGACATGATTATTCTTCAGTTGTATCAACCCCTCATATTGCTCGTCATTAGGGTCTCTACCTTCGATTGAACACGCTTCGTTAACCAAAAATGTGACGATTTCCTCGTCACAGTCAAACACCTGCCAGTGGGTGTCCTTATCAGGCACAGAAGGCCTGTAAATGGTATGGACCGGCTTCGGCTTTTGGACAGTGTCATCAGCCGGAACGTACCTGGCTCCAACAGACGCCAAAATGTCAGCATGTTTGTTTTTCTCACGTGATATAGCCTTGACATTCAATGAGTCGAACGACTCCATCAGGTCCCACACCCGATTACGGTACGCATTGAGATAGTGCTTCTTGGAGGCGCACTTGTTCGTGATCTGGTTGCACACCAGCTCCGAATCGCCGAAGATATGCAGATGCTTAATCCCCAGCCTCTTTGCTTTTTGCAAACCCAAGCACAGGGCTTCGTACTCCGTCGCATTGTTGGTGCAGCTCCAGGCCAGCCTGTAGGTGTAGTCCTTCTGGACCTCGGTTGGGGAAACCAAAAGTACACCAGCACCAGCGCCATTTTTGCATCTTGCGCCGTCAAAGAAAAGCTTCCACAGCTTTTCTGGTGCAGGTCCTACTTCTCTTTTGGCCGACTTGTCAAGCCTCTCAGGCTGGACGACGGTGTAGCAGCCTTGCTCAGTTTCGATCACGGCGTTGAAGTCCCACAAGGAGAATTCGTCTTCCACTTGCAGCAGCTCAAGAGCTTGCTCCGTCATATCCACCACCACCAGTTCTTCCTTCGTCAGCTAAACCATGCAGTCTTGCGACTCCTCTCCGGGTATCTTCTCTACTAGGAAGGTGGAAGGCTTCTCGTTGTATATCTTCAGTCTCCTTCCTTTGAAGGGCACTTCCATGTGTGAGTAGTCTAGAGACAGATACCCTCCCAGCTTTGCAGTGAACTCCCTGGAGAGACACATGCCGAAGTAGGGTTCCAAGTCGACAACCACGACCTCTTGAATGACCACGATGTCGAGAGCTTTGTGCAGCCGGATAGGGATGTCTTTAATGACACCGACTGTCTTGACAGGGGTGCCGTCAAGTTGCAGCATGCCTTGGCTACTCCTTGTGTACTCCATCCCGATTTCATCACAGATGGCTCTCGGCATAACGATCGTGGAAGCACCAAAATCCACCATACAGTTGTGTACTATGTACCCTTGCATCTGTAATGACAAATAGAAGAGAGGTGGTCTGTTCTTCCCAATGGCTAAGATTGTTAGAGGTTGAAACAGGACAGCAGGCTGTATCTGCTTGCCGTTCTTCATGCTTTTCAGAGATTCCTGCAGCAGATCAACTTGGCCTGGGAGCAGAAGAGCATCATACATGCTGATTCTTGCGGGGGTCCTCTTCAGCTCGTCTACTATTCTGTAGCCCGAAGTGCTAGCTCCTTTCGCTTCTTTTGTCGGCTCGTATTTTGTCCAATACTGTTGAGTGGCCTCAACTCTCTGTCTCTTGGTCAGAGACGGATATCTCAGCTTCTCCTGAGCTTGTTCTTTGGTTTCAGCTGGAGGCTGAGCAGTGGGAGATTTAGCCGGGGGAGCTTTTGCTACGGGAGGCTTGACTGTGGGAGTCTTCTCTTTGGCTGTGTAAGGCCACAACCTCTTGTCAGGTGGTAGCCCAACAGGTTGCGCCTTATCTCTTCTGGCGTATACCTTCAGGAGCTTTGCATCGGCTTCAGCAGACTTTCTGTCTTCCTTGGCAGGAGGCGGCAACAGATCTTCTTCCGGGACGGCAAAGTTGCCTTCATCGTCCAGGATCATGTAGAGTTCTTTGTCCTCTATTGCGCTGCTGGCAGCCAAGGTCTAGAGATAGTGTTGGTGCAGAGTGCAGTCATCCTCAGAATGGGGGTCATTGCACGTAGTGCACCAATTGACCTGGTCAGAAGTACCAGGTTGGTCTTCAAAGGCAGCATTTCTTGGAGGTGGCCGCCTCTGATCTCGTCATTCTGGAGCTTGATCTTTTGTCAGTGCCAGAGGCGGATATGGCCTCCTTGGAACAAGGTCCATCTAGGCCTGTTTCTTCTTTAGAACAGTCATGTCGTTGGACATGGTGTGATATCCAGAGGCCAGAGCCCGTACCTCCTGGAGGATTTTATTTTGAATATCATTATCAGGAGGCGGCAACTGAGCTGGGGGAGGTAATGCAGCCAATGGAGGAGGTGGAGAATATTGTGCATACTGCGGGGGAGCTGGCAGTGCTGGATAATGCGGAGGAGGAGGCGGATAGTGAATTTGTGGTAGGTCGTAAGGTTTTACAACCGGCGCCGGATTCCATTGCTGCTGGGGTTGCTGTCCTGAAGTGGACGGCACCGCCCCAGAAGCCGATGGGTACTGAGATCGGGGAAAGTTGGTAAATGGGCAGCTATACCCTGTGCGGGAGTCTGCCTATGGAAATGATATCCATCTCAGCTTGTTGGGCAGCTTCATACAGAGCAGGGAACGAGTCTATTCTGGCTATCTTCAGCAGTAGGCAAATGTCTGAGTTGAAAGACCTCAGGTAGTAGTGGGCAGCCTGACCTGTTGAAGGTCTAAGTTCGCGAGGCACTCGTTTCCAAGACCTCGCAAACCTGATGTTGAAGTCTGACACCTCCTCTTGGGGGTGTCGCTGTATGCTTTGAAATTGATGCAGCAAAGATGAGGGATTAGCAGACTCGTTGCATCCTTTCACGAGTCTGCCGGCTAACTGTCGCCACCCTGTGATAGATCCCTCTGGCAGTGATCTCCACCAATAGAGAAGCTTTCCCCTTAGGGAAAGGGCCAGCAGATGTGTCTTCACACTTTCGTCTGTAATGGAGTGTAGCGCAGCCAGGGCCAGAATGTCCTGGATGTGTTCATACGCCGTCTTGCCGTAGCCGTCATACGTAGGGATAGACTTTAAAGCAGCGGGGGCATAGCTTGCTGTCCGACTAGGGCCAAGGGCCCCGTAGAGTCTACCGTCGGGAAGAGATCATCATCGTTCTGCTGGGCAGCCATGTCTTCTTCTCCTCCGGTGGTGTACTCGATGTCAAAACCTTCCGAGGATGTAGATTGCTCTTTAGCCTCGTCTTCTTGGATTTCAGCCTCGGCCTCTTGAATTTCAGCCTCGGGTTCTTCTACGCGAGCTTGGTAATCAGCCCGCCTGACGCGCTCGCCTGGAGCATCAATGTCAATTTCGTAAAAGTCAGGCGGGTTTCCCAGATTCCTTGCTCGCCACCTTCTTGTTTGCATGAAGGCGTCAGGACCAGTCTTTATGGACTCAAATATTATTCAGCTATTTGCAGAGTCGCCAGGTGCTCTGATTTTTAATAGCAATGAAGCGAGCACTCGTGCTTCGATTCTGTTTGGGGGTGGGAAACTACCATGTCCCACCGGGCGTGCTAGAGAAACTGTTGGTTACGAATCTGCCATGAGGAAAGGATTTGATGTTATTGCGCCCAAATTCGCCCACCAGATTGAAAGGCCGGAAGGAAGGAATGCCTTTCGTGCCAATCTCCGGAGAAGGCCGGCTTCTTGTGGGAAACAGGCAGCAAGAAAACGGCTAAGTGTCAGATTGCGCAAGCAAATCTGGGCGAAGTCGGATTGCGCCCATTTTTTGGGCGAAGTCCGAGTGCGCTCCCATTATCGGGCGCACCCTGGGTGATCCATCGCGGGAAGCTGAAAACAGCTAAGTGTCAAATCAGACTGCGCAACCTCTTGGAGCGAAGTCTGACTGCGCTCATTTTTTGGGCGAAGTCTGAGTGCGCCCTGAATTTTGGGCGCAACCTGAATAACCCACCATGGAAAACACGAAAAAATCCTAAGTGCCAGCCCAGGGCGCAGTACGGCACATGGCGAAGTCAGGTCAATGGTCCAGAAATTCTCCCTTGTAAAGTGTGCCCAGGCGGCGGCGATGACGTCAGCAATGGCACAATGTCCAAGGAGGATTTAATGATTGCACACCTTTCAAGAACGATGCATTAAAAAAGCAAGGTGTGTTTGGACCAACGGCTACTAGGGTGCGCTTTTCAAAAATAAACCCATGCACAGCCGCCAAAAAATCATAACGCCTCCACCAACTCCAAGTTAACCGCCCTAACTCCCTCCCTCACGCCATTAATGTTGCAGTCATTGTCTAGAAAAGGGGCCCTAGCACACTCAGAAAATTCAAATCGTTCAAGCTGACTTCCTGACTGCAAAGAGCAGAGCTGACAACTCAGAAGCCGTAATTCCCGCCTCTGCTGTTTCAGAAAGGATGGACAAGGGGAAAGCGCCCGTACAGGCGCAATCCAGTGAAGAGCGGCGCAGGTCGAGGAATCACCGGAGTCAAGCGCTCATGAGAGCGAAGCGCTGCAGGACCAAAAAAGAAAGACTCGGACAAAGAGACGCGTAGCTGGGCGAATTCCGCCGCCACCAGTTAATCACCTGGCCGGGTACAACGACGGATCTTTCTCCATCAGTCTCTCCAAACTGCGACTGAACATTGCCAAGTGGGCGGACAGGGTTTCACCCTCACACCATGTCGGGGCTGCATACAAGTCGAACCTGTATTGGTTCTTGTGCCCTCCTACCCACCAGTGCCCGGAGCTGATCAAAGCAATTGTAGAATATTACAAACCAGCTGCCCGGCAAGTCTGCGACAACAAGGGAAAAGTGTTGTTCACACTTTTCCGGGAGAGCGTCCAACCAGCGTTCGCCCCAGGGCTCCAGTACGAGCCCGGCGCAATTGTCAGAAGGGTGAATCTTGATGAACAGACTGGCAGATTTACGCAGACAAAGCGGATGAGAGAATTCCTCGACTCGGAGCTGAAGACTCCGTTGGCAGCCGGACAGTGGCCGACTGGCCCCATACCCCTGGACAGATTTGAAAATAAATATATCTACATCATCCTGGCATGGGTCCTCTGCGACTCTGACAAAGTGGTACGGTCGTACCAGCTGGCGCTGGCAGAATGTCTCCTGCACAGAGAATTTTACAACTCCACAGCGCAAAAGAGTGGAAAGCGCCCTATTTTCTTCGACTGGGCTGACTGGCTGGCGTATGCAATACATTCAAGTCTAGTTAGGCTGCAACGAAGCAGTCAACGGATTTCCGGTTTTGCTCCTTCCTCGCATGGTTGTGCCTGTATCACATGCACTACTGGATGAACGTTCCTGACTTGAAGAAAATAAACGAAAAAGGAGAGTCGCTGCCTGTGTACGAATGGACCGAGGTTCTGTACAGAAAAGGCTTGTTCTATGAATTTATTCTTAAATTTATGTGCATGGTCATGGGGTTGTTCAACAGTAAGGCGTCTCGCCCACCAGAAGTCATGACAAGATACCTGTGGAAAAATGAGTACGGGGACACCTTTCGGCTGACTCAAGGCATCATAGTTAGAATCTACGGATTCAAGGGGAAGCCATTCCTGCTGCCCTACTTCGACACTGACCACCAGTTCGGGATGGAAATTGCGCGGCAGATGGATTATGTCGAAGAAGAGTTCGGCCAGGGCAAGAAGAAAGGTCATATCTTTCAGTATCCCATCACCTGGGCGAATACCTAAGTTTACGAAATCGGACAACACGCCTACCTCGAGTGGGAACTCATCGACATGGGCCTGATAATGCTGCCACAGCAATGGAAATATGACCCAGATGGGGTCAGGGGTAAGTTCACGCACATCTGCCCCCGAGTGGAGATCATGTAGGAAAGAAGAAACAAAACAGGCGCAGACCTAGAATGGCACATCGAACAAATGCAATCGTGGCCTCCATGGCATGAATTCTATTGCGAGGAGGTAGCGTACGATCCGGAGCGAAACCTAGATCACCGGTTGGAATCTGCAGGCTTCAAGAAATTCCTCGTCAAGGTGACGCCCCTCAACTGGCATAAGGACAAAATCATTGAATGTTGGAAGATGAGGTGTCGCACGCAGCACGATAAATCCAACCGAAGGAATCTGGCCGTTGATGATGAATTTTCGGCTCTATATGACCAGTATGCTGACACATGGCAACATTTCGAATTTCGAAATTGCATTCCCCAAGGCGCAAGAAAAAGATATACAAGGAAGCCTTCATCCCAGCAATCGTCAACTCCGGCGACTTCCAGCGCAACTCCAGCGAGCAGTCAAGTGGGCCCGATGCAGCCTGTAGCTTCCGAGGCGGTGCCCGAAAAGGCGCAGGATTCAGAGAAGTCAACCCCTGAAGTGGCTCCTCAAGCAGAAAAAGTGCCTGCGCTGCCAGCTAGCAGACCGGCTACGGCGGGCATCCTTCCAGCCAGACCCAGGTACAAGTTTACCATGGGGACGTCAACGTCTGCCGCCCCGACTTTATCTCCTTCCTCCGGAACAGCCACAGCGCCAGAAGAGAAGAAGAGGAAGAGAGTCGAAAGGGCCAAACGGCCTAAGGAGCCGGTACAGCAGACATCCGCGGCACAAACGGGAGCAACAGCGCCAGAAATTCTCCTTGGACAGCCCTGAATCAAAAGCAGACACTCGGGCTGCAAACGTCCCTCCAACAGCGGCTCAGCCCCCCTCCTAATGCGCAGTCCGAACAGCAGAGAAGACAGCAAAGTACCGGTTCGCAACCCGACTTCGCAGCGAAGTCGGGGTGCGCCCTCTGACTGGTGCGCAGTTGGGCAAGTAAACCCAGAAATTGACTAAGGCACGGAGGCCTCTCCAACTGCGCTGTTTTCCACTTGTGCAACCCAACAGCGCTCTGATCCTGTGCGAAGTTGGATAAACTGCCTTTCAAGGCAAACACGTGTCATTCATCAGCATCCGACAAGTGTCCAACCTCGGGATTCGAGCCAAGACATGACGGGGAAAAGGACAAGCATGGACCGCACTATCTACACCAGTTGCCGCCATTTAAGGCTGATGTGAAGTGCCATCTGCCACAGCTACCCTCATTCCCGCTGATTAGAAGTTCCACCCAACGCGCTGCCACGTAGCTGTATAGCTTTCAGGGAGACCATGCTGCAGGTACAGTCCTACCCGACAGAGGTCAGCATCGGCAGCTCCTCTGCCGCTTTTGTCAGCTAATGTCTAGTCTGGGACTTTGTGCCCGTGATTGTAATCGGGGGGAACTTGAGGCTATAAATAGCCATGCAATTTCATTGTAAAAGGGGGAAGGGGAATATACTGCTAGGGAACCATTGTAGCTATGCGTTTGCCTCTAATACAAGATACACACTTGGCTCTGCTTACTGTCTTCATTTTGTATGTTGCCTCTACTTGTCATTTCTACCTCATGTTTCTTATTTCATTGCTTACTATTGTACTGAACTCTGGACTCCGGTATTTGATGATTAAGTATTCTTGGAATGCATAGATAGAGGATACATAGGATGAATGATAGTTGTAGTTTCAATGTGTGTTTTGTATAGGAATGTTGTTAGTAGTGGTGATTGATCGTTGCCGTGCTGCTTATTCCCCCCACCCAACTCCAATCACGTTTGGATTCTCTTTCCGCATTTTTATCTCTTTCCCTGCACTCTTAGCTTAAAACACTAAAACCCACAGGAAGCCGGCCTTCTCCGAAGATTGGCACGGAAGGCATTCCTTCCTTCCGGCCTTTCAATCTGGTGGGCGAATCTGGGCGCATTATACCAAATCCTTTCCTCATGGCAGATTCGTAACCAACAGTACCCGTGATCTTGGTGTTTCTTTTTTTGGTTCTTCTTCACCAAAAAACTCTCTAGCAAACAATTTTCAACTGCCCACTATTGCACCTATGCTTCACAACCTCCTTCACGAATACATAAGCGTTGGCTCTAGTCTTCACACACTCCCATTGTTTTCCTTATGCTTGACTCCCATTTGCACCTCTTGGCAATCTCCCCCACTCTTATGTTGGTGTTACCAATTGGTCAACCTCATCTCTCCATGCACTCTCCACCTTGGTGCCCTGACTCTTACGAGCATCTTATTCGGTCTATCCCTTGTTTGTTTGTTGCACCTCATGTTGGACCCCATCCACCGTTGTCAATGTATGCCACCTTCCATTTTTATCACTGGAACTATCTTCCTCTTGAGGATTCCAAATATGTTCCACTTCCAGTTGTTCAAGTTTTGTTCTCCTTGACTGCAATTCTCTGACTTCTTACATGTTGATCACTTCTTCTATGGTTATGTCTCCCATGTCCTCGCAACAAGGAATTTGTCATCCACCTCTCCAATCTTCACACATGCTAGGCTCGAACTTCAGACAACAATGGTGCCAAATATAGCACGACGGTGAGTATTTTAACAGTTGGAGGAACAATTAGAAAGACAAATCCTAGGAGCCAACTAAGACTACAGTCATTGCTGGTCTAACTTCATACATTCTACACCCTTTTACGACAACTCTAATTGTATGACAAACCCACTTGTATGATAAGTTAGCAACTTGCACTTGTATGACACTATCAACATGCACTTGAATGGCAAACACTTGTACGATACCGTTACAATCCAATCAAGGCGAAAATCTCCCAACAACTATATATTGGCAATGACTTTGTACGGTGACAACTACTTCACACCTTGTACGACACTCGTGATGACCCTCATATGGTAGTTTGAAAACAACGCTTGTACGAATTTCGTACAATTATACTGCACTATATCTTCTTGTAACTTGCACACATAGAACTTGGTACACAACCTAACAATATACTGCAACATAGTCTCACACAAACATGCACACATAGAACTTGGTACACAACCTAACAATCTACTGCAACATAGTCTCACACAAACATGCACACATAGATGGAAATGGAATGCCTTTTTATTATCATTGCGTGTCCGACACTGGCATTACAAGTATGTCTTGACTTGTAGTACATAGATTGTATAGAATGCTCTGACTTCACAGGACAATCTTGTAATCCTCGTACTCTCCAAGACTATTGTCTCTCTCCTACCATCATTGTTGAACAAATGAGTGGGGGATCCTTTTATGCTTATGGGTCGGCAATTAGAAGAAATTGTTGCTTGAACACCTCACCACATAACTGCCTACATTCTCATTATACGACTATGACATTAGTCGTGCATTAATCTCATGACGTCATCCACGTCATCTAATCAAAATGGCATCTTGCATTCCATTTGACAATACATTTCTTTTTCATTTGACTCTCATCTACATTTGACTTCACATTTTATCATAAAACTTAAAACTTGTGCACATTTTGCATTTATTCTTCCTATGTACAATGTCTACTTTGGCTATTGTCCAGAACTAGATCCTACATATCTCTTTATTTCATTTATCAATGCTATCTTCAAATCGCTCTTGCATCTATTCTAAGTATGATCATGGTGAATGTATGTTTTGGAACATTTTTGGAAATTATTGTGTATTCCAACAAATCTAATCATGGAGCTAGAGTGTTGGAAGCCTTATTAATTTTATTCATGGAAGCATAATATTTATACAAAGCTAGAGGCTATGATTAGCCTGTAATAGTGTGATCCCTAATCCTACCAACCAGCAAACTATGGAGTACATAATATTCTAACTGTAGCTTGCTAAAATAAACCAATTTCTAAATTTATAAATTGTGCATGTTGGCTTCTAGATTGCCAACTTGGTGTGCACTAATTTATTTTCTAAATACTAAATAATGTAATAAATTAATTAATAACCTAACTTTTGGTCACAAATATGCCACAGGAAAGGATTTTGGGATGTATACGTGCCCTAGACCTAGACCAAAATTGAAAGGCCGAAGGGAAGAGATGCCCTCCGTGCCGATCTCCGGAGAAAGGCCAGCTCCTTTACTAACTACTTGATTTTTTAAGCTAAGAGTGCAGGAAAGGGATAAAAAGAGTCAAGGGTACAGGAAAGAAATGAAATAGCTGGATATCACAGTGGGAAAGAACCAGCAACACGATCACTAACTGATACCTTGAAGTAGCAGCAATAAATACAAAGAATAATGCATAAATGAACACCACGCTAAGTTCCCTATGTATCCTCTGGAAGAGTTCCAGGATTCAACTATTTTCCTACGCCTAAATCCAGATTTCAGAATTACAGCAGTTAGGAAAATATATGAATGTAACAGAAACCACTAACCATAGGCAGCATAAAAAGAATTTAACGCAATATTTTCTGTCCTATGTATCCTTCAGGAGAATTCCAGGGTCCAATCCCCAATCACACACCAAAATCGAGGATGCAAAATTATAGTATGCAAATGAAGAAATGGAATAATAGAAATAATCACCGAAGGCAGCATACAAGAGAGAAATTGAGCCCAAAGTCTTTAATATCAATTGCAAAAATCAAGTTACAGCAGCTTTCTCGCAAAAGTTCCCCCCCTTTTCATTACAATATGTGGATTTTTATAGAGGATCCGACCCTCTAAGCCATCAATGCGCTGGATTTGAGAGTACACCCTTGGCCGTCTAAAAATCCGTGCTTGTCCCCTTCTGCTACTGAGCTTTCACATCCATTTCCACAATTAGCAACCATGGCCGCATCAACCAGGGAAATCTGCATTTATGAGCCGTCTGACTTGTCCTAGGTTTCTTCGAGTGAGGTGCTCGAGTGGATTTACAAGTTGCCTTGGCTTTTCTTCTGCAACTGATAACTCTTTTCCTATTGTCACAAATGGGTACTGTGTCTTTCGGTCAAGAAAAAATGTATTTATGAAACACTCAAATGCCTTGAAAAAATACTCGGATTTGGGATGTGTGCCCTTGAAGAAAGCGCCCCTCGTCGATTGAGCCCTAGAGGGAGCTTTGCAAAATTCGTGTTCGGGGCCTCGCTTCGCAACCGGTGTGGGCCGAAGTAAAGATGATAATCATATATGAATGCTTCGCCCGAAGGGACCCTAAAAAAATTGCTTCGCAAAGATCATATGCCGAAGCAGATGTCTCCTGCAAAAGCATGGCTTCTACCTTTCTTATCACTTAGCCAGGGATGTAGACTGAATGCCGCTTCGCAAAAGATTTTGTCTGAAGCGGCGGATGATTGCCAATGGACTGCAAACTACTTCGTCGCGAACCACTTCAAAAACAGTCATTCGGAACGGTTTCGGCCGAAGTTGATTCCTGCCTTAGAATATTTCCTTAGCTTTTTGAGGGAAGCAAGGCCTTGGATGGGGAAGCTTCACACAAAAGGTGGCCGAAGTAGATGCTTCGCAACGGTTTGGGGCGAAGTAGAATTCACTGGAGAACTGGTTCACCAGAGGAGGGGCCGAAGCGGGTGCTTCGCTTAAATTTTAGCGAAGCACTTTTAGACACTTAGAAAATTTTAGATATCTGCTCTTGTTGCTTCGCAAAATTTCCGCCGGAAGTGACTGTTTTGGCAGCTTCGCCAGCGAAGCTCCTTCTATGCCTTGGAAAATTTTTGGGCTTCTATCTGGGCTCTCCTGTTTTTTCTTGGTGAAGCTATCCTCCCTTCTCCTGCGAAGCTTTTTAACCTGCTTTGCTTCGTGGGCGAAGCTCGTACACATATGGCTTATGTACAAAGGGGATAAAAAATGAAAGCCAAAATTGCTGCAATACTTGAAAATATATAAAAAGCAAGGGAACAAATTCATGAAAACTAAGAGAATACATTACAAAATATTTATTTTCACTACCCCTTCAAGCAGTGTGACAAAATTGTCAACACTAACATAGAGCATCATACTCCTATGCTTCCATCCATTGAAGGTAGTAGGATATCAATGTTATAAGTGTACAATAAGTAAACCTTCCTAAACCAAGCCCAACACCGGTCAATGTCGATGACATTATTGTCTAATTGGATAACTTTCTCATTTTATATGTAAGGCATTAAAAAATGAGTTTACGGATTTCTCTTTATAACCCGGGAACTTTAGGCAATAGTTGTAAGAAGTAGAAATGAAAGTGTTTGTG
Source organism: Wollemia nobilis (assembly GCA_028583015.1). Lineage (NCBI taxonomy): Eukaryota > Viridiplantae > Streptophyta > Pinopsida > Araucariales > Araucariaceae > Wollemia > Wollemia nobilis. Next base: position 3,313,087 of record JAQPPZ010002381.1, on the reverse strand, counting down.
AAAATGCCTAAGTAGCAAACACTAATTGTAATGAAATGAAATGTGCCAAAATGAAATGTAATGCAGCCATCATTGCAAAATTTAATAAATAAATTAATTATAAGGTTTTCTAAGGTAATTAGAATAGGAAATTGGGCATTTTTGTAATGATGTCCTGGGATTTGGTTGTGCCAACCACCAAGACATTGCTTTAAATAGACCCCCCTTACTTCATTTTGGATATGCTAGAACATGTATGCAATGCAAGACAATGTCATGTGTTGTAACTGTGTGTATGCTTGGTTGATGAGAGAAGTTTGATTGCAATCATAGAGATTGGAATCTCTGCCATGATTGTATGCCATGGAAGTTTGATAATAAAGATATATTCATTTGGCCTCAATGTGTGTCTAATGATGTGGTGATGTCTATGGTAGAATGTTAGATTCTTGTGCATAGTGTTGGTTGCAGGTTGACAGACTCATACACTGTGGAAATTACATTCGCTATCCAAATTACAGCTGCAGTTAGAGTTACAGTCACCGTCGCCATCAGACTCAGGCTGACGTTGGAGGAAGCTGATGCAAAGTGAGAAGTGTTGTCTGTGACATTGCCGTCAGAGACTGTCGACATGTCATGCTGTCATGCCATCATGAGGATCGTCGTTAGAGACTGTAACTATCATCTAGGACGTTGCCAACTAGGAAGTGCCATCAAGCCAGTGCGCTGACTAAGAAGTCCATTAGATCATAGTGTCGATGGATGTATGCCATCTAGTTGTGTTGTTGTCTAAGCCCAACCTAACGACTGAAACTACACTTGTCGTCTGGAGCATGATGTCATCTTAGACAGAGTATTCTCCCATGAACTACATATCCTCGGCCTAAGAACTGTCATTCTCTCATCCCTGGGGATCCTTACCGCTATGCTACAAGAACAAGCAAAATACACTAGGCCATCAAACTCAAGGAGCTTAAAGAATAAAAAATAGTATATCAATCTTCCAAGCCATCAATTCCTAACTAGGAAGTCCTCTAGGGCATCATTCCATAGCAATATAGTCTAAAACATATCCATAATGACTTCTTATCCAAAACAAAAGGCATGCAAGACAAATCCTTGACTAGGGCACTATTCCACATTCTATAGTCATGTACATTCATGCAAACAACCAAACATGGCCCATTTTATATTCACATAGAAGGCATTCAAAATCATAAGGAAATCATCATTCTTCAAAGATATTACCTATTGTAGTGTGCCTAGGAGAGTTGCTCATGTCCATGTTGATGTTTCTTCAAATCTGCCCCTTGCTTCTATGCCTAGAGGAAACCCATGATATAACCATGGAAGCTTGTTGGAAGAGAAAATGAAAGAAGCCACTTCTCATGGAGAAGAACCAGTTATTACTTCATGCATGAATCAAATTCATCAAGGTGAACAGAGGAAAGAGTCGTAATATGGGGTTCTAGGATGAAAACAATACTCTTTTGGAACCTTTTCAAACTCTTTTAAACTCTGTTGATCCTATTGCCACTTGCCACAGTACCTCATTTAAAGATCAATCATTGACAATGTTTCATAAACATTTATTAAAATCATAATGATTAATCCTTCTTCACAAATCTAACCATCATCATAAATCAATTAAAGTGTGTTCATCAATATGCATAAAAATTTGTCCATGGGGTTTTGGGCAAGCAGTGGGGAATAAATATTTCACATCGTAGACCAAAGTTCTAATCCCATGGGTGAACCTTGAAAAGTCAAATGGTAGGAGCTCAACTGGTTAAATACATCAATTTTCAAGCGCAGAGACCAAGGTTCAAATTTTGCCAAACAATATATACGTAATTGCCAAGATGTTGTAATACCATCGTAATATGGTCAATGATATAATGCGGGTGGGGCCCATTTCAATCCCATTCAACCAATTAAAAAATATATATACATGAAGAGTAACAAAACATAATAGATAGGTCTCATATATCAGTAATTAATTATAGGGTTGACCAAAATTATATCAAGATCTACCCCCATTATTAACTAAGATTTAATTGTCTTGGGGATGTTACACCCCATTTCCCTTATTAAAGCATCATCTCAATGTTCAACAAACAAATAGGGAAATTCAATTCTCATTCTTCTTTTGTCTTTCTAGTTAGTGTTTCTCTTGTTGTCTAGGTCCCATTAAACCTTCACTTATTGCATGATGCATTTCTTGTTACTAAGAGTGCACTTTTTCCAGAACTTGGATCAGCTTCATTTTTAACATTCCTTCATTTTTGACCTGCAAAGCTTGCCAATCCAATATGTGTGATTAGTTAGGGATGTGAGGTTTCAACAGAGTCACATGAAAAGCATTGTGCACACGAGACACTATTTCTGAGTATGAATGATGTATTTAGTTTCTTTTTACACTACAACAAAATTGATTGCTGATAAGAAAGAAAAGTAGAATTCCCCCCTCTTGTCCTAAGAATGCTAAAACACATCATTGATTTTACAATTTTACTTGTAAATTTGTAGATTCTCACTTTGCAATAAACTGTGGAGGGCAACAAAAGACAACTTCTAAAGGAATTTTTGAGCGTGACAATGAAACACTTGATGTTGCATCATTTTATGTGAGTGATACGCAGAGGTGGGGAGTCAGCAATACTGGATATTTTATGGACAGTTCTGGTCCAAATTATACAACCACTCAATCTCAAATTGCAAATACATTAGATACAGAACTGTTCCAGACAGCACGCCTATCTCCCAGTTCACTAAGATACTATGGTTTAGGACTTGAAAATGGACCATATACTGTAAATCTACAGTTTGCTGAGATAAATTTTGTAGATGGAGAAACCTGGAAGAGTCTCGGGCATCGCATTTTTGATGTTTATGTTCAGGTATACTACTAAATTCCCATATGATTTCTATTCTTTCTAAATCATTGTCTTTATGGTACATATTATTTTCCATGTTGTGCTCTTTTTTGGTCTTTTGCTCTTTTGAAATGGTAAGAGTGCAACATGTATCAAAATCATCAGCATTACAATCAAAATGCATGGAAGCTAATTGCATTCTGATATGTAGGGGAATAAAGAATTAACGAATTTCGACATCCGAAAGGAAGCAGGGGGTTCAAATACAGCAGTAGTTCGATCTTTGAAGACAAATGTGACTGAAAATTTCCTTGAAATTCATTTTTTCTGGACTGGAAAGGGAACTTGCTGTATTACAACACAAGGGACCTATGGACCTCTAGTATCAGCTATAAGTGTTACACCTGGTAAAGAGAATGATGGAATCTTATTTTAATTTTATTTAATTTAGAGAAGTTGTACGCAATATGTTCTTTTTTTGAATGGGAACAATGCATTTAAAATTTTTTTGTTCTCCTACAATGTCTATAAAACTATTTTTGTAATTTACAACTGTAAGTGCATGGAAAACTTTAGACATCTTTACTGCTAACTAAATTGCAATGTGTGTAGATTTCACTCCTACTGTTACAGACGAGCCACCATCCAACATGCCTCAGAAAAAAATTAAGACAGGAGCAGTAATTGGAATTGTTATTAGTGTTTTGGCTGCAGTTTTTATATGTCTTGCATTCATCACTTTTTATAGGAGGAGAGTTCGGAAGGCCTCAGAAATAGAAGGTGAACATGAAGGAAATAGAAAGACCTTTAGGAGACCAATGAATTAAATTTATGTTTCTCCCAGTTATTCCTAATTGAATTTAATACGAAGGAATTTGGAAGTTGTGAATGATATCATTCCCATATTAATTGTTACATCTTGTTTTTCCATCAGCACTACAGGGAATCCATGCAAAACCAAACATTTTCAGCTATGCTGACATGAAGACTGCAATAAGAAATTTTAACGAAGAGAATAAGTTGGGCCAGGGAGGATTTGGTACAGTGTATAGGGTATGTTGATATGTATTCCAGTAGTTGCACCTGTGCTTCCAGATTTGTGCACACAAATAAATCCGTAGGCTGTGTATTATATTCACTTTCATTTGTGTTTCGTATTATGGTTATATATATCTGATGTCTACCATGCTGACTGAATCTCATTCTCTATTGTTATGTTTCCTCTTAAATTTATCTGATTGTTCTGGCACTTGATTATGGTAAATTGATAGAGCATTCTTCCAGATGGAAAAGTAGTAGCAGTGAAGCAACTGTCAGCTGAATCCAAACAGGGAAAACGTGAGTTTATTAATGAAGTAGCTGCAATATCTGCAGTGCAACACAGGAACCTTGTTAAATTGCATGGATGCTGTTTAGAAGGAGAACATCGACTTTTGGTCTACGAATATCTAGAAAACAACAGTCTTGCACAAGCTTTATTTGGTAAACATATGGCTGGACCACTTACATTGATTTGTAATATTCATGTTGCACTCATTCATTATATAGTAGCAAATATGTGGGTCTCATGTATGGTAAATTGCAGGTAATATAAATTCCAATGTCCAACTCACTTGGCCTACTCGTTTCAACATATGCATTGGAACTGCACGTGGGCTTGCTTACCTTCATGAGGAATCCAGCATCCGAATAGTGCATCGGGACATCAAAGCTAGTAACATCCTGTTGGATAACTTTCTGAATCCTAAGATTGCAGATTTTGGTTTGGCTAAGCTATTTGATGATACCAAAACTCATATTAGTACCAGAGTTGCTGGCACAGTGTAAGACCTCCTTGATGATTGGCTTTTAGTTTTCTAAAACCTTTCAGAGATTATGCTTCCATTGTGAGAAAATACATTATTATGTTTATTTTTCTGGTGTTCTAAAAGCTTATGTGAACAAGATATGTTTTCTGGTCACATTTTCTAGTGTTTGTTGATATACTTTTCTTTGGCTCCTTGCCTGGTATTACTGCAATTTTATTTCTTTAAGCTGATCACCGAACTACAATTTGTATGAGAATATTTGCAATGGGTTGCAAGTTGCACTCACAAGAGTTACATATCATAGGATAGCCTTAGTTGGGATTCTAGTTGAGCTTATGTTTGCATGTTTCTGATTTGAAAGTATTTGTGCTTGAAGAGGGTATCTGGCTCCAGAGTATGCAATGCGAGGTCACCTCACAGAAAAGGCAGACGTGTTCAGCTTTGGGGTAGTTTCTCTTGAAGTGGTGAGTGGTAGGAGCAATATGGAGTCAAGCTTTCCACAAGATAGAGTTTATCTTCTGGAATGGGTATGTGGTGAATTTTCTTCAGTTGTGCAATTAATTGTAATTTAAGTCTGCTGTAGCCATTACTACACACCCTCACCTGCTGGTCACATTATAGGCTTGGAATCTGCATGAGCAAAACCAGCTGCTGGAATTGATGGATCCTCACCTAAGATCAACATATTCAGAAGAAGAAGTCCTCAGGTTGATTGCAGTAGCCCTTCTCTGCACTCAAGCTTTGCCTTCCATGCGCCCATCCATGTCTCGTGTGGTGGCAATGTTGACTGGTGATGTTGAGGAAATTCCTCCCGCTACTCGCCCTGGTTACATCACAGATTGGCAATACAACAACCATGTTGCTGCACAAGATTCTAGAAGCACATCTACTGTGCTAACATCAAACCACAACAACACAGAGATAATACTGCCTTCCACATTGTTCTCACCTGTAAATGTAGATGTGACTGCATCAATGATCCGCCGTGCTATAGGAGATGGCCGATGAACACTAATTATTAAATTTTTATGGATTTAGAGGGTGTTTTTTTGGTTCTTGCTATTTCATTGTATCCTTTGGATGCATCTTATGCAGCAGTTGAGTGGTGAGTGTAGACAATAATGTGTATGTATGATATGGGAGATTGAATGCAAGTTGAAATTTGCATGCTTGCTTTATGTAGGACATGTATATTCTCAAAGCCCTTCAGTTTATGGGCTTTATGATTTTACATATTCACAAAATTGAGCTCTACAAACATATATTTCAATTTCTATTTTTATGCATGTCATTTTCAGGAGTTGCATGCTGACCCTCAATGTAATCCTATCATGATTATTACAGTTAAAATTTAGATTATTTGAAGTATGTCCGTTTTAAACTTACATGATTCGTAACCTACTGTGCTAACATCAAAGCACAGCAGCACAGAAATAATACTGCCTTCCACATTGTTCTCACCTGAAAATGCAGATGTGACTGCATCAATGATCCACTGTGCTACAGGAGATGGCCGATGAACACTTATTATGAAATTTTTATGGCTTTAGAGGTTGTTTTTTTGGTTCTTGCTATTTCATTGTATCCTTCTTTGGATGCATCTTATGCAGCAGTTGAGTGGTGAGTGTAGCCAATAATGTGTGTATGTATGATATGCAAGATTAAATGCAAGTTGAAATTTGCATGCTTGCTTTATGTAGGACATGTATATTCTCAAAGCCCTTCAGTTTATGGGATTTTATGATTTTACATCATACAAAATGAAGATGTAGGCAAACATATTTACATGATTGAGCTCTACAACCATATATTTCAATTTCTATTTTTATGTGTGCATGCTGACTTTCAATAGAGTTCCAAAGTTTTCACCATTAGACTACTCAGGTACAATAAATTGAAATGCCCAACATTTAGACTATAAGAGTTGAACCCAAGAGAGATCAAGATTTAGGCTATGTCAATGACTAGAGTTGAACCTAAGACCTTGTTCTCTCTTGGAAGACCCAACCACTGTGCCACGGGGTAAAGCAGATATGGTTCAAAGCTCTAAACCCCATTTTATGAAAAAATTTACATTGATTTGTGAAGCCCAAAATAAAACCACCTAATATGAATGAACATGATAAATCATAAAGCCTACATCGTCCTTCTGTTTTTTAATTTTTCACTAGGTGGTAGGAAGCTTGAAGACCCACAAATACCCAATTTTTGGGTTAGCAGTGACAAAGTCCATGGCTTTTCCGATTAAACACAACAACTAAATTATGTTTGTTTACTTTATGAAAATCCAAACATGAAAACTACAATTACGGTTTTTCTTAATATTTGGAATGCAATCTGTTTTATTTTTTATTTTATTTTATTTCCCTTGAATGTTTCACAGGCCCACTAGGGCCTTTGGGGATCATAGGGTGCTCGATTTTACTTCTAGAGATTCCTATGTTGATTATGTTCATGGAAACATTTGAGTTGGTTGATACATGCTTGGACTAGGGTTTTGTGAGAAAGAGTTGTCCCTTGTGGTCATTGGTTGAGTTGAGTTGATTGAGCCTAGTCAAGTGATGTGATTGTTCAAGTTCCATGAAACAAACTATTCTATAATTCTGATTTGATTTGAGATTGAGCTTTGAGATTAGAACATATTGAGTCTCTAACAATTCTCTTTATGCTTCTATAAGACTTGAGTTGAGTTGAGATTGATTTGAGTTGAGATCATTGTGGATCATTGTTGTCATCCATTGTGGAGTGCATTGTCATTCATTGTTGAATTCATAATTGAGCCTTGCCTTCATAGATTTGTGGATGAGATTTGAGTGCTACTTGAGCATGATTGGTTGAGCCTTTGAGAAGGCTTTTGGGACATATTTGTGGCAGTTTTTGTGTATGATTGATTGAGCCTTTGAGAAGGCTTTTGGGATAGATTTGTGGACATATTTGGGACAACATTTGAGCAAGTTCTTGGTGAGCTTGTTGAGCAGATTTTTGAGCAAGTTCTTGGTGAGCTTGTTGAGCAGATTTTGAGCAAGTTATTAGTGAGCTTGTTGAGTAGATTTGAGCAAGTTCTTGGTGAGCTTGTTAAGCATATTTTGAGCAAGTTTTTAGTGAGATTGTTGAGCAAATTTTGAGCAAGTTCTTGGTGAGCTTGATGAGCATATTTTGAGCAAGTTCTTAGTGAGCTTGTTGAGCAGTTTTGAGCAAGTTCTTAGTGAGCTTGTTGAGCAAATTTTGAGCAAGTTCTTGGTGAGCTTGTTGAGTATATTTTGAGCAAGTTCTTGGTGAGCTTGTTGAAAATATTGTGAGCAAGTTCTTGGTGAGCTTTTTGAGGAAATTTTGGGCAAGTTCTTAGTGATATTGCTAGAGCATTTTTGGGCAAGTTCTTGGTGAGCTTGCTGAAGTAGATCAGTGGATTGCCTACCTGAGCAGATCAATGTATTGCCTAACTTTGAGCAGATCAAAGTAATCATTTGTATTGGGATAAGGATCCTTATTTTTGTGTGAAATATTATAAGGATATTATCTTGTGGAGTACCCCACATTGGGGGAACCACGTTAAATCTTGTGTCTCAATTGTGTGTGGTGATTTGTACACTTATTTACTATTGCTATCTATGTCATTAATGCACACTACTATATTTGGTTATTGCAATTAAGGACACTAATTGATATTGGTTTGGAAAGAAAGTAAAAAGAGGGTGCTATATTGTTCACCCCCCTCTCAGTATAAGCTTGTGTTCTTCACTTCCAAACACTTGATTGCTAGAGCCTTGCTAAACTGAAAGATGTTCTTAAGTCTCCATCCTCCATTTTCCTTGGGCTTGGATCAGGATTACCATTTAACCAAGGGAATACATTCCCTTTATCTTTTCCTTTTCCAAAAAAACACATAGCTTAGCTGTCTAATTTTGTCCAAAACTCCTCTTGGTATATGAACCAAACATTGTCAATATAGTAGTATCACCTCTAGCATAGAATTGACCAAAGTCAATCTCCACCCACTAAAGAGAGTTATTTGTTGCACCATATATTAATTCTTCCTTCCACCTTATTTATCAACCAACTCCAATTTTGTTTAGTGTAGTCATTGGGTTTTAAAAAGAACCCCAGATATTTAAACCTCTTGAAGATCAAATGTATTAAAGGGTAAAAGTTGACCTATTAATAAAACCTGATCTTGATCCACATAGTTAAAAGAGATGGTTGAATTGTATCCATTAATATGCATACGAAAAGATCTAAAGATTGTTTTAACTTCTTTTTAGGTCTTACTATTAATCTATAAAAAGTAGATGGGTAACTTCCATTGTTCTACCTATTCTAATTCCCTTTATTGTTCCTACCCTCTTGGATTCTAAAATGCACCTATTTGATCCCTCAACTACTATAAGAAACAATAGTAGTGACAAGGGGCAACCTTGTATTATCCCTTGATAAGATTTGAAGAATTCCAAGTTTTTATATTTAAGAAGACAAAATAAGTAAAGGTCATCAAGATAAATACAATATAATTGTGATTAAAACTAGAAATGCTACTAAAGGGCCTACCAAATATCAATAACATGAAGTATAAGACATAAGACACAAAAAATTAAGACATTTCACATTTGAGTTGGTATGGATTAGGTATGGCATTGCACTCTTATCAAAGAGACCCAAGTTAAAATAATGGGGAGAGTGGCAACCATTGTGTTGCCCACTTGTCATATAGCATATTATAATATAAAAAATAGTGATGCCATTGTATCTTATATTTATGAAATGAGAAAATGATTAATAAGTAATTGGAACTAATTAAAATATATATTGTTATTTTTAATACTAGTAAACCTAATGGTATATATGTTCCAAAAAAGTACAAAGTTTTTAAAAAGTATGAAGTTTTTGTCTATAGAAATAATGTGATAAAACTAAAAATATTTAAATCTTCACATTAAGCCACAATTAAAGTTGCATTCTAAAATAGGGTTAATTCATATTCTTATATTACTTTTAGAAAAATAATAAAACTAACATTTTTTTTTTAATAATATGCATACAATTAAGGAGCAAGGCTCACCTTTCTTGTTCTATATCCTTGGGTAAATTCAAAACATAAATGATTCTCATAATTTAATAAAAAGGTACTACCATTGATGCAATATTTTCTAAATTGATAGCCAAATAGAAGGTATCAAGCAAGGGAGATAGAAAATCTCAATAAGGGCGGGTAGAAGTCAAAAATTTTTGGGCCTCAAAGACCCAAACCTTTACCAATTTTGTAATTATTAGATAGAAAATAGAATGATAGAACCTAAAATCATATGATTAGATAAAACCTAGAAAAAAACCATTAGATCCATGCGTGATTCACTAGATTTTTTTTTAATTTTTTTTGCTCTTCTCCCAAAAAATGTGTGTTTACAAATCTTCATGATTCGAATGCAAATGGAAACTCTATAAATAATCAAACCTACAAAACCATATAAAGTTAAATAATCAAGGAATCATACCCCTACTCTAGAAATTTGTCGATCTACATGACCATTTATCAAGAAAAAAGTTTTTATAATTTCTTCAAGTTTGTTTCCCAACAATTCATCTATGGATTGATGAGTCACTATACCTCTATTTGAATTTCATTGATCCCTTTATTTCTAAGAATTACTTATTGCTTGATCTATTGATTCATTTACCTAATTTCTAAATTGTCAACTTGACCGACAACTTCATTACATCATTACTTCTTAATGAGATTCATTGATTTTGTAAATCATTTACCATCAGCTTGCTAGCCAAGCAAGTAATTCATCAACTTTAGTTGATGAATCAATGACATCATCCATCACCAACAAGATATGTTGCATGCTAAGTCTTTGGTCCAACTACTTGTTGGATTTCCAATGGTTCATTAATGCATCTAGTGATTTGCTTAATTTCCCTAATTTTGAAAATTTGATCAATCTAACTTATTTTTCAAGTGGTTTTCTTTATTGTAGATACATAAGGAATTGATTAGAATTAGAAATTAGTGGGGTACAATCCTATGGATACAAGATCCAAGTCATGTGATAAGGATAAAGAATTCAAACAAGTGAAACTAATTGAATACAAAAATAAATAAACCCACTACAATTGTTTGGATTAGAGATTCAAAAGAATCTATTTCCATGACACAAAAGAACCAATATCACATACATATAACCAAAGTCACAATACCCTACCAACATATTGGATAGAAGTAGGTTTCCTCAAAAACCTCCCATTGTATGACCTTACTCTACTTAGCATCAATCGTGCTTAGACCTCCATTGGACACACCATTCTTAATTGTAGTGAGTGACTTGGCACTAGGCATTAGTTATTTTAAACATTAAAAAAATAGATAAAATAATATTTTTCGTACTAAATTCTCTAAAATATGTTTATCTAGAATATATATTGATTGAATTTAAATTGATTCGCTTGCAAATGGACTTGGTTGGCTTGCAAAGTGAACTACTTAACATTAGCTAGTGATTTGTGCACAAACTGGAGCAAATAGCTCAACAAATAATGGAAGCATAAAACTAAAGGTTTGGGTCTCGAGGAGAATCTTTTTAGGGTAATATTTTGGCATGTTGTGGCACAATAAGTAATTTTAGAAATCTTCTAAGCTTGTTAGAGGCATGTAAAATTTTGTGTGCATCATTTTACTAAAGATGCCCCCAAATATTTACTTTTACTAGGATTAATTGTTTCTCACCTAAAGTAACTTAGGAGTAAACTCCAACTATAAAATAGGAAACTAGGGATCCATTGTATGGATCTTTTAGCCATGATAATTTAGAGCTACACTATATGAACCCACATTATGCTTTGATCTCATGAAATTTTTGAGAAATTGGTAGGTCATTAAGCATTCCATTAGTGGCATCACCCTCTTGTTTTGCTAAATGCATGGTGATTAAGGTATTGTCCTTTTGTCCATTTTTTCATTCACTTAAATAATTTCATACTTAATGTATGGGAGATAATTGATGTTATTCAAATTTTCATGTGTTAATTGATCACTTGCACTGCATCACTATAGTTAAAACCTATATTACATTCAAATCACTCAAACCCTTAATATTTTATGCATGATTATTTTTTGCTCTTTAATTTTTATTCTATTAGTGTAGGTTAGTGTAGGAGTATATCTCCAATGAGATAGGGGAGTTAGCATCAATTTGGAAGTTAGAAGGAGCCATTAGAATTGGGTCATGTCATTGATTTAGAAGTCAATAAAATTCTTCTATACAACATAGTTTTTGACATACCCATGGGACCCACCTTCATTATTTCTCATTTTTTCCTAATTTGGCTAAAATTCCTTGATTTTATCCAAAATGTGCATTCGTCATGGATGAAGCGATTGGCATAAGATTAAGTGAATTCTTGCCAAGTCTAGTTAAAGGAAGCAATTTCCTCTAGATTATTTGCATTTTCACAAGTTGAATCTAGAGGCATTCATTAAGGTCAAGGACTTGATTTATCAAGCCTAGTCTCAAATTGACCTTGATTTTTTTTAATTTGTGCTTGATTTTTGTAGGTACTTTGTGAATGATTAATTTGATATAAACTTCAAAATTTTAAAATTTTTGTGAAGATAACAACATGAGCAATATTAGAGCACCATCAAATCTTAGATCTAACCTTGAATTTGCATATGTCATAGGAAGAAGTCATTTAAGGAAGATTCTGAGCCATTTTTCTAAGAGTTAAATTTACAAGCAATTTACTCAGTTCAGTGAGTGATTTGCTCTAAATATAATATCTCCTCACCAAGTCAACAACGGCTAAAATAAGGTGGTTTTTTATGGTGGTAAAAAACCGCCTTAATAGATTCTAAGAGGGCAGTTTAAAACCACCCTCTTAGGATAACTACCCTCTTAGGGATAAGAGGGTGGTTTAAGCAACCCTAAGAGGGTGGTTTATAACCGTCCTCTTAGGGTCTCAATAAAAAAAATATATAAAGGACGTGGAAAAATCCTAGAGATGAGTATTTTGGCACTTTAGAGCAATGTGTAGATGGAGGGACCGTGGGAATAGTAGAGCTAGGGCTTTTAGCGTGCAAATGAAGGGATCAAGAATAGCAAAGCTAGGGATTTAAATTAAAAGGAAAATAGCAGAGCAAGGGATTTTAGTGCGCATATGGAGGGACTGTAGGAATAATAAAGTTAGGGCTTTTAGTGCACAGATGAATGGATCACAGGAATAGTAGAGCTAAGGCTTCTAGCACATAGATGGAGGGACCACAGGAATAGCTGAGCTAGGGCATTAAATTAAAAGCACAATAGTAGAGCTAGGGATTTTAATACGTATATGGAAGGACCATAAGAATAGTAGAGCTAGGGATTTTAGCATGCAGGATGGACTACGAAAATAACTAAGCTAGGGCTTTAAATTAAAAGGGCAAAGATTTTTCACTGGGTGGAGCAACACTAGTTGAGTTTCCAGGGCTTCCCAAAAGTCAACCCTCATAATTTTGCTCTCCTTTTTATTTCAAATCTCAAGCTAGGGCTTTAAATTAAAAGGGCAAATATTTTTCACTAGGTGGAGTAGCACCAGTCAAGTTTCCAAGGCTTCCTAGAAGTTAGCCCTGTTAATATTTGTTGAGCATATTGTAGAAAGTGTGATGTTCACTCTCTAGAATTTGTTCTTCCATGTAATATTCCCCAATTCCTCTCCACCTCCCATAAGATTAAACACTTCCATGCAATATTCCCCAATTCCTCATAGGAAGACCAATTTCAATGAGTTTTGGTTCAACTTACATTATTTCGACCTTTACAATCTATATTTAAAAGAAAAAGAAAATATAAGATCAAAATACAGTGAATCAATATGCAACCATAAATATCAAGAAAGAAATAAATAAAATGATGGATAGTACCCTTTTTATTAATAATATCTTGTTCTTTTCAAGAAGGTTACAAATATGATCCCCTTTGAGGGATTGCTACCAATATTGATACACTTAATTACAAATAAAACAATTCGAATGTACAATGCAGAATATTTTTGTATCCACAAACTAATTTGGGATAGGTTTTTAGGACTATCGCAATATATGATGATGATATGTGAATATTTATGATGTTACTTCCTTGTAGATACCGATGATCTGCACATAAAAATATCAAAGAACATTAAAAGTATGTGAAGAGCCTTTCAATATAAGGCCCATATTGATAATAATAAAAAATGATAAAGAAACTGAAATAAGATGAAAGTGAAATATGGGAGCACATCTGAGTGGATAGACCGAAGGGTCTTCCTTGGATGATGTGGATGTAGACGGTGGATTGAGAGATTGGATATGAGATGTGATGGATGTTGGAGCAGGAGGTGGGTTAGAGTCGATCCCACTTAGGTAGGATTGCCTTTTACATAGAGTCCTTGGAGGGATTGAGGGCAAGGCTGGTGATATGGTAACCTTATAGGCATTTCCCACTATAGATAGAGGTAGCAGACTAGCTGAGGTGTGTGAGGCATGAGTGATGGGTGATTGGGTGCCTTGGCATAGAGCATGAGTACTTTCAATACTCTCACATCACTCGATAGTTTAGGGTTTATTAGGATATCCTTGGTGAGCCCATTATCTACCATCATCAGGGAGATGAGGTTCAACCAGAGTGGTCGTGCATTGGACCAGTGGGTAAGGATGTAGATTTCCTAGTGGTAGTTCTAGATGTGGAGGACCCCGATATAACTACTAAGTATGACACCTGGTGGATCACTTGGTTATGGCAAGATGGTGGACCTATGGGTGGATAGGTTAAGGTAGCAGTAGAGGAGGGTTCTAGTAAGGTTGAGGATGAGCAACGAGTGTGTTGCCAAATAGAGGGGGAGTGGATCTAGCCCTTAGATGGAGGGGATAAGCCACAAGATGAGGGTGGGGATGATGAGGATCTGTAATATGGGGATGCTAGATTTAGAGAGCAAGTTCAGTATCTTCAAGTATAGTTGGCAGAGTGAGATACTTTGATTGCAGTATTATAGAGCTAGTTAACTGAGAGATAGAGGGGGAGGAGCTTCTCTAAGGAGAAGGAAGTTTTGACTACTCAACTATAGAACTCTCAAGAGTAGGTGAGTAGGGTGATAGTAGATTGAGATGCTCTATGAATACATGTGGCAACTTTGATTACGGATTACGGGTAGGTAGGGATGGGTGGATAGGCTACAGGGGATGTAGTAGGGTTATAGGCCGAGGTGAGCAAATTATTATATTACTAAGTGATTCTCAGGCTTGATGTTGATCTAACAAAGTCTATATCCAAGATATATAGGATAGAGTAGGAGTGCTTGGTGGTCACCTACTTGAGCACTCTTCAGTAGGAAGATCTTAGTAGATTCGTCGCAGTGAGTCAAGGGCATCTCATCAGAGTTGATGCAATGAGTCAGGGGAGCCTTCAGTGAGGAAACCAATACCCAAGTTTCGAGATATTTCATAGGGATCAGAGGCCAGTGGATCTGCCCAACCTTGTCGAGATGAGGTCAAGGATGAGGTGATTCTGGGGATGCAAGCCCTACTTGATTTAGGTTCATGTATTGTACTACTCTTTTTGGGTGTGAGGTCTGAGGACCCACTCTTATTATAGCCTACGGGTATTTTGTATCCTGATGTATGAGACATACACACACACATACACACATATATATAATCTATCTATTATTATGGCTCATCATGTGTTTATGTCATTTTTATTTTATTTGATGTATGGATGCACTTTATGGATGCAATTTATGATGTAATACCTAACATTTAGATGCATAGTTAGGTTTGTTTTATGATTATGAATTGATGTAATCCATGTTATTGATATGATAGATCTAGTATGTATGCATAGACCTAGACATGTATGAGATGCACTAATGATATGTGATGTGACTATTATGAAATATGAATGTATGTTTTAACTAATAAAACATAATGAATTAATCTATATGCACTAACAAACTATTGGTAAGCACCACAAAATGTATAAAAAGTCATCAATTCAAAATTTTAACCTTTTCACAAAAGTCATACATTTGTGAGAGGAATTGATGGATGTGAAACCATTAGGTGCTATGAGGGATGCTAAGGGTTTTTATGAGACTCAAACACCCTAGTTGACCAATCAAAGTTATACATTAGCTATACATGATCCTATAAGATAAATATCTACTAGAAACACCCAGATATCCAATACCCTTGTGTGTGCATGTGATGTTCATTATGATTCATAAGACTATCCCATTGCCAAGTAGGTTTCATTCAACTCATTGGTGTAGTTAGGATCACCTTGTGGTCATCCTTATACTAATTTTTGACATAGTTGGACTAGACTACTAGGTAATACAAGTCGCCAAAAGCTATCTCATCCACAAGCTGACATTGGTTTGTACAAAAGAAGGTCGCTAATGTGACAGACATATCGCCATGCATGAGACTAATCCATTTCTATACAGGTTTCATTCAACCCACTGATGTAATAGAGATTTCCCCATGGCTTTTGAAGAACTAAGGATTCCATGGATTCAAACTCGTTACCCCTTTATTTTCTTTTAATTGCTTGGGATACTTGCTCATTTTTATTTGGAGCTGGGATATTTTATTTACTTAGTGGTGAAAACTATTTTTTTTATGGGAACTTGCTCATTTTGTGGAAGAGCAAGGGTATTTCTTGGATAGGGATGAGCTTGTCCTTTTATCAATTATCAGCATTCTAGACCATGCACATAATAGGATGAGTAAGGAAAACCTTTCGCTCATGGTGGCAAGGACTGCGTTGTAGCATTGTCCTTCCTTATTCAAGATTGGATTTTAATATGTGAATTTGTGTTTGGAATTTTAATATATGCAAGGTACTATCAAAGCAATACCTTCCCTTTTGATAGCCAAGATAGATTTCTATAAAATTTGAAAGGAAAACTAGGAATGACTGAATGACCAAAAACCCTAGTGAACACCCTATAGCAACTTATTAGTTGTGTTGAAAAACATAATTACTTACAAAGGGAAATTTGGATGGTAGTGGTATCTGGGATGTGAGTATTTTCCTTACGATATTTTACAAACTAAAATGTATGTGTAAAATAGTCAATGGCCATTTAAATCATTGTTGATATTTATTTGGCATCTACCCTATCTTACGAGAACCTCTTAATAAGAAAAAGTCCATAAGGAAAACTACAAATGTTGATGATGGATAAGGTTGATTAAGAAATATGGCAACTATACAGGTATAGTTCCAAATCCTAGCATGTAAGAAACAAACTAGTCTTAATGCTAATGTAAATGCAAGGATATATCTAATGCAAATTAACAAATGCACCTACATAAAATGCATGATGTTTTGTATTGCAAGTGAAAAAACAATGGTTTTGTATATTTAAAATTTTTTAATTTAATTTTTTGTTTTTGATGCATTATGTTTTATGAATGAAATGCCCACATATCGATAATGTTAAAAGATTCAAATTTCTCAACACCCTCGAGAGGCACTAGACAATAAGTCCCTGGCCCTATTTTCTGTGTGATGATGAAAGGGCCTAACTAATTGGCCATAAATTTATCCTATAAGTGGGGTAGCAAGTTTGAATTTTATTAGTTCTCTTTAAGCACAAGATCCCCAACTTGAAATTCCCTGAGATAGACCTTTGTATCATAAGCTCATTTAAGGTGATATTGATAAATGTGAAGGTGCTCGAGAGTGTTAACTCATCGTTCATCAAGAAGAGTCAATTGGTCAAGGTGAGCTTGTTGCATGGCGTCATCATCGATGAATTCTTGTAATATTATGCATAGAGAATGAATTTTCAAATCTAAGGGTATAATGGCCTCAACACCATAGACTAGAGAAAACGAGGTTGCCCAATGGGTGTCCAAATGCTAGTTTGATAAGCCCATAATGCCAAAGGTAGTTGAAGATGCCAATATTTGTGATTATCCTTTACAATTTTCTTAAGGATAAAAACTACGGTCTTGTTTGATGCCTCTGCTTGACCATTAGATTATGGATAATAGGGTGTGAAAAATTTGTATTGGATATTATACTTGAAAGTTAAAGGACACACATTTTTGTTTTTAAATGGGGTCCCATTATCAAAGATAAAATTGAATGGAATACCGAAATGACATGATATTATGAAGTATGAACTCCACAATGTGAGATCTAGTTGTAGTGGTAAGAGGGATGGCTTCCACCCACTTGGTGAAGTATTCAATGGCCATTAAGATAAACATGTGATGGCCCGAAGATGGGGGTGAGATTTTCCCAATTAAATCAAACACCCACTATGAAAAAGGCCATAGGAATGGATCGGTTGTAAGGCCTGAGAAGTTACATATGAAATATTAGCATGATGTTGATATTTCATGCACTTCTTGACATAAGCACAATAGCCTTTATCCATGGCGTGCCAATAATAACCCATTTATAAAATGTTCTTGGTGGTAGCCATGCTTCTGAAATGGCCACCGCAAGTACTGTTGTAAGCTAACAAAATTACCCAAGCAGACTCTTGGGATTTTAAATAATAAAGTAGAAGACCATCATAGCTTCGATGATATAGTATGTCTCTGAGTAAGACATATTTCATTACTTTTTGTTTGAATATTCACTTTGTGGTATGCAATAATCCCGAGGAGATATGACCAAGTTTCAAGAAATATTTTAATTGAATGAGCCAATATTGATATTCTTGGGTCTCAACTGAATGAACTGCTTGTTCCTATTGTAACTCCTCATGTACGAATATGGATTGAGAGACAACCTTAAGATGAATGGTCATGCCATTATCAAAAGGACCCTGTGGGACCAAGGATCCCTAGGATGCATGTTTCAAAAATTCATGTACTTGAGAGAATCGATCTTGGTTTGGTTCAATCTGAATCATGTCGACAAATTATTTATTATTCAAAGCCTAGCATGAAATCGTTTATTGCAAAATTATTTTGACATGAATGGTTGTGATATCATCAGAAGGGATCTACAAAATTAAGGATCCCAAAGAAGCCATTGTATATGCAAAATGATTAGACAAATGAGAGACTGCCTCAATATTGTACCATTATAATTTAGCTAGTAGCTTGTCCACAAGGGCTTTGTATGATTTCAAGATCAAACACCGACATTGATAGATTTCCTTGAATTTCTTAACTATGAGTAAGGAGTCACCAAATATGTTGAGCTTTTTTGTTTTCATGGTGATAGCTATTTGAAGACCCAGAAGGAGAACCTCGTATTCAACACTATTGTTGGTGCATGTGAAGTCAAGTTTAAATGAAAGAGGTATAGGGACTCCTTGTAGTGTGAAAAACATGATTCTCGTGCCACCTCTTGCTTACACTTAGAACCATCAAAGAACAGAGTCATATCAACTTTATTTTTAGTTTCTTATAGTTTGAGTGAGTTCGATAATGCAAAGACTACATCATCAAGAAATTTAATTACGAGAGGTTTATCTTCCTAGAGAGGAGCCTTTGCTAGCTGGTTAGCAATGACTTGACCTTTAATGAATTTTTGAATTATGAATTCAAGGTTAAATTTAGTTAGAAACATGATCCATTTTGCGATTCGACTATTGTGGTATGTGCGACTCATCATGTACTGCAAAGAATTCTCTTTGGAAATGACATACGTCGTATGATTCAACATGTAATGTCAAATATTTTTGGTGGTGAATACCACTACTAAGAAAATCTTCTTAGTGTATGTGTAATTCTTCTCATAGCTAACCAAGGTGTGATTGATGTAATAGATAGCCCATTCCTTATTTATTTCATTCTTTTGGGCCAACATGGTCCCTAAGGAAAAATTGGTAGTTGATATGTATAGCAAGAACGACACACCTGGTCGAGGTATAGCTAAAACTGGTGGTGACACCAGGTATTATTTGATCTCATCAAAGGAATTTTGACACTCATCATCCCAATGGAAAGGGACCTCCTTTTGTAATAGTTGATTTATGGGTTGAATTTATCTGAAAGTTTCACTATGAAACATTGAATAGATGCTACCTTCCCTTGTAAGTTGTGAAGCTACTTACAATTTGTAGGGGGAAGCATTTAGAGTATCACCTTGAATTTGGTGGGATCAAATTTGATCCCTTGTTTTGATACTATAATGGACTCCAAAGATGCACTTTTTAGGATTAAGTCTAACATTATGCTCTATTAAGCGATCGAAGATAATCCATAGAACATCAACGTGCTCTTGATGCAATAGATATTTGGCTAGCAGATTATCCATGTAATCCTCTAGTATTTTGTGCATGTAGTCATGAAATATGTAATTCATGGCTCGTTGATGTGTCTCACCAACATTTTTGAGGTTAAATGACATGACTTTGTAACAGAAAGTTCCCCAAGGTGTGGTAAAGGTTGTCTTGGGCTGATCTTCAAGATTGACCCAATTTTGATTGTAGTATGAGAAACCATTTATGAGGGATAACATTTCATGACCTGCGGTGGTGTCAACTAAAGCATTAATATTCAGAAGGAGGAATTCATCCTTAGGAGTCACCTTGTTAAGATATCGAAAGTTTCTACATATGCAAATCCTCCCATCAAGTTTCCCTATGGGTACCATGTTGGAAACCCAATCAAGATAGTCAATAGGTTGGATGAATTCTGCATCCAACAATTTTTGTAATTCATATTTCACCATTAAGGCTATTATTGGATGCATTTTGCAAATATTTTGCTTGATTGGTTTGATTTTTGGATCGAGCGTAAGGTTGTGCACGACCAAATTTGGGTCAAGACCCGACATGTCTTTGTATGACCAAGCAAAAATTTCTATCTTCTCTATCAAGATAGTTGTGTAGATGGCTTGCTATTCAAGGGACATAATTTATTCTAATTTTACGGTTTGAGGAACCTCAAGATCAGTGCTAATGTCTGTTGACAATTTTGTCACATTACTTAGAGGGGTGAAGAAAATTGAAATTTGAGATGTTTCTGTAAAGTATTTTCTTATTTTCCATGAATTTGTTCCCTTGCTTTTCCTTGTATTTTGTAGCACTACAACAATTTTGGTTTCTATTTTGACCCCCTTGTATATAAAGAGCTTCACTAGCAAAGAGCAGGAAAAATAGAAAGCTTCGCTAAAGGTAGAAGGAGAGGAGTAGCTTCGCAAAAGAAATCAGGCAAGTCCAGTTTTGGGCCTAAAGATTCCTAAGGCATGGAAGACACTTCGCCCGTGAAGCTGTCAAAGTATCCACTTCGGGTGGGAGAATTGCAAAGCTACCATTGCGAGTTAATGAAGAATGCGCCAAGTCGGTGAAGCACTTCGCTAAAATCTTGGCCGAAGTGTTGCTTCGGCCCATCTTTCTAGCGAACCATCTCATAGGCAAGCACCACTTCGGGCCTCAACTTGGCGAAGCAGCTACTTCGGCTGGTCCCTCAGCGAACCTCCCACTTCGACCACCATTTTTTCGAAGCTTTGTAAGAAGGATGAGAAAATGTTCAAGGCATGAAGTTAACTTTGGGCGATGCTCCCCCGAACTACCACCTTACGGCTGAATCATCATGAAGCATCCAACCAAGGGCGAGGAGGGGAAGACTTCATAGCATATCGCCAATAGTCAGCCGCTTTAGGAAAATTCATTGTCGAAGCAGCATTTTGGCCTCTCTCTCGATGAAGTAGCATAACTATGGATTAAGTGGCCATGTACTCTACAAGTAAATGGGCTACTTCGGCTTATTCATCCAACGAAGCTATCTTCAAGGTTGTTTTCCAGTAAACCATTAAGTACTCGCCTACCATCCTACCTTTGCTTTGGCTTGGGCTCATTGTGAAGCTGCACTTCAACTAAAAATCTGGTGAAGCTCCACCCAGGGCACGTTCGATGATAATGCTCCTCCCAAGAGGCTCACATTCCAAGGCCGGGTATTTATCCAAGGCATTGATGCGGCACATAAATGCAGTTTTTCCTCCCCAAAAGACTTGACATCTATTTGTGGTAATAGGATGGGAAGTTTCAATTGCAGAAGATGCCCAACGCAATTTTTGGAGCCGCCTGAACGTCCTAACCAAAGCAGGTCCATGGTTCATAAATGCAAATTTCCCCGCTTAACGCGGCCCTGTATCTAGTTTTGGTAATTGGATAAGAGGGTTCGATTGTGAAAAGTAGGCTAGCATCATTACCAGATCTGCCCTAGCATTCTTGTAAACCGAGATCATTAATGCCTCAGAGGGTTGGGTCCTCTATAAAAACCCACTCATTGTAATGAAAAAAGGGGGGAACATATTGCTAAAGAAGTTGTTGTAGCTAAACATTCTGCATCAATATAGAAGATCTTTGGCTCTGAATTTGTGCTTTCTTTTATGTTGCCTCTGGCAAGTATTTCTGCTTTCATTTATTTTTTTGATTGTTGTAATTATGATATCTGGATTTTAGCGTTGGGAGATAAATGTGTTTGGAATTCTAGTAGAGGATACATAGGAAAGTATATGCAGTTTCAGTTTCTATTACATCTTCTGTATTATTTGCTATTGGTTTAGATATAGATTAGTTATTGTGTTGCTTGTTCTTTCCCACTACAATATTCAGTTATTTCCATCCCTTTCTGCATTTTTTATCTCTTTCCTGCACCCTCACTCTTTTAATTCTTTCCAATTTTTATTTCTTTCCTGCACTCTTATCTTAAAACCCCCAGTAGTTTAGTATAGGAGCCGACCTTCTTCGAAGATTGGCATGGA
Source organism: Wollemia nobilis (assembly GCA_028583015.1). Taxonomy (NCBI): domain Eukaryota; kingdom Viridiplantae; phylum Streptophyta; class Pinopsida; order Araucariales; family Araucariaceae; genus Wollemia; species Wollemia nobilis. The sequence goes on along the minus strand of JAQPPZ010002381.1, from coordinate 3,290,734 downwards.
GGGCATCTCTTCCCTCCGGCCTTTCAATGTTGGTCCAGGTCTAGGGCACTTAGACATGTGAAAATCCTTTCCTATGGCAGATTTGTGACCAACAATTTTTGGCATGCTCGGTGGGACCTAGTCAGTCTCACCTTCTAAGTGGTATTGAGAGTTGATGCTCATCTCAGTACTGTAAGACTCGAGCAACTAGTGACTCTGTTCAATGTGAAAATATTAAGCCTTAGATATCGATACAAATATTTGTACCTTCATGCATACAATATGGAGAGTTAGGAACTCTAGATAAGAGACCGAGTTTTTTGAACTCGACATTAACGCCTTTGGGGAACGTCCTAGGTTAGTCACACCAGATTCTCTTCTACGCGAAGGGTCATCACAGGAGGCTGTCCTTGACGAGCAAGGTCCGACTTTGGATAACACCGTGACTAGTCTCCCTCCTAACCCCCCGAACTCTCCAGACCACCAAAGCACCTTGGGAACTTCAGTCCTGTCAAACCAGTTGTTGCTTACCCCTTATCAACCAAACCTAGGTGTAAACATGGCTCATCAACAACAACAACAAAAACAACAATAGCAACAATAATCGTTGTCGTCGCCCCCACCTAGGTTGTTCCCAGCCTAGAATTCTGCTGGACCATTAAATATAGTAGGGTAGGGGCAAATCCCACCTGCTGCTCTGAAGTCAATACCCACCTTCGATGGTACGGGGAAGACAACATTCGAACACATCCAAGACATTGCCTCTTTGGCCATGATCCATAATATCATAGAAGAGGAGGTTATGGTTTGGTTGTTGATTTTGTCCCTCTAGGGGAAACTCCTCTATTGGTATAGAGCTCTACCACCTGGCACTATAACGGGATGGGATCAGTTAGCCGGACAATTGATGAGAGGATTTAATGAGTCCGTTGACCCTTCCTCCCTCCTGCACCAATTCACAACGATCCAAAGGCACCCTCAAGAGGAGATAGCTGATTTTAATGTGAGGTTCACCGAACCTAGTAGAGGGTACCTGCTGGACTACGACCAACTATCGAAGCAAGGGCCTACTATTACCTTAGGGCCTTCAATGCCAACATCATCATGATGATAAGGTTTTCAAATGTCAATACCTTTCCCAAATTATACGAGTTGGCCCAAAAAGCAAAAATGGATCTGATTGCCATTGGTAAACTTCCTCTGAGGATGCCAATGCCAATATTCCTTGAATTCCCCCAATCACAATATCCTAGTGCTGCTACTTCGCAGACTTCCATGTCTTCCGCATGCCCTATTCTACCATGGAATCCTAACCCTACTGTGTCCCAGTTTGCTGCTCTGCAAGTACATTTCCCCACACCCTCGATACCTCAACCCACTATTCCTTCGCCATTCCCGGCATTACCCACGCCACCCCAGTATCCCGCCTTGCCCCCAGTTCCAACAATAGCTCCATTACCACCTTCGATAGTATCAGCCCCTACAGCTATAGATGTACAGGCCAAGTTGTTGCAAGAAGTGCAGTCTCTGAATTCTACCGTGCGAACCTTGTCTAACGACATGGTTGTCATGAAAAAGAAACAAGCTCAACAAGAATTTTTTTCAAGAAGATCATATCCTCCATCGACACTTACGAAGGACCAGGCAACCTAGTCAGGTAGACCTCCTATGAGAAATGTTGCCATTAATGAGGAGTCGAATCCTTCTAATAATGTGCATTGGTGTTCCACATGTAATGACCCACATGAAGAAGGCACTTGCATGCTACATCAACACTATGTCCAAACACTGGTAGGCAGTACTGTAGCGGCCAAGTTAATATGATTATGGAGGCAGATCAAAATTTAGGGATAGCAGAAGAAGAGCAAGTTTCAATTCTTACCAGAAGTGGGAAGAAGTCAATCGAAGTAGACACAACTCAAATGGGCCCCTTAAAGGTGCACGCTCATCGTGAAAAGGAACAACCACCTGTTAAAGCTCCTAACAAAGCTCCTCAGCCTCCACCAACAAAGGAAAAACCCTAGAAAGCTGTTGTAGCTCCACTACAGGCCGAGACCAAGGAGCAGGCTAGAGAAAGGTTGAAGTACCCTTCGCTAACAAAACGATAAAGGATTGAGGCCACACAACAATATCGCACCAAGTACAAAGCAACGAAGGAACCAGAGATACCTGCTATGACATATAATATTGTGGAGGAGTTAAAAAAGACTCCCACCAAGATCAGTTTATATGATGCCCTGCAACTCCCCGGATAAGTGGACTTACTGCAAGAGTCGCTAAAGTCAAAAAAAGCAAAAAAATCGGTGCAACCTGTCCTAGCTCAGCCCTTGCCCGCTTCGATCACAAGAAAAAATAGGCCTCCCCCATTTTATCTGACTCTGCAGATGGAAGGATACGTTGTTCACAATTGTATGATTGACTCTGGCACCACAACTACAGTCATGCCAAAGGCTATTTGTGAGGAAATAGGTATGGAATACACGTGAAGTAGCCATGGCATGCTTCAGTTGGATGACACTCCTATAAATACAGTCGGTGTGATCAAGGATATACCTATTCGGCTACACAAGGCACCTCAAATCGTAGTGATACAAGAGGTAGTGGTTGTTGATATCGAACCATACTTCAGCATGTGCCTATCGAGGGAGTTCACGGCTAAGCTCGATGGTTACCTTTCCATGGATTATTCACACCTGGAAGTTCCGTTCAAGGGAAGAAAAGTCAAGATTTACAATGAGAAGCCCTCTACCTTCCTCATAGAAAATATGGCCGAAGAAGAAGAACACAAAGATTCAGTGCACTTGATGACCGAAGAGTCGGAGCAGGTGGACCTAGTAGAGCAAGTCTTGGACAAGTTGTGCACCGAAGATGAGTTCTCATTAACAGATTTTAATGCTATGATTGAAACAAATATGGGATGCTATTCCATCACTAAGTCTAAAAGGTCCACGGACCTAATGCAGAGGAATAAGGAAGTTCCCAAAGAAGAATTATGGAAGTTGTTCTTCGATGGTGCCCGATGTAAAAATGGAGCCGGAGCAGGAGTGCTCCTGGTGTCACCATCCGGTGAACAAAAGGACTATTGCTACCGGCTTTCCTAGAGTTGTACCAACAACGCAGCCGAATATGAAGCTTTATGCTTGGGATTGAAGAAAGCTAAGAAATTGGATATCAAGCATCTTTAGATCTTCGATGATTCAGAATTGGTTTGCAACCAAATTACAAACAAGTGCACCTCCAAGAAGCACTACCTTAAGGCATATCACAATAGGGTTTGGGACCTGATGGAGCATTTTGAATCGCTCAACGTTCAGTCCATTCCACGAGAGAAAAATAGGCATGCTAATATTTTAGCATCCATAGGAGCTAGATACTCCCCAGTTGATGAAATGGTGCATAAGCCCAAGGTAGTAAGGACTATCTATAGACCATTTGTACCCGACAAAGACACTCACTAGCAAGTTTTTGACAGCGATGAGCAAATTGTTAACTTCCTAGTTCAAGAGGCAACCACCGTTGAAGGGAGAAATCCTGAAGATGAAGAATACGAAGGGCTAATATAGCTAAAGAACAATCATGTTCCTAAGGGATTAATTACTCTGGAAAGCCTATTCGATCAGAATGACAAGGCGATTTCCCATAGGATCAAGGTGGATGCAAGATAGTACCAAGACCTTGCTTCACCCCAACTCAACAAAATGATAAAAGTCACCACATAGTTCACCTTCAAAAAACCTTGAGCAAGATTTGGTCTTTATGCAAAAGTATACACCAACGCATACGTGGCATGGTGTTACCAAGACCTTGAAGGGCTATGACGCAGTAGCATTAAACATTCCCTATAATCTAATTACAAGGGAGTTAGGACCCCAAAAAAAAAAAGAGGGAGTGAATCCAAATATCAAAGTCTTAATTAAGGCCGAACTCTTGAAGATGCTTGAGTCCAAAATTATTTACCCAATAAAACATTCTTCTTGGGTCTCAAACCTGGTCCATGTCAAGAAGAAGAACAAAGATATCTGCCTGTGCATCGACTTTCATAATTTGAATCAGACCTCTTTAAAAGATCATTACCCGCTCCCTCAGATTGACCAGATACTCCATGTTGTGGTAGGAGCACAATGCTTCTCCCTTCTGGATGGATTCTCAGGATATAATCAGATCTAGGTCAGAGATGAAGACCAACATAAGATGACGTTCACCACCAAATGGGGAACGTTCGCTTATCAATGCATGTCATTTGGTCTTTCGAATGCGGGGGCTACGTTCCAAAGGGCCATGGACTTAGCATTCAGTGAACTACTAAATAAAGTCATTGTCATCTATTTAGATGACATGACTGTGTTTTCTCATAAGAGGGAAGATCATGCCCTGCATTTACAACAAATATTCGAAAGGTGCAGAGAATTTGACATTTCAATCAACCCGAAGAAGTCTATCTTCGCGGTGAAATAAGGGAAGCTGCTAGGCCATATTATATCAAAAAGAGGGCTCTCCATTGATCCTGATAGAGCCAAAGCACTCCTCAAGCTCCCACCCTCGATGAACAAGAAAGGGCTACAGTCATTCTTCGACCAAATCAACTTCGTAAGGAAGTTTATCCCTGACTTCGTGCAAGTCATTAAGCCGATGTCCGAACTCCTAAAGAAGAACACTGAGTTCACCTGGATGGAAGAAAGAAGAAAAGCATTCAAAGAAATCAAAGTCTGGATTGCCTAGGCTCCCATATTGATTAACCCAGATTACAACAAAGATTTTATTCTTTATGCAGTCAGAGAACCTGAAAGTTACGCAACAGTCCTAACACAAAAAGGAGATGATGGCGAAGAACGTCCAATCGCCTTCCTGAGCCAAGTGATACAACCTCATGAAGAGAAATACAATTTTATAGAATGCCAGGTGCATGCAGTTATGAGGTCCCTAAGAAATTTCAAGCACTTCGTCTCCCAGAGTCGAACCACAGTGTTCGTCATACACCCGGACGTGCGAAGTTTCATCATCCAGGGAGAAATGGGTAGCAAAAGGGCCGGTTGGGTCAATAAAATACAAGAGTTCGATGTGGAAATCTGGCCCACCAAATTGGTTCACGATCGTGCACTATGCCAAGAGCTCGCAAAGAGTATAGCTGTCGAAGTAACGACATGCCAATGGGATGACCCAGTAGTAGAAAGCAGCTTCGTTGATCAAGTTACCGATGAAGAAGATTGGACCGATGAAATCATTAGGTACTTCAACACTGGGAGATGTCCCGAGCATTTAAATGCCTCGTAGCAAAGACGGTTTAGGATGCAATCCCTCTGTTATGTCTTACGCCCCAAAGGACTATTCTTCAGAAATATTGATGGTGTTCTTCTGAGATGCATCAGAGGAGATGATAAGAGAAAAGTCCTCGACGAATTTCACTCCGGGTTATCAGGAGGCCACTTCGCAGGAAGGTCGACAACCTTAAAAATAATCAGGGTAGGCTACTATTGGCCTACTCTCTTCGTCGATGCTTTCGCAGTTTGTCGAAAGTGTGAACAATGCCAAAGGTTCACCGACCAAAGTAAAAATGCCCCAATGCCCTTACAACCGATACAAGTTGAAGCACCTTTCCAGCAATGGGGATTAGACTTCGTAGGGGTGATATCACCAAATTCATCAATAGGGCACAAGTTCATCTTGACTACAATAGACTATTTCACCAGATGGGCCGAAGCAATACCCACGAAACATGCTGATCAAGAAATAATCATCACGTTTCTAGAAGGTTTAATCACCCGCTTCAGGGTTCCAGAAGCAATAGTAACTGATAATGGCCCAGGATTCATAGGTGCCAAAATTAATGAATTTACCTACAAGTATGGAATTTATCTCAAGGCCACTTCAAATTACTATCCACAGGGCAATGGATTAGCAGAATCCACCAACAAAAACCTGTTGAAGATCATTAAAAAGCTTCTGGAAAGAAACAAGGGGACCTGGCATTTGCTCCTGGACCAAGCGCTATGGGCCGATCGAATTTTTATCAAAAAATCAATCAAGACTTCGCCTTACGCCCTAGTCTATGGCAAAGAAGTTGTCTTACCGACTCACATGGAAATTCCTGCACTTTGGATGTTAGGTGGCGAGGGAGGAGAATTAGATCCCATGGAAGCCAGATTAGCTCAACTACTGCAGCTTGAAGAAGACCGAGAAAAGGCCTACGAAGTTTTCATGAAACACACAGAAACCACCCAAAATTGGTTCAAGAAGAAGTCTACTGCTCAAACTTTCAAGGTCGGGGACCTAGTGTGGAAATGGGACTCGTGGAAGATCAAGCCAGGCAATCATGACAAATTTGATGCCTTCTGGGAAGGCCCGTTCGAAATCTCGTAGGTCAATCAAGCCAACTCTTTCATTCTGAAAGACATGACCGGCCAAACTCTGCCCATCCTAGTCAACGGTCTTCATCTGAAGGCCTTCCACTCTTAAAGAGGTATTCAAAAGGTTTTGCTCCTATACATAGTGTTTTATTTTCAGTTCTTGTTGTCTTCGCCTGTATATATGTTGGATTTCAAGACCTTTTAGAAGGATACTTAGTATAGATTCGCAGCCTTCACTGCAAGATAAACTGACCCCAATCCAAAACAACTAAGGATCATCGAATACCTAAGCATAATAAGGCACTTCGGCAATTTTCCAAGTGAAGTAGTCATTACCAGAGGATAAACTGCGAAGCACCTCAATGCCGATGAAGCAAATGAGGTGAAATAATGTCAAAAAGGTGCTAAGATAGGCTTCACGCCATAGAAGCAGCACTTCGCCTGGTTTTCCAACATCAGGAGACGGTTCGCATAGCTTAGAACCAAACGAAGGGTAGGAAGGTGCGACTTTGACCAAGAACAAGTCAATAGGTGGCTTCGCTGAAAGGGAGTAACTCGAAGGTCACTTCGGCTGAAATCTCAAAAATTGGCTACTTCGGGCCTCAAAAACTCTGAATCACAATCTCTGCCCCAACTTCAGTGAACCTCCTTGTGCCAATGATGAAGAAGAGCCTAAGGCTTCTAAATTACTTCGCTCAGGAAGTTGTCGAAGTTACCCTTCGGCCAAAGTTCCCAGTGAACCATTTCTCAGGAAGGCACTAAGTTCAGATTTTGAGCTTGGCGAAGCTCCCACTTCAGCCACAAATTAGCGAACCACCTCTCTTCATAACATTGGTTCGGCCTTAAAATACATGAAGTAACTACTTCGCATGAAAGGTGGCTGAACCTCTATTTTGAAGCCCATTTCGAGCAAAGCAGCCATCCACCAAAGTAAAAATTGTAAGCCCCTTTGCTCCTCAAATATGTAAGAAGATCTGCTTCGGGCCAGAGAAATACCGAACCTTCAGTTCGCTCCAAAATTCGATGAAGTAGTGTCTTCAAAAGGGCAGATTTGGCGAAGCTTTACTTCGCTAGCTTTTATGAACGGGATTCACTTCGGGCAAAAAGCATGTCGAACTGCTTGATCGCCTTCAGTTCCAGCGAAGCAACAAAAGGCACATGCTCACCCGCTTCGAGAAAAAAGCAAAGTCGAAGAGAAGCTTCACCCGATTTCATTCGAAGCACCCAAGTTGAATCATGAAAGGGACATGCACATTTAAAATGTGCCTTGGGGCGCGTGCCAATTGATGGCTTAGTTGAGCATTCGAAGCGCACGAAGTTAATGCAAAGGTGGTGGCACACATCCCAATAGAATTTAGTTAGACTAGAGGCTCGGGCCCGAGTACAAGACAACAAAGTTTTAAGGTTTTGAAGCATGAGGAGATCTTCAAAGTACCTCGGTCCTCACAAACGATATCGTGAAACCAATCAAAGGACAACGCGATCTCCTCCGGCCTGATTTGCACATTTATTTCCAACAGGCACCATTAATGGAAACAACCACAGCTTTTGCCTATAAAATCCAAGTGCCTTCATCAAAATTTATTTACCTACTGGTTAATTTTGTGCGAGAGCTTACGAGTTGTAACTCTGCTATATTTTTGCCACTCTACCCTTCTCGAGTGCTGTGACTCTACCACATTCTGTAAAACCATAATGGGAAAGAAGGTCTCAAAGGAGAAGAAGAAAGCGCCCGAGGAGGCAAGCACATAAAAGGTCAAAAGGCCGAAGGAGGAAAAGAAACATAGAGCAAAGAGGGTCGACCTCAATGTCTACCCAAAAAAACAAGTCATGGAGGAGGAGGAAGATTCTGAAGATGAGATGCCCATAGAACCACCCATTGATGGGTGGGATAACATCAAGGACACCGTGCTCTCCAAGAGCATTGTCGAGCTCAGGAAAATGATTGATTTTATGAAGAGTCAGATGCTATCAGTAGAACACAAACGGGCCATTGCTTATTATTCACAACTGTATTGGTACCTGTGTCCTTCGGTGCACCACTATCCCGAGCTTGTCTATGCCATCGCCCAAAATTACCAGCCTCTGACTAGGCAGGTCCAGGACACCATAGGAAATAATTTATTTTCAATTTATAAATATGACGTACAGGAGGCATTCACCCCTCGTCAGGAGCCACCCAAAGGGTTCATAGTTTGAAATGTCAATATGAGTGAGCAGACGGGAAGATTTACCCCCTCCCCAAACATTATAAAATTTTTAGGGGAACATTTGAATGTCGGGCTCCCTTCTAGCAAGTTTCCAAAAATGCCCTTGCTCCTCAGTGATTTCAAGTACCCAAACATTTTTTCTATTCTTGCATGGGTGGCGGGCTTGTCTTCCGACGCTGTTGTATATCCTTGGCAGGTGGCGCTCACAGAGTGCATTTCTCATGGGGAATTCTATGCCCCAGACCCTTCCAGGCCGCATGTCAATCCAGTGTTTTTCGATTGGGCGGAATGGGTGGCCCGAACCCTACACACATGGCTAACCAACTTGAAGAATTCGGGGCCAGACCAGTACTTTGGGCCATGTTCCTTTCTCATTTGGCTTTTATTTTATTATACACAAAGTCATTTTCCCCATATCATTGTCAATTGCGTTGACAAGGATGGAGCCCCACAACCAGTATACCAGTGGACTTCTCTTCTGACGAAGATTGAGTCCTATTATGTTTTTAATCAATAGTTCTTGGGATGCGCTTTGCAGCTGATGTGTGACTCTTGCCCTTGGGTCCCTATGATGCTCAAAGATAGAGTCATCAATAATAGGTTGGGTGATGTTTTCCAATTGACGCAGGGGCTCGTGGTGCATATCTTCGGGTTTACAGGAAACCCCTTTCTGTTGCCCTTTTATACTTCGGAATACCAGTTTTCATTGGAAGTCGCTCACCAGAGTGACTTCACAAATGCAATCTATGGCCACGGCCAAAAATGGGGCCCTACATGTGACTTCCCTTTTAAGATGGGAGTCATTGAAGTTTTTGCCATAAAGCAATATGCTCACCTTGAAGTAAAACTCAGCAACACCAGCCTGCTAGAGATTCCCCAATGGTGGTTTTATGACCCCCTAGGGGTAATGAGGGATTTCCTCAAGTTCAAAAATTTTCACAACTGCCCCCACTCGAATATAGTTGAGCAACGCAACAACCCTAATGGGAGGGATCTAGAATGGCACATAGAGCGCATGCAAGCTCTGCCCCCGTGGCATAGTTTTTACCAGGTTGAGGCCAAATACATCCCTGATAGGTATCCATTTCTAGATCCTAATTCTGCATTCTGGAGAAAAGTGAAAGAAGAGCTGAAGGAAGAATTGAAGGGGTGGCACGAAGAAAAGTTGAGGGAATGGTGGATAATGAGAGTTAACCACAAGAAGCAAAAATCAAACGGTTTCCTCCAAATAGACCGAGATTTTTGCATATTATATGATGCCCACATGGACTCATGGCAGCCCATATCCTTCGTAGACTTTGTGCCCCCAAGCGTCCCTGGCTTAGGTGAGATCCCAAGAAGAATTGAGGAGGTACCTGAATAGGAAGAAGAAGAAGAATCAATGGGGGCACAATAGGTGCAACAGAATGAGCCTGCAGAGGGTTCCAACCAAGCTACTGAAAAGGATGCACAACAGGAAAGGAAAATAAAAGGAAGAAGAAGGTCGATGAAGCCCAAATGCCCCCTCCACATCCAAAGTGGCCTCGCACTAAACCCTCTGGCTCTGCTAGCGAACAACTTTCGAAGAGCCCAGTTGAGACAAATGTTGGTGAAGCGGCACCTGAACCCCCGTCGCAAGGAGAAAAAGAAATTGTTGATGTTGACACCATTGATATGGAGGAACCCCTCCAAGAAGTAGGAGAAGTAGGAAAAAGGGAGATTGGAGATGTTGAACGAACACAAGAGGAAAGCGACCAAGGGCTCAACACGCAGGATTTCACCACTACTGCTCTCACGGTAGAGCACGAAGGTACGCGCCTCTTTTCATTTTCTACTACTTCTGAATCCACAGCTATAGTTGCCCTGATCGAAAGGCCTTTAGTGTCCCCCTTATATGCAATCAAGCCCCCACAAACCATAACTTCTATCGAAGCTTCGTGACCACCAGTTGACACCATTTTGGTTGCTACCACCATTCCATTTGTCCAAGCCATATTTTCCACCTTCGATGATATCCCTAATGTCTCTACACCATCTGCATCACTTGGCCGAGGCACCACCAACATACCGTTACCCACTCACTCCCACCCCGCACCATCCAAATAGCCTGGGGGTGATACTTCGCTCCCAAACCCTAACAACCCAGTCACGGTGGCACAACCCGTTGCTTCTCCCATTGGATCTCCCACCACACCCATCGCCAATCCGTCAGGTGAAGCATCCTCCCAACAATCATTGTATTTGTTCACCCCTTTGGCTGGCAATCCAACCTCATTTGATAATGAATTGGCTTTAATTGAAGAATGCCCTTTGGCAGAAATATTTCTCTAGGCTAGGTAAAACATAGATAAGTTGCTTAAGGAAGCCAGGAAGAAAATAGGGTGATCCTTGGCAAAAGTGGAAAAGTGTGTTGTATTTGATATTAAGAGCGGGAAACTCCACAAGGTAAAGAAAGTGCCCAAATTCCAGAAGCCTATTGATGAAATGACACCTTCAGACTACGCATATCAGGAAAAGGTCAAGGACCTGGAGCAGTTAGATGTTGATAATGAATCAGAATCCATGCATGTGCGGATTGATTCGGTTCGCATCCACACCAAGATAGCAAATGAGCACCGCTATGAGGTGGAAAATGCAAATATGAAGCTGGAAGAAGAGCTCACGAAAACCCACGCCTAGCTGGAGGATGCTCAAAAATGATGCGAACAGATGAATCAGGAAATGACTGCCCTAAAACAACAAGTGGCTCAACTCCAGGTAGCTACAGGAGGCCATGATAAAAAACAAGTCGAGATAGAGGAGAGGGCTAAGAAGTTTGAATCCCGAATCATGGAGATGCAGCAATGGTTGTATGAAAAAGAAAATATGGAGTTGTTTGATAGGGATAGAATTAAAAGCATCCACACACATTTACTAAAAAACTTTAGATCTCGGGCCTCCAGTGCCTTGTCAGTTCTCTCATACATCATAGAAGCCCAAAGTGCAGCTTCGTAGAGTGGGCCTATTGTTGATGAAGTGATGCAAGAAATTTGGCGTCGACTCAGGTTAGCAATGGAGGTACAGAGCATTAAGTATCAAGATTTACAGGTGCCTGCCATGAGTCCGACAACAATGGATTGGTCCACCGCTCAGTCCACCGTCAACGCCTTCTTCTCAAAAGTAAGGATAGCTCAGAAGGCTAAACGGCTAATGGACATATTTGAGCAGGAACAACGCACTTCATTACTATATTTTCAGGATCTCTCGCGGTTGGGTTTCCTAGGTTTTACTGATGATGACGGGAATCTCTTGTCAAAAGAAGAACTCAAGCCCGTGTGGCTCCACTTCGAGGGTGACACTTCAGAAATTGATAATTGGGTTGAGCCCATCATAGAAAAATAGGTCACAGATCTTATCCTGAGATATTGTCAGATCACAGCTTGTTTGAACGACTTGAGAACATGAGCCAAGCATGCAAACATAGGCCAAATTGACCAATTCCATGTTCTGGTAAAATCCCTTCAAGATCGAGGACCATTCTAGAAGGGAGCTTGGGCTCACATCCATCGAACAATGGAGCGCATCCGTGACCATCTTCCCCCATCGCCGGAATAGGAACAGACACCCGATGAGAAAGAAGAAGGAGAAAGAAATGAAGAAGTAGCTACAGAGGTACCCCCAGGAGAAGAAGCACAAATTGAGGTAGGGACCAGAGGTAACTCTGGCCCAATGGATCAAGGCTGAGGGTCCATGCATCGAGGCAAGCTCATTACCCCGTGAGCCACCAGGAATGTTGACAATTTTGTCACATTACTTAGAGGGGTGAAGAAAATTGAAATTTGAGATGTTTTTGTAAAGTATTTTCTTGTTTTCCATGAATTTGTTCCCTTGCTTTTCCTTGTATTTTGTAGCACTACAACAATTTTGGTTTCTATTTTGACCCCCTTGTATATAAAGAGCTTCGCCAGCAAAGAGCAGGAAAAAATAGAAAGCTTCGCTAAAGGCAGAAGGAGAGGAGTAGCTTCGCAAAAGAAATCAGGCAAGTCCAGTTTTGGCCAAAAAATTCCTAAGGCATGGAAGACACTTCACTCGCGAAGCTGTCGAAGTGTCCACTTCGGGCGGAAGAATTGCGAAGCTACCATTGCGAGTTAATGAAGAATGCACCAAGTCGATGAAGCACTTCGCTAAAATCTTGGCTGAAGTGTTGCTTCGGCCCATCTTTCCAGTGAACCATCTCGTAGGCAGGCGCCACTTCGGGCCTCAACTTGGTGAAGCAGCTACTTTGGCTGGTCCCTCAGTGAACCTCCCACTTCGACCACCATTTTTTCGAAGCTCTGTAAGAAGGATGAGAAAATATTCAAGGCATGAAGTTAACTTTGGGTGATGCTCCCCCAAACTACCACCTTACGGCTGAATCATCGCGAAGCATCCAACCAAGGGTGAGGAGGGGAAGACTTCATAGCATATCACCAGTAGTCAGCCGCTTCGAGAAAATTCATTGTCGAAGCAGCATTTTGGCCTCTCTCTCGATGAAGCGGCATGACTATGGATTAAGTGGCCATGTCTTCTATAAGCAAATGGGCTACTTCGGCTTATTCATCCAGCGAAGCTATCTTCAAGGCCGTTTTCCAGCAAACCATTAAGTACTCGCCTACCATCCTACCTTTGCTTCAGCTTGGGCTCATTGTGAAGCTGTGCTTCAACCAAAAATCCGGTGAAGCCCCACCTAGGACATGTTCAACGATAATGCTCCTCCCAAGAGGCTCACATTCCAAGGCCGAGTATTTATCCAAGGCATTGATGCGACACATAAATGCAGTTTTTCCTCCCCAAAAGACCCGACATCTATTTGTGGTAATAGGATGGGAAGTTTCAATTGCAGAAGATGCCCAACGCAATTTTTGGAGCCACCTGAACGTCCTAACCAAAGCAGGTCTGCGGTTCATAAATGCAAATTTCCCCGCTTAACGCGGCCCTGTATCTAGTTTTGGTAATTGGATAAGAGGGTTCGATTGTGAAAAGTAGGCTAGCATCATTACCAGATCTGCCCTAGCATTCTTGTAAACCAAGATCATTAATGCCTCAGAGGGTTGGGTCCTCTATAAAAACCCACTCATTGTAATGAAAAAGGGGGGGAACATATTGCTAAAGAAGTTGCTATAGCTAAACATTCTGCATCAATATAGAAGATCTTTGGCTCTGAATCTGTGCTTTCTTTTATGTTGCCTCTGGCAAGTATTTATGCTTTCATTTATTTTTTTGATTGCTGTAATTTTGATATCTGGATTTTAGCGTTGGGAGATAAATGTGTCTAGAATTCTGGTAGAGGATACATAGGAAAGTATATGCAGTTTCGGTTTCTATTACATCTTCTGTATTATTTGTTGTTGGTTTAGATATAGATTAGTTATTGTGCTGCTTGTTCTTTCCCACTACAATATCCAGCTATTTGCATTTCTTTCTGTACTTTTTATCTCTTTCATGCACCCTCACTCTTTTAATTTATTTCTTGCACTCTTATCTTAAAATCCCCAGTAGTTTAGTATAGGAGTCGGTCTTCTCCAGAGATTGGCACGGAGGGCATCTCTTCCCTCCGACCTTTCAATGTTGGTCCAGGTCTAGGGCACTTAGACATGTGAAAATCCTTTCCTGTGGCAGATTTGTGACCAACAATGTCTACATCAATTGTTTCCTCTATTGATATGTGGGATCCCTCCTCAAGCTGATGAAGCATATGGATCAAGTGGATGTCATGAGATGGATTAGGAGATTCGATTATATCTGGTTTGATCTCAGCTTGACAAAAATCTTCAGATGGCCCTTGGGAGAAATTAAATGGCTATAATATTTCTTTGCAAGGGAAGAACTCTTCAGGTGAAGTTGGAAATGCGGTACAATCATAATTAATTACCTCTTGGTTGAGGTGTGAAGGTTTTGAGGGGTCACTAGGATTATGAAGTGGTGTGGTCAATCAATGGAAACTATACTGATGGATAGCAGATAGTTTCTATTTGTAGGTGGAAAAAGTCTATCAAATATGGGTGGTCCTAGATATATCGAAGGTGGCTGAGGTGGTAGTGGAATTACTAGATGAGGTCTAGGAGGAGCCAAGATGATCGAATATTCTAGGTGTAAAAGCTACCTCCAGATAGGCTAGCATATAGAAAAACCCTAATATAAAGCTCATCTAGGTCTATGAGAGGCTCAATGGGTGTGAAGTCTTCTCCTTCATTACTAATCCACTAATTGTGGCAAGGACCTAGATATGACTATTTTTTCTCATCCTCATTCTTCTAATGACTCACTGAAGGAGTCAGAAGGCTCAACAGAAACCATTGTAATCGGAATATGATCTCTTAGTAGATGAAAATAGTCTGGGTCAGTGTAATTATTCTCATAAATCTCATCTTCAAAGGCTATGGTTAGGTATTAGAAGGAATATGCAAGGAGTTCGTCTAACATACGCACAAAATACCCTAAGCCAGATTTATATATATGGAGTCGATATTATGGTTGGTAAGGTGTCTAGAGACCCTGCTCATACCATCCAAGGCCATTCCTATGCCAATGAAAGTGCTAAAAGTACTACAAGACAAAATTCAAGTTTGAAAATTAATTGATATTCCTTGAAAATGGATCATCATCATCCTCCATCATAAGGTACAAATTCGTAGAATTATCAATACCTCCATAGATGAAGTTTATTTGATTTAGAAGTACCCCCAATGGTACAACTATACCAATGGGTAGTTATGGCAAGCGAGGCCTACCTATATCCTGGACGAACTCATTAAGAGGAGTAAATTTGACATTCTACACAAGGTACTCAACGAGACTAGGGTTAGCCAAATGGACCATGACTTCCGATGGGGATAATATGGATGATGGGAATGATGAAGGTGTTGTTTGAGGTAGTTCATCCATCGTAGTAGATGATTCTTCTTTGTCCATGGGAGTTGGAATTTATGTTGTAGAAACAATGGAAATGGATGATGGAGTTTTCTCAATTGGCACCTTCAACTTTTATTAATCGAAGGATATGATGATGAAGGAATGTCAGAAGAAACCAATGGTGAGGGTTGATATGGAGGTGATGATGTGGATGGATCAATGGATGGGGGTGATGTTTTTTATGGAGGCTCTAGATGTTTGATAGGGCCATCAGGATGGATGTCGATTTGCGTGGATGGTAAGACAAATTATTGCATATTACTGACTAGATTATAATATTTGAAAGACTCAAATTCCAAAGGGACTACATGAACCTGTCCTTCATGGATGTATTTAATGCACTAGTGCAGTATAGATGAAATACAGTTCATATCTCTAATCCAAGGTCAACTGAGCAATATGTTATATTCTATGGTACCTTCCAAAATGTGGCATAATGTAGGAATCATCTTTAGTCCAACCTGGATAGGAAGGACTATTGTACCAACTATAGAGCATAGAGCATCATTAAATGCTCAAAGAATGAAAGTGGATGCTACAATATGCGATTTTGGTAGACTGAGATGTTCTAGTGTGGTAGTGGTAATTATGTTAATAGAAGAACCTATGTCAATCAACACTTGTTTATAAGGTATCTACTTTACACAATAAATTATGTGCAATGGAGGATCGACTTTGTCAATGGATACTGGCTTGATCTTGTGATCATAGAAATTTATGACTAGTTATTTACATTCTTGAATGTGCTCCATGAAATTAGTAAAAGGTTTGAGATCCTAGGGTTGTAATTCAATAGATTTTAGAATATCCATAAAAGCTTCTCTATGTCATGGTGATTTTTGTATCATCTCATAGATGGAGAGTTTAGCCGATACCATTCATATAATTTGGGTAAGCCTACTTTTGATAATTACCACCAATTGAGGTGATGAATCTTGGACAATATTTGATTGTGACAAGGGTTGTGACATATAAGGAATATTGGTTGGAGCTACAGGTGGTGCAACTCGATCAAGATATCTCATGTTCCTTGTCACAATATTGATCATCCCAACAAACCTTTGATTGGGTGGGGCCATGTGGACTTCGTTGACCTATCTTATCTGATATTCCTTAACCTCATGCATAGGAAAGGGATCCTTGAATATGCTCATCTATTTGTTATCAACAACAAGAGGGTTATCACTTTGAAATTGATTTTTTCGAGCATATCCTATACTAGGTTCTTAAATGTATAACATGCCTGGATATCATGACCATTTTATTGATGATAGATATATTATAGGTCCTGTCTATACCTCTTAGGTTTTGGGTGATTTGGATTTATGGGATGAATATCAGGCAAGGTGATAGCCTTTGCCTCATATAATTGATTAAAAAGTGATACCAAATATTTGGGTAATGGCATATAGTTGCGAGGTCGACAACATAGTTTATTATGTGCCTAATTTCATTGAGGTTGGTCATGGTATTACGTAGGAGGGGGTTGAGCCTAATAGTTGGATTGTTCAAGCATTGTTTGTTTCTCAGGCCTTGGAATACTTAGGACAACTTGATTGATCAAAGGTGGTTCTTGTCGTATATAATTACCTCTAGGGTTCTTTTTCCATTCCTTCTTAAGAATTTTGATGTCCCCTTCCTGGACCTTGATGTCCTTGATGACCTTGGACTATGCCAAAGCCTCTTCAAATGTTTGGTATTTTTGTAATTGTAAAAAAAGTGATATTTTCTTCGAATAAATCCTAGTGAATATTTAGGTAAGTTCTATGATGGGTAAGGTGAAAGGTAATTTTGATATAACCTTTCTCCACCTGTTACCATATTTTATGATAAGCTTATCATAAAATTATCAAAGGTTGGACAATTCTATCAAGTTTGCTTTCTTCTTTATGCCAAAGGAGAAGTGTTCCAATATTGTGTTTGTAAGTTGTTCAAAACTATAAATGTTTTACCTTGGTAGATGGTTATAACACTCTAAGGTAGGGCCATAGAGTTTTATCAAGAAGGTCCTATGTAATAAGACGTCGTCATCTTGGAGTTGGAAACAAAGGTTCATGAAATTGGTTACGTGTTCCTGTGCATCCTCATCTCCTTTGAATTTACCTAATTTTGGTATTTCAAAATGCTCAAGATATGGAGGACATGGGACTAAAGGATGGAGTGGTTGATTACATAGTTGACACAATATGGGATTTTGATAACTCATTCCTTTCTTCTCTAATGACTTGATGTGCTCTGTGAGCACCTTGTAAGCTTGAGATGATATTATTTCATCTTCCTAGATTGGTCCTCGAGGAGGGGGAGGGAAAAAAATTCTATTGGGATGATGTGGTTGAATATAATCATCAACCATGTCCTCATTGAGTGATTTAGGATATCCTTGGTCCTGATATTTTGGCTCTAGATTCCCATGGGCTTCATAGTTTGGTTGATTATTTTACGATTGACGTTGTTGAGATCTATGGTGATGGATGGGTACATGAGGGGGTGATTATTATTTGGCCTAGGAGGTAGGTCATGGTGTTACACAATGTGCCTTTGATGGGTTTGCTACCTATAGGCACTAGGTGTGAGTACATCCTCAGGTGATATTTTTGGAAATCATTCCTTGGTGCAATTGTTATTGATGCAACCTTTGTTGGTGCACCCTTTGTTGGTCTAATCAACTTTGTTCTAGGTATTATTGATCCATTTTCAAATTATCCAACCGTAGATGATGTAGCTACTCTTATTTATTTGTGTTCTGCTTAGGTATTTGATTCACTTGATCAACCGTGTAAGGTTGATGAGCCCTTGTATTAATACGAAGGGACTTGGCTTGCTTTATAGGACCAATAGGGTTGGCTATCTATTTCCCATGATTGAGGGAAGCTACATTGACCTAGTGCCCATGATTCAAGGTGAATTCTACATATTTGGATGGTGTAGAGGCACAATGCTATTGCATGGAACACTCTTCATGGAGATAAATAAGATGACCAGGATCTTCCTCTTCCTTGTCTTTAAGATAGACATGATTGAATGAGGCTATCCTATTAGGATTATGAGGACCGTACCTATCTATGTGGTTAAATGTTTTGCTCATCCATGGACGATCAAGCAAAGTGACTCACTCGTCCAAGCTAGGTGATGGTATATACTCATGTTTCTAATCAAATTGGTGGATAGATTGATTTGGGATGTGAATCTGCAACACTCACCTACTAGGCCCCTTAGTGGGTGAGTTGTCTAATAGTAGCATGAGATTGGTTTTAACCAAGGAGCTCATCTTCTTGATCATATTGAGGACCCATAGATACATCCTGGATAGGGATATCCTAAATATCATATTCCCTGTAGGTAAAGTTAGAATTACGATATACACTAGGATGCCATTTAGGAATGACGCCTATTGTCTTTTGTCTCGATTAATGATTGTTGATAAAATCCAACTTGCTAATGTTAAAGTGAAACATGGTGTGGGAATCATTTTATTATGCAAAAATAAATAAATCATGAAACACATGATGATTTTCACTAATGCAAAAATTAATGTTTGATTTTCAAAAATCCTATAATAATAAAAACTTATAAAATGTAGAACCCTACAATGAGACTAGCCTTTGAGCATAGGCAACAATAAGTAAACCACAATAATATTCAAACATAGATCGTATTGCACAGGAACTATTGTAGATAGAGGTTGTTTGACATAAAAATGACCAAAAATAGGGGTCGTCTAGGATAGAAACGACCATAGATAGAGGTTGTATGAATCAAGGACGGTCACAAATAGAGAGTTTCAAAAACTTAAAATATTCTAAAATTCCTTCACTTAAATATGAAAATTTTACTTTTATTTACTGAGAATAGAGAAATAAAGACATAATGACTTACTGTGATAGCCTATGTTTGATGTAGAAACTTCTTTCTAGTGTTTCTTATTTCTGATCTAAGGCTGTCTCTATAAGGGATAGTTGCACCTACTGGCTATCTTGCTAAGGTACGATCGTACCCGTAAATCACAAACACAAAAAAAAAGTAATTAGCAATGTGAATGCAAGATGTGGATTAGGTCCCATCGTGATTGCCACTTAAAAATGCTAAAAAATATCATACATCCATAAAATAAAATACAAAATCAAAATGTAGTGAATCAATATGCAACCATAAAGATAAAGAATGAAAGAAAATAAAATTATGAATGATACCCTTTCTATTAATAACATCTTGTTTTTTTCAATAAGTTGCAAATATGATCCCCTTTGAGGGATTGCTACCAATCTTGATACAATGAATTACAAATGAAATAATTTGAATGTACTACATAGAATATTTTTGAATCCACAAACTTATTTGGGATAGGTTTTTAGGACTGTCATAGTAGATGATGATGATATATGAATATTTACATTATTACTTCCTTGTATATACTTATGATTTACACACAAAAATATTAAAAAACATTAAAATCATATGTAGAGACTTTTGAGATAAGGCCCATATTGATAACAATAAAAAATGACAAAGAAATTGAAATAAGATGAATGCATGTGTGAAAGTGAAATCTATCTATGCTAAATAGTAACTAGAAATATGACTAAAACTTGATAAACAAATAAAATAGGAAACAAATCTCTGCCTGGGAGGCCATCTCTGTGTAATATGGTCATACTTGTAGGCAGTATCTAAAAGAGATAATCGTACCTGTGGATCATCTCTGAGAGAGACGACTGCTAATATACAAGTAAATTTTTGTGGCCGATGTGAGGTAATGATGGGTTTGATCTGTGGATTGATCAAAAAATTGGTGCATTAGTGGGGAATGGCTTGTGGGGTGGAATTCAACACCAAAAAAAGGATGCTAGATTACACAAAGAGCACAGATGCAATTTTCAACCTTCAAAATGATCCATTGGAAAGCTTTCTAAGGAGAAATTAATGTAAAAGGGCTTGAAGATTTGTGGTTGAAATTTGGTAGCACTTCGTTGCTTGAAAATTGAAACTCTCCTTGATAAATGCATGAAGATTGAGTGCCATTATATAGACTTCAAAAATGGAAGCCCAATATTGCATGGAAATCCAAGAAGTAGTTAGATCCAATAAAGGTAATTGTCCATTCTTGAGTCTTACTTGCAACTAACTTGTATGTCGTTATGCTTATCTAGCTCATGTAATCAATTTAACTGGTGCTTGGATTTGCTTTTGGTATGACCATATTGGGGTGAGATGGCCTTGATTAGGGACCATCTCATGGTAATAGGACCTTTGGAGGCCATCCTTTGATGGGACGGTCCTGGATGCAAAGGGAAATTCCTCCCTGTATGAGTGGTGAAAACCACTATTGAGCCCTAGGTCTACCCAAGGTGGATCATATGGACTTAAAGGGTCCATATAGGTAGTCTCATCAAAATAACATGTTTTATGTATCTACAGATGGGTATGGCATTTGGCTTCCACCCCTTCCACCTTTTGGGACTATAAGCACCCAACCAACATAGTCTTGAGAGCAGTATTCGACCATGGTTATTCTCCCCATTGTATTATATCCTTGTTGGATAATACAATAAGACTCATACATTGATTTGTTTCTCATTGTGTACTTGTGCATTTTTTATGTGCACAAATATTTCCTTTGCATTGTATTAATTTGTATTGTTACCTTAGAGCATTGTTTAGTATTGCATTACATGAATGGGAATGCTACTACATGGACAAAGTTGGTCTCCAATTAAAAAAATACATACACTAGCTTGCAGAGCTTGTCTATGTTAGTTAGTGTACCTTTGTGCTGTCTATTATGTATATTAGCATAGATTAATTAAATATAATGAGTACAATATCTTTTGCAAAATATACTTGCTTAAGAATTTGGAAGTAGGTACTTGCTATACATCATCTTCATATTTGAGGGCAAAGATTATTTTTTAAGGGAGGTAGTGCTAGGAACTCAGGTAATAACCCTTTTTAGTTTTTTATAATAGTTTTCTTAGTGATGAGTGGGAACCCCTTTTGAATGTAAATGTGACCCTAGATTATTAGTTATAGGGTTATATTGTTCCCATAGTTATTATGGCTTAATATATTTTTGGTTAATCTTTTAGTATTAGGGTAGGTTGATTTATCTTTATATATTATATTATAACAAAGGTGAAGGCATCCTAAATAATTGTATTAAGATTACTTATAATATAGGTTGCCCCTTCAAAGTGGTATGTGATACAGTGCAAAATATTTAGTATATTAATCAAAATATTGTCATTTATGTTCATTCAATAGAATTGTGTTTCCTTATAATTTTATCTATAATTGTAATTAATTCATGCTAGTAGAATACTTGCATTAGCAATAACATTGACCAATTATAATTTGGGTAATGCTAATGTCTAAAAATCAAAATTATTTAGCTAGCACCATACCAACTCTTCAACCTACCACTCAAGCTCCTTTGTAACACTAGAACTACTTGCTCCTTTAAATCAAGAGGCCATGGGATCCAAACAAGAGGCCAACCACTCTTGTCTTGCAATCTGAGATTTGGTAACAAGGTTGGCTAGCATTAATTTTAATACATTGCTCTTGTATTGCAATCTGAGACATTAACTATGCCTCTTTGTTGATCCTTGGTAGTAAGAAGATTGTTTGTTTGGAGTTGATTCTTCTCGATCATGTATTGTACTATGTTTTTGAATGCATAACATGCTTGAATATCTTGATCATTTTTTTGATGAAATAAACAGTATAAATCATCTTTGTATCCTTTGGGTTTCGGGCGGTTTGGATCTAAGGAGTGAATCTCAGGTAAAGTAATGATATTTGTCTTACATAATCTATTGAAAATCAATGCCAAATATTTGGACATTGGCATGTAAGTGAGAGGTGAATGGTGCTATCGATTTTGCACCCAATTTTATAGGGGTCCATTTTGTGGTTGTGGATGAGGAGGTTAACCTTAAATGCAGTTTCCTAGTGGAGCCCCATGTTTGTGAGTTGATGCATAATTTAATGCAAAGCATCCTTTTGATGATTCATTTGCGTCTCAACTTTATCTAAACAATCTAGAATGTGTTATAAGACTAATGGAGCTGATGATTGGATAGTTATTGATGAGATTGGATGGCAATTGATGGATGATGAAGGTGAACTAAATGTAGGTGCCAGAGTATCCTTAGGTAGATACGAATAAGAGGTCTCTTTCATTAGAGGAGATGTGGATGTATCGTAATGATCCTATCTAGTGGGTATGTCCACATGCTCTTGTTTTTTACTTAGATCATGCTCTTATTCCACATTGGATTTCTCAACCGTGATAGCGTGATTACCCTCATTTTGGTGTAGTAGATACACATGTTCTTGCTCTCATGAAGATGTTGGACAAGATGGAGTAAGTGTGACTGGTTTCAGTGGTGGTAGCATTTGTGATGTAGAAGGAATGTTGGATGGAAATACCAGTTGTGTGGATCAATTTGAGGAAGCCCAGTTCCTTGTCATATTCCCACAAACTCATGGGAAGATGTATTGATATTTGGACAAGTTATTTGATTCCTCATCAACTTTTCTAGGGTGATCAACTTGTCCCCCATATTTAGGTAATGAATCGAGGATGGTATCGATAGGTGGTGATATGATAGGAGGTCGAACTAAATCCTTGATTGAATCGATGATAGACATAAAGTATAATTTTGTGCTATGTATTCACCAAGTTCAAGGTTGTTCAAGTGAGTTGTGACCTATGATGTGGTGGATAGAGATGGTAAAATATTATTTGATTCATATGTAACAACAATGGGTTCTTATTTGTTGGTAGGAGTAGGCAGGTCCTCTACTAACATGTTGGAGATATCTATGGGAATATTTGTGGTTGGATTTTTTTATTCATCCCTTCTTAAAGAAATTGAGGATGGATTAATAGGATAAACCAATGGTACTGACGGTGGTGGAGATAGTTCCACGACTAACCATGGGTTGAATCTGGACTATGGATAAGATTATTAGGTATAGTGTATAGGTGCATGGATGATAGAGTAGGCTCCTATGTATGATCCACCTTATTATAATACTTGAAGGGATCTGGGTTGGTATGAACCACATGGACCTTACCTTCATTTATGTATTTGAGGTATTGATGCACTATGGATGGAACACACTCCATGGATCTCATACAAGGCCTTCCAATTAGCATGTTGTACTATATTGAATCCTCTAATATGTAGCACAATGTAGGTATAGTTTTATACCCAACATGAATAGGTAGGACTATCGTGTTGACAGTAGGGGACATAACATAATTAAATGCTTACAGGATGAAAGTGGACATTGCAATGTGTGAAGGCAGAAGGGTGAGATATTTCAGTGTGGTTGTGGTAATAATGTTTATTATGGAGTCCATGTCAATTAATACCCACTTATAGGGAATCCTATTTAATGCACATTATGATGTGCAAAGGAGGTTTAGGTATATTAATGGGCATGGGTTTGATCTCGTGATCCTAAAAGGTTATCACAAGATCTTTATACATTTGTATATGTCTCACGAAGTTGATGAAAACATTAGGATCATGAGGTTTTAACTCAATCAATCTCAAAATATCCATGAGATTTTCTTGATGGTTGGGCTATTGTTGTATTAACTCGCACACGGTTAAATGGGTTGATGGCATATGTAGGCTTCACATATGCTTACTTTTAATTGTTACCATAAGTTGAGTTGGTGGGCTTTGTATGGGAGTTCAGGGTAGTGAATACTGTAATGTAGAGGGAATGTGGATTTCCCTACTAGACCCCTTGATAGATCGGTTATGTCTGGTGGCGGTACAGGATTGATATTGGTTAACAAAATCATCCACTTGATCATGTGGATAATCCATTGGTGTTCCTCTGGTAGAGGTGCATTAGTGGTCTAATCCTCTATGTGAGGAATTAGCTTCATGATGACTATTAGGATGTTGTGTAGGAATGAGAAGATCCTTAGGACTATATCAGAGGTGTTCAAGACCTCATTGTAAATTTTTTACTTTACCAGCTCATGGTTGAGCTTGGGTATGCGTAGATATCATTATGTGTTGATTAAGCATATAGTAAAGGAAACAAAAAAAGTATACACAATGAATATATCATTTTAAAAATTTATTTATGAATCCTAGATTGTTTGGTGTGTTTGATTTGTTGTTGCTTTTCCTTTCTTGTTCAAGTTTTTGCTTTCGTTGATGATATTACTTAGTTTAAGGGTTTTCACCTATATTCTCTCACACATAGACTTGGTGATGAATTCCAAGCCGTGAAACCCACCAAGGTTTGATGATAAAGTTCAAACTCGATGAGGGAGACCAGGTCCTACCATTCCTTACCTTATGAAGGCTCTTAGATTGGCCTTGGATAAGAATAGGGTATAAAATAATAACAAGCCAATGAGGTGGAGATGAAAGCCATCGTCGTTGGTCTTGATCAACGGTTGGGTGTGAATTCTAATTCACTAATGTTTAATATGGTGTGTGGTGTGTGAGAGTTCATTTTATTTTATGTAAAAATAAATGCAATCATAGAGCATTCAATATATTTTTGCTAATGAATAAAATGAAATTTTATTTTTAGATTCCTAAGTAAAAATATTTTAGTTTCAAAAATCTAAAATTACAAAACCCTAATATGATGTCAGCCTTTGCATAGCTAGCAAGCACACAATCCACACAACAAGTAGATAAAGGTTATCTTTGTGTAGGATGGTCTGCATTAGAGGTTTTCTTACACAAGGGCGGTCAAAAAAAGGGATCGCTTGACCCAGGGGTGACCAAAAATAGAGGCCACCTGATCCAGGGGTGGTCATAGACAAACTATCTAAAAATTAAATTTATTTTGCAATTTCTTTACTTAAGCATGAAATTCTTATATTTTTGTATTGAAAGTAGGAAAATTATGATAGAATTACTTATAGGTGAAGCCTTGGTCTATTGAAGATTTTGTTTCTCTAATTTTGTGATTCTGCTCTAGGGCAATCTCTAGGTAGAATGGTGGGGTCTACTGACCATCATAGGGTATGATGGCTATGACTGCTAATCATTCTAGAAGAGAATTACAATACTTGTAATTCAATAAAATCAAGAAAAGCAACAATTAGCAACAAATTTATGAAACATGAGTCGAGGTCTGACCGTGATCACCACTGTAGTATGCAAAAATCGTACACCTTATACAATTATATGAAATCAAATTGAATAACAAATCATGTATCCATCAAGATAAAGATAAGAAATAAATAAATGGTGCCCTTCTCATTAATATTGAATCATGTCCTTAAAAGGAGGTTACAATGATATCCCTCTGAGGGATTTGATACCAATTTGATACAATTTTTACAATCAAGAAATATGGTAGGTGTAACACGCAAAATATTTGCACCCTCAAAACTGATTTGGGGAGGAGTTTCTTGTGACCTCCGCAAGGTATGATATGAATGTGATGAATATTTATGTTGATAGCTCTTGCCAAGACCTAAAATATACACACAAGAACACTCACAAGACATTAATAGTATTTGTTGAGCCTTTCATGATGAGGCCCTTAATCATGATGAAAAAACTAAAAAGAAATGTTGGAATATGATAAACAAATGCATGATAAACTATTTTAAAAATATGTTAGAAAGCAAATGAAATGCTGCTAAACCTATTGAAATAAAGAAAAATAATAAAAATAAATATCATTGAGAGGATTTCATGAGGCAAAGCGGTCTGGCCTGTTGATCATCCTAGGGGATGGTAGCGGTGCTTGTGAGTTGTCCCGGGGTGAGACAATTGCTGAAAAAAAGAGAGTTATTTTGTGACCGATGCGGGAAACATCAAGAATCTATCAAATTGATGTTCAAGGGTTGCACTCTTTGAAGCACGGTTAAATTACAAAAATTGACCCAAAATTAGGACGTTGATGGTGAAAGAGTATTGAATTTGGTCTTCAAGCTTTGAGATAATCCATTATTGTATTTGCAAGCTCCATGACTGAAATTAAGCAACACTTCATTGCTTATGAGAGGATAATATCTCTAGTAAACAATTTGACAACACTTTATTATGGAGAGAAAGCAAGATTAAAAAAAATTCGATATCACTTTGTTATAGAAGAACAACCACGGTTTTGAATGAAGGCAAGGCATCTTCTTATAGATTTTCCAAATGGGAATATTAGCTTGTGAGAGAAGCCAAGAAAATGTTAGGATCAAGAAGGGCAACAACCCATTCTAGAAGATTCCTGCAACTGATTGTAAATATCGTTGGGCTTGGTTAGTTGTTGAAGCCATTTTACCTGTGGTGCTTGATTTGAATTTTTTACAGGCACGATCATCCTAGGGTAGAACAGTTGTGACTTCTGGTCATCCCAGGGTAGGGTGGCCTCTGGAGGTCATCCTTAAGTAGGATGATCCAAGTTGTAAAGATAGAATCCTTCTTGTTGAAGTGATAAAAATTACTATTAAGCCATGAGGCTGCCCTAGGTGGGTCATATGGCCTAAAAAGGTGTCCATATAGGCAGTATTATCAAAATGACATGTTTTATGTGTCTACACATCCACAAAAATACAAACTAGGGTTTTACGAAAATGTATATTTCCCATATATTTTGAAGCTAAAATTTCACATAAACAATTGAACCCAAAAAAATAGTAGATGATTTGTTTACCCCAACTAATAGATGTCTTAAATTTTCTTTTTTGGACAAAACATGATTTAAAAAAAATTCACTACACTTGTTCCAAGTAGATAACTTCATAGAGTTGTATCTCCCTCATTACTACTTGGATTCCTTTATATGACCACTCATTTTAAATCTCTTTAAATTCTACATAAAATGTTCTAAAAACTATTAGAATCAAACAACTCTTTGCAATAGCTCCTAAAAGATGAGATATTTTCCTTGAAAAATCCTCCCTAACATTGCCCTTATTCCAGATGGATATCTTCACATGGTTGTATCTCCTTCAATATTACTTAAATTATTTTAGATAACCACTCATTTCAAATATCTTCAAATTTCATGCAATTTGGTGTAAGAATCATCTTGGTCCATTGCAAATTCCTCAAAGTCCCCTGATTAACTTCTCTGATTGGTTGAACTGATCTCAATATGATATATCCTATCAAATCAACTTCCAATAGAATTTTCTAAGTGAATAATTTTTATTTATGCAAATAAGTCTTTACCTTTTATTCTAATAGTAAAATTCTCATATTCCAGGTAATCACTTTTCATCCAAGTGAATCACTACATCCTAGACATACAATTTTCCTCCAAATTCTTTATATTCTTTCTTTTTTTTGAAATTTTGAAAAATAGATTATATTTATAGAAGCTATATTACAAAGTAAAATGAGTTGGATAGGAAACAAGGGAGAAATAAAATCCTCCTCCAATCCCTCTTGGCTCAAAAATTACCCATAAAAATATTATATAGGTGTGTTTGTTGAAAACATCACCTAAGGCCACCATAATATGGTTATCCATACACAAGCATTATTAGAGTTGAATTCTGAATTTTCTCATTCAACTGAATTTCGTAGACCATCCATCTATCTTCATGCTATTTTGAAGTCATTCTTGGCATCTTGAACATGTTTGACATATCTATTGTTCTATGGGGTGGAGGCTTATTTTATCTTAATCTAAACATACTCATTAAAATATCAATAGTTATGTGTGTTCTTTTTTTGAAAACCATCCACCTTGACCACTTTGAGCCTACTGATAGTAATATCTTATAGTAAAGCAAAAATAGCCTAAGGATGAATACAAAATATCCTATGGTAAACAACTAAGAACCTTGCTTACCTAGCTTAACACTAGGACAACTTGTCATTTGTTTTCTTCTTGGCCATTGCTCCCTCGCCTAACTATGATAGATTCATTAGAATCACTATCTGCTCTTCTTATTCTACTCTCTACCTCGAGGTTATGCATAGCGGATATTTATCACCAAATTGGCTAAAATTTGGATTTTTGAAAATTTTGAAATTGGCTAATATTTGGGACCCTTGACCAGGACCCATTAGCCAAAACATTTTGGGTGCAAATTTATTTTTGGGTCGATTCACCCTTATTTTATAATAATTTGACCATTTAAAGTTTAAATTTCCAACATTGCCCCTAATAATAGTGAACCTTCTACATGCGTTTGGATACTATTCGCGTGGATTTTGAAACTAATTCGTCAAATTTTTATAAATACATTTTGGGGCTGACCCCTTACGTATAACCCTAAATTCTGCTTATATCACCTCTCGCATCCCTTGGATTATTTGAAATCAATTTATCTAATTTTCCATATAAGAGTCCACATATTGTCCTCCCTCTAGTTATTTTCCTCATTTTTCTAAATAATCTGCCATCTTATTTCCCTCTCGCTTGATATGTGTAATAAAAACATCTTCAAAAACCTTCTAAATCTTTTGAACTGCTTCCACATTCCATCTCTCCCAAATTCCTAGCACCTGAAAGGGTCTTATCAGATCTAAGATTACAAACCATACATGAGAGTTTGACTCTATCCATATCTTATGTAAATACATATTTGTAACTATCATTGATGCTGACAAGATCCCCTGTCATTTTGCTTCATTATTTGTTGTCTCCCCCATACCTTTTGCTCTCTAGTACACCTATTCTACTTTCTAATTCCTTATGATAATACCAAAACCAAATTTTCTAGGGTTTTTAGTAGAAGCCCCATCTATGTTAGCCTTCACCCACTCTCTAGGAGGTAGCCTTCACTCTATATTATTCAAGGAGATCTCACTTGTGCATCCAACCCTTAGTTTTTTATTTTATCGTTATTTTGAAGCTCCTTAGAATAGTCACTTCATTTCTATGTTTCTTTCCTCCTATAATATAATAGATAGTGTGAAGACAAGAACACGACACTTAAATAAAATAAAATAAATCAAATAACACAATGAGATACAAGATTGCACAAATGGATATATTCAATAATACGGGGGGAGCCAATAAACTCCTTTGATATAATCTATCCTCAATGAGGGTATTTGATACAATGATTTACAAAAATGCTAGGGTTCTCCGAAACCCTAGCTATAACAATGAAGTGTTCTCAGATTGATGTGTTCTTGCTGCCAATGGGGTAAGTGGGCTTTGGATATCCTATGACGGGCCACTCCAGCTTCAACAACCGTTAAACAATATGTGAAATCTGTAGATCTTCATACACAAAAATAGAGAAAAGGGTTAATAACACCTATGAGGGCTCCGTAATGTGAGGTCCTCAAACATCAGTAAACCCTAACTAAAAATGGATCAAATGGCATGCAAAATATACAAATCATGTAACAAAATAAAACTAATAAAGATATACCTTGCTTTCATTTTGTTGTTGCAGTTGGCATGGTGTAGCAGATTTAGATTCACATTTTTGTGGTTGCAGCAAGCTCGTATGCACACTTGGCAAGCTCTGGTGTGAGCTTCAAAGGCTCTAGAACGAGCTTCATAAGATTTTGAGCGAGCCTGTGATATAGCAGGCTCTAGTGAGCACCTGGTAAGCTCTATAGCGAGCTTTGTAGACTCTGCAGTGAGCCTGGCAAGCTCGGGAGGGCACCTGTGAATAAGGGTAAATATACATAAGCAGATCGAGGGGGTGATGATGGATGTAGTAGATGGATGGGGCTATGACAAAGATGGAGGATGAATGGGGGATGGCTAGAATAGCAGAAGTCTTGTTGACTAACTAGGGCTTTAGATCTTCAGACTCTATCTCTCTCTGCTTTGCTAGGGTTTCAAAATGACTCCTCCAAGGTGCAACTTCTAATCTCAATATTTCAGTGTTTGAGCATTTGCAAATGCCCTTATTTTATAATCCAACCTAGGGTTTTCTTAGGGTTTTAGACTTGCACTTTTAATCATGTGGCTAAGATTAAATTTGATCCTAAGGTTGAGATTGCTTTTTGAGTGTGGCATTGATTAATGAATATGGACGGTGGAGATTAGATTGGATCGGATGGTTGTGGTTAATTAAGTTTATAAATATGTATTTTATAATAAATATATTATAATATAATATAAAATATAATATTAAATATTAAATAATATTAAAATAATCCCAATTAGGCTAGGAAATGGTGGGAAAGGGCTAAAGTGGGCCTTTTGAAGGCGGGAAAGGTGTATGGTGGACAAGTGGGTGGTGGGATGGTTAGGATGGAGGATTAGTGGCTACAATTTGGTGTCTACAGATAGTGTTTCCATTACCTTACTAATCATTCTCTTCTATACTTGTTCCTTTATTTTGTGCTTTGATCTAAATATGCATGCATTTAGTTCTAGCCATAACTACCACCATATGAAGCTAGGTCCTAGCTTTCATGCCATTTTCATTATTTTAATCTTAAAACTGCATTGTTTCCATTTCTCATAAAAGCTTTCGTAGCTCCCAAATATTTCCCAACTCTGTCCCATCTACCTCCATCAAATGATCCATATATCTTTGGCAAAATAACACCCAAAAAAGAGGTGATTCAATATCTCCTCTACCTTTCCACACAACAAATTTTAAAGGCTTGTAGAAGCCTCTTTTTCTCAAATTATCAAATTTCAAGCACTTTCTATGGTTAATCAGCCATGAGAAAATATTAATTTTAGGTCATCCTTCCTTTTTCCAAAAAAATATCCATGGAAGTGGTGTTGGTAAAATCTCATATCCATAGGCTACCTTGTATCCCTCATTTACCTTATAGATTCCCAACGTGCTTCCTCCCCATCCAAGTAGATCCTTCTTGGAACCATCCTAAATTAGGTATCTTTGGAGATGTCTCCACATTTTTTTTGCTAGTTCGTTTGTCCCCCTCACTGGCCATTCTCATGAATATTTCCATTATAGTAAGTTTGGCACATATTGATTCCATGATTTCATATAGTAAGAGTATTTCCACCACCCTACCTTTTTGAGCTCTGCTTTCTAACTCTCCATCTATGGGAATGTTCAAATAATTGGTTGGGATTGATTCCATGAATACTCCCAAAATAGAGCATCCTTTCCATCCCCTATCTGCCAATATAGGTATAGCTTTATTGACTCCTAGTATGCTTCCATTGTTCTCCATACTGTAGATCCCTCTCCTTTCACTCTGAGTCTTGGGATGTTTTTCTCAGCCACCCGTGGGTAATATTTGACTTGTAATAGTCTAATCCATTATCCCATAGTAGTTGTAATCCATCTCCAGTATAGTTTCCTGCTAGTGCCTTTCTACTTTGGGATGTTGATCTTATCCCCAATCCATATTTTTTTTTGTTGGCATATCTTCTCCCACCCAACTAGTGCTAATTTTTGTTCTCCCCTTGTACCTGACCATAAAAACTTTCTTGTGTGTTTGTCAATATATTTAAGATTCTCTTTAGATCCTAAAGTATGGAAAACTTATAAAATAATAGGGCTTGTAGCACAACTTTAATCATTGTAAGCGTTCCTCCCAAGCTTAGCCATTTGTGTGTCCAATTACTTAACTTAGATTGTAGTTTGTCAATAAACTCTTTCCACTCGCTTTTTATTTTATTTTTAGATAAAGGTACTCTTTAATACTGTATGGGTAAAGGATTTTCCATGAAGTTCAACAATTGTATAATTTTATATCTCACCCTCATCGTTGTATTAAAAAAAATGAGATTCTTTGTCATTAAAATTTTTCCCAGTAGCTTGAGTATACCCATCTAAAAATTCTTTTATATTTCTTGCTACTAGGATATTGGTTTGACTAATAAGAGCAGTATCATCCATAAACTAGAGGTTATTTATCTTAATAGAACTTATTTTCAGACCCCTTAGCCTCCCCTCTCGTCTCCCTTTTTTAACAGTCTCCCTATAACCTATGCATAAACAATAAAAATGTAAGGGGAAAGAGGATCCCTTTGCCTCATCCTCCTTTCTACTATGAAAATGGGAAAGGGACTATCATTTAACAGAACTAATAATGATGTGGTATGTGTACATGCTTTTACCTAGTCTCTCCACCCCTCTACAAAGCCCATTTTTTCTAAAATCCTTTGCATAAAGGGCCAATCTACTCTATCATATGCTTTAGAAATATATAATTTAATAAACATACTTAGGTCCTTTTGCTTGGAAATTATGTGTATCACCTATTGGGCCACTACTATTCCATCTAGAATTTGTCTGCATTCAACAAAACCACCTTGCTCACTTGAAATCAGATTTGGTAAAAAAGGTTTTAACCTCTTTGAAATAATCTTTGTTAATATCTTGTATACTACATTATATAGTGAAATAGGCCTATAATCATTAATTATCTCACCAGGTGGGCCCTTAGGAACTAAAGTAATAAAAGTATGATTCAAGGATTTTAACATTTACTTACTCTAGCCAATTTCTTACAGTGCCTCCACCACTGCTTGACTCACAATTTCCTAGAAATTTTGATAAAATTCAATGGGGAAACCATCTAGTCCAGGGGTATTTCTTGTTTTCATTTTTTGTATGATCTACGATGTTTCTTCCAAATAAATTTCCTCCATTAATAACTTACTGTGTTCAGGTTTGACAAATTGCGGAATTACCTCTAGTATATTCTCTTGCCAGGTTGTATTCAAATTTTCATTGCTACTAAAAAGGGTATGGAAGTACTTATTGAATATAGTTTTCATTTCACTTAAATTGGTTTTTACGTAACCCATCATATCTGTAAGACTTGTAATTCTATTTTGTTGTCTTCTAGTTGTTGTCTTATGAAAGAAAGATGTATTTTGATCTCCTTCCTTTAACCATGTAACTCTTTATCTTCATCTCCAATAGATATCTTCTTGTTCCTCCAAGGCTTCCTCTCTCCTAACAATTTATACCTCATGTTGCAACAAATCTTCTATAATGTTTCCTTGTCTTATCTCTTGAGTCATATTCTCCTTTTGATCCTTGATTTCATTCTTTTGGATTCTAGTGAGTTCCTTCTTGTGTTTACTCCACTCCTTTAGTTGGGTCCTTACATATTTTAGTTGTTTTTGGAGTTTGAATTGGGTTGTCCTAAATCTTGGTTTCTCTAATTCCCACCATTCCTTTATGTGGTCCTCCAACTCCTCATATTTCAGCCACCATAGCTCAAATTTAGAAGTTCCTACAACTTTATGATTATCATCTTCTATGGTAAGGGTTACTAGAAAATGATCTGAAGAAAACCTATCCATGAACTTTTCTTGATGCTTGGTATGGAGGTATAACTCCTCCCTTATATAGAAATGATCCAAGCAATATTTTATCATCTCACCTTCCTTTCTTCTATTTTCCTAGGTCATGGAGCTATCCATAGTTGGGATATCTATTAGATTCATTTGACATGTTATTGCTGAAAAGAACCTATCATTTTCCTCCAACATGGATCTACCTCCTTGTTGTTCCTCTATTCTAAGCATTACATTGAAGTATCCTCCCATAATCCGTTGGTCCCCTAGGTAGTTGTCTCTAAAATTATGGATGGTTTCCCATTGACCCCTCTGTAATTTGATTGTTTGTGCTCTATATAAATTAACTATAGTCTAGTTTTTTCATTTTTCCTATTCTGTAATAAAACCATCAACACCACTCTCATGGACGTCCTCCTATCACTAGAAAATAGTTGGTGATTCCACATAGTGGTCAATCCCCATGATTTTCCTTGTGTCGATTGATTAAGGATCTATCCTTTTTGCCATATCTTCCTATTTATTTTTTTTAAGTCTTCTCCTTGCATTTTGGTTTCCTATAACAAAATTATATTTGGACTTATATATATGATAATATTTTTATTAATTTTTTTTTAGGGTAGTTACCTAAACCCCTCACATTCCAAGTAATTAATATCATTGAGAATTGGGAGAGAAAAAATCAGCCATTGATTTTACCTTTCCATTATGGCTCAAATTTATTCCTTGTTCCTCCATATTTCCCTTGTTTGACTTCCTCCCTACATATTGGTTTGGTTTTTGTTTCTTATCCATTTGATGAACCCCTAAAGTAGGGTAACATTTGCTTTTATTTATTTCTTTCATATCTGTTTTCTTAGTTAAGACTATCCCCTACTCTATTTCCCCAACTATGGTCTCCCTCATGGGTTGAATCTCCTCTTCCATGAGAGAGATTGTGTTTGATTCTGCTCCTTGCTTGTTCCCTGAAACCAAATTGGAGTATTATTCCTAATCAATCAGTGTGATTTTTTGAGTATCATCATCTAACCCTTCCATTTGAAAATCCCCTTTTGTTTCCAAACTTCCTAATTGTTTGAATATATCATATCTATTGTTTGTTCTTATCACTTTTTATCCTTGTATCTGATTACTTTGTTTTTTCTTCTGTTTGACCTTCTAATTAATTTTTGGAAGCTCTCAAAGTCTATTGGTCCTTTCCATTCCTTTTTATTTACATTTTACTAAAGATATTGGCCCACCATGTTAATATTTGCTTTTATTCCCTCTTGTTTAAATTGATGATCCTTAACTATTGGGTACATTCTAGCCAGATGTCCATGAGCATGGCACACCCGATATATAAATGGAATAGCCTCATAATATAGTTTTTGGTTCCAAATAAAATCCTCTATTTTTAGGTTATCTATGTTGGAAGAGGTTTACTGAGGTTCATTTCTACACAAACCCTAGCAAAAATTGCTGATCCTCCTAAAATTATTTCTCTTGATCAACCTTGATAATGACCAAGTAAGTTGTCAATTGCCTCAAGTACCTCCTCTTTCCAAAATTCAAGGGGAAGGGTAAATAATCTTACCCATACTGGTACTACATTTGGTTCGACCCTTAGGTCAAATTCCATCTTCTATGGTTGCAAGAATAGTCCCGCTAACCCGTATTGATATGACCCTTCCTCAAATAATTTTTGTTGGTATGCCATTGATGTGAACTCTATAGAAAATACCCATTTGGGAGAGTTAGAATTTCATATTCTCCTTCCATATGCCATTGTTTCCTTATCCACGTGTGGAGGAAGTGCACGAATGGTTTGAAACCCATGAATTTATCTATTAGGTTGTATTTTATCTTATAAACTATGTCATCTGCTATCTAGTCCTATCCTATTTCTAATACTAGTATTTTTTTCTTGTGGTAAATAGTCATTTATAATCATTTTGGAAATTTGAATCGTCATATAAATTATATTCCCCATTTTTTTTAACATGGGTATGTATAATATTGTTAAAAATAATTATCAAAAGCATTAGCTATGAAAAAACAATGTGAACATCAAATAAACGATTTTCTACCATTTTCTTATAAAATTTATGAAAAATTAAAGACATAAAATTTCAAAACTTTATAAAAGTATTTCTTTTTATCAATGCTAGTGAAATATTATGAATTGTGGTTGAATAAAACTCTTGTAATTAATTAGTCTAGATGCTCTTGTAGAATTCTATATATCCTACCTACAATAAGCATAATGATGAAAGTATGCTAAAGAGATATTAGATTATCTATTATTTATTCATAAAATATAAACAACAAAAAAAAAATATTGCATCAAGATTTAGACGGAAGATATAATTTGTGATTTTTTATGATAATTATAAGTTCATATTACTGAGAACTACATCTTGATACCAAGTAGCCTTATTTATAGTTTTCTTGTAAATGTGTTAATCTTTAATTCCAAAATCTTGTTCATGGAGACAAAAGGATATAGAATATGGTAGGTTCAAGATTTGATGCTTAGTTTCCTTGGTTAGCATACTTGTAACACCTAGCATTCTAATGAAATGTGTAATTACTCCCCAATATCTCTCATACTTTATAAATCCCTCTAATGATTCTAGGTAAAAGTTTTCTCCTATAGGATCCCCCTTCCCCTCCAAATAATAGATATTGTGGCATATTTAGCACCTATAATTGAACCGCCTACTATATTTAATGGATTTTTAAACTAGTTCTATATTGAGACACAATACCAATGAATCCTTGGCTCAACTTGGATTAGCTTACTCTAGCATCCATTATAAATAACCCATCCTTTATTTTCTAAGCTTATCAAACTTTCTCTTATTTATATGTCTCCTAATTATCTTTTACCATGAAATATTTTAATTTATTGCTACCTCTTAGAGACACTCCTTACTAAAATAATTAGAAATATGTGTTCAATTTAGCAACAATGTAGTGCTTTTCCCCCTATATTTACTAGTGTTTCTCTTCTTTGTTTGCTTTAGGTGGTGATGGATTTTACAAAACAACCATTGTATAATGCTCCCATCCCTCTCTAACCATCCTCTTGTCTATGGATATGATGTAAGAAGACCAAAATTCATCATCCTACCTTCTACTACTCTAAGTGATTCATCCATTCCTTAAAATTACACCTCTAGTAGTGTCATTATGTTGAATAATTTTGACCCATTGAGGTCCATTTATGCCAAAGAAAATCTCTCAATCAAAAAATTCAAGCAAAAACTTTCAATGTTTTCATCTAAAACATAAGTTAAAGCAGAGTTGTTTTTTTACTAGATTATTTCTATAGTTTTATAGATCATTATCTAACAACATAATTGTTTTCATTCTTCTTAAGAGGTATACCTATTGATTATGATCTTTTTATATTTATTAAATTAGTTTGGGAAGATGGTCATGTTAGCCAATTGAAGTTGTTAGGGACTTAAATGAAAAGTTATATTTTTTATTATACTCTTCAACCCCTTCCATGCTAAATCTATTCTTCATTATGAGATTTGGTTCATTTATGGATAAATAGTATATCTTCAAATTTAGTCTTTATAATTCCATCTAGAAGTCCTATCACATGTAAAATATCCAATTTTGATTAGATTACCCTTCTTAAATATCTTATTGCTTCATTTTTATAGTTGATTGCAACCTAAATAAGGTAGTCTTTATGGTCTAGAAATGCTAAAGAGCAATTTAGTAGTCTTTCAGTTCACCATAAGGCCTGTTAGAAATGGAAATATTTATTTTCCTTCCCCCCATTATAGAAAATATTCATCCTAGTTTTTTGATCTCCTAATTATTTCATTACCTAAATATCTCAAAAGCATGCTTTTATTGCTAGGAAATTAGACACTTGTATAGACATCCAAATTTCACACCCTAGTTTGTCCATTTGTTGTTACCACACTTGGAGAAGAAATACTTCTTAAAAATACCCAAGAAAGCACCCCTCCCAAAAGTGACTCAATTTTTTTTTTTGATGAGCATAAACATATATAAATTTTCTTCAATAGCCATTAATTTTAAATTACCTCTAGGTTAAGCATCACATCCACACTATAGATCTTCATTTATATCATGGATACCCATCTACATAATGGATCCCCATCTTGATTATAGATCCCTATCCATGCCATGGATCCTCATCCACACTATGGATTTCCATATACATTGTGTATCTCTTGTTGTGACATCTAGATCATCCATTATAATGAGATATCAAGGATCCTTCATGTGGTAGTCATATATTCATAGATGTGCTTTGGTATGCATTTACCACATCCCTAGTTAGATGTATCCTATTGGGTATGATTGTATTTGTTGTCTTCATAACCTAAGGTGGTGAGCACATCTTTAACACTTTTCCACCTCTAAATTCTAGGATTTGTGTCAAAATGAAACATGGAAACCATCCAATTGTAATCATGATAATTGGATAACTCTAAAAACTAATTGGTAATTACATAAGACCACATATATTAGTAAATTATTTAATTTCTTATCTCTTTGATGTTGCCCAAACCAAGATTTTCTATTCATTTTTTTAATCAAATGATGGTTATTTTGATGTCACTTTCTAAATTTAATGTTCAATATTACCTTGGAAATAGACTATGCCTCACCCCAACATTTTATCATTGTTTGTATGCATCTAACCATAGATACCATGGTGATTAGACATTTGTTGGATTGATCCATTGCAAATCCATGATTCACACATAACACGACAAAGCCGACACTCGACTTTCCAATAGGTATCATGTTGGAATTCCTAGTCAGGATAGTCAATAGACTAGATGAAGCTGACATTCGATAATTTTTGTAATTCTTATTTAACCATTAATGCTATTGTTGGGTGCATTTTTTGGAGCTTCTGTTTGATCGATTTGATGTTTGGGTTAAGCAATAAGTTGTGAACAACTAAGTTTAGATCAATACCATGCATGTCTTTATATGACCATGCAAAAGCTTTCTTGTATTCCATTAAGAAAGTGGTCAAATCAACACGTTCTACATTTGAGGGGATATCTCCTAGTTTAATGATTTGAGATTTTTTAGGATCAATAAACATATGGGATCCTCCTCCTCTAGGTGAGGTGTAGAAATCAGATGAATATCATTAGCAATATTAGGCGAGTCAATTATGTCATTAGACTCGATATCAACCTAAAGGACTTCTTCATATGGATTCGAAGAAAAGTGGAATGGTTGCAATATTTTCTCATAAGAAAAAACTCAAAAGGTGATGGTAGATATGTAGTTCGATTCTAATTTATGATCTCAAGATTGATGTTTAAATATTAGGAAGGGTCATCTGGATAATGGAGCAGTGTGGTGAGGTCAGTAAGATCATATTGATGGATGGTATATGATCTACATTCATGGATGGAAAAATATGATCGAAGATAGGTGGGTGCAAATATATTAAGGGTGGTTGGGGTGGAACTGGAATGATCATAGGTGATATATGCATAGTAGGGATGATCAAATCCTTAGGTGGAATAAGCTACCACCAAATGGGCTATTATGTAGGAAATAAACAAAGATATAATTCATCTAGATCTATGAGAGGTTCGATGGGGGAGGATTCTTCATTTGATCTAAATGAAGCAATAAATATATCATCCCAATCTTCATCAGATTCCTCATCAGAGACCCAATCTCCGTCAAGATCCTGAGCTTCTTCATCCTGGTCTTCTTTGGACTCTTCATCAAATATCCAACCTCCTTTATGCTCTTGATAAAAAGATAAAGAATGGTGAATTATGATCATAGTTATTTGAATATAATCACTAATCAAGTGCTTATTACCTTTCTCAACATACTCGTTAATGTTGATATCCTTTCCAAAGCCTAAGGTAAGACAATGGAGAGAATCTACAAGGAGCTAATTAGGCATACATATGGTGAATCCTAATCTAGACTTATCAGTAGGTAATTTTTAATGTGGCTCCAAAGGGGTTCAAAGACCTTTTTCATATCAGCCTAGATCATTCCCACACTAATGGCAATGAATAAAGTACTATAGAGCAAAGGATGGATTAGACATTTAATTAATCTTTGCTTGAAATAACTCTTCCTCTTATATCATGAGAGGTGCATGTATGGAACTATTAGTACCCCCATATATGAATTTAATTTGGTTTGGAGGAATTCCTAGGGGAATAATGGTACCAATAGGTAATGGTGTGCTACGAGATCGACCCAATTCTCTAATTGACTTGACAAGTAGAGTGAATGTAATATTTTGCACTAGATACTCGATGAGTCCCAAATTAGACATGTGGATCATGATCTACGGTGGGGTGGATGATGATGATGGAGATGTGGGTTACAATTGAGCATGTGTGGTAGATGGTGGTTCTCCTATAAGGGAGCTATAAATGGATGTTATGGAGATAGCTAAGATTGATGGTATAGGAGGTGGTATGGGTGGTTCAGATAGATTCTCAATTGAAGGATCTAAGGATGATGAAGGACTTTTCAAAATAACCAATGGTGAAGGTTGGTATGGGGTTGGTAGAATTATGGATGGTTGTGGTGGTACATCTATAAGTTGGATGGTATTGTTAGGTTAAATATCCAAATAGGTGGAAGGTAAAGTGGAATCTTGTAACTATTTGATCATATTGCAAAATTTAAAGGGCTCCAAGTCTATCAGGATGCAATCGACTTTGCCTTCATGGATGTATTAAATGCACTAATGCAATATGAAAGGCACACATCTCATGTCTTGAATCCATGACCTACAAAATAGAAAATTGTATTGTATAGCACCCTCCAAGACATGGTATAATGTAGGAATGGTCTTGAGTCCAACATGAATAGGAAGAACTACTGTGCCGATGGTAGAATGCAACACATCATTTAAGGCATGAAGGGTGAATGTATATGATACAATATGTGATAGTGGAAGATTGAGATGTTGAAGTGTTGCGGTGGTAATTATGTTGATCAAAGAACCTATATCAATCAAGACACATTTGTAAGTTCTATCCACACTAGCAATTATGTGTAGTGGGGGATCAGTAATATCAATAGGAATCAGCTTGATATCATGATCATGGAATTGTATGATAGGCTCTTTGCAGGTTTGAACATGCCTCACAAAGTTTATAGAAGAATTTGGATCTTATGGTTGTATTTAGATTGATCTCAAAATCTCCATTAGAGCTTCTTGATGTGGATTTGATTGTTGTATTAGCTCATAGATAGAGATTTTTGTTGATGTCATTATTATACTTTTGATGAGTCTACTTCTAATTATTAGCATCGAAGATGCTTATGATGTTATGGGAACATTAGATGGATCCATAGGTTGTGTAGGTTGATTTGAATATCATCGATTCCTTATCACAATACTAATCATTCCAACAAATTTTTGGTTTGGTGGAGTTGTGTGCACTTGATTAACTGGCTTAGGTTGTTCCGTCGGGACCCTATGCTCAAGTAATGGATCTTGAAAGATACCAATGTTTTGATTGTTAGTGGCAAGATAATTATCAATTTGGATTTCATTCCATTCTAGCATATATTTCACTATGTTTTTGAATGTACAACATGATTGGATATCATGGCCTTTGCCTATTATAGACACAATATTGATCTTTTATTTGAGATTTAGGTTTTGGCCGATTTAGATCTAGTTGTCGAAACTCAGGAAAAATGATAGCATTTTCCTTGCACAATCAATTAAATAAGGATGTAAAAGGTTCTAGTAATGGTGTGTATTGATGAGGTGGATAATGTTGTTGAATCATATATCAATTTTTTTGAGGTTTATTGTAGTTATGTGTGGGTGGGGGTTGAGCCTAGTAGTTAGGGTGTTGCGATGGTGGTTGATTTGAGGTCCCAGTTACATACAAAATGACTTGGTTCACCAGAGATGCTTTCTATTGTGTGTTGTTACCTTTATTATTCTTATTCCATTCATTTTTTTAAATTTTGATATCTTCTTCTTGGACCTTAATATCTTTGATAACCTTGGATTGAGCTAGGGCTTCCTCAAATTTTTTGTATCGTTGAAGTTAGAGTAGAAGTGAGATCTATTTTAAATAACTTTGAGTGAACAATCGAGTAAGTTACATGATGGATAAGGTGAAGGGTAATTTTGTTATAATTACTCTCTACCTATTTCTATATTCCATCACTAGCTCATCCTAAAATTTTCTAAAGTTGTATAAGTCAATCAATGTGGATTTCTTCTTAATATTAAAGGAAAAAAATTCTAGGAATGCATTGGCAAGTTACTCGAAGATGTGAATATTATGGTATGGTAAATTATTGTACCATTACAAGGTAGCCCCAATAAGTGTTATAAAGAATATTTTAAGCATTAAATCATCATCTTCTTGTAGATAGAAGCAAATATTTTTGAAACTAGTCATGTGCTCTTGTGCATCATCATCACCTTTGAACTTGTATAATTTTGGCATCTCAAAACGATCAAGATATGGAGGTGATGGAACTGATGGGTGAAGGGGTTGGTTGCAAAGCTAACATAAAGTGGATTTTTGGTAACCTCTACTTGAGCCTTGTTTCTCTAATGAATTGATGCAGTCGGTCAACAATTTTTAAGCTTCTAGAAAGATTATTTCATTTGCTCATCTTTCCCCTTGATAAATTGGATAGAATGGATTTTGGTATGGACAGGGTGGTGGTCGAATGTTGTCAATAGGCATGTCCCCATAAGGTAACTTAGGATATGTATCAATCGGTTCTTAATATTTTGATCTAGGCTCTTCACAGGTGTCATACTCCTATTGATAATTGTAAGATTGATATTGTTCAGTATATTACAACAATTTATGGTGAGTGGGTGATGGATTTAGTAGTCGTGCACAAGGTGAATGGTTTGGATTTTGTCATGGTGGAATATTTTGGTATTGTGTTGGGTGCCCTACACGCTATTGTATTTGTGGTCTATGCACACCAGGTGTAGGTACTATTCATGCAACTACCTCTAGAACTGCCACTAGTGTAACCATTGTTGGTGAGACCATTGTTGTTGACTAATGGTTAGCCTAAGCTTTTATTGAGTGTGATATATTTAGTCAGCTATATAGGGCTTTTTTACCCATGTATTTGTGATATGAACTGGTTTGTGTTACCTTTCGACTCTATAAGGATTAATAATTTGTTTGCCAATATTACGAGAGGTCACATTAACTCGATATTGATGTTTTAGGATAGGCTCTATGTAATAAGATGGTGCAGAAGCACAACATGCTTACATGGAGTGTCTCTTGTAAGCTATAGAAGGATGATCTAGATAAACCTACTCCAATACATGGTGTGACATGACAAACGCAAGGGTGGACTTAACAAGCTTGCTAGGATATTTGATGATATACCTATTCACTTGGTCATATTCGTAGTTCATTGATAGATGTTTAGTCATAGTGGATTGACCATATTTGAATTGATAAGGTGTGTTCACCTGACCATGATCTAATGTATTTGTAAGATGAGTTGGGATACAAATGAGTGACACCACCCTACTAGGCCCTTTATTTTGCATATGATTATCCCTATAAGAGGCTCACAAAGTGTCTTGATCTGGATAATTGTTATCCTAATCATTATAAGGACCTATAGATGGGTCCTAAATGAGGACACCTTACATATTGAAGTCCCTGGGATGATACATGATATTTGATTCACGATGAGCACTAGGATGCCATTCAGGAATGATAAGGTCCTATGGATCAATTCAAAAAATTCCATGTCTCTTTATGATGGTTTGGTAACACTTTCTTGTAATTGAGCTTTATTGTGAGTTACAACTGTAATCTAGGTGAATGGCATGCACTTTCTAAACTATGCAAAAACAAGTAAACAAACAAGCAAGAAATAATTTTTTGTTAAATTTTTTTAATTTTGATTTATCTTTTGTTTATTTCTATTTTTGGTGTGTTTCAGTTTCCAACCTATTCCTATGAAAACTAGGGTGAATGAGATTAGCACCATTAAAAGGTAGTTTGCATACACCCCCTATCAAGGAATATACTACAAACAGTAAAAATAGCTTTCTAGGATGGTGGATTGGAAATGGGTATCACCTCTTGAAAGAGGTCATGCTATTTGAGTACTATTATTAGTTGAAATGTGACTTTCTCTTCACACTCAAGTGTGCTTAGACAAGAACACTAGTTATGTTCTACTGATTATTAAACCCTATGGTTAAGGGCATCTAATCCTAACCTAATTTAGGTGCACCCAAAAGTAGGGGGTTCTTCGGTGATGAAGTTTGAAGCACCACTCGTGGGGGCTACTATGGTGTGTAAGGGGATAATCCATAGTGGAAGATGAAATCCCACATTGCATGATTACTATCAATCATTGGTGATGAAATCCAAATAATCAAAGTTTATTATACCTCATGACTGTGTGTGTATTCCTTTGAAATTTTTACAAAAAATAAAATCAAAGAGCATATAATGATTTTCACTAAGTGTAAAATATACGTTTGAAATTCAAAAAACCCTACATGATGACCAACCTTTGAGCAGGCAACAAGGCAAGCAGACCAAAAATCAAAAAGATAAATATTATCTCTATGTGAAACGATTGCAGACAGAAACCATCTCAACCTAAGACAATCACAAAAAAAGACCATATCAACTAGAGACGGTCATAGATAAAGACCATATCGACTTGATACTGTTACGGTATAACTAACTTAAACCTAAAACAACTTCTACAAACATACTATAAATGATTTTTTCTCTACTTTTCTTCACAAGAACAAAAAAATAAGGATAGAAAAGCTAACATTGAAAGCCTAAGTTTCTTGTAGATTTGTAGGTTTGTGAAGTTTTGTCTCTGATTCGAGGCCATATCAACTTGAGATGATTGTAGAACAAGGGTATCCTCAACCTGATATGGTTATGACTAAGTACCTTAAATTAATAAAAAT
Source organism: Wollemia nobilis (assembly GCA_028583015.1). NCBI lineage: Eukaryota > Viridiplantae > Streptophyta > Pinopsida > Araucariales > Araucariaceae > Wollemia > Wollemia nobilis. The sequence continues at coordinate 3,246,203 of JAQPPZ010002381.1, read as the reverse complement.
AGCAAATCAGACGGTTAGAAAACCTACATCAGAAAACTAGGGACTTAATCCCACCGTGATCACCATCTGAAAGCAAGAAAATATTGCACCAATATAACAAAATCAAGAATGAACACAAATGTATTTAAAGCATATAAAGAGAATGAATGTTTGTATTGTATTAATGTTTTGTCCTTCAAATATGGTTACAACAACATCCCTTGAGGAAGCTCTAAAGATAGATACAAAGATTAAAATATGAGGGGGAACCTTGGAAAGATGCATCTTGGTGCAGTCTTCAAGATCTCCTTGTTAACATGGTGTAGGGGGAGTGGGTTTTCCATGACCACTGCATTGGATTTGATGTGATTATGGAGCTTCTTTATCATATTGGGGTCCTGTTACCTATGTACAAAGAAATAAGAAATGTATCAAAAGCATATGAATGGCCTACCTAAGTGAAACCTATATTAAACAATATGAATGAGATAAATGAAACAAAAAGTAGACTAAAACATGTATAGACTAAAATTTATCTAATGCTAAAAAATAAAAATTCTTTTCTATGCTAAATTGGAAAGCAAATCAGAAAACTAGGTCTCTGGTTGAGACCATCTCAGGTTGATATAACCTTATTTGTGGACCATATCAGGTTGAGATTCACTATCATAGGACTATTTTTCTTCATGGCCAGGTTTGAGCGATGTCTAAGATACCCTGAGTGTGTTTTCGATGGATTCTCATGATGTGAAGGCAATTTAATTAGTTGCAGTAGTCTTTGGAACTAGGATACAAATCATATGAAGTTGGAAAGTGTACCTTTTGATTCAGTAAGACATTTTGGTAGCATGGTATTGATAGTTGGAAAACCTGTGGAATTGAGTTAGATGACACTCTGTTACACAAAACTCTCGAGCTCTGGATTTGATCTAATTTTTGCAAGGAATATTAAGATAATGATGATTTGATAATAGTAATAAGATAGAGAGTCATAGAGAGCAAATTTGAGGAGGAGACCTCCCTTTAATAGACCTCTTGACCAGAGGCTAATTATGTCTAGGGAACTCTGCATGGAAAATTAGAGAAGTAATCTACATGAAAAAAGCATATGCATACCCTAATTGCAATGAATTGATAAAATTAGCTTGTGCAAAGCCCTTAATTTTGGCGTGTAAAATCATGCACATGATTAACTAGTATTTTTGGCTACCAGTTATGCATTGTTATTTTTTTAGACTTGTTTTGGCATGATCATATCGGGTCGAGACAACCAGAATCCTTAAGGGGAAAAGTGCCCATAAGTGGTGAAAACCACTGAATTATCCCCAAGGCTTCCCAAGGTGGACTGTGGGGGTATAAAGGAGGCCTTTTGGAGAGTGTCCTTAATATGATGTATTTTAGGTATCTAGAGTAAATAATTAGTATCTTCATAAAATACTATATTCGCTGAAAGTTCTTTAACTTCATGTTCTTCTATAGGTTCTTCCAATTCTTGAATTTCTTAAATCTCTTGAGCTAAGTATCCCTTTTGTTTTCCTTCTCTATACTATAATTGAGGTTGATTGTATTAATTCTAAGTATACTATCATTAAAATTGTTGTTGATGGACTATATTTACTTTGATATTGTATTTGTTTAAATGACCTATTTGATTGACTTCCAAAATTTGTTTGATTTCCTTGATACTGAATACTTGGATTGAATCTACAATAATTTGTACTATGTCCTATCTTTATGCATACTTGACAATATCTATTATTCCATTTTGATCTACCTCTTGAGGATGAAGAAACATTTCCTTGTGGATTATCTTTTGAGACTAAGGCATTGTTAGTCATTTCATCTTTGATTGAATTCTCCACTTCATATTCTTGTAGTATATTGACTAACTCATAAAACGATGTATCTTTACTTAGAATTTGTAAATATGTGACTATATGCTTGTAGCTTTCTAGAAGTGCTCTTAGAATTACTTGAACAAGAAACTTGTCTTCTACCTTCTCTCCTAAGGTTAATAATTTTCCTTTTATATCTACCACTTTTATTATAAATAATTCTATACTTTCACCACTATTAAATTTTAGAGAATGCAATTGAGTTTTAAGATTCAAGATAGTCTCTTTTTTTCTTTAAATATCTTTGCTAAAGTATTCCAAGCTTCTATAGAAGTCACTTTTGAGCTAATGCATGGTTGTATATCATTTGTAATGGTAAATATTATTATCATGAGTGCTTTTGCTTCACCTTCCTCATACTTTTGAATCTACCTAGCATCTCCAATAGGTTTAGGTTTTGCTTCTTTAACTATATCCCTTGTTTTTCTATGAAGTGTAATTAGGACCTTTGAGTAGTTGGGATTCTGAAAGAAAGAATATATGTGTTTTCATGATAACACTTGTAGACTACCTTATATATCTCTAATGTTTTGAATATATTGTATTTCTTGATAAAATCTTTTCAACTTCTAAATCTTGATTTGAAATTTGAGTATATGAACAAATACTATTTTTAATTCTTCAAGTTTTGTAGTATACCTTGAACTTCCTAATGTTTGGATAATGATCAAACAATAGTTTTGACAAGGGTTTCAATTCCTCAAAACTTCTAGGTTGAATTCCTTTTATCTCCCAAATTTCAAAAATATAATTTCTCAATTCTAAATTTCTCAATCCTATGTTGGTGTTGAATTCCTTATAACTTCAAATTTAGAAATTCTATAAAAAGATATTTGCAAGTTTTGTATTTCTAATTTGATGTAGGAAACCTTATTTCTCTAAACTTATCAAATTGCAAATATTTCAAATTGTTTTGTAGACTCAAATAATCAAACTACAACTTCAAATTAATTCCTTCAATTATTCAAATCAATTTTCAAATCTTCAAAAGAAATTCAAATATCAATAATCAAATTTCTAAGGTTTCAAAATACTTCAATATCTTATGTCTCCAATAATCAAGCAAGTAAAATAATTTCACTTTGACCTTAGAAAATAATAATTTCACCCAACCTTATAACTCCTATATTGGGTATATAATCAATTTAAAATAAAATAAACTACCTCCGATTTTGAGGCATAAATAATCTTGGTAAAAAATGTTTGACCTTCCCTTGAATGGTGCTCCTCATCTACTACACGTATGTAGCTCTAACTCCTGTATTTCGTACTCTAGCTTGCTTCAAAAATTGACTCTACTCTTTGAGTAGTCAAATGTCCTCCCAATATTTTCAAGGCACTTGAATTAAATGTAAATACATTCTCTATGTTTTCCAACGTATCATTTCAACCTTTGACTTTGGTAACTCTGTGCTTACTCTTGTAGTATGTTTGAGGTTCTTCAAGACCTCCAAGCATGAGCTTCTAAAGATCTCTACATGCTCCACATGTACACTTAGCCAATGGGCTTCCATGTTGCTTATCTTGATGTTCTCTCCTTGTTGCTCTTCGTAAAATCATATTAGAATTTACACTCAGGCTATTCTCATCTTCTCAATAAATGTAAGTATATTAATAGAGTTTTTGAATGTTTTAATTCATCTATGGCATTTGGTGTTTTAACTTCAGAATGTCAAGTGTCAAGCAACATCTATTCTCTTTCAAATGAACACTTACTCCTTCGTGCCTATTCACTAGGTAACACTTAGAAATGAGTGGTTTATAAAATATTTCCAAGTGTCATAGTTTATTGGGAATTTCAACAAACATTGTGACATCTTTCTTTCAATCTCTCCAACATCCACTTGTGCAAAGATCTCTTGGTGCCCTAATTTTCTTTCTCCAAAATTTTTCCTTCTTTCACATTCATCATTTGACATCCAACTAATGCTACCTATTAATCTACCATGACTTCTCTTTCATGAATGGATTTTTTGATGGCAATGGTGCTTTGCTCTTCCACCCCAAGTTAGCAACATAATTTTTATGGTTTTTCCTTGGTGGAACTTTCACTTCTTCAAAACCTTATTTTATGGTTGCCATAGTAGCTCCTCTTCTACATTCAGTAGGTTTGGTAGCTTTCTCTCAGTGGTTTATTAACTATCATGGTTTTACCACTTATCTGGTGGTTTTTCTTCACCAAAATTTTTACAGTCCTTTAATGCCCTTCTTGGTATTTTTAAACACCTTATATTTGCTGACTTTGAGCTCTTATTCTATCTTATTTGAACACAATTTCTACACTTATTAGAATTATAAAAACAACATATAATTCATCTTCTTATCACTCCTTTCCATTTCTCTTAGTGGCTTCTTAACTATCATGGTTTTACTACTTATCTGGTGGTTGTTCTTCACCAAAAATTTTACAGATCTTTAATGCCCTTCTTGGTATTTTTAAACACCTTAGAACTGCTGAATTTGAGCTCTTATTCTATATTATTTGAACATAATTCCTACACTTATTAGAATTATAAAAACAACATATAATGCTACTTCTTATCACTCCTTTCCAAGAAAACTTTAACTCCAAATGTTGTTGTTATATGTGCAGGTTTACTGATGATAATGTGACCTTCTTCCTTGGCTTGAAGACTCTTCTCTTAAACTACTTCTTGCTGATTTTAATAGCTCTAATTTGGTGCTCTTAAAAACTTATAAAAGACTGATTTTAATGCTTGAAGAATAAAATTTTTGTAGCACCAATATTGCATACCTTTTTGGCCTCCTTTGTAGCTAATTTCCTTGGTGATTTGATTCACCCTTTTGTTGTCTCAAATTTGTAAATTTTGCAGCTCTAGTTGCTACCCAAAAATCAGCTTTAATATTTTTCAACTTGCTCCTTATTTCTCCTTCAAATGTGTTGTCCAAGACTCTACAATTTGCAGCTTCAATTGCTGCCAAAACTCTTTGTTCTTTGTTGTCCAAAGCTCTCCCAAAACTTCTCTAATTTTTTTTCTAAATTGCAGCTATATTATCTCCCTATAATGTTGCCTAATTTTGCAAATCAAATATCTTAATTCATTGCACTACACTTCAAAATCTTCCCAAATTCTCTTCAATTTTTAGCACTATGTCACTTTCAACTTGTCCTGTGACTCTTCAACTTTTGCTGCAAAAATCAGCAATATTCTTATCCACAAATCAGCCTTCAAATCTTCTTGGTTGTCCTCAAAATTCTCAAAACTATGGCCTTTTCAATTCTTCTTTCTCCTTCAATATTCTTGTCAAATTTTTAATTTAAATATGATCTCTTTCACTGTCCTCTTCCTCAAGAATTTCAATAGCTTTAGGTCTTCAAAAATCTTCTCAAAATCTAGAAAAATTCTTGCCAAATCCTTCTTCTTTTTGGAATTGTATTTGGATGGCGATAATTGTCCCAAATTCTTATTTTAAGAATCTTATCATCCTTAAAATATTCTATCTTAGGCTTTCTTCAAATATTTTTCAATGGCCACTTCTTCAATAGGGCTTCTCTAGCCTTCTTCTTTCTCCTTCCAAATTTGTTTGAGATCTCTTATCCTGGGTCTTCAAATTCTGCAACTCTTCAAGTGGACATTTTCTTAGTCCTCCTCTATTTTATTTTTCAAATTTGTAATGGGGACCTCTTTCTTAGGTCTCCTCGGTATTCAATCTGCAATCTTCAATATTCAATGAGACCTCTTTCTTGGACCTCCTTAATTTGTAATATCTACTATTTTGCTACAACTCAAAACTAATCCCTGCACAAAGAAAGCACATAGAATTTTAGGTAACCGAAAGTGAAATTATTCTCTATTTACTGTATAAAGCTTCTTGACTTCTAAGAAATATTTTTTTGCAACAAAAACTTAGACAGTAGCAACCAAATAGATTCAAATTTATAGAATTCTAAAATCAATAAACTTCACTAGTTATTCTCAAAACTAGTGGAAAGAAATCTATGTTGAGTTATAGTCTTCATGAGTTTTCCTTCAACCCTGTGGAAAGACTCTAGCCAAATAGAAATCATGAATCTCCTTCTATCTATAAAAATTTTAAATAGGATATCCTTCTTGGATCTCTTAATCTTATCAATGTTAAGGTCTATATTTAAGACCTGTAAATTTTCTTCTATTTCAAATTAGCTCTTGGAATAGGTAAATATTCAATATTCATTGGTTTCCCTTCAACACAGTGAAAATATTATCTTCTCTATTTTTATTTTCCAGAGGTAATTTCTTCAACTTAATTGGTTTTTTCTTAACCAATGGAAATATCCTTTGAAACTTTAAAACATGTGCAAGAAAAAACCTTGTTGTGGATCTGATACCACTGTTAGCTTTGAAGCTAAATACTTAAGATAAAATAACCACAAGATCTAAAATAAATTTACAATGTGTAATATAAGATAATGAAAATATTCTAAACATGTAAAACTAATAAATAACTTATAGAATTACCATTAACAAATGCTCATGAAAATTTTATCTCTATTAAATAAATATCTCAAATACACCATACTTCCACGCACTCTCATTCTACAATATGTCTCACACACACATGCATAGACACGTATATAATGGAATGTGACTCTTCATATGGAGCATTCTTGGCCTTCACTCTTCTAGAGACTCTTCATATTCCTACTCTATGAACTCTTGTGCACATGGACTACTATGCACATTTACATTATCAAAATGATTTGCACACTCTAATAATACTTGTGCATTATTACATTGCATAAGGTAAATACTCACACTCTAATATAGGATACTCTCTTAATATAAAGATATACCCAAGGTGGGACATTAGCATGTACCAAATAATGTAATATATTTATACAATTAACTAGCTATATTTTCTTGACAACAAGTGAATCTGGGGTTGAGGGAGGTAGGATGTCTCCCACTTTGGGCAGGATACCACCTCTTCATTCTCCCTACTCCCTCCCCTACTACTCCAGTGGTGATCTTGAATGGATTCTAGCTTCTTCGAAGGTTCCTTTTGGTGGGTTACCTCCTTAACCTTTTTTTGGCATATGATGGGTTGAGCTAGTTTGTGAGGTTATCTTTGTTGTGGATCAGTAGTGCTTCCTTGATGGTCAATTATTCTGCTATTTTCTTGATGTGTAATATGGTCTAGTTATTTCCTTTACATATTTTTGGGTGTTCTTTGGGGTTGATACCAAGTGCTTCATGTCGTGGAAGCAGGTTCTCTCAAACAGTCTTATGTTCCAGCTACGGTGGTTTAAGGGTTACCTGTGGTGTGATCTATTGCATGTTAAATGCATGATGTGGTCATGCAAGTCCTTTATTTATGTTTTTTGTGGTCTTTGGGGTGGATACCAAGCACTTTATTATCATAGGGGAATCCATTTTAGATAGTATAATGATCTAGCAGTAGCGTATAGGGTTGGTGTGGAAGTCCCTGTAAATCTATCTCAATAATTTTTCATATCTTGCTTTGGATACCTCGTGCCTTCTAAATGGTCTTAGTTGAGGGGTTTATTGTTGGCTTCTAGGGCTTGCTCTTAGTCATTTGGGGTTGTTTCATATTTTTAAGAGAACCCTGTTCCTCTAAACTCTTTTCCTTACAACTATTTGAGGTCTTGGAAGTGGACCTGGTGCTTTCATGATGGCTATTGAGGAGGGTTATTGGTTTAGTTTCTTTTCTAGTTGGTTTGAGAGGCTTGTTGGATGGTAGTTTTGATGGTATGCATCTTCTCAAGACTATATTTACATTCAAATCTATTTCTAGCTTCTTCCTTTTACTGGCCCAGTTCCTCTGGTCCAGCTGGCTGTTGAAGGGTTCCCTTGGTGTGGAACCTCTCTCCATGTTTCGAGTTGTAAGAGCTAGTTTTCTTGAGTATGAAATATTTTTTAGATTTTATGGTATTTTATTTTGAATTGGAAGCTCATGTTTTAATTTTTATGATTCCTATAAGTTTCCTCGTGCTAGAACTCAACTCCAATTTTTACATTCAAATTTGTTTGAATCTGAGATATTCCTTAAGCTGGAATTCGGTTTCGAATTTCAGGAAAGCGATTATTTTCTTTCAATTTTTTTAGCCTTCTTTAAATATTTAAGGTTTGCACAGTCATTTCTTCTATCCTCGGGAAACTTGTATTTATATTTTTGTGCCAATCTAGAGAATTTTTAGGTAAACCATCTCCAATTTTTTGTTTGCCTTATGATGGTTTCAGGAAAACCATATTTTTTCTTTGTGCTTGTCTAGAGACGGTTTCGAGGACATCATCTCTTGTTGTTCAAATATCATCTCCCTTTTCTTGTTTCTACCTAGATATTCTTTGGTAGGTTGTATCTCTTATTTTTTCCTCTTTGTAAAAGGTTTAGGGATCCTTTCAAAACCCCTAAACTATAAAAAAAGTGAATCTATGCCTTTGAAAAGTTTTGGGTCTATCAAGATAGTCTACAATAAGCCTACAATTTTTTTTACCAAGGTCCTTCAAAGTTTGTGATTCAGTCCTTAAGAAATATTAGAGAAATACCAATGCTAAAGATGAGCTCAAAGAAAAAATTGAACCCAATTGGATGGCCTGATTTATAATCACTACTAAGTTTGGTTCAAGTGCTTATCGGATGGCCACCCTTGATGGAAAAAATCTAAAACAACCCCATTAACATCATGCATATTAAAATATACTATACTTGAACTTGCATGGCCTACTTGGTCATTTGCTTCATTACACAGTTGCCTATTTGCATGGTTGATTGATATCACTTTTGCTTGTTTCACATGCATGTGCCTATCTAGTTTGCTTGACCATAATTAGAGTCAAGATATGTGTTAGTATGTTATGATGATACTAGTTAAATTTAGTTTACACTTGCATTGCACTTGCACTAGGTCATTGAGCTAGCATATCTCCCCTTTTATCCCTAATCCATGGGATTCCTTGTCTTGTTTTACCATCACTCTTATTCCACACTTTTTATTGGTATGAAAATCATTTGATGCCTAATTTTGTCTTATTATTTATTTATAATTACCTAACTAAATAAAATTGCACTTCATCACTATTTTTCTTTTAACAACTTAGCAAAGGTAACACAACATTAATAGTAAACCCTAACCAATGAGTAGCAATAGGCTTTGAGCACTAGCAAAATTTTGGTATAATCATGTTCTCTCCACTAGGTTTTTTCCAAGAGGAAAATCATGGCTTAAGACACTTATTTTGCAACTTAAGAGGTCTACCAATATGTAGTGATGATTCTAGGTAGGGAAATTTTTTTTATAGTGACACTTCCATTAGGTCTCTGATGCTATTAGGCCTCTTGTGTAAAAATATTGTTATGCACTCTATCTATAGTTTCCTTGTTAGTAGATGCTTCTTTATATTTTATATTTTTATTGGTGGCTTGTTTTTATAATATACTCTAGTAATTACTCATACTTTATATTTTTTAACATTAATAATTAACTCAATCTATCTATTCCTTAGCTCTACAAGTGGGGCCATTATCCTAAGTCTTCTTAGAGATCTAGGGGGTATGGTATATAATATTGATTCTCCTTATAGGTTTATAATAGTCTGAGGATGACCACTTATGAAAATTGATTCTCTTCTTGATCATAAACCACACCTTCCTTGTATATGCCTTTAGATGGAAATGTACTATTGTTACATCCTCAATAGATGGTAGCAGCTAACCTACAATATACCAAGTGATATTAAGATAATTTTATGGAATTCTAAATGCATCTACCAAGGTAGATGATGGTATATAATCAATTCTCATATCTTCATGAAATCATCAGTTTCATCATACACTTTAATCATAACTCATATCTCTTCTACAATTCCACCTTTGAGGCTTAGGAACAAGATGGTTTTGTCATTCCAACACTTAGCAAAAATATAAGATTCAACATAATAACAAGACAATGGAATAAGAAATCCTATGTTGATTCTACCAACATTAAGTATTTAGAAAATATATACAACATAAAACATCATATTTGAGCAACAACACAACAAATCATATACCATGTGTGCTAGCCTTAGGTCAACATGACATCCTATTCATATTTTAACTATATATCCATCTTCTCTCCAATTCTTAGGGGTATGAGTTCAAATATATCCCCTTCATTAGGTCATCTAAGCATAACATAAATAGTTAATTAAAGGCCTCACCAAGGGGAAATTTACTTTGTATGGTCATCTTCCATTCTAAAAGACCTCCTTGTTGAGTGAGCATATCTTCCGAAAAACCTCCCTATGAGGTGAGCATATCTTCTAAAATACCTCCTTGTGAGGTGGGCATATCTTCTAAAACAAATTCCTATGGGGTGATCCTATCTTCTAAAATACCTCCCTATGGGGTGAGCCTATCTTTTAAAACACATCCCTATGGGGTGAGCCTATCTTTTGAAGTACCTTCTTGTGGTGTGAGCCTATATTATAAAAAAATTCCCTATGATGTGAGCATATCTTCTAAAACACCTCCTTGTGGGGTGACCATATCTTTTAAAACACCTCCTTATGGACTGAGGATATATTTTAAAACATCTCCCTATGGGATGAGCATATCTTCTAAAACACCTTCTTGTAGGGTGATCATATCTTCTAAAACATCTTAATTGAGATGAGAATTCTAAAAAACCTTTGCATGGGGTGAGCATATCTTCTAAAAAATTGCATTTATGATAAGAATTTTGAAAAACCTCCCTATAGGATGGGCATATCTTTCAAAATGCCCCACTTGGGGTGAGTATATTTTAAAATTCCCAACCTCGGGTGAACATATCTTTCAAAATACCCTACCTAGGATGAGCATATCTTCTAGAATACCCCACCTAGGGTGAGCATTCTAAAATTCTCTGCCTAGGGTAAGCACATTTTTGAAACACCTATATGGATGAGCATTATTTTATTTTTTTGAAATATCCATTTGGGTGAGCATTGAAAAATTCATTAAGTACCTTGATTAAGAGTGAGCATTTTCAAAAGCAAAGGTTATTGTTGATTAAATAATAATCCATTCATCAGGCATACAAATCCACCACTTAATAACAATTCAATATATACAATCTATATATATGTTGCAAGACTTCATAAAATAAATAATAAAAATAAAAATAAGTGCATGGCAAGTTGTAGTTCTAAAAAAAAAAAAAATTATTCATATAATCAACTATTCTTTTATACAATCATTTATTTTCCTTACCCTAAGGACCAGTGGTGAGCCACCCACTTATCAAAATTATAGGGACCTCTCTCTATTTCCTTATTAGCCCTATAACAACCTCTAAACAATAGATTATTTCTTAAATCATCTTTCACATCCTCAAGATACTCAATAAAATACCGTATATAATTTGGTATAGGATACCATTTAGGGAGCCTATACTTCTTACCAATGCATAAGATATCTATTTCTCTTAATTATTCCACATATCATATAGCACTTAGTCTATTCATGGACTATTTATGAGCTAAAATCGGCTCTCTCTTCTATAGGGACTAATGTAGCTCATCAAATATCTTAGAGCTTCCCTTTACTACTTACTCACCAAACTCAATAACAAAATTTGATATCTTTAAAATCATCAATTCAAGTATTTTATAATTCTCTTAATTCACCTCTAATCTTGATGTAAGGCGGCATATCTTTGAATAAATTATTTAGGATTGGGGTAATCCTTTCACACCATTAGACTCTTTGTATGCTCTATATTTTGATAAGTCTCTATCTAGTGTGCTCTAGTCACTAATATTATAAGGAATGACATGAAGGCCCTCAACTATACCTCTCCAATGCATGGATAAATCTTAGATTAAATCCTATTATGATTGTGGACTAGAGGAGTCTACCTCACATAACTGGTCTGGTGTATTACACTCATCATATAAGCTCAAATGAGCCTCCAAATCTTGAATAAGATATACTATTCTTGTAGCATTCAAAAGTACATCCATGGTGAAGGCTTGCATTCTAGTAATGTTGACACGAGGTACCATATGGTTACCATTTGCTCCTTAATTTGATCCAACTCCACTTTCAGGTCCTCAATATTAGTATCCTTATCCTATATAATTTACCATAATTTCACCTTATATTTTATTAGATTGAACACCTAGTCCTAAGTTTCTAATAGCAAATCATCCATTGATATTCCTTATCATATATGATATGACTATGTATATATAGAGGGTGAACCAAGTCTCTGTCACCCATATTGGACAATATAATATTCATACTAGATTTTTGTGATAGATCTAACTATTTTTTATTGGTGTACCTTGGTTGGTGTATTCTCTTCCTTCCCCATCTCTTTATCCTTTGATTTTTTTTACAATAAACTATAGTAACTATTTATATATAGAAGTGATGATCTATTATTTATGGGAATTGTGTCACCTAATATCGTGTTGGTTACACTTGGGGTTCTCAATATTTTGATGAAGCTACCTTGGCTAACCGAGATTGTATCTCCACTTTGATAGGATATGGTTCTTACCTAGTTAAAATCATTGATTATTCATACTTGGCACTCTTGGCTTCTATGATAGTTGTATTCCCCTCTTAGGAGTGCACTCTCCAAACTCGTGTTAATGGTGTGGATGTCTATGATGCTAGTGTTTATGCTCTATCTATGTATATTATAGATATTTATGATGCTAGCATCCATGCTCCATATATTTATGGTGTGGTTATCTACAATGCTATATAATTGTTGTGAAAGGAGACAAATAGTATGATTGAACTCGAGATATATCCTAGGGAATTTCTATAAAAGCAAACAAACATATATTGCTCTCAACATGATAAAAACTTGATCTTTGTTCTCACTTCCTTCTCATATTTTCTTGGAATTCATTTCTTATATTTTTCCTATTTAGTATGTGTAGTGAGATTTCATTGTTGGAAATATTAGGTATATTGGTTGTCATTGATGTCAAAAGTAAAATGGTTGAGATTTATCTTCAAGGTAGAAATATTGATGTCAAAAGGTACAATAGTCGTCAAGGCAAAAACATTCTCCATGGTTGAGTTTGCAAGAAAAAGAACAAGGTTTAAAGTTGATTTTATTTCTATTGCTTGAAAAATATTTATAAGACCACCAAGGGCCAAAGGTTTAAGGTTTATAATATTTAAATCTAAAAAGATTTAAATATTCCAAAAATAAAAAGAGGTTTGAGTGCCAAATCGTGGAAGCTATTTGAAAAGGAATAAAAACAATATCAAAGTTTGAGCGTCGACGTCATGGCAAGAGGAGGACAAAATTCATATAAATAAAGTTTCAAAACCTTTGCAAAGTGGAAGTTGTGGGATGAATTTTCAAAATCTGCTCGTGCTTGGAAATGATGAATCATAGAAGAAGAGGAGCATGATTTTTGATGAAAGGGATAGCAAGGATAAATATGAAAGGTTGCGTGATTTGTTTCCAGCTAGTAGTATAGCATAGCTGGTCGCTGGGGCAGCGCTAAGATGCTGTGAGAGAGGTGATCGTTGGTTCGAATCATGCGAAAGAAAATTTTGATGGCAAAGATAGTTTTTTGATTGGTAGCATGAGAAGAGGTTTAAAATCATGTTTGTGTATCACTATTGCTACCACTGGGGGCATTCCAGTTGTACGCCTAGCAAGTTCTAGGGCGCTATGGAGAAGGAGGTCACAAGGTCAATTCCTACTAGTGCTTTTTGTAAGGAAGCGAAGGGGTAAATCGTGGGCTCATGAAAGGTATGAATTTTTTATTAAAAATTAAGTGGTTAAGGTGTTTTGTTCGTTGTGCATGATTGAAGATTTCTTAGGGCAAAATATTTTAATTTGATATTTTAGTTAGAGGGAGCCATAAGGTGTAACAAAGGATATTTTATATTGTAATTTGAAATTCAATTTAGAAGGAGTAATAAGGTGTTAAAAGAGTATTTGATATTGTAAAGTTAGCATGAAATAAATTTGAAGGTTGTGATATTGTATTTTTAGATAGGAGGAATAAGGTGTACTTGTGAGCATTGATTTTTGTATTATTGAAAAGAAATTTAAGGGCTTTTACAAGTATTATTTTTAGGTATTTTAGGGTACATATTTTGAGAGAATTTCTAATGAGGATGACTTGAAAAAGGATTTTTTGAATAACTTGTTTTGAAAGAGGCACTAGAAAGAGAATTTCTTTTTGAGATAAGATTTGAGGGCACATCTTCATGAAAGCAAGTTAAGAGGTATGGTGATATTATTCTTTCCTTGGGGTTTTTACTTGAGCAAATATTTTTGAATCATAAGGTGGAGAAATAAGTATTATGTATGTGCATTGTTAGAAATACATGAGCTAGATTTTGAGAATATTTTTGAATGAGATTGGAAAAACTCATGCTAAGGTTTGTTAGTGAAATTGAAACCACATGTGCTAGGGTTTGAGAAAAATTTATGCAGTAATATTGAATGAATTTGTGAAGCATTTGGGCATTGATTTGAGTGAAATAGAATGTGAATGGCCAAGTGCTAGAGACCCATTTTGTGAAGAAAATTTGTGCATTATTATGTTTGATCTTTGAGAACAAATTTGCAAGGAACAAACCAGTTTTGTGAAGTAAAGTTATACACTAGCTTGATTTGATTTGAAAGGAATTAGCAAGAAGTAGAGATTTGATTTAATAAATGTGAGACATGTGAAAGTGACAGAATTAATGAATGTGAAGAGAACATATTGAGCATTTGCATTGCATATTATTCTTTATATGTTCTTGAAATAATTCTAGGTAGAATTTATCTGAATTGGCTAATTGAAGAAAGCATTTCTAAAAATATACAAGAATTATTTTGAACATAATTTATGTGTAATATTTGGGATTAATAGAGCAGATTTGAGCATGTGATATGAGCAGTTTTTGAGCATGAATTAGAGCAGGTTTTTGAGCACATTTGAGTAGGTTTGTTGAGCAGATTTGAGTAGTTTTGATGAGAATATTTGAGCAAGTTTTGTGAGAAGATTTGAGTAGAGTTGAGAATAGGTTTTGGAGCAAATTTGAGCAAGCCTTGAGTGAAGGCTTGAAGCAGAGTTAAGAGTAGGTTTTGGTGGAGTAGATTTGTGCAAGCCTTATGTGTAGGCTTGGAGAATATTTGAGCAGAGCTGAGAGTAGGCCTTGTGATAAGGCTTGGAGCATATTTGAGTAGAGCTGAGAGCAGGCCTTGTGAGAAGGCTTGGAGCAAATTTGAGTAAAGTAGAAAGCTGGACTTGTGAGAAGTCTTGGAGTATATTTGAGCAGAGTTGACAACAGGCCTTGTGAGAAGGCTTGAGGTAAATTTGAGCAAGTCTTGTAAGGAGGCTTGGAGCAAATTTGAACAGAGTTGAGAGTAGGCCTTGTGAGAAGGCTTGAGGTAGATTTGAGCAAGTCTTGTGAGGAGGCTTGGAGTAGATTTGTGTAGAGTTATGAGGCTTTGGAACTGACCAAAGCAAATGGGATTGGTGTCTCCTATGGATAGAGGTCCATGAACCAAAGCATAGGGGATTGGTGTCTCTTGTGGATAGAGGTCTATGAACTTGAGCATAGGGGATTGGTGTCTCCTTTGGGTTGGTACCCATAAACATTGTAATAGAAAATTGGTTCCCAAGACATTCATTGAGGAAATTTATAAGAAATATTTTCTCTGTGGACGTAACCCACATTGGGAGAACCACATTAAATCTATGTCTCTCATGTGTGTTATGATTTGTGCATTGTTTCATTTACTACATTGATACTACTGCTGCTATCATTTGGAAATAAAAGTAAATGTTTTGATATTATACTATTCACCCCCCCTCTCATTATAATCTTGTGTTCTTCAATTGGTATCAGAGTGGGTTCCTTCAGGGAATCCTAATAGCTTGAAGAAAGATCTTACAAGAACATATATGGCTAATCAGGAACACAAAGCTCCATTGTTTAATGGGATTAACTATGCTTTTTTGAGTGAGAGGATGAAGATACTTTTGATGGCACAGGGATTTGATACATGGAATTCAGTATAGAATAGCTACACATCACCTGTAACTCCTCTCATAGATATAAATGGTAATAAATTGTATGAAAGTAATGCAAAGGTAATGAATGTAATTTTGAGTGGATTACAAGAATCAAATTTTTTGAAGGTTATGCACTATGAATCAGCAAAAGAAATGTGGGATAAATTACATAATACATATGAAGGAGATGTCAAAGTGAAGATGGTAAAACTTCAAACTCATAGGAGGAATTTTGAGGAATTGAAGATGAAATATGAGGAATACATTGCTAGGTATCTACTTCGTGTGGATGAGGTTGTTAACACAATCTGTGGACTTGGAGAAAATATTGAGGATTCTACTATTGTTCAAAAAATTTTAAGGTCACTTCCTATGAGGTATGATGTAAAGGTTTCAAAAATAGAAGAGATCAAGGATCTAGAAACCTTGAGGATAGATGAACTACATGGAATTCTCATAGCTTATGATATGAGGACAAAAAAAAAAAACATTCAAAAATGAGGCAACATTCAAAGCTTCAAAGAAGACAAAGGATAAGGAACCAAAATCAAGTGATGAATCAAGCAGTGAAGAAGAGGCTAACTTTGTGAGAAGAAACAAGAAGGGTCCAAGAAAACACAAAGATATGAAAACTGTGAAATGTTTTAGTTGTGGCAACATTGGTCACTATGCAGCAAACTGTCCACAAAATGGGTATAGTAGCAATGAAGATAGAGAGGAATATCATAAAAATAAAGATAGAAAATATTATCATGGAAAGAAAGACAAACATGGTCAAAGCAAGCATGAGATGAAAATATTTCAAAGGCACAAGAAGATTTTTTATGTTGAAGAAGCAAGTAGTGCTTCAAGTGATAGTGATAAAAGTTCTTTCGATAGTGAAAAAGATGAAATTCTATTTTTGGCAATAGAAGAGAAAGAAGATGCTCCTATTGAAAACCAAATAGAAGAAAAGGAAAATGCTCCTATTCTAGAAGGTCAAGAAAGAGGGAGAGTAGATGATCATATGATTGAAGATTCAAAAAAAGAAAAGGAAACCATAAGTGATATAAGAAAGGAACTTGTTATTCTTGAAGAATTGAAGAAGGCTAGAAAGGAAAATTCAAGATTGAAGGCTCAAGTACAAGAGGATGAGAAAACTAAGGCAAAAATTCTACAAGATCTCACAGATTTAGAGACTAAGCTTGAAGAGGCAAAGAAAATTGAAGAAGGTATGATGATGCAATTAAAGGCTAAAGAGCTAAAGTGTGAAATACTAGAAGAGGAAGTTCAAAAGGGTCTTGGAACATATCTTAAAGCATTATCACAATTAAAAGAGATCTCAAAAACTTTGGATGATATTCTCAAGGTACAAAGATCTCCATTAATCAAAACAAGACTTGGTTATGAAGAAGGTCAAAAGGAACAAGAGGGAAAGACAAGCTCAAGAGAAGAGGAAGTTTCAAAGGAAGTGATTGAAGAAGAACCTGAGACATTTGATGAAGAAGTAAAAGGTGGAAGCTTCAAAAAGGAAGAAAACAATGCACAATCAAGAAACAGGGATCATCACAGAAAAGATAAAGGAAGATTTATGGGATCATATCCTCCAAGGCAAGGTGAACATTTCTTTCAAGGTCATTGCTACTCATGTAATCATTTTGGTCATAGAGCTATACATTGTAGGGTTCATGGTCAAAATGTGTATGGCTTCACCAAGAGGAACTTCAATTCATTTACACCTTTCAAAGACTACAACATCATGTGTTACAATTGCAATAAGTTTGGGCACAAAGCAAAGTGGTGTAGAACAAAGTTTCCAGAATTTCCAAGGACAAGCAAGAACAAGGATGCTCAAAAGGTTCAAAAGGATGTGAGTTCAAAGGTATGGAAAAAGAAATTTGGAAGAGAAGAAGAGCATTGTAAGTTGGGAGTAGTTTTACTCCCATCCCAAACTTAATCACCTCAAGGACGTAGTGAGGGGGCTAAGCTAAGAGTCTTATTTTTAGCCCCAAAGGAGTCCTTTGCCATTGATGTCAAAGGGGGAGAGATTTTAGTAAGGGGGAGATAATTCAGTGAGGGGGAGCAGCTTCTCAGGGGGAGCAGATATGGAATCCAGTTGCAAGAAAAGAAAAATTTTAAAAGGGTTGCCATCAATGAAAAAGGGGGATATTATTGGAAATATTAGGTATATTGTGTCATTGATGTCAAAAGTAAAATATTGATATTTATCTTCAAAGAAGAAATATTAATGTCAAAAGGTACGATAGTCGTCAAGAAAAAACATTCTCCATGGTTGAGTTTGCAAGAAAAAGAACAAGGTTTAAAGTTGATTTTATTTCTATTGCTTGAAAAATATTTATAAGACCACCAAGGGCCAAAGGTTTAAGGTTTATAATATTTAAATCTAAAAATATTTAAATATTCCAAAAATAAAAAGAGGTTTGAGCACCAAATCGTGGAAGCTATTTGAAAAGGAATAAAAATAATATCAAAGTTTGAGCACCAACATCATGGCAAGAGGAGGACAAAATTCATATAAATAAAGTTTCAAAACCTTTGCAAAGTGGAAGTTGTGGGATGAATTTTTGAAATCCGCTCATTCTTGGAAATGATGAATCATAGAAGAAGATGAGCACAATTTTCGATGAAAGCGATAGCAAGGATAAATATGAAAGGTTGTATTATTTGTATCCGGTTAGCAGGCTAGTGCAACTGGTCACTGGGGCAGTGCTAAGGCACTGTGAGAGAGGTGACCACTGGTTCGAATCATGCGAAAGATAAATTTTATGGTAGATATAGCATTTTGATTAGCAATGTGAGAAGAGGTTTAAAATCATGTTTGTGTATCACTGTTGTTATTGTTGGGGGTAGCCCAGCTAGATGCCTAGCAAGTGCTAGGGCATCATGGAGAAGGAGATTGTAGGGTCAATTCCTATGAGCACTTTTTGTAAGGCAGAGAAGGGGTAAATCGTAGGCTCATGAAAGGTATGAATTTTTTATTAAAAATTAAGTGCTTAAGGTGTTTCGTTTGTTGTGCATGATTGAAGATTTTTGAGGGCAAAATATTTTAATTTGATATTTTAGTTAGAGGGAGCCATAAGGTGTAACAAAGGATATTTTATATTGTAATTTGAAATTCAATTTAGAAGGAGTAATAAGGTGTTAAAAGAGTATTTTTGTAGACACTAAAATCATGTAAATCTGATTAGATTACCAAACCAAGGTCTAATTGACACCATATGGCCCCCTTGGGCAATCCTCAGAGGTTTAATAGTGGACCCAACTACTTTTGGGAGATTTTACTCCACTTTTGGGAAGTTTTGGGGCATGTAGGCATGGTCGTCCCACCTAGGGATGACCACAGTTCATGGTCATCCCACCTAGGGACGACCATGTGTGGCCATCCCTGGGTGGTACGACCATGAATATTGACCCCCAAAAAGTTAAAATATAGATAAATGGTACCCAGGGACTACCATTTAGCCTTCCTATTCAAGCATGCATGTCTGAGGGTGTAGAATCCTTATGATATGCTGCATGATGGAGGCTAGAAATGGAGATTATATTCCCCCTCCATTGCATGCTAAACTCTGGAAAAATGGTGCCTCTTGCCCTGCATGCCCTTGCATGCCCATCTACCTATGAGCCTCATTTGGCTATAAAGTGGATTCATTTTCCACACAAAATATGGAGAGTATTTTTAAGATATAGCAATGAAGTGCTGCCAAGATTTCCCCTCACCCTTTTGTACCCTTTTCCCTCAAAATATCTACCTAGCAAAGGAGGTTTGCGAGTGATTCAAGAGGTGCAATTTTCTTATAAAACCAAACCTATTGAGCGAATTTCACCACCAAATTTGATGATAATACCCCTAAGAGTATTTTGGACCAATTCATGGAGGAATTGGTGACAAAATATCATTAGAGTTGGTGGTTGTCCCACCCTAGGATGGTCCCTAGACTATGATAGGCCTGGCCATACCTACAAGGTATGGCGGCTGATTCATGCATGATTTTTATACTATTTTTAAATAGGTTTATTCTAGGGTATAATATGAAGCTACTGTCCAAATTTCATGTAATTTGGAGTTATATTGAATGAGATATCGTATTTTTAAGATTTTGCAGGTTTTTGGGGACCATCTAAAGATGCACATGAATCTGTGACTGATTTTGAAAATATGATCACATGGGTCCTCTTAAAATATCATTTTATGCATTATTTCCAGGTTTCATCTAATTTGAAAATTTTTAGGGTCAAAAATTGCTCATTTTGGATTTTGTAGGATTAAAAAAAGTGCACTGCGCATGCGCCACGTAATCAGATGCAATTTCTATTTTTTTTGTGATTATATATTTTCAAAATCATCTATTATGCATGTCTCTATTATTTCATATCATTTGGATTTTTTTAGATAGGCACATTACATATTTACACTTTCTAGTCTATAGTTGCATGTATTGCTTTTGCATGTTTCACATTTCGCACTTGCTATTTAATAAATTTGGTTTCCTTGTGTGTAGGTGCAGGTTTTTGCAGCATATAAGGAAGTATCATAAGATCAAAATATCAAAGAACAAAGCGGCAACATCATAAGTTCACCCACCTCAATTGTGGGTACGAGGAAGAACATTGGAAGTGCACCCAAATCGCTGCAAGGATTTGATTGTTAGACACCATATTTTGTAACAATTGTATCAATCCAGAGCTCTCAAGGGTAAATTTATGTAACCATGGTTTTGATCCATCAAAATAATAGAAGAAAACTTCATTTTGCTTCATTTCTTGCATTTTGTTTATATTGCCATGTTTACTTGCATGTTTCCTTTTTTATGCTTATTCGACATTAGCGATAGATACACATTATTTAGCATAGTTAGGTGCACCATTTTTCCCACAATTTAGTGGTGATCATAGTGGGACCTTGTCCCAATTTATTTAATTGAAGGTTTAATCTCATTTTTTGCTTGGTTTTTGTTGCAGGTACTAGTCGTTCTGGCCTGAAACGGCCTCTGGACTACTGATCGTCCCAACCAAGGATGACCACACAACCATCCCATACTGGTACAACCATCAAAATGGTAGTCTTACCACCTTGGGACAACCACAAAACATAAGCTTTTTTGCTCAAAATTCCAGAAATAGCAAGTTCTCAGGCTAATAAGGTAAGTTCCTGAACTTTCTATTTTCTTTTATACAGTCAAAAGTTGCTTAATTTTTGTTTTTCTTGCTTGTATTTTTTTCTTAAAAGGTAGGAAGATAGGTTTACCTTTTTCATAAATGCAAAAGCAAAGAAAAAAAAAAAAAACTGAAAATAAACTAATTAACAATGCTCTTGTATGATTTGCTTTCATGTAGGCTACCTAATGGGTAGGCCATCATTTAGGGTTTGTATCTTGTAAAGTTTCTTTTTACTTAGATTTTTTGAAAGTAAAACATACCTTTTGCATGCATTTAGTGAAAGATCATAGAGTGCTTCATTGCTTATTTTTTTAAATCTTAAAAGGAACCACACACACCACACTTCACTTAAATTCTAGTGAGTTGGATTTCATCACCAACCACTAGTAGAGGTCAACGACAGTGGCTTTCATCTCCACCCATTGTCTCAAATACCACAAACCCTTGTTTTTGGCCAAATTTAGCTCCAAGATCTGATGTAGCTTGGAAAATTTACATGTACTTCTCCTTGAAGGGTATAACACTGACCAAGTGAGTACTGGGCAAGGACTAGAAGGACCTGTGCTCCCTTACCAGGTATGGGTTTCATCTCCATACTTTGGTGGATTTATGTGACCATGACTTTCATTGCTAGTTGTTGAGCTATGAGCATACAAGTGAAATCCACTTAAACACAAGCATATCATCCAATAAAATTTAAACACGTGACCGAAGGTCTTCTTTACAAAAAACACATCTAAACACAAAAACAATGTAGGAAACATGTATCAATCCGTAAAAGAGTATAATCACTTGTTTTATTGAGTGTTTCTTTTCTTATGTGTTATTTTATTAAGAATTTTTAAAGGATATAATCATCTAGGGTTTGGTAGAGAGTAACAATGGTGTGCACCCACAGGTAAGCCCAATCATGGGTGAAAATTATGGAGGGTGGACTAGGAGACATTAGTCATATTTGCTTTAGCCCCAACGATTTGGCCATACCTCCTTGGTGAGCCTCTACTCACCCAAGTACCAGAACAACGAGAGATGAACAATACCTACAAGGGAACCCTATGTGGGACACTCCTTTAGGTTGTGTACCTTACCCAGGAGAGTGTTCCCGATATGTAGACACATCACATGCCTTCTTTGATGAAAGGTAATAGTGCATTGAGGCATAAGTAGAAAGAGTGGTTCCATGCATCTGCATGCCTGATAGGTCTAATATGCCCACTTATGGGCCAGAGCATGACTTCACACATTGGGTAGAACTGATTGATCATATTTTACCTTTACATCACCCTAATAGATTCCATTAGCCAAGACAACAGGATGAGTATGATACTCGTTGCTCAGGGTGAGAAAACTCAGCCCTTCCCTTCTTCATCAATGAAGGTAGGTATGAGGAGATCCTCAATTATCCTTAAGAGCAATATATCATGTAAGCATAATGTGCTTCTGCACCCGCTAAGTATAAAGAGCATATGCATAGGCCAAAACCTCAAGTAAACATGGCTACCCTTAGTTGATGGAAGTGCATGATGGATATCATAGATTATCTTGAATGAGATAGGCCTCAGGATGAGAAACCTAGGCCTCCTAGGCCCTAAAAAATATGCATAATACCAAGTGCAGTTCAAGTAGCTTCACCGAGACAAAGAGCAACTAGACTGATTGCATCAACTAGAGAAAGAAAGGATTGAACAGTAGACCAATGAGCTATTCCAAAAAAAAAATTATGAGAGAGTTCCTACCCCTAGTACCTACAGACAGGAAGTCCATCAGAGGCAACCCATTTTAGTTCAAGATAGGTCTCCTAGACCTTACCCAATATTACCTCCCAGGCCAAACATGGGGCACCTTCCACAAGTGGTTACCCCTCTTTATGGACCGACTCAGGAGAAACCTTACAGGGCTTACGTTGAGTTTGAGCCAAAAGTAGAATGTATCGAAGCACCTTATCAAGGTAGGGTGGATGACATCCAACCACACCATAATAGGCCCGATGTTCCTCGTCCTCCATCATAGGATCGAGGTAAATAAGAGGAGATCAAATCCTCTGATGCATATAGGGTACTTCTAGAGCGCTTAGAGTCAGTAGAGAACAAGACCTCTAGATCTAGATCTCAAAAGCTCACTTTGCACCAGCCAGCTATGTAGTCAACCCCTTAATCCTTCGATGCCTACCCATTCCTATCTAGAATAGTTTAAATGCCTTAATTGGATACCTTTAAGGGAGAATAATATGTGCAGGAGCATGTTATCAAATTCCTGAGCCAATTCTTTGGCATCCAGGATAAAAATTCTTTGCTTTTATGGACATTCATGACTATCCTCTCTAGCCTAGTCATGGAGTGGTTTATCCAAATCTTGAAGCATAGCATCCATAATTTGGATCAACTCATAGATGCATTCCTATAACGCTTCACCTTCAATACCAAGAGGAAGGCGACACTAGCTGACCTCACAGGGCTGAAACAATATGGTGATGAGTCAATAGAAAATTATGGCAATATGTGGTTAACATTGCTCATCAAGCTACCATATTTACTCCCCATGTCAGAGTTGACTCATATGTTTTCTAAGAGCTACCTAAATCCAGTATCCTTATTAGCAATATCCAACTCTTGAAGATGCCCTAGCACAAGCTAGAATAATCGAAGACATCAAGATTAAAGAAGAATTAATTATGAAGCCTCACAAGAAGGAGTGGAAAAAAAATGATAAGAACAGTCCAGTGCAGCCTAAGCCAACATTAGTCAATCAGGTTGCTATTTTTATCCCAGGGCTAGCACAACCTATGCCACCTCAAAAGCCAAATTATCATGCAATACCTAGGAACTATAACAAAGACAACCAGAATAACCAAGGGCAAAATCAACATCGCCCCAAGTGACAATTCACACCCTTTTATGAGACCATGGAATCTTTGTTTAAGTACCTCGTAGTAGTTAATGTAATCAATCTATGAGAGAGTCGACCTATCGATCTGAATGCACCTAAGACCAAGGGTTATCATGAAGACCTATATTGTAAGTTTCATAGGTAAAACGGGTATGATGTGCAAATGTGTTATAAGTTTAAACACTTGGTGCAAGACATGATCAATAGGAGTACCCTACAAGTTGACATCCCTATCATGCCAAAAAACAATAGATGGGTGTTTTTAAAGACTCATTGCCTACCCATGCAAAATAGGCTACACCTAGGTGAATGAGGTTCATCAGGCATACCCTAAGCAAGAATTCGTTAGCATGATTAGCATTATGACAAGGAATAGGAGGTACCCAAGTCCTGTTGCACTACCTGTGACTTCAATAAATGTTCCTTCAACTTCACGGTCACTACCGTCTCCACTGCCGAACCCCCTACCTAGGCCCATGGTCATAATCAAGAGCAAGCTCACTCAGAACTTGATAACTACATTTTTTCAACTCTCCATCTATGAGCTGATTCAGTAATCTACACCTCATAGAGAAGATCTAATGGATATCCTAAAGGTGATAGAACTACAACCCCAAGAGTTTGACTCCTTCAAAAACTTTGTGGTGCATGTTCAGTAGTGTATGAAACCTGTGATTACCTTTCAAAAATATGAGCTCAAACCATTTCCAAATGATATGGTGGATCCCCCCTTGCACATCATTGCATGTATAAATGGAACACCCTACAAGAGAGTGTTGGTAGACACTGGTTCTTCTAACAACATCATCACTATAATAGCTCTCAAGTATCTTGGGCTCCCAGCATCCCATATTATCGTGTCTACCTACACCCTTTGAGCATTCAATGACACCATATGCTCGTTGGTATGATCATCCTACCTATTTAGGTAGGTTAAAAGACCATACCAACACTATGCAACATCTTGGAGGGTGAAATGGCATACAATATCTTTTTAGGTAGACCATAGATCAGGGACATGAAGTATGTTCCATCCATCGCTCACCAGTGTCTCAAGAAAACTTATGAATGGTACATTCATGTCGCCTTTGTAGACCTAGAGCCTTTCAAGTACTACAATATGGTGTAGCAACTCCCTAAGTCAACCTTATCGTCAACCCATATAGATTTTTAACCGAATAAATCCATCCAAGGTCTAACTCCATTACCATTTATTTCAATTTATCCATCGTCATCTCATGCCATACCATCCTCATCATTGGCACCCCCAAGATATACCTCCATCACATGTGGATCCTTTGCCTAGGAACACGATAAAGTGACCTATTGATGAGTCCCAGCCAACCATATCCACCATCTCCACAGAGGATATTCCTATCCAAGTGGATGAGGAGCCACCTTATGAGGCCAACATTGAACCAATTCAAGCCTCACTCTCGTCCCCTCCTTCTATGTAGCCACAGGTCACAATGCACCTAGATACCACCAATTTAGGGGAATACCTAGTTACAAATATTACAACCACACCTACCATCGAGTCAATGCGAGACATGGGTCGACCTTGTCTTCCCATAAGCACTATCATACCTCTTGGCCTCCCTCCTAATCATATGAATTACATATATGGGGATCTCAACTATGGCATCAAGCCTTATCAACAATAGGAAGAGGATGAAGAGTATTTTTTTGAGCATATCAATTACATGTCCAACCCTGACTTCGCCATGAGGTATCCTCACCTTTTTAACTGGTATGGTTATGGCTTGGGCCTATATGAGCAAGGCACTCACATCCATTACCAACCCCAGTATCAAATACCTTATGATAAGTCATGATTAGGGTATAACAATCCTATACCTCTGGAGGTCCTCATTGATAGTTTATAGTGCCTAATCTTGGACTACAAGTATGAGATGAAACGTGATCCCCATGCCAACCCCAATCAAGCTTATTCATTGGGGGACTACTTCCCCACACCCATGAGGAGTCAAGAGGAATTTTACAATGTCATCCAATCTTATGAGAGAGGTGAAGGTTCACATTCCCTTCCTTACGATAGTGAGGAAGAAGATCAAGGTTCTCCTTATGAGTGGATGTCTGATGATGAGTTAGAATATGAAGTGGTGTCCATCGACTCCTCCAATTTGTATGCTAAATATGCTTGAATTGTCCCATTGGATGATGAACATGAGGGGTATCTGCATATGTTCCCACTACATCATCTTGTCTAATGATAATTCCTACCTACAGAGGAGCAAGATCACCTACAGCCACATCGACCACCTCTGATCATTCCACCTCCACAAGTCTTGCGACATCTCGACATCACTAGACACTACCATACACCTAGGGTAAATAATCCATCCATAAACATTATTTCCATAGACCTCCATGCACCCCTACGAGATCCAAATAACCCATCAAAACCACTACACCTCGACTTGGGGGTAATTGAATTTGATCAAGGATATTGTCCCCCATCGCCTTTCGAGTACTGGCCTTACAATGAGATGTTACAACCATTTCATTTCTCCCCAAGGCCTACTCAAGATGTATTCCAAGCTGAGTTAAAAACTGACATTATAATTGATGATCTAAACCCAGTGGATGATATTCACCTAATCCCTAATCTACATCAGTTGAAGGAGGGGTCGCATATGTCAATCAAATCAATGATTGACAAAGATATTGGCTTAGATCCTTAGAATCCTTAATGTGTCAATTTAGGGGAAATTTTATCCTCCATTGAGCAGGTTGATTACATAACCCTTCTCACAGAGAAGAAGGAGGCTTTTGCATGGTCCTACAAAGACATGCTAGGACTGGATCCAAATTTGTTCACGCATAATTTAACGCTTGATCAATAGGCAAATCCAGTTAAGCAAAAGCTGAGAAAAATCATCCAACAGTAGCCTTAATGGTCAAGGATGAGCTACAAAAACTATTGGATTCCAAGTTCATTATATCAGAGGACTATCCACCATGGCTATCCAACATGGTTTTTGTCAAGAAGCTCGACGGGAGGATTCACATTTGCATTGATTTTTGAGACTTAAACAAAACAAGTCCTAAGAATGATTTTCTTTTACCGACCATCGATGCCTTAGTATATGCCACAGCGGGCCATGAAATTTTATCCCTCATGGATGGTTTCTCTGGATACAACCACATTTGTATCAATCCAGAAGACCAACTCAAAATAGCATTCACAATATCTTGGGGAACATTTTGCTATAATATCATACCTTTTGGTCTTAAAAATGTCGATGCTACCTACCAATGCACCATGACATACATCTTCCATTATTAAATGCATAATATTTTGGAATATTACATGGATGACTTACTATTTGTAGCACCCTAAAATTGGCGCAATGAAATTGTAATAATTACATTCATCCTAGTAAATAATTTAAATTCAAATTTTAACCTCCCAAACCGCCCGTTAACCGTCGGGTAATCCGTTTCCCCCTTTTTCGTGCCATTTTTAGAGGTTGTTTTGACCGTTTGACGATATCGTCGCCGATCAGACGATATCGCCCCAGATCTGACGATTTCGTCTGGGCTAGGACGTCCGGACGATCTTGTCCCAAAACTAATTTTGCACAATTAGCTTCTGTTCCAACGGGTCTCTAATCCGGGAAGAAGCGTGTCTACGCCGTTAGGGACCCTCCCCCATTGGAGATCTCCCAAATAGGGATGATCTCCAACCTCCTAACTACTCCCCTAAGCCTATTTAATCCTTAGGACCTTCCCTTCCCAACCCCTGGCTGAATTTCCTTGTAACTTGATTTTGCGTGCATTAGAATACCTAGAGCATCATTTTGCATTTGTTATTTTGAAGTTTTCTTGCAGGGACCTCATTGATTTTCAGTCGGAGCAAGCTCAGATCATCGAAGACGATCTCGTTCAAATCTCGGACGATCCTGTCACAATTCGAGATGATTTCATTGCTTCCAGACGATTTCGACTGCAATCTGCATTGGGGGCAATCAGTGCCCAGAGTTTGCGCTTTCTCTTATACCTTTTGCTGTTTTATTCTGCATTTTAGTTAGTTTTATCCTTATTTCTTACTATTTTGCATTTGGAGTTCACCCATATAGCTTAGGTTGCATGATAAGATCATAATTTCTCATTAGAATATCATAATTTGTTTGAATTTCTATTCATAACTATTGTTTAGTATTCATATTGTCATTTTGTGTTGTTTCCCTCTGTTATCATAGTGGTATTCTTTGTATTTTGCATCTATTTTTCTGTTTGCAGGTCTTTGATGAATTCGTCAGATCTCAGATGATCTTGTCTGATCTCAGATGATCTTGTCAAATCAGAGGCGATCCTGACTGCTTCAAACATCAAAATCTCCATCAGACATCCGGATCAGGTATTCTTCTTATTCTTCTTAATTTCTCTGTTTTTTGTCTTAATTTTGTTTTCTGTATTCATTAAATCTGCACTTTCATATAGATTAATTTAGATTCATTTGGCCAAACCTAGGATATGAATGCTTAAGGCTAAAAACGAACACATAAAAACACATTCCAAACCTAGGCGTGGAAACTGCCATTAAATGTTTCCTGGTGAACCCACCATCCGTCGAAAAATCACCAATATACACCTCCCTTGAGAGGCGGGACCTTCGCAAGTCCTCTCAGTCCGAGGTACCACGACATCCTTTTCCCATCCTCCTTCCGGGCATGGATCCTATAGCCTGAAGGTAAGGATGCGAAAAATTTGGAGCGATACATTTTGGTGAACCCGACGTGAATGCATTGTAAACCTTTTGAAAACAAAAAAAAAAAAAAAAAAAAATAGAACAACTAAAACATAGATGCATTTTAGATCATTTAAGTTTAATATCATGTTTAGATGGTAGCTCCTAAGAAAATATTAGCAGTTACTATAAATGTAGAAAACCAATTGGCAGCCATAGAAGTCAATTCTGTACTTAGTGTGCCTGAAACAGATAGAAATCAACTCTTGTGGGACGAACTTGATAGGAGACTTAGTGTCATTTCATCTAGGTCAACAGAACTTAAACAAATCAAGAGGCTAGTCCTAGATAGAATCCTGGATCCTCATCAACTTGTCTTTTATCATGAACTTCAGAGAGCCTGCCATAGATGGTTAGCTTATAGGAGAGCTCTTGTATCTTCAGAATTGTTCACCTTCGAGGAATACCTCGAGAACGCAGCCATTGTACACCAGTTCCTAGGTCTTGTAGAAGACCAAGAGGTTGTTCTTATAGATAGGGAAATATGGAATAGAGTTCCTCGAGCTATGTTATATCGAGAGTATTGCCATGAGCTTTACTTCTATCAACCAGCATCTGAGACAGATAATATCACTATAGCTCTTTTCATTAAATTTTTAAAAGAAAACTTTCAATTTGAAGAAGAACACTTCATGACTCCTGAAGAACTCGAGCCTATTAATGATATTTATAAATTGTTTATAGAAAACTAGATTATTACTTTCAGTCTTATTTCTTGCATTTATTGTATTGATTGTCTTTACAATATTATTTCAAAAAAAAAACAAAGAAAAACTAAAAAACATAGCAAAAACTTAAACATTTCATTTCAAATATTGTAGTAGGTATATAATAAATATATACCTCTTAAACTTGTTGCATATATATATATATATATATATATATATATATATATATATATATATTTTTTTGCTGAAATCAAAATTTAAGCACCATGCCTAAACTTAGGAATGGTAAAGAAACTTTAGGAGAAGAAGAAGATTGGTTACAAGATACAACTAGAGACCCAAATGTCCTTCCTGAAGATCCAACTTCGGAAGGAAAAACTCTAGCTCAACCAGAAGATGACCTAGGTGAAGATAAGGAACAAGAAGGAAGTGTTAAAGAGGATGGACCCTCATCCCCTAGAGTAGCTCCAGATGGAACTATTGCTTTTGACAACGTAGATCATCTCCAAAAATTTCTCAATGATAATATTGACGCCCTTAATGTGGCAGTTCGTATTGATAAAGGGCAAATTAGTAACACTCAAGCAGCCATGGAATATATGTATGATGTGCGCACTAATCCCTTGTCGTTCATTGATCAAGAAAGTGATAAGGCTGGGCCATCCAATACAGATATGGTCACTATGATGCAAAACATGTCAAAACAACAGGCTATCCAACCTCCTAAGGAACCTGTTATTCAACCTAAAATCATTCCCACACAAAAGAAACCTTCCTTCACTACTTTATTCCGCCAAACTATTGAGCAATATGCTTCAAGTAAACAAAAACCTAAAACGAAACCAAATACCAATTTTCAACAATCTGGAATACATCATAATACAACTTCAAAATTCCTTCATAACACTTTTCCTACCAATAATTTACACAATAGTAACATGGCATCTAATCTTCATGTCCCTCCATCATATGCTCACAAAACCCATGTCAATGCCCTACCAAACCAATATGGGGGGCAAACTAGTAATCTGGAAGCCATGGTGAAACAGTTAGCTTCACGTATGGACCGGATAGATCCCTACCGTCCCTCGTATAATTATCGAGAGATATGTAGTCAACCTTTGGATCCCA
This sequence comes from Wollemia nobilis, assembly GCA_028583015.1. NCBI lineage: Eukaryota > Viridiplantae > Streptophyta > Pinopsida > Araucariales > Araucariaceae > Wollemia > Wollemia nobilis. Next base: position 3,215,734 of record JAQPPZ010002381.1, on the reverse strand, counting down.
TAGTTGTAGCTCAACCATACCCTAAGCATTTTCCCATGCCCATCTTGCCTATATATAAAGGAACCGAAGATCCCATAGAGCATCTTCGCATGTTTAGGATAGCATGTCATGATATATCACATGATGACTTGCTATTACTAAAAATGTTCCCAAAAAGTTTAGGTGGAATGGCATTAGAGTGGTACTATCAATTGCCCACTCATTCTTTGAGAAACTTTGAAGAAACAACTGAATCATTTGTCCATCAATTTAGTGCCTACATCGAGAGGCATGTAACCATTAAAGATTTATACAATTTAAAACAAGACAAGGATGAATGTTTTGCCGATTTCTTAGCTAGATGGAGGCAATTGACAGGAAAACTGCACTTTGTGCTACCTTATAGGGAAATGTTGGACATTTTTATCAATAATTTACAAGAACAAATATCTTATGAGCTATCAATTGCTACTTTAACTACCTTCGATCAAGCTATAGATTTAGCTCGAAGAGTAGAAGATGCCCTCATTAGGAGAGGCCAACTTAGGAAGAAGGATGATGAGAAAACATCCAGAAATCAATATAAAAACAAACAAGTTGTCGGTGATGGAGTCACTGACAACAGAAATGTTGCTAATATCAATGCAACGAAGACAACAGAAAAATTTATATTGAAACCTCCTGATAAGCCTCCTCGAGAATTTACTAGATTAAATCAACCCTTATCAACTATTTTACCTCAATTACTCGAAAGAGGTTTGATCCAATTACCAGCTATCCGGGAACTTGATCCAACTATACCCGGATACAGAGCTGACTTACACTGTGATTTCCATAGAGGACCTGGACACTCTACCAATGCTTGTAAAAGGTTGAAACATAAAATACAAGATTTGATTGATAATAATGAAATGGAAGTGCAAGCCTTCCAACCTAAACAAAACCCTCCTAATAATACTCAAAAGACCATTCCCCAAAATCAAAATCAAAATGCTAATCAAACATTAGACATATTTCAACACCCTTTACCAAGACATGGTAAAGAGGTAGCCAATCAAATCGAACATCATAATGTTCCCCCTCCTACCCGATATGTAGGAACCATTAGCGGACAATTACCTGTTCAGGATCCTCAAATATTTGACACAACCTTATCCCTGGTTACGACCAGGCCCTTACATAATTTTCAAACTTCTGATTCTAGTGATATAGAATCAGATACTGAAAGTGAAGTGGACATCACTTCAAACCAATCGAATAGTTCTGAAAATGAATCAGATCCTATTCAACCCATCACAGATGCTATGGTTCTAGAAGAACCATTTCCTAGAAGAGTTACTACTCGACCTTCTTCTAATATATTCCTTTCTAATGAACAAGCCATCAATGCTAGACCGAGACCAGTTCAACGTCTTCACTATAACATTGTAGGTACCATTGGAGTCGTCACCCGACAACAAGCTCAAAATTCTCAACAAGAACCAAATCAGAATGATGGATCAGCTCCATTCGTTTTGAAAAATCCCAATAAAGGGAATCATGCTCCTAATGTTCAACCTAAACCCCCTTACAATATTAATGAGCAATTATCCAATACTACAACTAGAATTTCCCTTTTGGATTTATTAAGATCTTCTCCCACCCATAGGGATGAGTTGATGCTTACATTAAGCCAAATGATGGTACCTCAAAACATCCAACCTGAAGCTATGGCCAATACTATCATCACTCGAGAGGTTGATTGTATTGACTTTCGGGATAAAGATATCCCACAACACAGTTTACATAAGGATAATCCCTTATACATTACTGCTCTAATTGGAGATGTAGCTATCAAACGAGTCTTGATTGATAATGGCTCATCTCTAAACATTTGCACTTTTGACTTCTACCAAAGATTTGGCTTTAGAAGTGATGAAATGAAGAAAACTGATATGATTATCAAAGCTTTCAATGACGAAACACAAGAAACATGTGGAGTTATTACCCTCCCATTGCAAGTTGGTCCTAGAACCCTAGAAACAACCGTGTTTATTGTACATTGCCCAGCATCGTACAATATACTTTTGGGTCGCCCTTGGATCAATGCGATGCGAGCGGTCCCATCAACTTTACACCAATGTGTTAAATTCGAATTTAAAAATCAGTTGGTCACTATCCATGGTGACCCTAGACCCTTTGATATGTGTGCTTTGGCAGAACCCGTTGGAGTGCAATTTTGCCCTGCTCTGTCATCCACACATCCTAGTTCTTATTTTTCATCTAAAACTGTGAAACACACACCCATAACTTCACCTATTTCCCCTCCATTAATTTCATCCTCCTATATAGATCAACAATCCTCTAAACAAATCACTCTAGAACCTCAAAAAGATCTTAAATCTACAACCAATCCTTCATGTTCTATCCCTATAATTTCAAAACCTATAGACACATCTATCATACCTTCCACATCTCAAGATATAGGGAATGATCCTTCTACATCTTATGCCCTTTCTGATGAACTTTTACCAGATTTATCCACAACCTTAATATCAGAAAAAACAAATGCTTTCATGCAAGATTCAATTCTTTTAAATAAATTGCCGCCATCTCCTCGTACTTTGGGCCTCCCACAACCTATGGGAAGTACTTACCAAGTCGGGAGTTGTGCCTTCATTTATAAAGGATATGACTGGGGAAGAATCCCTCGGAATATCAAAACTCATCATGAGGGATACGCTCGGTGTTATTTTACCAATGATTATATTAAAGCTAAACCCATGATGCTTAAAATGGGATATAAAGGGAAAGGCTTGGGACCTTTCCAAAATGGCATGAAAGAACCTTTCGAGGTAGAACCGTGGCCTGCCCACTGTGGTGTGGGCCTATTTCCTAGTAAGGGTCAACCCTTTCCTTTTGAAGATGATGATCATCTCATATGTTATCAAGATTATTTGGATAGGTGTGATGATTTGCCTCTTAAAAATCAGTCGTTTTCATGTAACATGCTATCCATAGCTTACCCTGAAATGATTGTCGACCCCGATGAAGAGTTGGAAGGAGATATCTTCCATGATGTCTCCGTTGAAGAGATGTTACACAATGGATTTTATTTTGATGGTTCTATACCAACTATAGCCCAACTTGAGGCCACTAATCCTCAAGATGAATTATCTAAATTAACCTTACAAGAATTACAAGAATTGGGTGTTTCACCCGCCCCACCTAATTTTGAAAGAGATCTACACATGGAGGTAGAAAACGTCATTAAAATTAATATTGGAACCGAGGATAATCCTCACATAATCAATATTGGATCAGAATTAAGTCAAGAAAAACAAGAACAATACATTGCATTCCTTAAAGAGTATGAAGATGTCTTCGCTTGGACATATGAAGATATGCCGGGTCTAGACCCTTCCGTAGTCATGCATCATCTAGTGGTCCATCCGGATGCTAAACCTGTTAAACAAAAACTTAGAAAAATGCATCCCAAAGTGGCTCTGCTAGTCAAAGGGGAGTTAGAAAAACTCCTGAATGTTATCTTTATACAAGCTATTGATTATGCTTGAATGGATCTCAAATGTAGTTCCAGTCACCAAGAAAGAAGCTACCAAAGTTAGGGTTTGCACAGATTTTAGAGATATTAACGCTGCATGCCCTAAAGATGACTTTCCTCTTCCAAACATGGATCAAATCATTGACTTTACTATCGGGAGTGGGATGATGTCCTTAATGGATGGATTCTCCGGTTATAATCAGATCAGGATAGCTCCTGAAGATCAGGCTAAAACAACCTTTATTACCCCCTGGGGTACCTTTTGTTGGAAAGTGATGCCATTTGGCTTAAAGAACGCAGGTGCAACTTATCAACGAGCTATGACCTATATTTTTCATGATATGATGCATGATATCCTACATGATTATGTAGATGATATTATAGCTCGCTCTATTATTGAAGATAATCATTTAGATGATTTGAGAAAAGTTTTTAATCGATTACGAGAATATCTTATTCGATTAAATCCAGAAAAATGCATATTCGGAGTTAAGTCCGGTAAACTATTAGGGGTTTTAGTTTCTTTACGTGGTATTGAAATCGACCCTCTCAAGATTGCGGCTATCACTGATATGCCCGCACCTACTAATATATCTGAGTTACGAAGTTTACAAGGTAAACTTCAAGCTATCCGTCGCTTCATCGATAAGCTGGCGGACAAAACCGGTCCCTTTCTTAAACTCCTTAAGAAGGATGTCCCTTTTAATTGGGACACCGAATGTAGAGAAGCTTTTGAACTTCTCAAACAATACCTCCTTAATCCACCTGTGCTTTCACCACCTAAACCTGATCGCCCATTTCTCCTATATATTTCAGCTTCAGATTCTACCTTAGGAGCTATGTTAGCTCAACTTGATGATGAAAAGAGAGAACGTGCTAATTATTATATTAGCCGAACCTTCATCAGTTATGAAACCCGCTATACAACATTAGAGAAACTATGTCTAGCAGTCATGTTTGCTACGCAAAAATTATGACATTATATGCTTAGTCAAAAAACTTATGTCATTGCTAAATACGATCCCTTAAGGTATCTCATGAGTCGACCTTATTTATCGGGTCGCACAGCCAAGTGGGTTCTTGCTCTAAGCGAGTTTGATCTCACATTCATAGGACAAAAGTCTGTTAAGGGTCAAATCATAGCAGATCAATTAGTCGCTGCACCCTTAGAGTCTACCCATCCCCTCATCATCGAGTTTCTGGATGAATGCCTTCAATTAGAGGCAGACCATATTGAACAATGGTCCTTATACTTTGATGGAGCCCGATGCATGAGTGGGGCTGGTGCGGGTATTATTTTAATATCCCCGCAAAAACATCTTATTCCTCTGTCCTTCAAATTGACATTTGCTTGCACCAACAATACTGCTGAGTATGAAGCTCTAATCCTTGGATTACGAGCTGCCTTGGCGCTAAAAATTAAACATCTTTTAGTTTTTGGTGATTCTCAACTGGTTATAAACCAAATTAATGAAGTTTATCAGACTAGAGATGATAAACTATGCCCATATAAGGCCTATGTTTTACAATTAATGTCTCTATTTGATCAAGTTACCTTGGAAGCTATTCCTCGAACTAGCAACCGTGCAACTGATGCTATGGCCGTAACTGCATCTCTCCTGCCCTTGGAGTTAGATGACGAATATGCCACTATCATTATTCGTCGACTCCAGGAACCCGCTTCAAATAAATCATGCTTAGAGCCTTTGGATGTGTTTCTAATCAATGAAACTACTCCTGAACCTTGGTATATGGACATATTTGATTTTCTCCAAAATGGGACTTTCCCTGCCAATTCTAATAGAAACCAACGTCGGTTATTACGTAGACGAGCAAGTCGATTTGTAATAATTGGCAATACTTTATATAGGAGATCTTTTGAAGGTATCCTATTAAGATGTTTAAACTTAGAAGAGTCTAAATCAGCCTTGAGTGAAGCCCACGATGGATCTTGTGGAGGACACTTTAGTGGTAGTGTCATTGCTAAAAAGCTCCTTCGGATAGGATACTTTTGGCCTACCATGGAAACGGATGCACATGAGTATGTGCGCCATTGCGACAAGTGCCAAAAACATGCTGACCTTGTCCATGCGCCTGCACAAGAGCTGCAAGCTATTTCATCTCCTTGGCCCTTTTCTAAATGGGGCTTAGATATTATTGGCAAAATCAATCTTGTGTCATCTGATGGACACAAGTTCATCATAACCGCCACTGAGTATTTCATGAAGTGGGTTGAAGCTATGCCTTTAGCTTCCTGCACTGGCACACAAGTCTCTAAATTTATTTTTAATCAAATCATTTGTAGGTTCGGAATTCTTGCAAATCTCATCTCTGACAATGGAACTTGTTTCAAAAATAAAGATGTTAAAAAATTATGCCAAAAATATAAGATTCAACATCGCTGGTCCACTCCCTATTATCCTCAGGGTAATGGTCAAGCAGAAGCATCTAACAAAACCTTAATCAAAATTCTCAAAATATTGGTCAATAAAATCGGTCGTGATTGGCACATTCAATTATATCCAACCTTGTGGGCCTATCGAACTAGTGTTCGAACCCCCACGGGAACTTCACCATTTGTTTTGGTTTATGGTGCTAAAGCAGTTTTTCCCTTTGAATTAGAAGTTCCTTCTTTGGCTCTACTACTTCAAGATACCGAAGTAGGAGATGAATATCGAGTCGGTAGACTCAGCCAACTGGAACTCCTAGATGAAAAATGCATCAATGCTTTGGAGCATCTCCGTGCCTACCAAAACAAGCTTAAAAGATCATATGCTAAAAAAGTTCGTCATCGATCCTTTGAGATCGGCGACCTTGTTTTAAAAGAAAACCAAAAAAATACAAATGCAACTAAGGACCTTAAAGGTAAATTTGAGCCCAACTGGCTTGGACCATACATTATTACTCGCTAAATTTGAATCAGGAGCATACAAATTATCTACCTTAGATGGTAAAGAACTTAAAGAACCCATGAATATTTTGCATCTTAAACGTTACTATGTATAAATTTGGTCATTTCATCCTTGTATATATTTGTTTCAAAATCACTATCTTGTATTTCTTTCAAATTTATAAATTCAAAAACACCAAAAACATTCATAATCATCAAAATCTTCAAAACTATTTGTTGCATTTATTTATGGCACTTGTTAAATTTTTTGTTCAAAAACAAAAATAAAACCAAAAAACAAAATAATAATAAAAATATAAAAACAACAATATGCTTGACTCTTTCGAAACCAAAACAATATAAAGAAGAAAGAGAGAGTCAACATTCTCAAAACTTCTCAAAAAGTATTTATATATATTTTCTTACAAATATTGCAGTTATATGTTTCAAATTATTTTGGATAAATTAGCATTTATTTGGAATCCCTCACTTGCACACTCACAAAAATAAATATCTTGATTTTATCTGGCATGATTACTAATCTCTCTTATATCAAAGTCCACAAAATTCAATTAAATAAAGTTTGAGCATAGAGAATTGATCTTGTTATTTACTTAAACCAAGCACATCTTTTCACAATAAAATGATTATATTTGTAATTTCCATGTTTTGCTACATAGTAGAAGTGATTTCTTGAGCGAAAAGTTTCCCCTGCTATCCTATCATGCACATGGTCTAGAATCTTTGAGAATTGGCAAAAGGACAAGCTCACCCCTACCCAGAATAAAAATCCCTTGCTCTACAGCTAATCCGAGCAAGTATCCCTAGCAAAGAAAAAGAAAAGAAAAGTTCAAGAAAAAAAAGAGAAAAGAAAAATGTTATTTTATATCATTACAACAATATTTCAAGCACTATCTCAAAAATCAAGCAAAAAAATACAAAAAGAAAAAGAAGCAAAGTTCAAAAGAAAAGCAAAAGAAAGCGAAAGCAAGAAAGCAATAAAATCCCTTTCCCTACCCTTTGAAAAGAAAAGAAGGGTTGATGAGCTTGAATCCCTGGAATTCTCAATTATTCGAAAACTGTGAGGTAAGCCCCATAACAGGTGGTTTGTGCCCAACCTGCTTGGCCTTGGGTAACTCCTAGCGTGGTGATATGTCCGTCACATTAGCGACCTTCTTTTGTACAGACCTATGTCCGCTTATGGATTAGCTAGCTCTTGATAATCCGACCTACATAGTAGTCTAGTATGGTTATATGCATCTACATCATGGTTAATGAACACTTATTTGGTTTCTTCAAATCACTTGTATCATATTATCTTGCTCAAAACTGGTAAATGCACAAAGCAATTGCACACACATTTGTATTTGAGAGATTTTGTGTATCATTATGATAAATCAAGATCGGAAATGAATTCACATATGCACATGGGATTCCTTATAAATCTAACTTTTGTCTTCAAAATACTTTGAAATATTCTTTTTGCAACTTGTTTGGAATAATTCAAGTACAATTGTTTAGCATAAAGACAACTATATAATAGAAAAATCAAAAATTTCTTTCAAAAATATACAATCAAAACATATATATCTTGTTGACTTTCGCGACGATGGTATAGTTCCAAAACCAAAATTGGAATTTTATGCCTAGCGCAAGTCCTCATCTTCATATTTTTGTTTATTAAAAATCAACCATGCAATAAAACTATCTATTTTTCTTGATTTTCGCGATGATGGTATAAGTCTATACCTACATATTCTATGCCTAGCGCAAATCATTGTAACAATTTTTATTCCCCATTTATTTAAAAATCATGAAAACCATATGACTTAATTCATTATGTTACACAAATTATGCTTTTAAAAAGCATACACATTTTCATTATTTCATGTCATTATGTCAACCTTCAATTTTGCAATGATGGTATAATTCCTAAGGAATTATTCAAACATTTTTATCACACTTAGGAATTTATACCTAGCAAAAATCATTATTTCATGCATACTATTTTTATGAAAATCTGAAAAACAAACCATCATCATCATCATTTGCACCATTGCACCAAAGTCTTAAGACAGTCTCTTAAGCACTCTTTTACTTTTAACAATATTTCTATAATTGGGATTAGCTTGACGACCGAGTGAGCAACGACTCCATGAAATGGTCTATAATAGCGACAATGTCCTTTGAAATTATTGTTAGAAGTCTCTTTTTATTTTTTACCACATCACATTACAAACAACCAATTTGTTACATCAGATTATTTCATTTAAAATATTACCGCATGACATCAAAATTATAAATTTTCAAAATGACATAATTTCATGAATCCTCAATCCAATTATCAAATCAATCAATCAAACATAAAAGCATCATAAACATACACATAACACAAGTCATATGATCAAAACTATATCATCTCATATATATATCAACAATATATATACATCATCAAAATTGGATTGGTATGCCACAATCTGTACCTCGGCATACTCAATCCTCTATCAACAAAATAATAAACCTACATATCAATATGTACAGTGTAATGCAGTCCTCTAGCCTCGAGAGCCCCTCGAGCTCTCAGCCTCATCTCCTCCCCCACCCTGAGGTGGACGAGGTGGCCCCATCGTAGTATGAGTAGTACTGTGAGTCCTAGTCCTCGATCGGGACGAAGTCCTCGACGACCTAATCTTGATAGGCTCTACGATGTTAGCTGGCAGGGGTAGTCTATCCTCCTCTGGCACCATCTGATAGTACAAAGTCTGGTAGAAAGTAATTTGGGCAATAGCCCGTGTCAGCTCCCCAGTGCTCGCCCCTCCGCCCCATGCCCTGAGGCATGCAATCTCGTCTCTGAGCTATGTAACCTCAGCTCGGTGGCATGCAGCCTCATCCTGTAGTGTCTACACCTATGCCTAGAGATGGATCTCTCTCCACTCAAAGAGTAGCTATCTCACTACTCTCCCCTATGTCAACACCCTTGCCCTTATCGAGCGATGGTGGCCTCTCTCTCTATGGAGAAGGGGGTCTCGCCTCCCTCCTCTCCCTCTGTCATGGCCTCTCCTGTGCCTGTGGCCTCCTCAGCTCTCTCCCACCGTGACCCTGGGCCGCCTCCATAGCCGCCTGGCACCGCCTCCCTATCCGACGCACAACTACGTGTATCGGACCCTGAGCCCTCATCATCCGAGGAGGGCGGATGCCTACGTACCAAGCATCGTAGCCATCTGCTACCCCTACATCATCCCCATCCACTGGCTGAATGGGGGCATCGTCCGAGTCCTGACTCCAGAAGCGCTGCATGTCTGGAGCCCCGCTCACTGTGGTGTTATCCCAGACAATCCGAGAAAACTCATAATCCCTGAGAGATGGGATCCCTTGCTGTAGACCGAACTATCACAAAACTCGGTCATAGCGGTGGAGCTCCACCTCTCCCCTCTCCATCCGTAGCCAAAACTCGCCTAACGCGAGCTAACTCCTGTCCATCCTCGGCCCACCCTGGATGCTCCCTCCATGGCCTCCAGGTGATCTGGTCCGGGACTAGGTCATCTAGCAGTCTCCGGGACATCGAAAGGTCGATCCACCGCTGTGACCCTCTTCGGAGCCACCAGTAGAAGACTCGGGGCCTCTCCCCATCAATCCCTATTAGAGGAAGCCCTACCGGCCTCCGCACTGCAATGTGCTCCCAGCACCAAACCTGTAGGAGCGATGTCATCACCAGACATCGGCCGCCCTTGTACACGACCCCATACAGGATCCTGTACAATCGGCATAGCACATAGCTGCCCCAAGAGAACCTGTACCCATGGTCCCGCATGTCGTAGATCACATCTGCCAGCATCCATGGCACCCTACACCCGCTCTGGTGGCACAGCAGAAGTCCACCAACCACTCCAGCTAGAACCCGTGTGAGTCTAGATGCCCCAGGCATCTGACGCAGTGCCTCGATATTAACTCCGCCCTTCTCCAGGGTGAAGCTCGGGTCACCACACAATCGTCCCATAGCATGGCCCCGATTGGCCGTAGGAGTGATCAATCATCCTTGTATGGGGATTCTTAGAATCCTCCATACATCCTCCAAAGTGGGAGTCATCTCCCCTGTAGGTAGCCAAAAACATGAAGAACCCGGATACCATCTCTCTGCTAGGGCTGTCAGTAGCCCCATATCTGTAGACACTTGTGGCATCTCTGCCACATGCTGTAAGCCGGCCTGTGCCAGCTGATCCCGCTCTACCTGTGTAAGAGCGGCCAAGTCATCTCTCAAACCTCCATACTTCCATTCCCTGCTCTTTAGCAAACCTCTCTGCAACATAAACAACAAAACAACAAACAATCATTAATAAACAATTCAAGTATTTAAAAATGCAAGTAAAATAAGTTCAATTTTATGCAATTGATGATATCGTCCACTATTGGACGATATCGTCCCAAATTTGAGCATAATCGTCTCCGATTTCGCAAGCCGAAATCGTCCCTAATTTGACGAAATCGTCCCCCTTTCGTCGATTTCGCCCTTAGACGAAATTGACGAAATTGAGACGATTTCATCCCGACGACGTCGACGGCCCAAAAATGGCCGCGATGCTCAAAATTCATCTAAAATTCACCTAAAAAGCATGTAAAATCAAATTAAAGCATTCTAAGCTAAGTCTAGACTCTTACCCGTAGCCCGCGTCGGACCTCCGTTGATCTGTGCGTCGTCTCCACCATTTTTGCTTCCCGAGCTCTAAAACCAGTAAAAATGAACAAAAAATGAATTAGGGTTTTACCCTATTTTTCTTAATTTTATTCAAAAATAATTTTGCTTTTCCGCGTTTTTACCTCAAACGTTCGATTTGGGTAAAAACACGGAGGGGGCACCATAGTAAGTTGTCGTACGATTCGACCAAGAATCGTCGCCTAAAAATGGGAATAATTTTTGCTTTCTCGTAGATCGAGAAGAACTCATCTTTAACGCATTTTCTTCGAAAAATTCGCTAAAGAGGGGGCAAAATGTAGCACCCTAAAATTGGCGCAGTGAAATTGTAATAATTACATTCATCCTAGTAAATAATTTAAATTCAAATTTTAACCTCCCAAACCGCCCGTTAACCGTCGGGTAATCCGTTTCCCCCTTTTTCGCACCATTTTTAGAGGTTGTTTTGACCGTTTGACGATATCGTCGCCGATCAGACGATATCGCCCCAGATCCGACGATTTCGTCCGGGCTAGGACGTCCAGACGATCTTGTCCCAAAACTGATTTTGCACAATTAGCTTCTGTTCCAACGGGTCTCTAATCCGGCAAAAGCGTGTCTGCGCCGTTAGGGACCCTCCCCCGTTGGAGATCTCCCAAATAGGGATGATCTCCAACCTCCTAACTACTCCCCTAAGCCTATTTAATCCTTAGGACCTTCCCTTCCCAACCCCTGGCTGAATTTCCCTATAACTTGATTTTGCGTGCATTAGAATACCTAGAGCATCATTTTGCATTTGTTATTTTGAAGTTTTCTTGCAGGGACCTCATTGATTTTCAGTCGGAGCAAGCTCAGATCATCGCAGACGATCTCGTTCAAATCTCGGACGATCCTGTCACAATTCGAGATGATTTCATTGCTTCCAGACGATTTCGACTGCAATCTACATTGGGGGCAATCAGTGCCCAGAGTTTGCGCTTTCTCTTATACCTTTTGTTGTTTTATTCTGCATTTAAGTTAGTTTTTTCCTTATTTCTTACTATTTTGCATTTGGAGTTCACCCATATAGCTTAGGTTGCATGATAAGATCATAATTTCTCATTAGAATATCATAATTTGTTTGAATTTCTATTCATAACTATTGTTTAGTATTCATATTGTCATTTTGTGTTGTTTCCCTCTATTATCACAGTGGCATTCTTTGTATTTTGCATCTATTTTTCTGTTTGCAGGTCTCGACGAATTCTTCGACGAATTCGTCGGATCTCAGACGATCTTGTCTGATCTCAGATGATCTTGTCAAATCAGAGGCGATCCCGATCGCTTCAAACATCAGAATCTCCATCAGACATCCGGATCGGGTATTCTTCTTATTCTTCTTTTATTTCTCTATTTTTTGTCTTAATTTTGTTTTCTGTATTCATTAAATCTGCACTTTCATATAGATTAATTTAGATTCATTTGGCCAAACCTAGGATATGAATGCTTAAGGCTAAAAATGAACACATAAAAACACATTCCAAACCTAGGCGTGGAAACTGCCATTAAATGTTTCCTGGTGAACCCACCATCCATCGAAAAATCACCAATATACACCTCCCTTGAGAGGCGGGACCTTCGCAAGTCCTCTCAGTCCGAGGTACCGCGACATCCTTTTCCCATCCTCCTTCCGGGCACGGATCCTATAGCCTCAAGGTAAGGATGCGAAAAATTTGGAGCGATACACTATTCAAATCATTATTATGCCATGAGCATCTCGATGTCTTGCGTAAAGTCCTTGATTGTCTTATTGAGCATAATGTGAAGATCGAACCCTAAGAAGTGCATCTTTGACATAACACTAGAAACTCTTGGGCTTCATAGTCTTCAAAAGAAGCATAAAAGTGGATCCCAACAAATTCAAGGTAATCCTCAAGATGCCTCCCCAACTACCATCAAGCAACTATGAAGCCTATAGGGTAAGGTTGCATCCATCAAGTACTTCATAGCATAATTATTGAACAAATGCCGATCCATGAACAAACTACTACATAAGGGGGTCGCATTCCATTGGGATGATGAGTGTCAAGCTACCTTTGATGCAATAAAACAATATTTGGCTATGTTGCCAGTATTGGCTCCACCCCAACTAGGAGTGTCGTTCTGCTTGTACATATCAGCCATTGAGATTGCATTAGGTGTCATGTTGACCCAAAAAAATTAATTGCATAAGGAACAAGCTACTTACTACCTTAGTTGCACCTTTATCAGTTATGAAATCAAATACGTATATGTTGAAAGCTATTTATAGCGATGATTTTAACCACCAAGAAGCTACACCATTACATGCTTATTCATACCATGTATGTTGTATCAAAATATAATCCATTGTGATACATGATGAGTCATACTTATCACAATAGTCACACGGTGAAATGGATCATGTTGTTGATGGAGTTTGACCTAGAATTTATCGGAAAAAAATCAATTAAAGGTCAGGTCATCGTCTATCAACTCGTAGAGGCTCCTCCCCAGGATGATCGGCCTCTTAGTATGGAGCTACCCAACGATGGAGTCTTCCACATTTCAAAATCACCTGATTATGAAATATGGAATATGGAGTCTTCCACATTTTAGAATCACCTGATTTTGATGAGCTTGAGTCATAGGCCGATATGACTCTATTCTTTGATGGCTCCAAATGCGAGCAAGGGGTGGCATGGGAATTGTGTTTTCACACCTCAAGGGGCTCCTATACCCCTGTATTTCAAACTTGATTTCCCGTATACCAACAACAATGCTAAGTATGAATCCTTGCTCATAGGCCTTCAAGTGGTTGTCACCATGAAAATAACCAAGCTCAATATTTTTGGTGACTCCTTGCTCATCGTAAACCAGGTCAAAGGGATTTTCCAATGCAAGTGTCCAGTTCTACAAGCCTATAAATCCCTTATGGAGAAACTTATGGTGAAGTTTGAATGGTATGATATCGAGGCACTCCCTTGATCATCTAATCATTTTGTGGATACAATGGCCTCTTTAGGGTTCTTGATCCCGTAGAACCCTACTGATGAGATGACAACCATTTAGGTCAAAATACTATCATAATCTGTAATTGAGTGTGAGAACACTCAAGCCATGCTAGAAGTCCACATGATTCAGATTGAACCTCATCAAGATAAGTTCTCATAAATTCATGAGCGCTTGAATCATACCACTTGGGGGACTCTATTCCCTCAAACTCCTTTTGATAGCAGTACAATGTTATTCTTATAAGTACTTTTCCAATCAAAATTTTCTTAGGATTAACTTCAAAAGGGGCAGGAAATTCATGCAATTGAGGCTTCCTCACATCATTTTTGGTCTACCCAAATCAAGGATTACCTAAAGCTTGGTAATATCCCTTCTAGGTTGTCGCATGCCACCAAAAGGATATTTAAACAAAAAGTAACAAGTATGTCTTACTAGGAGATATTTTGTACCATCGAAGCTATGAAGGTATCCTCCTTCGTTGCTTAGATCATCAAGAGTTAGTTTGGGCAATCACCCAAGCACACGACGGTACATGTGGTGGCCATTTCAATGGCATGGCCATCACAAAGCACATTCTTCACATGGGCTATTATTGGCCAACCTTAGAGTGATATTGTTGCGCTTATGTTAAGAAGTGCATAAAATATCAACACCATGCTAACCTGACACACGTACCTTCTCAGGCCTTACAACCGATTCAATTGGCTTGGACATTCTCGCAATGGGGGTTTTATTTAATAGATAAAATTTCACCTACCTCCTTAGGCCATCACACATTCATAATTATGGCTATCGAGTATTTTACAAAATGGGTGGAAGCAATTCCCCTTACCACTATGATTGGACCCCACATCATGGAGTTCATATTGCATAATATAATTTATCATTTTGGTATTCCATCCAAGATAATTTTAGATAATGGTACATCATTCAAGAACAAATATGTGTGTGCTTCTACATCAAAGTGTAATATTCAACATAGTTTTCAACATCCTATTATCCACAAGCAAATGCGCAAGTAGAGCTATCAAACAAAATATTGATTTCCATTTTGAATAAAATGGCTAAATAGAATCACACCAATTGGCACACACAAATACCCCTTGCTCTATGGGCCTACTACACTAGTATTCAAACGCCCACTAGGGAAACTCCATTTTCACTAGTGTATGGTGCTGAGGCAGTCATGCCTCTAGAGATAGAAATCCCATCGATGTGCATATCCATGATGACACTGCACGATAGGCTTACTTAGACCAACTTACGTTGCTTGATGAACAATGCGTCTATGCTCTTGAACACTTGTGTGTTTATCAAGAGCGACTTAAGAGAGCCTATAACATGAAAGTCCATCTTAGAGACTTTTAAGTTGGTGACCTTGTTCTGAAAGAGAACTAGAAAAATTCTAATTTGTCATCCCATCTACGGGACAAGTTTACGATAAAATGGTTAGGTCCTTTCATCATCACTAGTCAAATCGGATACAAAAATTACCACCTAGCCTCCCTTGAAGGAATCTAGGATCCTAAACCCTTGAAAATCCTTCATATGTGGCCTTTCCATACCTAGAACATTATGGTTCACCCCAAAATGCTCCAAGGATTTCTACAAACCGCTTGGTCAACCCAAAACTCTCTTAGGTGATCTATGACCATCTAGGCCATCCCTAAATGCTCCAAGGGTATCTAAAAACCACTTGGTCAACCCAAAACTCTCCTAGGTGGTTTATGGTCATCTAGATCACCCAAAATGCTCCAAGGGTATCTACAAACTGCTTGGTCAACCCACAACACTCCTAAGTGGTCTATGACCATCTTGGTCACCCAAAAATGCTCCAAGGGTATCTACAAACCACTTGGTCAACCCAAAATACTCCAAGGTGGTCTATGATCATCTAGGTCACCCCAAAATGCTCCAAGAGTATCTACAAATTGCTTGGTCAACCCAAAATGCTCCTAGGTGGTCTATGACTATCTAGGTCCCCCCAAAACGCTCCAAGGATTTCTACAAACCGCTTGGACAAACCCAAAAACCCAAAAGGTATCTATAAACTCTTTGGTCACCCAAAATGCCCCCATGGCCTCCAATAAGACGGTTGGTCACATGTACATACATATAGATCAATAAAAACCCAAAAATATGATCAAAACATCAAAAATACAAAAATATTGCATCACATCACGTTACATCCCATTGCATTTTACAATCACTTGCATTAGGCATACTCATCATTGCACCTTGTATTTTTAGAGTTGCGCATATGTGTCTAACCACCAAGATTGTATACTATTCATCACTCAAACATAAAGGTTATCCAAATTGCCATCCACATCATTCCATATGTCACCTATCATATCCACTTACATTTTCCACTGGTCATAGTAGTGTTTGTTTCCCTTCACCTAGTCATTTTTTCTAGAAGGTGTCTTTAGGGTTTTTAGTCACTCAACCATCTCTAGTTTTCTTTTCATATTTTGTAGAAAGCTATCCTGGTTTTTAGAAGGTAGATTCTTGCTTTGATTGTACCTTGTATACATCAAAATGCCAACACATTCCACACTAATAAATCCAAGTTTTTCACAAGGAAAGATGAAACCTACAAAGTGGTCTAGGTTACATCAAGTGAAAAGTTTATCTTGCTCACCCCCCTATACGAATGGTTCAAAAATGTTGAGAATTGACAAAAGGACAAGCTCCTCCTTACCCAATTCCCCAAAATAAATAGTGGTTTTCACCACTATAAATAAGCAAATTCCCAAAAGGCAAAAATCAAAAGCAAAATAATCAGTGATTTTCATCACTAAACAAATCCCTTTCTCAAAGAAAACAAAATACAAAATAAACAGTGATTTTCATCACTATGTATGAGCAAGTTTCCCAAAGCAAATAAAATAAAAAAATAAAATACTAAACTTGAATCTTTGGAATTCTTAGCATTTGAAAAAAACCATAAGGTGACCCTCATTACAAGTTCGATGGCATAAAGCTTGCCTAGCAATGGTGGTATCCTTATGCATGACGATATGTATGTCGCATTAGCTTCTTGCGTATGTACAAACCAATGTTTACATGTGGATGAGCTAGCTTTTAGTAGCCTGTACTACCTAGTGGTCTAATTCAACTACGTACAAAACCTAGAATCGTGCTACTCATAGGATGATCTTCAGTACAGATGGTATATGTTAATCATGTTTGGCATTGGGGTAACCTTATGCTTATCACAACTCACTTGCACACACAGGGATATTGAGTATCTTGGTCATCCTAGTAGATTCTTACCTTTTCAAAAAGTCTTGAATGGTTAGTATATAATTTTTGACTAGTTAAATGGAGTGTTTGAGTCTCATGAAAACCTCAAGGACATCCTATAACATCCTATTATTCATTTCATTCTCCATTCACAAGTATATCATTTTACATCATCACAAATCCATTACACAGTCTCATGATAAAATTAAATATGAATCAATGAATTCTATACAATCTATAGTGCTAACATAGTGTGCCAAATAATTATACATATTTCATCATGCAAGTCAATCAATCATCCATTTCATTAGGCATCCATACATATCCATATCATCAACAACATCAAATTACAAAAACATATGCATACATGATAAAACATCCATCACAATATCATAAAGTCAATAGATACATTGCATACATCTCATAGATACATTACATACATCCCATAAAGTAGTAATAAAACACATGATGATAAAACAACTCATATATATATGGAATAAAAAGATACATCATAATCCTTGAACTGCTTGTAGACTACAATAAAGTGGGTCCTCAGACCTCACACTTCCAAAAATCTAAAAATAAAAAGTTTCATCAGAGTCTCAATAACCATGGTCATGTAGGACCAGTACTATGACTCTCACTCCCACCAGCAGGATGAGTCCACTGAGAACTCTCTGCTCTGCTACCACTTTCCCTATCTACCCTCTGTATAGAGCCTGATGCCTCCATCCTCATCGACGACTATCTTGTCCCACTCCACTGACTCTAGTGTGACCCACTAGCAGATGGATAGTCTGGTAAGCACCCCCTAAGGTGCACTATCTCATCCTCCAAATCATTAGTGTAGGTGTTCTCCTGTCGATATCACACCTAGTAGGTCTCCACTAAGGATTGGAGCTGTACCACCTCCTCCTGTAGCCTGGCTATCTTACCACTACTAGGTCCCTCCTATCTAGGGCTCTGAGATCTCAATTATACCCACAAAACCACTATATCTGCCTGGGTGTCCTATGCCTATATTTGAAGGAGATCTCTCTCCCACTTGACCCTACTTAGCTCCTCTTGTAACTCATATTTTTCTCACCTCGTGTGATCTACTGTTCCTACACCCCCTAATACTTTGTGTCATCCTCCTCAAAACCATCCTGATCTCCCAAGTCAAGGAGTTCCACCTGATCATCTACCATGTGGTGAAGCCCATGTCACTTGCTCGCCTCTACTTGGCCCTCAGCAAGAGCATCTTGTTGAGCCTCCTCTGCTATCCCTACCACATCACCCCGTAGGGAACCCTCGCCCTACCATTGGTGCATCACCCACCATGAGTCATACTCCTATGTAGTCCCAACATCATCCACGTTAGGAATGTCTACTATAGGATCCGCCTCCTCCCTCATTGCCTCCACTATAAGCCAAATCAGTGTCCTCTCATCCCCGTAGCGCTGATAGACCACTGGCTCACTAGGAAACCCATGACATAGCCCAAACTACCACATGACCTAAGCATACATAAAGTGCTCCCACCTTGTCCCATGTTTCCCAACCAGCCACCTACCTCACCTCACCCTATGGAGTTGTACCCTAGCATCAAACCATGTTGGACAATCTCTATAAGGTCTCCACAACACCTATGATACCATGAGTTATGAAAAGGACTTTTCATAGTGGTCCATATCACTTAAAAAGTGATGAATCTACACTACCTCATGAGCCAGCTACCATAGGATCCCATATCCTATCTCCCTATCTGCTAGCTGCACCCGGTTCATCCATGATAATCCTTGTGGTTGATCCATAGCTATGTACTGCCACCCCAACACTGTAGTAGAAAACTGCATTCCAAGCCCTTCTGCCTACATGAGTGGATATTTAATAGCTCATTGTACAACTAAACTAGTAGTGTAGTGCCCCACGCCATCACTAGCAGTTGCACCATAGTGCACTCCACCAAAGCAAACACTAGCTCCAACTGGTTCTAGGGAAACCTGGCTTTTAATGATTCTGGCAGTAGCATATTGGAGATTAATGTTATTATAAAAGCATACCTAGTTCCCAATACCCTCACCTCATACCAAAACCCCACCAGTATCCCTTTTCTAAAGTAGTCTCATACTGCCACATCTGAGTCCTCGCCAAAGTATCTCTCCATCACTATGTCTCTAAGGTAATGGTGCGTAGAGACAATCAATCATCCATTTATCAAAATATGCAAAATTTGATAGATATCCTCAAGCATCACCATCATCTACCCTATTGGAAACTGGAAGGTGTTAGTGGCACGGGTCCCATAAGTCAATTAGTGCATTCAAATAAGCACAATCACCCACCATGGGCTCTAACCATGTCACATGCGTTAATTCAATGGCATCAAGTCATTCCCATTACCCCTCTATCAATTCATATCTAGTGGACTCAAAGAGATTCAAAACTTGATACCAACTCTTCACCACCTGATAGAGGTAAGCAAGTCAATAAAAAGCATCCACCATGCTTCAAAATGGCCTCAAAATGGCCTAAAAACACCCAAAAAGACCTTTTTTCAAGGCCAGTTTGTGGTCGTTCTGCCCAAGTATGGCCCCCAAATATGTGACCATCCCACATAGGGATGGCCCCTAATTATACCAACCTTATCGTCCCACCCAGGGACGACCCCCAAATGGGCTAAAACTGGCCTTCTAGGCCACCAAAATTAGTCAAAAAAATGCAAAATTTGACAAAGAATAGACAATATAATTGCACAAAAACATAAATAAAAGCATAAAACATGGTATAATGTCACTAATTAGGTTCAATTTCCTTAAATTTAGTGCACTATGTCTAACAATCAAAAAAATAAAATAAAAGCAATAATTTCACTCCTAATACTAGCAAAATGTAGTAATAAAGTCAGTTCATACCCATCTCGCACCAGCTCCACCATTGGATGAGTATACATGCTGGATAATGGTGACTGTAGTATGATTTTTATAGCACTCTATTGCATAGAATCACTCTCCTCCTTCTCACCTCTCAAATTGCCAAGCTAAACATGCACAAATGAGCTTAAATCCCATAGTTTTGGCTTATATAGGTCTACAAAGGGCACCACCATACCAGGGTGAGATGATAATCTAATTGGCTAACTATACCACCCTAGTACTATCATAAAATGTGCCACCATACCACCCTGGGATGGCCACCAAAATATTACCTTAAAACAACTCAAAAAATATACCAAAATGGTCCAAAACCCACCAAAAACATCTCAAATTTGATCAAAATTTTACATGGATCAATATGCAACTAAATTGCTCCTAGATGAATGTAAAGGTCCAATATAGCCAGAACACCCCACGGGAATGAGGTTTTTCAGTCCTTTCTGCCATGGAACATCAACAAAATCCTCTCAAACTTGCTCTATTTTTCAATGGGTCAAACTGAAGGGAACCCTAAAAAAGTCATATGGGTCAAGTGACTCATCACTTTTCTCACTGGTCATTCCCTCATCGACTTGTATCTTGAGGGGGTATTCATGCTTAACAAATTCATAAGCAAAATCAACATTCACACACTCAATCATGCAAATTGTGTTTGTTCAATGAATCATTGACAAAGACAATCACGCCCCTGCTTGGGGTGGCAAACAAGCACAAATTTTAATTAAAATAAATTCTTGGAATTATAGAATCATCTTTATGACTAAAAAATATCCAAGATCAAGTCAACCTTACTGGAAAGGTTAGACTTGAAGCAAGTTCCTTAGCTCTTCAGAAGCAAGGATTTAAGAACGCATGCTCTTTCCATGATTGGGGCATAAAAATTTGGTTAGGTTATTAAAAAACCTTAATTATTTAATATTTTAGTCATCTATTTTTGCTCAACGCTATACTACACACAACACATCTAAAAAAAGGATATCTATAGACACTAAATTAACATAAATCTGATTAGATTACCAAAGCAAGGTCTAATTGACACCATATGACCCCCTTGGGCAACCCTCAGAGGTTTAATAGTGGTCCTAACCACTTTTTGGAGCTTTTACCCCACTTTTGGGAAGTTTTGGGGCATGTAGGCATGGTCGTCCCACCTAGGGACGACCACAGTTCATGGTCATCCCACCTAGGGATGGCCATGTGTGGCCATCCCTGGGTGGGACGACCATGAACTTTGACCCCAAAAAAAGTCAAAGTATAGATAAATGGCTCCCAGGGATTGCCATTTAGCCCACCTATTTGAAGAACACAAGCTTATACTGAGAGGGGGGTGAACAGTATAAGACCACTTTTTACTTTTCTTTCCCAAAAAATATTATGCAATATATCAGTGGCAACATCACTAGTATTAATTAAAGTAATGCATAAATAACCACACATAATAGAGACACCAATTTAATGTGGTTCACCCAATGTGGGCTACTCTACAGAGAAATTATTTCACTAATATTTTCTCAATAAATATCTTTGGGAATCCTTGCTTATTATAATGTTTATGAACCTTTATCCAAAGGAGACACTAATCCCATACTCTAGTTTGTGGATCTCTATCCACAGGAGACACCAATATCCTTAGTTTGTTTATGGATATATATCCATAGGAGAACTCCTTTCTCCTCTACACTGGTTGGTGATCTTCAAGAATAACTGTTACCTCCACTATACTGGCTATTGGATCTCTATCCATTGAAGACTCATGCCCTCACTCAGAAGACCTAGCTAATGGATCTCTATCTAATGGAAATCTATCCACTGGAGACTATTGTCCTCTATACTCTGTCACCTCCAAAGCTTGCTCTCAACTTTATCTTAAATCTGCACTAAACACAATCCTTTGGTCTAGTACAAATTTGCTCAAAATATATCCTCAAATATGCACTAAACACAGTCCTTCGATCTAGCACAAATCTGCTCAATCTTCATCCTCAAATATACACTAAACACAGTCCTTCGGTCTAGCACAAATTTACTCAATCTATGTCTTTGGTCTGGCACAAACCTATCCTTAAATTTGTACCAAACTCTGTCCTCAATTCTATCTCAAGCCTTAGCACAAAAATTGACTCAGTCACAAATCAACTCTGCTAGATCTACCCCAAACCTTAACTCAAGGTTTGAATAAATCAAACAATCAACTCTGCTCATAAGTCTTCTCAAAGACTTATCTCAAATCTGCATTGTAAGGTTCCACAAAAGCTCACTAATCTATCCACAAGTCCTATCAAGGACTTATCCAATATGCTCTCAATATCTATCTTCAAATTTGTATTGTAAGCTTCCATAAAATCTCACACCAATCTATCCACAAGTCCTCTCTTGAACTGATCTTAAGTCTTCACCAATACTTACCTCAATTTTGCTAAACAAGTCCTCACTAGAACTTTTCTAATCTGCTCAACAAATCTTCACCCAGACTTACCTCAATTCCGCTCAACAAGTCCTCACTAGAACTTGTCTCAAATATGCTTGTAAGCTTAAACAAAAGATTACTCAACTCAGTCCTTAAGTCCACTCTAGGACTTACTCAAATCTATCCACTAGTCTTCACAAAATCTTTTTACAACTTAACTCAATCTATTACAAAAAACCTCTTCAATCTCATAAACAAGTTTCACATAGAATCTTGTTTAACTCATAGAAACATATAGAGAATGGTTAGAGACTCAATATATTTCACTCTTGCACAACACTCAATCACTTTCAATCTCTTTTCAAAATAAAATCAAAATATGGAATAATTTGTTTCATAGAACTTGAACTATCACTTCAACACTTCCAATCAACTAAGCTCAAACAACTCCACTCAACCAATCACTCAATGAAGCACTCCTTACTTAAAAACCCTAGTCCAAGTATATGAACACTCACTCAACTATTTCTAGCAATGCTTATCAAACAATATCACATAACAATGATCTTTGTCTAAACCTTGGTTCAAGATAGTTTAAAATTTCTCACGCAAGCAATCTCAAAAGGCTTACTTACAAATGCTTATCAAACAAGATTTTGAATGTGCAACCTCTCCTTGCCAAGCGCCTTTGTCAAGCGCACGCCCACCACATGGGCAATGTGCTCCCATGCAAATGGAAATGCTAATGCCTTCCCTTTGTCCTTTATCGATGATGTAAACTTTGATGAAAAACCTTCCTCTGCTCAACAAAACGAAGACCACGAGATTCGATCCCTCAACTTTGTGCTAGTGAAAATCCTAATGCAAATTCTAGCTGTTAATCATGCTACCCAACACCTTGCAATGTGGACTGGGTTCCCCTCTCCCTTGTCCTATGTTCTGCATATCAAAAGCCTTAAAACACAAATGATCTTCTTCCTTGCCTTGTGCACAATATTCGCTTATATCATATGGATCGCTTGGATAATTTTTGCCATAGTGTTTTACCCTCCTTTATATGCAAAGTGCCATAAGCTCCAAGACGTCGGTGAATATTTTAATTCGATTAATTCAAATTATTTAAACTTTGCACCCTCTTAACCCTAACCTTTAGGGTTTTAAATTAAATCATAAATTAATTTATAATTAACTTATTATAAATAATTTATAATTAACTTAATAACTCTTAGAGTTATTCAAATTAAATTATAAATTAATTTATAATGAAATTATTATAATTAATTTAAATCTCTAGGTCTTGACCTTAGACCTTTAATATTATAATAAAATATTATAATATTATTTTTCTTGGGTCTTCCTTTTGCCCTTTAGACCTCATCTGACCACCTGGAGGTAATCTTTCTTTTGCACTAAATACGAAAACTAAAACTGATGATGCTCACTAAAACTAAAATCTCTCCTCCTGATAAACTACTCCCCCTGACTGAATGCTCTCCTCCTAACTAAAATCTCTCCCCCTTACTCAAATTTCTCCCCCTTTGACATTAATGGCAAAGGGTCACCTTTGGGGCTCGGGGATAAGAATGAGTCTCTTAGCTTAACCCCTCTTCCACCTCCTCTTGAGGTGGTTAATTCTAGGGTGGGAGTATTTCTACTCCGAGTATGCACTGATCTTTACCTTTGTCCACTTTCCTCCTCATTTGATCCTTCTGATTCCTCTAACTGTTCTTGTTCCTGCTTGTCTCTAGAATTTTTTCTCTACATCTTGTTGTATGCCTATAATTATTGCACTTATAACACTTAATATTGTTATTCCTTGGGGGTGCAAATATCTGGGGTTTTCTCCTGGTGAAACCATATCTATTCCTGTCATGAACCCTATAATTCATTGCCTTGTGACCAAATTGATTACAAGAGTAGTAATAACCTTGAAAAGGATGCCTGTTTCTAAAGTTCCATAATCCTGTCTTTCATATGTCCTACACTGTGAAGCCTTATGCCCAAATCTATGACATGAGAAACATCTTCCATTGAAACTACCTTGCCTTGACCTCATTGGTCTCTTAGTCTCTTTTACCCTATGTTGGTTCATGTTCCATTTGTTCCTTATTTGTGCATTATTCCTTTCCTTGTTGAACTTTCTATTGTCCAACTCATCCTCGAAGTCTCACTCTCTCTTACACTCTCTTCTTCTGAGGTTTTTTCTTCTTCAAAACTTGAGGTTGACTCCTCTCCTACTTTCTTTTGTACCTGTTCAAAACCAAGACTTGTCTTGTTTGTTGACCGTATTTGTACCTTGATCATCTTATCTATGATTTTTGAGCTCTTTTCAAACTTGTGTAGCTTATATTTAGACTCTTTTACTTCCTTCCTTAGTGAAGCTACTTCATGCTCTAGTTTTTCACATTCTAAAATCTTAGCTTCTAACTTCTCTTTGAATCTCCTTGTCTTAGCTATTGACTTATTTAGATCCTCTATAAGCTTTCCTTTCTCTTCATCATATTCTTGAAACTGAAGCTTAAGTTTGGAGTTTTGCTTTATTACCTCCCTTAATGCATCAAGGGCATGAATAAGCTCTCCATCAAGATCAACTTATCCATTCTCTGATTCTTCCTTCATTTGTTTACCTTCAAAAACATATTCATTCTATTCTAAATTATTTTCTATAGGATCACCTCCTTCTTCCTTTAATTCCATAAGTATATTCTCTTCTGGTCCTTCAAGTGTATCTTCATATTCATCATCACTAAAACTGAAACCACTCCTCGCACAACTATCTTCAATATGACCAAAATTTCCACATCTAAAACACTTGATAATTATTGGTGATCTTTTCTTAACCACTTCTTTTTCTTTTGCTAGAAATAGTACTTCATCATTTTCTAAGGAAATTTCATCACTATTACTTGAATACTTACTTGCTTTGTCTGCATAGAAACTCTTCTTCTATCTTTGGAAGAATTTATTTCCTTGCTTGCCTTGTCCATCATAGCTTTTCTTTTGTTACCTGTATTTTTTTGTTTCCTTGTTCTTATGATCTTGTTTTTCTTCATCATTTTTATTTCCAGCTTCTTGAAAATTAGATGCATAGTGACCATACTTTCCACAATTGAAACATCTAATAGATTTTGTACCTTTAAAATTTCTTGGATCCTTGTTCCTTCTACCATAGTTTACTTCTTCATCACTGGATAACTCATTGCTTGAATCTAAGTTCTTACTCTTTGTTTTCTTGGTAACTTTGAAGGTTGTTTCTTTCTGAGGATTAGGTTCTTTTTTTTTCTCATCTCAAAAGTTGTAAGAATGCCATGTAATTCATCTCTTTTCAAAAGACCACTATCTTTTGATTCCTCTATAGCTAAAATATTTTCACTATACCTTTTTGGAAGTGACCTTAAAATCTTATCACAAACATCAGATTCTTGAACTTCAAGTCCAAGTCCTTCAATAGAGGTAAAAACCTCATCTACACGAAGTAGATAAGCACTAATTTTTTTCTCATCCTTCATTTTTGGGTCTTAAAATATTCCTTGAGATTTCACAACTTTACCTTTTTAACCTTTTTATCCCCTTCATATATGCCTTACAATTTATCCCAAATTTTCTTTGCTGATTTGCAGTGCATAACCTTTATAAATTTTATTTTATGAAAACCTCTCAAAATTGTATTCATTGCTTTTGAATTGTAATGATGTATAAGCTTACCATATTTATTTGTAGGTGGAGTAGTTGGTGGTGTGTATCCATTTTCAACTGCTTCCCATATTTCATTTCCAAGTGCCATCATATGAATCTTCATTCTTATACTCCAGAATACATAATCGTTCCCATCAAACACTGGTGCTATAGTATTTGAGGATCCACTCTTAGAATCCATCTGTGTTCCTATGAGCTTTTCCTTCAAGCTGTTAAAATTTTTCGAAGGAACCTGCTCTGATACCAATTGAAGAACATAATCTTATACTGAGAGGGGGTGAATAGTATAAGACCACTTTTTACTTTTCTTTCCCAAACAATATTATGCAATATATCAGTGGCAATATCAACAATAGTAATCAAAGCAATATAAATCACCACACACAATAGAGACACCAATTTAACTTGGTTCACCCAATATGGGCTACTCCACGGAGAAAATGTTTCACTAATATTTTTTCAAAAAATATCTTTGGGAATCCTTATCTATTACAATATTTATGGACCTGTTGGTCATCAGATCCGCCTAGGTAAGGGTTTTGAGTATATGTACGTGCCCTAGACCTGGACCAACATTGAAATTCCGAAGGGAAGAGATGCCCCTCGTGCCAATCTCCGGAGAAAGGTCGGCTCCTATGCTAAACTACTTGGGTGTTTGAAGACAAGAGTGCAGGAAAGAGATAAAAGGAGTAAGGGTTAGAGAAATAAATAAAAAGGGATAAGGGTTAGAGAAATAAATAAAAAGGGTTAAGGGAGAGAGATTGATGATTTGAGGTGGGAGAGAACAGGAAGCACGATCACTAACAGATAACTTGAATAGCAGCAAGGAACACCAAGAGTAAAACGAAAGAAACATAGTATCAACCTTCCTATGTATCCTCCCGAAAGAGTTTTAGGACACTGTCCCCGATCGCACATTGGACGTAGAGTTCAACATCTCAGTCTACAAACAAAGAGAGATAGAAGAATCAAGCAAGGAAGGCAGCATAAAAGAAAGTCAATAAGATGTTTTCCAACTCCTATGTATCCTTCCGAACGAGTTTCAGGACACTGTCCCCGATCGCACACCGAACGCAGAGTTCAGCATCCAACATACAAACGAGGAGAGATAGAAGAATCAAGCATAGAAGGCAGCATAAAAGAGAAGAATTAAGCTCAAAGTCTCTTAGTATTAATCATAGGACATCAAGTTACAACAGCTTTCTAGCAGATAGTTCCCCCCACTTTTACATTATAAAATATGGGTTTTTATAGAGGACCCGACCCTCTGAGTCATAATTACATAGAATGGCAAAGTATGTTCTTGAGATCTGAGAAGTCGGCTCCTCATGGCCCTCGAGACTAAGCTTTCAAATCCATTACCAGAACTGGTAACTGTGACCGAGTCAACCATGGAAATATGCAATGATGAGTCGTCTGAGTGTCCTTGGTCTCTTGGTGCAATGCTCGAGTGGTCGCCATGCTTGACTGATACTTCACCTCCAATTGCCAAAAATGGGCAGCGAGCTTATCGAACAAGCAAAAATGCATTCATGAGGCACTTTAATGGTCTCAAGAAAATACCCAACTTGGAGTGTGTGCCCCTCGCGAAAAAGCAACATGTCATGATATCACGACATTTCTATGCCTTCAGCTTGGTCCTTCTTGTTGCATCGCAAAAATATGACATGTCACGAAATCATGACATTTCTATGCCTTTGTCTTCTTTTGTTGCTTGGAGTCACGAAAATGCAACATGTCGCGATATCGCGACAGTTTTCCCTTCATATGCTTTCTTGTCACTGTCGATCATGAAAATGCGACATGTCGCGATATCACGACACTTCCTCCTTCTTGCGCCTTCCTTGTGTTGTCGGTCACAAAAATGTGACATGTCATGATATCGCGACACTTTTTCATTCAGGCACTTCTTACTGTGAGCCACAAAAATGTGACACGTCACGATATCGCGACACCTTTTGCTTCTAGCGCTCCTTCTCACTGTCGGTCGTGAAAATGCAACATGTCGCGATATCACGGCACTTCCTCCTTCTTGTGCCTTTCTTGTGTTGTCGGTCATGAAAATGTGACATGTCGCAATATCGCAACAGTTTTGTCTTTGCTCTCCCTTGTGGCTTTGGGTTGAGAAAATGTGACACGTTGCGATATCGCGACAATTTTTCATTTTGGCTCTTCATTGTCGCTCTGAGCCGCAAAACTGTGACACGTCGCGATATCGTGACACTTTTTGTTTATGTCCTTCCTCCTTGCTGTGAACCGTAAAAATAAGACATGTCATGATATCGTGACACTTTTATGCCTTCAGCTTAGTTCCTCTTCTTGCATCGCGAAAACGCAACATGTCGTGATATCGTGACACTTTTCTCTCCTGGCGCTTTCTCTCGCTGTCGATCACAAAAATGCGACATGTCATGATATCGCGACAGCTTTTCATTCTTCCCTTTCTCCTTGCTGTCGGTTGCAAAAATGCGACATGTCGCGATATCACGACAGTTTTTCTCTCTGGCTCTGCCTCCTTGCTGTCGATCGTGATAATGCAACATGTCGCGATATCGCGACACTTTTCATTTTGCGATATCGCGACAACTTTTCTTCCTTTTTGCGGAGCTATTTTCTTCTTCATTCTGTATACAAGGGAGTGGCATGGAAAGCCAAAATTGCTGCAACACTTACAAATGCTTTTGAAGCAACAAAAAGAAACACTTTACAAAAGGAAATTTTTTTGATTTTTTTCTACCCCTTGTGCAATGTGACAAAATTGTCAACATTCTTGGCGGCTCGCGGGGCATTTTGCTAGTCTGAATGCAGAGATCCCAGGCCTTTATCCATTGGGCAACAGAGTCATTCCCATTATCTTCTTCTCTGACTATCCATAGATGACATTTTTTTTTTTTTTTGTGCCTAAGCTCCTAAGCAACACTTAGTGCCCTCGGCACTTTATTTACTAGCCGGATTATTTACAATTTATACAAATTTTGTGGCATGACAGACATACCGCCATCACAAACTTAGCCTCGGGTGTCTATCCGATGAATCTATAGTGCCCGGACCAGATCAGATTGAACTTTAGTTGATCTTTGAAGTCCGGTTGGCTTCTTCCCAAAGTTGTCCATGTTGCAAATAGGAAGCAGTGCAGTGAGTTGTCACTCCTGCCAGTACCCGCATTGTTGATGAAAGATGTGGCAAAGAAGTTCGCCGCATGAGGGGCCTCTTGGGGTACTAGTTGTGGTGATGGCTGGAACCAATACCGCTAAATCTAGTAGCTGCGGGCTGGGTACAGGTTCCTCCATCTTCTTGATGCGGTAACAGGGCTCCTCCGGCAAAGAGCAATCTTCTAGGGTCTCCTTAGGTTTAGCTTCTTGATGAGGCATGCTTAATGGACTCTGGTTGAATGCTTGCATGCCATCCTCTGGGACACAAAAAGGGTGCAAAAATGTGCCCTCTTTGTTCTCAGGTTCTGCCACTTGAGTCTATTCTTCTCCTCGGCCCACCTCCTGATGAGGCATGCTTGATAGTTGGAAGGGGTCCTGAGAGCCATCAAATGCTTCGAGTAGTGCTCCCGCTAAGTCATACCATGAGTAGATGCTTTTATGCCCAAGCAGTCTGTACCACTGCAGTGCCCTTCCCTCCAGAGACAGGACCAGGAGCCTGACCATGACATCTTCATGGAGTATGTCATAGATGGACCCTAAATCAACAAGATCTTCAAGGTGCTCTAGGGCCATTCCCTTAGTGCCATCGTATTTTGGCATGTTTTTCAAGACGCCTTTGGGAATTTCATGGTAACTTTGAAGATTTAGAGGGTTATAAACATCCTAGCTAGGATAACATACCCTCTCCATTATAGCAGTGGCCTGTAGAGATCACGGTCCTCGCCACTAGGTCGGAGTCGCCAGGTGAACATACTTTTCTTCGCTTGTGAGGTCAGGGCTACTCACCGAACCTTGATTCCTCTGGGATGTCTTCTTTCAGCTTAGAAAGGTGCCTACGATCAAGAAATCTGGATCTTTAGCTCAGTCAGAGTCACCAGGTGATTTTACCAGATGGAGGCAAGCCAGAGATTCACCAACTCGGGCTTCCTTAAAACATGGGGACTTTTGCCATGAAGGCACAGGTTTAGGTATTGGTCTTTACGACTTAGAGATCTTCGGGTTGAACAGAGTCGCCATATGCTAAGAGTCTTTTGGTAATGAGCGCATCGGTCCTCACTACCACTAATCAGGTGAGACTGACCGGGTCACACCGGGAACTTAGTTAGAACTATTGGCCTCGGTGAAGATGGGTTTGCATTAAAGTATGGGACCTTGACTGGTTATGGATCTTTCTAAGACAGACATAGTCGGGTCCCACCGGGCGTGCCAAAAACTGTTGGTGATCAGATCCGCCTAGGTAAGGATTTGAGGTAAATGTATGCGCCCTAGACCTGGACCAACATTGAAAGGCCGAAGGGAAGAGATGCCCCTCGTGCCAATCTTCGAAGAAAGGCCGGCTCCTATGCTAAACTACTTGGGTGTTTGAAGACAAGAGTGCAGGAAAGAGATAAAAGGAGTAAGGGTTAGAGAAATAAATAAAAAGGGATAAGGGTTAGAGAAATAAATAAAAAGGGTTAAGGGAAGAGAGATTGATGATTTGAGGTGGGAGAGAATAGGAAGCATGATCACTAATAGATAACTTGAATAGCAGCAAGGAACACCAAGAGTAAAATGAAAGAAACGTAGTATCAACCTTCCTATGTATCCTCCCGAACGAGTTTCAGGACACTGTCCCCGATCGCACACCGGACGCAGAGTTCAGCATCTCAGTCTACAAATAAAGAGAGATAGAAGAATCAAGCAAGGCAGGCAGCATAAAAGAAAGTCAATAGGATGTTTTCCAACTCCTATGTATCCTTCCGAATGAGTTTCAGGACACTGTCCCCGATCGCACACCGAACGCAGAGTTTAGCATCCAACATACAAACGAGGAGAGATAGAAGAATCAAGCACAGAAGGTAGCATAAAAGAGAAGAATTAAGCTCAAAGTCTCTTAGTATTAATCGTAGGACATCAAGTTACAGCAACTTTCTAGCAGATAGTTCCCCCCCCTTTTACATTATAAAATCTGGGTTTTTATAGAGGACCCGACCCTCTGAGTCATAATTACATAGAATGGCAAAGTATGCTCTTGAGATCTGAGAAGTCGGCTCCTCGTGGCCCTCGAGACTGAGCTTTCAAATCCATTACCAGAACTGGTAACTGTGACCGAGTCAACCGCGGAAATATGCAATGATGAGCCGTCTGAGTGTCCTTGGTCTCTGGGTGCAATGCTCGAGTGGCCGCCATGCTTGACTGATACTTCGCTTCCAATTGCCAAAAATGAGCAGCGAGCTTATCGGGCAAGCAAAAATGCATTTATGAGGCACTTTGATGGTCTCGGGAAAATACCCGACTTGGAGTGTGTGCCCCTCACGAAAAAGCAACATGTCGCGATATCACGACATTTCTACGCCTTCAGCTTGGTTCTTCTTGTTGCATCGCGAAAATATGACATGTCACAAAATCGTGACATTTCTATGTCTTTGTCTTCTTTTGTTGCTTGGAGTCGCAAAAATGCGACATGTCGTGATATCGCGACACTTTTCCCTTCATACGCTTTCTTGTCGCTGTCGGTCGCGAAAATGCGACATGTCGCGATATCATGACACTTCCTCCTTCTTGCGCCTTCTCCTTGTTTTCGGTCATGAAAATGCAACATGTCGCGATATCGTGACACTTTTTCATTTAGGCACTTCTTCTTACTGTGAGTCGCGAAAATGCGACATGTCGCAATATCGTGACACCTTTTGCTTCTGGTGCTCCTTCTCACTATCGATCATGAAAATGTGATATGTCGCGATATCGCGACACTTCCTCCTTGCGCCTTTCTTATGTTGTTGGTCATGAAAATGCGACATGTCGCGATATCGCGACAGTTTTGTCTTTGCTCTCCCTTGTGGCTTTGGGTCGCGAAAATGCGACACGTCGCGATATCGCGATAGTTTTTCATTCTGGCTCTTCATTGTCACTCTGAGCCACGAAACTGTGACACGTCGCGATATCGTGACACTTTCTATTTATGTCCTTCCTCCTTGCTGTGAGCCGCAAAAATAAGACATGTCGCGATATCGCGACACTTTTATGCCTTCAGCTTAGTTCCTCTTCTTGCATCGCGAAAATGCAACACGTCGCGATATCGTGACACTTTTCTCTCCTAGCGCTTTCTCTCGCTGTCGGTCGCGAAAATGCGACATGTCGTGATATCGCGACACCTTTTCATTCTTGCCCTTTCTTCTTGCTATCGGTCATGAAAATGTGACATGTCGTGATATCATGACAATTTTTCTCTTTGGCTCTGCCTCCTTGCTGTCGGTCGCGATAATGCAACATGTCGCGATATCGCGACAACTTTTCTTCCTTTTTGCGGAGCTATTTTCTTCTTCATTCTGTATACAAGGGAGTGGCATGGAAAGCCAAAATTGCTGCAACACTTACAAATGCTTTTGAAGCAACAAAAAGAAACACTTTACAAAAGGAAATTTTTTGATTTTTTTCTACCCCTTGTGTAATGTGACAAAATTGTCAACAGGACCTCCATCCAAAGGAGACATCAATCCCCTAATCTAGTTCATGGATATCTATCCATAAGAGACACCAATAACATCAACTAGTTTATGGATCTCTATCCACAGGAGAAGTCCTTTCTCCTCTACTCTAGTTGATGATCTTCTAGAAGAACTGTTGCCTCCACTGCACTTGCTAATGGATCTCTATCCATTGAAGACTCTTACCCTCACTCAGAAGACCTGTCTTCATTGCCCTAGCTAATGGACCTATATCCACTAGAGACTGTCATCTTCTATACTTTGTCATATCCAAAGTTTGCTCTCAGCTCTGTCTTAAATATGCACTAAACACATCCTTTGGTCTAGCACAAATATACTCAAAATCTATCCTCAAATATGCACTAAATGTAGTTCTATGATCTGGCACAAATCTTCTCAATATATATTCTCAAATTTGTACTAAACATAGTCCTTCGGTCTAACACAAATATATTCAATCTCTGTCTCCAGTCTGGCACAAACCTACCCTCAAATTTGCACCAAACTTTATCCTCAATTCTGTTTCAAGCCTTAACATAGATCTTGCCTCAATCACAAATAAACTCTATTAGATCTGCCTCAAACATTAACTCAAGATTTGAATAAATCAATCAATCAACTTTGCTCACAAGTCTTTTCAAAGACTTATCTCAAATTTGCATTGTAAGCTTCCACAAAAGCTCACTAATCTGTTTATAAGTCCTCTCAAGAACTTATCCAATCTACTCCCAATATTTATCTTCAAATATGTATTTTAAGCTTCCACAAAAGCTCACACCAATATATCCACAAGTCCTCTCTTGAAATTCTCTTAAGTCTTCACCAAGACTTACCTCAATTCTACTCAACAAGTCCTCACTAGAACTTGTCCAATCTACTCAACAAGTCTTCATCCAGACTTACCTCAATTCTACTCAACAAGTTTTGACTAGAACTTATCTCAAATCTGCTTGTAAGCTTCCATAAAAGCTTACTCAAATCAGTCCTTAAGTCCACTCTAGGACTTACTCAAATCTATCCACTAGCTTTCACAAAATATTTATACAACTCAACTCAATCTATTACAAAAAACCTCTTCAATATCATAAACAAGTTTCACACATAATCTTGTTTAACTCACAAAAACATATAGATAATTGTTAGAGACTCAATATGTTTCACTCTTGCACAACACTCAATCACTTTCAATCTCTTTTCAAAATCAAATAAAAATATGGAACAATTTGTTTCACATAACTTGAACTATCACTTCAACACTTCCAATCAACTAAGCTCAAACAACTCCACTCAACCAATCACTCAATGAAACACTCCTTGCTTACAAACCCTAGTCCAAGCATATGAACACTCAACTATTTCCAACAATGCTTATCAAAAAATATCACATAACAATGATACTCATGATCTTTGTCTAAACCCTAGTTCAAGATAGTTCACAAGTTCTCACTCAAGCAATCTCAAAAGGCTTACTCAACAATGCTTATCAAACAAGGTTTTTACCATCAACTTTTACTCAAAAAAAATTATAACAATCAAACTCAATAATGCTTATCAAACAACCCTTTTCACTCCAACTTAGCATTCACAACATTCAACAATCACTCTCAAGGATGATATGCTCTTACCTCTTATTTTAAGATGATTTGACCTCAAAAATCTGTCTCAATCACAACCACTCTTTTTGCCAATAGTAGGGTTAGATAGCAAATATTTGTCCTTAATATTTTCTCAGAAAAATATTTCACCAAGTCAAAATATCAAAAACTTACTCAACCTTATTTCTCCTTTCAATACAATTTTTATTAACTTTGTTTTAATAAAAATATCTAACTCCCTTGGCACACCTTATTACTCCTCTTATAAATTCAAAGCACTCAAAAATCAAATCACAAAAATAAATTATGCATACCCTTTTATCTCCCTTACTTAACTCACAAAATCCTTTTTAAAATAATGCAATATCCAATCAATAAGATCTTAGGAAATTAAAAATTAATTTCCACCTTAGTAATTTCAGATATAGCAATTTAAAACTTGCAATAAAAGCGCATACCTTATACATTTCACAAAAAGGGCCTCAGCGGATTTCAAATGTGTAACCTCTCCCTACCGAGCACCTTTGCCAAGTGCACACCCACCACATGGGCTACGTTCTCGAATGCAAAGGGAAGGGCTAATGCCTTCCCTTTGTCCTTTATCGATGGTATAAACTTCAACAAAAAACCTCCATCTACTTAGCAAAATGAAGACCATGGAATTTGATCCCTCAACTTTGCACCAGTGAACATCCTAATGCAGCCTCTAGCTGCCAATCGTGCTACCCAACACCTTGCAACGTGGAGTGGGTTCCCCTCTCCCTTGTCCTATGTTCTACCTCTCAAAAGCCTTAAAAACACAAACAATCTTCTTCCTTGCCTTGCACACAATATTCGCTTATATCATATGGATCGCTTGGATAATTTTTTCCATAGTGTTTTACCTTCCTTTATATACAAAGTGCCATAAGGTCCAAGACGTCGATGAGTGCTTTAATTCGATTCATTCGAATTATTTAAAATTTACACCCTCTTAACCCTAACCTTTAGGGTTTTAAATTAAATCATAAATTAATTTATAATTAACTTAATAACTCTTAGAGTTAATCAAATTAAACTATAAATTAATTTATAATAAAATTATTATTTACTTTAAATCTCTAGGTCTTGACCTTAGACCTTTAATATTATAATATTATTTTTCTTGGGCCTTTATTTTTTCTTTTAGACCTCATCTGACCACCTCAAGGTAATATTTCTTTAGCACTGAATACGAAAACTAAAACTGATGATGCTCATTGAAATTGACGCTTATTGACCTTAACTTCTTGACATCAATGAAAAAAAACTTGCTCATATTTCCAACACTATTCAAGCATGCAGGTCTGAGGGCGTAGAATCCTTATAACATGCTGCATGAGGGAGACCAAAAATGGAGATTCTCTTCCCCCTCCAATGCATGCTAAACTTTGGATAAATGGCGCCTCTTGCCCTATAGGCCCTTGCATGCCCATCTACCCATGAGCCTCCTTTGGCTATAAAGTGGATCTATTTTCCACACAAAATATGGAAAGGAGTTTTAATACATAGCAACAAAGTGCTACCAAGATTTCCCATCACCCTTTTGTACTCTTTTCCCTCGAAATCTCTACCTAGAGAAGGAGGTTTGTGAGTGATTCAAGCAATGCAATTTGCTTACAAAACTGAATCTATTGAGCGAATTTCACCAATAAATTTTATGTTAATATCCTTGAGAGTGTTTTGGACCAAATCACGGAGGAATTGGTGATAAAAATTCATCAGACCTGGTGGCCATACCACCCCAGGACGGTCCCCAGACTGTGACAGTCCTAGTCGTCCCTACAAGGGATGGTGGTTGATTCATGCATAATTTTTCTATTATTTTTAAATAGGTTTACTCTAGGGTATAATATAAAGCTACTATCCAAATTTTATGCAATTTGGATTTAAATTGAAAGAGATATCGTATTTTATTTTACAGGTTTTTAGGGACCATCTGAAGATGCACATGGATATGTGACTGATTTTACAAACTTGATCACATGGGTCCTCTTAAAATATTATTTTATGCATTTTTTCCAAGTTTCATCTAATTTGGAAATGTTTAGGGTCAAAAACTACTAGTTTTTGAATGCACCACGTAATTGGATGTAATTTTTGTTTCGTTTGTGATTATATCTTTCTAAAATCATCTATTATGCATGTCTCTATGATTTCAAATCATTTGGAGATGTTTTAGATAGGCACATTACTTATTTACACTTTCTAGTCTATAGTTTCATGTATTGCTTTTGCATGTTTCACATTTTGCACTTGCTATTTAACAAATTTGGTTTCCTTGTGTGTAGGTGCAGGTTTTTACAGCGTATAAGGAAGGAGTATATGATCAAAATATCGAATAACAAAGTGGCAAAATCATAGGTTCACCCACCTTAATTGTTGGTACGAGTAAGAACATTGGAAGTGCACCCGAATCACTGCAAGGATTTGATAGTTAGGCACCATATTTTGTAACAATTGTATCAATCCAAAGCCCTCAAGGGGAAATTTATGTAACCATGGTTTTAATCCATCAAAATAATAGAAGAAAAATTAATTTCTCTTAATTTCTTATGTTTTGGTTATCTTGCCATGTTTACTTTCATGTTTCATTTTTTATGCTTATTCGACATTAGCGATAGATGCACATTGTTTAGCATAGTTAGGTGTACCATTTTTCCCATACTTCAATTTGATATTGTAAAGTTAGCATGAAATAAATTTTAAGGTTGTGATATTGTATTTTTCAGATAGGATGAATAAGGTGTACTTGTGAGCATTGATTTTTGTATTATTGAAAAGAAATTTGAGGGCTTTTACAAGTATTATTTTTAGGCATTTTAGGGCACATCTTTTGAGAGAATTTCTAATGAGGATGACTTGAAAAAGGAGTTTTTGACTAACCTATTTTGAAAGAGGCACTAGAAAGGGAATTTCTTTTTGAGATAGGATTTGAGGGCACATCTTCATCAAAGCAAGTTAAGAGGTATGGTGATATTATTCTTTCCTTAGGGTGTTCGGTTGAGAAAATATTTTTGAATCATAATGTGGAGAAATAAGGATTATGTATGTGCATTGTTGGAAAAACATGAGCTAGAGTTTGAGAATAAAATTGTGCTTCATTGTTGAATGAGACTGGAAACACTCGTGCTAAGGTTTGTGAACAAATTATTCATCATTGATTAGTAAAATTGGAACCACATGTGCTAGGGTTTGAGAATAAATTATGCAACATTATTGAATGAATTTGTGAAGCATTTGGGCATTGATTTGAGTGACATCGAATGTCAATGGGTAAGTGTTAGAGGCCAGTTTTGTGAAGCAAATTTGTGTATTATTGTGTTTGATCTTTGAGAGAAAATTTACAAGGAACATAAACCAATTTTGTGACGTAAAGTTATACAATAGCTTGATTTTATTTGAAAGGAATTAGCAAGAAGTAGAGATCTGATTTAATAAATGTGAGACATGTGAAAGCAACAGACTTAATCAATATGAAGAGAACATATTGGGTATTTGCGTTGCATATTATTCTTTATATGTTCTTGAAAGAATTCTAGGTAGAATATATCTGAATTGGCTATTTGAAGAAAGTATTTCTGAAAATATACAAGCATTATTTTGAACATCATTTGTGTGCAATATTTGGAATTAATAGAGAAGATTTGGTGAGAAAATTTGAGCATGTGATATGAGAAATTTTTTAGCATAAATTAGAGTAGATTTGAGCTAGTTTATTGAGCAGTTTTTTGAGCATATTTGAGCAGGTTTGATGAGCAGATTTCAACAAATTTAGTGAGCAAATTTGAGCAGAGTTGAGAACAGGTTTTGGAGCAGATTTTAGCAAGCCTTGAGTGAAGGCTTGAAGCATATTTAAGCAGAGTTAAGAACAAGTTTTGGTGGAGTAGATTTGTGCAAGCCTAATGTGTAGGCTTGGAGTATATTTGAGTAGAGTTGAGAGAAAGCCTTGTGAGAAGGATTGGAGAAGATTTAAGCAGAGATGAGAGCAGGCCTTATGAGGAGGCTTGAAGCATATTTGAGAAAATTAGAAAATAGCTTGTGAGAAGTCTTGGAGAAGATTTGTATAGAGCTGAGAGAAAACCTTGTGAGAAGGCCTGAGGTAGATTTGAGCAAGTCTTGTGAGGAGACTTGGAGTATATTTGAGTAGATTTGAGAGCAAGCCTTGTGAGAAGGCTTGAGGTAGATTTGAGCAGGTCTTGTGAGGAGGCTTGGAGAAGATTTATGTAGAGTTATGAGCAAGCTTTGAAACTGACCAGAGCAAATGGGATTGGTGTCTTCTATGGATAGAGGTCCATAAAATAGATCATAGGGGATTAGTTTCTTCTATGGATAGAGGCCCACAAACTTGAGCATAGGGGATTGGTGTCTCTTTTGGGTTGGTACCCATAAACATTGTAATAGGGAATTGGTTCCCAAGAGATTGGTTGAGGAAATTTATAAGAAATATTTTCTCTATGGACGTAACCCACATTGGGTGAACCACGTTAGATCTGTGTCTCTCATGTGTGTGATTATTTGTGCATTATTTCATTTACTACATTGATATTACTGCTCTTATCATTTGGAAAGAAAAGTAAAAGTTTTGATCTTATACTGTTCACCCCCTCTCTTAGTATAATCTTGTGTTCTTCATTCATTACCCTTGATACTTTAATAAGTTAGGACAAAGCAACCTTAGCCATGCTCCATTTTTATTCAAATGGTTTTTGATATTTATGCCATGACAAGTACCTCATCGATGATTTCCACCTATCCCCTACCATCCACCTTACTTTAAATCACATGTGTGATAGTTAATATTGCTAGTGCTAAGCACCCCATTTTCTTTACCTCAAAAACCCACACCTAAGATCTACATCCATGATCCACAATCTAAAGTAACTTGGATTTATGTTTGCCACCTCTTGGAAATATGATGGACATCTATCATAGGTTATCCCATGCACATTTGGCTTACAAAATTCTCCAACTCTTGTCATACTTTATATCTTAAAAATTTTACAATTTACTAACAAATCCACTTATTTTCATTATGGATACCATCATGCAATTCATCATTTTAAATTAATCTACATTTTAAATACATATAAAATTTAACTAATTAATTTAGAGCATCAAAATAATCATTCCCATTCTCAATCCATGGATATCTTTAAAAATATAAGAAAAACATATTTCAGCATAGTAAACAAGCATCTTCATTACATTTATCAAAAATTCTTCTTATATACATAGCAAGTTTCTCAAAAATTATATTTTTTCTCTCATTTTTTATGCATACCAACTTTAGGACACCCAAGCACTAAAATTACATGTCATGGTGTGGCCAATGTCTCCTCTATCATGGTATCCATTTGGCCTAGCATTTTGGATAATTCCTCTTAGATATCCTTTAGATTTTATTTGAAAGCTTTGCAGTGATCAAATATCAAATACCATAGTAGAGGGAACCAAAAATACCGAACAATCCAAGTGAGACCTTCCCATGATATTTTTCTAATGAGGACTCTCATGTTCACCATTATCATTGACCATTTGGCCACCAAGATCATCTCTCACCTCTATAGAGGTGTAGGTATAATTTTGAATCTTTACCTCCTTATATCGAAGGAATCCCTTAGGCACTTTGTTAGCACCTTGTTAAATCATCAAAGATATGCATTCCATATTTATTGCATTCTCTTGTGGAACCAGGCACTTGATAACAACACCATGCACTCCATAATGATTAGATTCAAGTGTTGGTGCTCTGCATAAAACATTAGTCTTGCCTAAAACTCTTACCTCTATTTCACCCTCTAGTTTCCCACATGCAACTCCATCTATAACATTGAAAAGAAGGCTCATAATTATTCCTCCCACATAGGAATTAGAGACCTAGTCCATAGCTCCCTTTATAGCATAATTTTTTAAATATAATTCACATAGCAGATCTTAGTGCTCTAGTGCACTTGTGAAGAATAATACATAGAATTTTTTAGTTGAGTCCATCTCATACGAGGAATATAACAATATCTTTGACATTTTAACAAAATAAATTTCTCATAAAGCATGAGTTACTCTTGGTGGGGCCCTCCATGGTTGTAAACCTAATACTAGCCATCCCACCATGCTCCTCTATTCTTATAACTGTTATAGCTTTAACCACAACTCTATTTTCTCTTCTTGAGTAGCAATCCTCTCTTCCTTTTCTTCAATTTTATTTTTATTTTTTGTTTCTCACCAGTAACTATCATTATTTTCCTCTATGTGACCTTATAAGTCTAACTATTCTTTCTTCTTCTCTACCACAAATTATATCATAGCTTGCATCATCAATTTAACAAAGTTATATAGCATACCTATCACTTAAGTTACTATGGCCATACTAAGTTGCTCTAAACCTATATTTCCTCCTATGCTTTCTTTCCTAGAGGTACCTAACTCTACTTATCTAGCCTAATATACCCTACGACTCAATGGAATTAAAATAAACTTGAGCAAGTTGACTATAGTCTCACATGATTATCTCCAATTTTTCTTTTAGATGAGCCACCTCCCACTCTATCTATGTTGTCCTCTTCTATGTCTCTTGAATTTGGTTCTCCCACTCCACCTGTTCTTCCATGGCTACTTATTTCTCCTTATCCTCAACTATAAGCCTTGGGTCCCTTCTTCTTTCCTCTAATTCATGTCCTTCAATGTAAACAGACATAGACTGGCTAACAGATGTTTCTCCTATAGTTGGTCCTTCTTGACCTTAGACTCCTTTGCCTCTTTGATGGCTCTCTGGCCTCCTTAGGTGTGCTCATAGTATGTCCTCCTACTATTGATGTTTTTCTCACCTTCCTCTTCCATGTTACTCATGCTAAGTGCTCCCTCACTAGCCATATCATCCATGATAGTCATTGATGGCTCAATTGGTCTTATGGATTTTACCAGTCCATGGTGTGAAAGGCTCCTTGGACTCTCATGTTGTTGATATCTAGTGCTCATATATTTTAATGCTTGATAGATATATTAAAGCATATTCAATATAAAACTCCCATCATCCTCACGGTGCTTAAAATGCAATAGAAATAAAAAATAGTGACCCATAATGACAGAGAATTATCCATCATATATAACGTACTTAGAATCATCTTATTATATTAAGAGAGTTTATAACAAAATCTATTAGATATTTAATTATCTTCTTGGATGATAACATCTTTTTATGTATTAAGTTTTTCAAATTTAATTTTTTTTTTTTTACATATTTTAAATAAAATGTGTTTTTCATTTACTTTTGATATTTCATTTAGTTATGATATTAGAAACATATTATTATATTAAGAGAGTTTATAACATAATTTATTAGATATTTAATTATCTTCTTAAATTATGAATGATAACATTTTTTTCATGTATTAAGTTTTTCAAATTTAAATTATTTTTTATTTTTTAAATATTTTAAATAAAATGTGTTTTTTTAGATGAGTTTACACAAGTTTTTATGAGGGGTCTTATCCCCTCATACTGAGTGAGGTTTGAACCTTAGATCTCTCAAAGAGAGGCCAAAGCCCTTACCACCGCAATAAGCTTACAAATTTAAATAAAATGTGTTATATATAGAGTGATTTTTTTGTTGAAATACAACGGGTGGTACAATTAGGGCTACACTCCCCAAGAGTATAATGGGAGCCTCTATCCTTGGTATTTCAACTTGGGTAGCCTAGATAACAGTCCAACAACATGCCACTAGGGTGTCCTTACAAGACTAAATAAAATGTGTTATAATTTTTTATAAAACATAAATATTATTTTATAATAAATGATATATATATATATATAATCTATGAAAAAGATGTAATAATATTGAATATATTAATTATCTATCGATCTAGGGAAGAGTATAGAGTGTGCCAAAAAGGAGAGAGCCTCACTTTACTTTTTTTTTCACAAGCTTACTAACACAACCACACACACCTTGTCATGGTTTGAACCTATATCTCTCTTAAAAAAATCCCAAAGCCCAAAAGAAATCCCATAGCCCTAACCACTACATTGTCCCACATGGGCACAAAATATTATATGAGCCTTTAATTTGGTAGCATGAAAGGGATGTCATTTTGGAAATCCCTAATTGCAAGTTAGGATACCCTAATAGGAAGTACGGATACATCAGTCGGGGATGAAGAAGAACAAATTTATAACAAACCTATATAGGCAATAAATTTTACAATAATATGTTTCATAGATACTGGCCAATCTTTTTGAAGATTCAAAATTGGATTGGGTGAAAGTGAGGATTAAATTCAAATTATGTTAACAATTATCTTCTAAAAGGATTTTTCTTTGTCATCTTCTCTAATTAGCAAGTCAGTGGTAAAATAGTGGGTGGTGACCCATGGTTTTAGATAAAGAAGCATTATATTTAAGACAATGGAGTAATAATTTTTTAATAGAAATAGAAATTATTAAAAGAATTTTAATGTGGGTTAGGCTTTTTGTAATTTCATATGAACTTATAAATAAGAAGGTTTTGAGGAATATTGGGAATACTCTAGGGAAGGCTATCCAAGAGGGACTAATTATGATGACAGTCCAAGATGACTAAACAACATTAAAATTTTGCTTCAACAAGGAGGATTCACCAACAACATGATTGAAACACAATAGTGAGTTATAAAATAATTAAATAACTCACTTGTGACTTACATTTTTATGACCAATTGCAAATTCCTATATGCCAAAAAATGGCTTAAAATTTTTCATTTTTGTTTGTAATGATTTTGTTAGAAGGATAAAGTTTAACTCCTTATTTCAATTTTATATTCAAGGTCCCATTTTATTGAGCTCATGCCCTTTGATTCGCCCTTCCTCTTTTTTATAACAAGTAATCCTCCTTCT
This sequence comes from Wollemia nobilis, assembly GCA_028583015.1. Taxonomy (NCBI): domain Eukaryota; kingdom Viridiplantae; phylum Streptophyta; class Pinopsida; order Araucariales; family Araucariaceae; genus Wollemia; species Wollemia nobilis. The sequence continues at coordinate 3,172,267 of JAQPPZ010002381.1, read as the reverse complement.
ATTTTAATTATATATATATGCCCAAATTATATTACATCACTGGCACAAGTGGTATCACAATAGTTTTGTTATTATGTATGTATTACTTAGCAAAATATGAACCTATATCTCCTCCTTGAAAGTGGAGAAATTTAATCAATTGAGCTAATGTTATTTGATCACACACACTAAAACTCTTTTTTTTTAAATTAACATTAATCATGATATGCCTTACTTCCTACCCTATGGTTTGAACACCTAATAGTTTAAACACTCTCCAAAGTAATCTCGCCTAAGGTAGGCACCTATGCTAATTGAATTTAACTCTTAAGAAGAGTTGGATACCTAAGAGTGATTACACTTAGGACCCTCTAGCCCCAATGACATAGGAAATTTTAGATACAGAGATGCATCCCACCTAGGATGTACTCCTAATTGGATCCTTAACATACCCATAGTGACTAATTCCTACACAACTTGATACTGACCATGCACATAAGAAAGGAGATAGTAGCATTGTAGGTCGTGTGAGAAGGCTTAGAAAATAAGGGCCATAATACACTTGTCATGCTTCGATTACAAGTTTAGTTAGGACACATGGTGCTCTCTTTCTTGTCCTCAATATTCTTAAACATACAAGTGGATCGTGAAGAACTAAATAGGGATATGATAATCTTCTACCTAATCTAGAGTGTAGATCATGCCATGGAATTAATACATACATGCTTAGCATTGCCACTTAAATACCCACATAATTAGGACATCTATCCCTTAGGATAATACCAATGCTAGTATTAGCTTATATTTACACTACACCAAAAAGGGCTTTAACGATGGTTTTTAACTGCCCTTAAAGACCTTTAAGGGTGGTTATTCAGCCACCATCTATGAGGGTGTCGTAAAAATTTCATGCCCATACGATGATGGCTAAAAACCACCTCAGAGGACCATCATATTAGGTCCTAAGATGATGGTTTAAAACCATCGTCTTATTATTTATTTTAAAAATAATAATAAAAACTTAAGACGACGGTTTAAAATCATCATCTTATTATTAAAGATGATGGTTTAAAATTATCGTCTTATTATTTATTTTAAAAATCCCTAAGAGGGCGGTTTAAAACCATCGTCTTAGGGTGATTTAAAAAAATATATATATATATATAAACCATGACAACATGGATTTCGATTTTGACTTTTGCATTTATCAAATGTACTATACTATTATTGAATTAGGACTTCTTTTGTTACAATGGTCATCACATGGCAGAAGCATGGATGAAGATAGGGAGTATGAACCTTCATGGGAATCTACCTTTTTACCTATAGCTAGAATCTTGTCTCACCTGTGTTTTCCAAGTTTTAAATACAGACCAAAAAAATTATGTACACAAATGTCTATGCATGCTTTCTTAGGCAAAATCCCAAAGCATGAGTGGTACTTCAGTCCTCTGTAATATTTGTTAAATCATTGTTTGATGTACTAACTATTCTGATTTGGCAGAAGGTTTTGATTGTCTGGGGAAAGAATGATAGAATTTTCAAGTTGGAAGAGGCCTATGCTCTCCAAAGGTAGCAAAATTCAGTAGTTTAGAAAATTTGAATACAACTTTTTTAGATCAGTCAATCTTTGATATTTGCACTCGAGTCTGTGACTTGAAGCCCATGTTTTCTTGTGCATGTATTTGTGATACAACCATCTTGGAGAGAAAGCTACTCTGGTAGTGATAGAGGAGTGCGGGGATGTTCCTTCTTTGGAGAAATCAAGAGAGTTGAATGGATTACTGCTGAAATTTTTTCAAAATAAAGAGGTGTCTTCCAGCAAATAATTGAAATGGAATAAGTAATTGGCAAAAAGAGACGAAGGGAAAATGGACATCCATCAAAAGAGAACAATTTTAAAAAATCAAAAGTTACGCGAAAAATTTATCAAACGTGAAAATTAGGTGGCTTTGTTAAGATTTTGAATTCCATACACGTATGTATCTATGTCTCTGTGTTAAAAACCAAAATGCTTACAATACCAGAATGAAAATTTTAAGTGCTTAACAATATACCGGGACACATCTCACGGATAGAGATGAACTGAAATCAACATTAAGACACGTATATTGTTCCTTATAGATAGATATCAACCTCTCTTAACAGTCATGGACCCTGCTATTCTTTTTGGATCCCTCTTGGTCAAGTCCAAAGCATAGTCTATACCTTAGATTGCAATACATATACATCCATAATTGATTAGAAAGATGGTTCCTCTTGATTTACCAAGTTTTTGAAAGAGTTTCGAAAAGGACATGTACAATATGTGCCATAAATAGTAAAAAGGATTCCAAAAACTAAAATAGCCATATCAATGGTTTTTTTGGGAAAATTTAGAGAAATTTTAAAATCTTTAAGGTGGTTCAGTGCTGGAAAACAAATGTAAGCAATGTATAGAGTGAGATTTCCACCCAAGAAACAAAGATGTTGAGTCCAGGAACAAATGATGCAAGTACTGCATGCCTAACAACAAAGCCCACATGAAGAATCTTAAACAGGGTCATTGGCATATATAAGAATGATGTTTTCTGAAACCAACTATTTTTCATCAATTTCATTTTAAAGTTTTCTTCATGACTTGAAATATGAATAAAATAGCCCACCTTTTGAGCAATTGTAGACCAGTCACTTGAAAGTTTTGAATTGCAAGATATCCTCTTCAGTCCAAAACCAACATAAAAAGTAGTATCAATGTAAAATTCAAAACCTAATACTTCCAAATTTCCATCTCTTTGTCATTGTAGCTTCAGGTGATGATGTCAAACTGAATTCCTCAAGCAAAACACTGCAACCCCAATAACAGAATGTGAGGCCTACAAGCCTATGAAAGCATTTACCTCCTGGTCGACATTAAAATGATATAAAATCATTCCTCATGATAATTTCCATAGCCATAATTGTGCAAACATATGATAAAAACAAAGAAGAAAAGTAAGTGATGTCAATGCTAGACCAAGGCTAACACAATCTCCCCATTAACTAAAATATAAATGAAAAATAAGTTTTTCTAAGTTGACCCAATGAATATTAACATGTGACTTATAGCATGTATTTTCATGAGTTTTTCTAAGTTGACCCAATGAATATTAACATGTGACTTATAGCATGTATTTGTACAAAATTGAACTACTTGGGAATACAGATCGATTAATAAAGACTTCAGGACATGTTCAAAATGTGTCATAAATAGTAAAAAGGATTCCAAAAATCGAATGCACAAAGGGTAGTTTAGGATCAATCAGGTAGGCTTCATTGTCATCAAGCAGAGAAAAGGCAAGGTCTAATGTTCATCTACTCTGGATATTTTTTTCCAATCTACAAGACTAAGGCATTGATGATAGGAATCTTCCAAAGAAATAAGACTATGAAGATTGAGCAAAATGAAAAGGGTAAAGAAGAACTCCTTGTAAAATGGAAAGGTGACTTTCAGCATATATAAATCCACTCAAGAGTGAAGCCTACTTTCCAGAACTACCTGATTAGAAATAAAATTTAAATAAACAAATTACAAGTTCAATAAAGCTAAAAAAATGCACATGACATTCGATTGACATTTCAAGTTGAGATGATTGTTAGAATGTAAGACCACCATTAATAGAAGAGTATAACAACTTCTCTGAATAGGTTTCTCAGAGAAGATGTTTTTGATAAGCCAACCCCTGTGAGTCATTCCCACATGGAGAATTTCGAAGAATTTCATTAACCATAAAAATTGCAGACGGTTCTGAATACAACCTAAGTTCAAAATTAAACCTGTAAGTCAAGCTTTGTTGTCTTAGAATAATTCATTAAATAAGAGGAAATTTGAGCTGCAAAGACAACAAAGAACTAGAAGCTAAGTTTTTTGATACAATTATGGAGTGCCAACCGATGAAAAAGAGAGCTTGTCAAAAGACCCATTTGAAGGACACGAATAATATAGTCATGGAGACAATCAACAAATGCTTTGACAACTTCTCAGGAAAATGCTTTCTGAAGGTGCAAATGGCAAAACTTGTGGCAAAAAATAAATTAATTATAGGGAGGACCTTAATGAACTATGATCTTTTTCATCAGCATCTATGGTTTCCATATCTTTCAAATGGTTGGCATTGCAGAAGTTGATGGAAGGGATTTGGATATTACTTGGGCTCCTGACTCACTGTAGTATGGCATATAAGGCCCATACAAAGTTCAAGAGTTCACATAGAGGTTTATCATGTTTTGAAAGTCAATTAGTATGTCAATGCCATTCCTCTTAAACTTTTGTGATTGCCCTCTCAGTGACCTGCTTTCTTAGAGATGCATGTCACTTACACTGAAATACTACAACGACACGATACAAGTGTCAAGAAGGAAAATAAAGAGAAAATGCAAAGCCATGAGATAAACACACTGACGTCACACCTTGCACTCTTTAACATTCTCATTCAATATTACAAATATGCAAACATTCAAGCTTTAAGCACAAATACAATTGTGTTAGTTAACTAGGTTTCAGAGCTTAAACTACCTTTCCTTCTATGATAAAGAAATCTATGCTTCTATATGGCAATGTATCAAATATTTATGATCCCAATATTTCACATCTATATCAATATAGTATTTACCATTAACTTACCAAAAATGCATGACTGCTAATTTCAGCCATTTCATAATTCAATGTTTTCAAGAATTGTAATGTAATGATTAAAAAAATATCAAAGAATTTCTCAAACCACATATAATCTTAATGATATATCTAAAATATCAAAATAACAACACAATCCAACTCATATTTCACATAGAGCTTACCTGATGCTTGGACAGTCCTACAAAGTAAGCGACATGCTTCCACAAGATGAAAAATATCACCATCATAATTTGCTCGAAAGAAGAACAACAACTGGAAAAGATATTTCGAACTTGGCTTGAAAGCATTCCTAAATAAATGTAAAATTGTCACACAAGAAGTTTCTAAACAAAAGCCTTCTACTCCTACACTAAAGAACTATATAATCAACTTTCAAAATAGCATCAAAGACACAATGTAGAAAAAACAATATTAGTAAAAGCAACAGGAAAGGACACTGATAAATGTCAATTCACCTGTCAGCTCATTCACCATACTCTCCAAACTGAGTGTAGAATTGTCTCCCTCTAAAACATTTCTGGCATAAACACAACAAGCATGATGAATACAATATCTTAAATAAATCAAAAGTACAAATTACCATAACACATAACCAACCATTGGAAGTGAAAGCAAAGTATCAAATTACCAATGAAGTAATACCAAATAAAAAAGGTGCATTCTTAGTCAAAAGTAAGTTAAAGATATACATGTGTGCAAATTTTGATGTTATGCTAGCACAATTTTGCAGTCAAATCAGTCCTCAAACAAAACTTTGGTTAAGACAATCAAAGTCTTCCAAAAGACTTGTCAAGAGGGTAATCACTTCCTTCTATGGCTCATCAGTATTGCCCCTCTAGGATTTTCTCATTCTTTCCTTACAATGTTTATGCATTATCACATGGGAGTAAATATATTTGATGAGCTACAATATATATTGTAACATCTTGAAACTCAAAAGAAATTAAAAAATAGTAGGTTTATCAAATTGTTATCCTAGCCATCAAGTGGCATTAGCTCAATCGGTTAGATTTCTCAACATTTAAGGAGGAGACCAAGGTTCAAATCTTGCATGATGATAACAAGCTTCTTTACCCATGGCATTACCCATGGCATTGGACTTAATGTTGAGAATGATAGGTGGCCCTCTATGGTCCACACCCTCGCCAAAGACCAACCTACTTATCAAAGAAAGACATGGCTAGGAACTAAAATATGATAACTAGATAAGACTCATGTTTCAATGTTGTTAAGTAATTTGAAATGCTAAAGTCTGGGTTTCCAAATAGAATGTTTATTCATTATTCCAATTTTCACTTCACAAATATTCTTGTATATTTCTATGGTTGAAACATCTAAATCTCAGCATGGATGGTAGACCTCTACTGTTGTATTGCAATTAGTAAACTTCACAAGCAAAATAATTGTTATCAAATAATAGCAACATCAGAAGTAGGACTGTAAGAAAGACATTCCAGAATGATTACCTGCAACCAACACACGTTAGGATAAAATTGATATATATGCACAAGTTATGGATTTGCACTTTACACAAAAAAATTATATTTTTGGATATTTGTTGTCTTTATTGTGTATGATAATTATAAAGAGGAGTTCATATCTTGAGCTGCATAGAAAATATAAACCAAATTAGATCATAATCAAGTGCATAAGCTAGAGGTCTTCGAAGGACCAAACCTGAGTAGATGTCAGATTCACTTAGTTTCCAACTTATGTCTTCTGTTTTCCTACATCAAAGTAGTTTACCAGCAATCAAGCCTTCTGATATTTGTTGTCTTTATTGTGCATGATAATTATAAAGAGGAGTTCATATCTTGAGCTACATAGGAAAGACAAACCAAATTAGATCAGAATCAAGTGCATAAGCTAGAGGTCTTCGAAGGACCAAACCTGAGCAGATGTCAGATTCACTCAGTTTCCAACTTATATCTTCTGTTTTCCTACATCAAAGTAGTTTACCAACAATCAAGCCTTCTCACATTTGCACATTTCATATGGCATACACATAAATCCACACACACTTCACCATTGATATAGAGCACCTTGATAGATGATAGAAACAAAACCTTAAAATATTTCAGTTTCAAGTAGTTTAGAATGAAGATGTCAAAATGATAAAGCAAGGTTCAAATTCCATAGGTAAAAGGTTCAAATTCCATAGGTAAACCTTAGTGTTCTAATATAAACTTTATTATCTTAATCTAAACCTTGGTGTTTTAATCAAATGGCATTAGCTTAACTGACCTTCCAAGAAGACCAAGATTAAAATCTTGCCAGGCCATACAAGCATAATTTCTAGCAGAACTATTGTAATATTACTAATTTTTCAAAGTCATACTTACATGGTACTTACATATGATGTAAATTAGGTTGGGCAGTTTCATTCCATATAAATATACTATACAAAATGGATACTTAGGATAAATACATAAAATTTCATACACTCCATGAAACATAAACTACATATACATAAATCTATCCAAACAAGGCTTCACTTTTTTATCTTAAGAGTCAACTTGCCAATATAAGCCTCTCAAAAGTATTTTCCTAAAATAAATATGTCCTAGTATATTGCACTTCTCAAGCTCACATATACTTCAATAAATAAATAAATAGATAAATAAAAGAAGAATGTTCATCATCAGGTTCAACTTTCTCTCATCCACAAACCCAACTCTAAGTGTGTAAGAAGGTGTCCTAAGATAATGTTTGTCTTCCTCATTTGATGAACCATCCTATTGTACAACAATACATGCATATTCAGAATACTAATCTATAATCCACAACTCAGACTAAGTAATCATCATAATATAAATGCCTCACAAATAATTTTGTTTCAAGGAACTAACCCTCTTCCCACGTAACCGATTCAAATAAGGTTACACAAGGTAATCAATATCAGATGAAAACAAAGGGTAGCAAGAGGAGGTTACAACCACCACTTTTACTCTTCGACTGAACTATGACAAAATAAAAACAACAGGATAATTTGTAACCCCCCTTTCAATTTTTAGTGACAAGATGTAATCTCCTCAATATTTAAATTAAAATAATAGTTGGGTTCTTCCATTTATCAATATCCTGACTCCAATCTAGTAATGACATTTTGTAAAGTGCAGATTCTGAGGTCAAGCACAAAGTATATTAAGTTAATATTTAGTGAGAATAGTCAGAGTTCTATATGCATGGTACTGATAATAATGAACAAACATGGTCACTAGATACTCTATCTCTGACATTATGGACCATATGGATCTTAAGCCTATGGCCACCCTTGTGATCATAAAATAGCCCCATTGCATGTTTTGATTTGCACAACTCTTACTATTTTTCATGTTCAATTATGACTTGATGACCATGTTTTCCTTGTAGGGGCTCCTGCTAGTCTTTTGACAATACCTGTTTATGTTAGTGTTGTGTATTGTAGTTGTTTTGCTCTTATTGGATAGGCTTCTATGCTGATTTTTGTACTCTTTTATTTAACATTCCTCCTATATTAAAAAAATACTACGAAAAATAAAAGTAAAACTTATGCTCAATTAGTACATAATGTTTTCAATGCAACATCAACATCATTCTAGGTCATAGTTGAATAAATTGCACCTATCTCCCAAACAAGTTACAAGTTTGGCTGCCCTGTTAAGACATAGGACAAATATACGTAAAGCTGAACTTTCTTGAATATGTGGTTCTTTTCATTTTGTAGTTAAATTAAAGTGGCAATTCCTCCAGCAAAATCTAGAGGTCTAATTTGTTGAAAGGAGGCTTATTGCAGTGGAGACGTGGATGTAATGCCCTGTTGATAACAAGCTAATGTTTGGATGACTTGCAATATTGGCATTTGCATAAATGTAATAACATACAAATATTGCAAGGTAATATAAGGAGCATATCCAATACCCATAAAAATAGATAAAATCATACTTTGTCAGCTCCTAACATCAACACTTTGATACAAACTAATGTAAGGATAGGGGATCATATTGGGCATAATGAAATTCCAATTTGGTACACAAACCTTCGTAGAAACAATGCGTAACAAGTTAAGGCCTATCTGAAAAGGGTAGTCACAACTCAGAATTCATTGATTTCAATGTTTAGTATGGTTTACTCTTCTTGAAGGTAATTCCTATCAAACCAAATGTTTAAACAAATTTGAATGGCTCTTTCTACCTCCAGTTTTCTAGGGTCATATGAAAGTAACCCAGTGGTATTTGAAGAATTTTGAACCTTGAATTAATTTCATTGTATTTCCATCGCAACACCTAGAACTTGCTTCATTTTAAAAGTTTTTTTATAAATACAAATGTTACCACTATGAAGGTACTGTAGACTCTAATTTTTAACTTTTTTATAACAAGTTCATATTTAGACCCATTTACTCTCGAATGTTAAGGAGGCTAAAACCTTTAACCTACAGGTGTTTAATGAAGAAGGCAAGGAGAAGGTTATTAACCTCCTCAAGAAACTGCTCCTGGACAAAATGGCTTCCTTCTGGAAAAAATATGATGTCGAGATTGGGCACATCAGCCTTGAGCTTCTCGCTACCAACATATGCTTTCAGACCTGGAAACTTGAAGACATAATCTTTGGTACCCATAATCAGTAGAGTGGGAGCTTTTACAACAAAATCTATCAGACGAGACATACACTCCCAAGTCTTGCAAAGGAGCATCCAAAATCAAAAGAAAAATCATTCAGCTCTATGGGATAAATAAGCTTTGTGGGCAGTTCAGATATCAAACTATAAATGGGTTTTGCAGCCTTGCCTCTCTTTACTTCGGTATGGAATTTGGAGAGCTAATCTAAACCCAAATTTTTCATACAAGCTTGCATAAACATTGAGGTCATCTTCAGTGAACCACGGTGGTAGAGGAGTGGAAGGGTTACAGAGATCCATAATCTCCTTACCCTCTTCTGCCATAGGTAGCTCAATCCTAGAAAAAAGTACGTAGATATTCCTCACCACTGTCTTCACATCAAAACACCCAAAATCTACCTCTGCTCTCCCAGGCTCCTGTAAAAGTAACCATACAATGAAAAGGTTTATGTTAAAAGACAAAGGTATTCCTATTCTACTCTATAAAAGTGTGTATAGAATGTTTTTCCACTTTCCCCGAATTTACCTGCTAGCGATTCAAATAAAATCCTTCTGGTAATAGGTGTGACTGACTTAATGAGCCAACAGGTCTGTTGTATGGGATACCCAAAGTCTGCATACCAACATACACAATACATGCCTAAATGCATACAACTGTAGGAATTAACAACATAAGATCTCTTCAGCTCAAAATGGGATCGCTTAGCCATCCCCGCAGGAAGAAAATCTGCATAACCATTCTCGTGTTCCCATGGCAGAAGAAAAACATTAAAACCATACAATAAAATGTTGCAATTGATGAACACTTTGGCTTCATTCCTCCAGGTCCCATCCCACGGGTCCTTTCCAAATACCAAGAGAAGAGGGAAATGCCAAATATTTCCCACGAAGAGTAACATTACAATTTGATTTTCCCGTGCCTTCTTTAATTTTTTTAAGTGAGACAGGCTAAGACGACGGTTTTAAACCACCCTCTTAGGTGTGACCTAAGATGATGGTTTTAAACCATCATCTTTTATTTCTTAAATTTTGGTTCATAACCAACGTCTTTTATTTCTTTTAATTTTTATTTTTTTATGGTGGTTTATCCCTACGACGATGGTTATAAACCGCCCTCTTAGGTCAACCTAAGATGGTGGTTTATAACCATCATCTTAGTCCTAAGAGGGTGGTTACCCTAAGACGATGGTTTATAACCACCCTCTTAGGGTCTATTAGGGCGGTTTTTTACCGCCGTAAAAAACCACCTTAATTCAGCCATCGTTAAAGCCCTTTTTTGGTGTAGTGTTAGTATCAACAATAGGGTTTATTAATGACCAGTCTATTGGTAACATCTTGGACATGTCTTAGAACATTGATTCAACACCATGCTAACACTAGAATCTAAATGGGATAAAGAAGGCTACAACTTGGGATTGGGTGGAAAGTTTCTACTTTTGACATCTCATACTCAACTATAGACAAAGGGTGATTAGATCCTTTAGAAGAAAATATTAAACATTAGAAACCATGTGCAAAAGCCATAAATCCTAATTGAGGAATCATTGGGGAATGATCAATGTTTAGGAAAATGAGCATGTATTACAGTAAGGTTTGAATGAATTGGCTATGAAGCTTTCTTAACTTCCACAAACTATATCCCTTATAACATGGTCACATGCATTACTTTCCTAGTTATTATGCATGCAAACCATCCCATAGACACTAAATTTAGTAATAACTTGTACTATTTGTTTCTAGTTTCCCCAATCAATATCCCTTTGAGGTTTGTTTCTCTTTATTTTTTCTTTGAGGGTCTTACTCTACTTTTTCCATTCTCACTAACACTTTCATCCTCATCAAACTCTTTTTATTTTTCTAGATTACTCATAATATGACTTATCAATGGTGCCTTGGAAAACTTGAAGTGCGGGGTATAACCTTGTCCATGGCACTTATTTTCTTATTCTTCCTTTAAAACTTGAAACTATAATGAATATCCTCATTGTTCCTTTCTTGATTATGCTACTCTTGAACCTTAAAGTGCAAGGAATAAACTCTATGCTACTTTCATTTCATCGTAAGTGGATGTTTTTCTACTACTTCCTCGAGGAAAATGACTGTGATTTACATGGATTAAGCTTGACCTCTTCTGTGCTCTTATTTTAAAATTTACCTCAAAATATTCCTTTTTACCTTTAATTCCTTACATATTATAATTCCCCATCCCTTGCATCCTTTTTAGTTTCTTTAAATGGTTGCTCTAAGTGAATGCAAGACATTTGAAACATTTGATGATGCATAAGGGATTTCTTTACAATTTTTTAGGAGTGGAAAATCCTTGATCTAATGTAATTTCTACAATAATTTGATCTTCTTACTTCATCTCAAAGTTTATTTCATGATGAAAATTTTTTATTTCTTTCTCAATTATTTTCATTTTGAAATCTCTTGCCATGTGTCTAGTCTCATAACATTTGCAACATTAGAATTCAATGGTTTCATAGTCCACTTCTTGATCCCATTTTCTTGAATTATATTTAATCTTTGATGGGTGGTGACAAATGTTATTAAATGTGCTTGGCAACACATTTGAATAGTCACTAGATTTTCGCTTCTTAGGAGTCGGTCCCTTTTGGATGAATTTTCCTAAAGTATTAGCAATATTCTTCAAAACCTCCTTATTGATGAACTAATTTGAAAGTCCAAAAAGCATAACAACAATGAAAGCCTTTTAATAGTTTTTATCTCCAAAAACAATTCTTAGTCCATGGTCTTAAATATAGGGCATCTCTTCTTCTAAACTATGGGTCACCACCCATTATTTTAGCCCTCATTTTCAGATTGGATAAGATGGGAAGAAAATATTCCTTTGAAAAAAAGTTATGGAGTAATTTGAATTCAATCCTCACTTCTACTTGATTGATCTAATTTTAAATCTATAATAATATCTAACTAAGATATATGGAACTTACATATGAATCCTATGTCTTTAAGAACCATTATATCATGCTCAATCATCTCATCTTTGATGTTTTTAAGAACCATTATGTCATGCTCAATCATCTCATCTTTGACAATCTCTTGTGTAACATTTGTTGCCTAATCTCATCCTTGACAATTACTTGTATGTCGTACTCAGTCATCTCATCTTTGACATTTTTAAGAACCATTATGTCATGCTCAGTCATCTCATCTTTGACAATCTCTTGTGTAACATTGGTTGCCTAATCTCATCCTTGACAATTACTTGTATAACTCCTATTGTTTAAATAAGACTTGCCATATATTCACTTTTCCACTTATATATTATTTTTGAGCACCACATTCTTATAATCAATTTTAATAAAAAAATTGCTACTTGAATATGAATTATCATAAATTTACTCTTGTTATTATTCCAATTAGGTCATATCATTCCTAGGTAGGCTTTCTATACAATTAAAATATAAAATAGGCAGGGTGCCTTTTCATCCTTTTGCTAGAATACATGCACAACCTTCCAAATAATTGCCATGTCACCCTTACCGCCCACTTTGACCAGACCGTGCCACTTGTAATTGCCTTGTCAAGGCAACGCCATTAATTTATAATGTTGACAGGTGAAGAAAATCAACCTCATTCTATTTCTCAAAAAGTTAAAATCTTCGAGACTCGTTGCATTCCGGAGAATGTGATATTAGTTATACCACCTTGCATTAATAATATCACGATGAAGACCTCAAAAGGTGATGAAATTGTGACACGTACCTACCTCACAGAACAGGTCTGATTTTTTATTAAGTAAACTATTACATAGCATATCTGTAAACATGTGAGATGGAGATATTTGAACCTGGGGCCTCTCCAACACGAGAGTTTCAACTACCCACTCCTCTCCAACTCCCCCACATGAACGGATAGATCTGTTTTTTTTTAAAGTCCATCTCTTTTTCCATCCACTGTGAAACAATTTCAAAAAAAAAAAAAAAAAAAAAACCTAAAAAATAATTTGACTCCTTTCAAATACACTACAAGTTTTTTTTTTCCACCCATCGGTGATATAAAATAAACATATTTTTAAAGTCCAGTTGGCAAACCCATAAACAAAATAAAGCAGTAGACTTTAACCATTCCATAAATGATTATATTTTTGCGGTTCCTTACCATGCGTGCAACTGTTTGACGAAATGCTCAACTGCGTGCGATGTGTTTGACGTAATGTTCAGCCGAAAACCATACGAAATTTATAAAAACAGGGCAGTGAATGCTGTTGCAAGATTACCACTTCACAGACCAACACACCATGTTTTTGACAAAAGAAAGTAAAACCAGAGGTTTTGCGGAAAATGAAGTAAATGCAGAGATGGAGTATTGGAAGTTATAAAGAGAATTTAATGTGGTGGACTTAATACAGTTTAGAGACAACCTGCTGAATATGGATGGGGTTGAGATCAGACACGAAATTAATGAAAGTATGTGATAAACCACGGACCCAACTTGCCATAGTCCTCGCAACTCGCCTGCCTAGATGCTTATCCTCAAAGGGCCCATGACGAGCGACACTCTCAGGATAATTCAAGAACATGACTCTCTTCCTGTGAGGGCAATTCTAAATTATAGTTATTTGGGTATGTATGATAAAGACCAAAACTTACTCTGCCAATACCTCCTCTCAGGCTTTCCCAATGTACCAGGCATTCTTGCAGCTGTATTGGGTGTAAGAGTAGACATAACATAACAGTTTCTTCCAGCAGCAGGACCATGTATTCCGATGCAACAGTGATCCTGGAGATAGTTGTCAATTGCCTAATGGACAATGCCAATGTGGCTGGAGTGAGGCAATTGAACAAACGATGAACATTCTATGTATTAATCCCCATAATAGGAATGAAGACAAGTAGGTATAAAAATTTGAATCCAAATATTTTACAATCATCAACAAACACAAAATACAAAAATTAAATACACCTAACAAATAAAAAAACGACAATAGGTGTCTTGTGGCAAAGGTTTGGCAAGTTTAGTGAGTGCATACTCACTAGTTAGGGTTGTTGACCCACAATCCATGAGAGATGACAGTGGGTGTCCTATGGCCTAGGCTAAAGGGATAATGACAACCAAAATTTGTGCTCTCCCGATATGGATCATAAAGCTTGTTGAGGAAAAATGGTATTGATCGGCACAACAAGTTCTTTATGTGTTGCTCAAGGACATTGACACTTTTTAGTTAATAATTCCTTTATGTGTTTTATGGTCTTTAGTATTTATTACATAGTATATACACAAGAAATATATTTTTTGGTTTTCGTGGTAGAAAGTTAAAATAATTTTTTAGAAAAATAAAATTAAAATTGTAAAAATACTTTTTAGTTTGGGTTGTTTATTGGTTATCTTGTTGTTCTCACTTGGATCTTGAATTTGTTATAAATATCTAAAACAAATAATGTATTAATATTAAAATAAAACCATTAATTTTTAAAGGAATATAGAATATAATACAAGTTTATTTATTTAATAACATTTAAGCAATCAATCTTTACTCACAAGAAAGCTTTTAAACTTATGCTAATTCAAGATCAATGAAAAGGGCTTCAATCCTACAAACAAATATCTCAATCCTAACTCTAGCAACTAGATACACTCCGGTAATTCAAAAATAGAAAAAAACAATCAAAAGATTTAAGACACCTACTCTCCAACAAGCAAACTTAAAACCTTCTAATAAGCACTAGTAGTTTTCAAAGCTATTTTAGTAAGTGGTTATTCAAGTAATCAATCTCATTAAAAATAGGATAAAGCTTAAAATCCCAAACATATTTTTTTTATTATTATATTTTATTTTACATGGTGAAATCGGTGGTAGCTACCAATTTTGTGTTGTTCATTTCGTAAGCCGCTACATAATACTCGCACAATCTTGCCGCCCTACAACCACTATGTTATAATCATTTTAAACCTTTTACCATACCGTAATCATTTTAAACCTTTTACGTCACTGAAAATACCTGAAAAAAGACAAGTGTTCAGTCTTACAAAGCTGGAGATCTAAACCCTGAACATCTGCCCCTTACAAGGTTAGGCTGAACCAATTGATCTACACTTCAGACCTAAAATTCCAAACATCTTAAAACAAACAATCCATACTCTATTGATCTTCCTTTATAAAATCCCAAAAGTACTACAAACCCGCAAACCGTCGAAAGTGTTTATAAATAGATCTCTACAAAGAAATCAAAATATACCAAATATCCACATTAAATTAATCCAAAATACTAAAAAATCTCTTATCATAATACATGTTTGTATGCATTCAAAACTTTTAAAGCCTTACAAACCCCCAAAAATAATTATAAATAGATCTCTATAAAAAAATCAAAACACACCAAATATCCACAACTCTCGTCATAATACATGTTTGTATGTGTTCAAAACATTTAAAGCCTTAAAATCATATAAAAAAAATCATAGGACCCAAACCCTTTATAATTTAAAATAAAAATATAATCCCTGCACATATTTCAAAACTGTTAAACATATAGGACAGATTTAACCATATAAAAACACATAAAAAACAAACCCTTAGACTTACATGTCCTTATCTATGTTAACCTTGTCTCAATTAAAAACCAAAAATTTTCCAAATGCCAAAATCCCACGCTCAACAAGAAGTCTAATTAAAAACCTCAAAATATAGAGTCCAAGCAGGCCTTAGAGCATAGTGTACCTCAAAAATACCCACAACAAGAAAATTGTGAAAAACAATATGGGTGCTCCCTCAAAACTTTTTAGCATGCTAAAAATGGTTGACCTTAGTTTTGCGAGGATAGAAGTCCAAATAGCTTTAGAAGGGGTAGATGTTGAGGCATTGTGTGCACATTACCTATGTTACCCAACACAAAAAAAATTGAAGGTTAGGATATGGAGGTTGTCATCTCATAATTGTGAATGTACATAAAAGGTAAAATAATGGTTTAAATTTTATTTTAATTATTATAAAAAATATTTTTATGGTATAATTTGAGTAAGTTTAATTAGAAGATTTTAGAACTTTGAATAAAAGGTTTAATATTCCAAATCTAATATGATAGAGTTGTAAAAACCTCTTGTTAAACACATAGGATAGATTTAACCATACAAAAACACATTAAAAAAAAGCAAACCCTTAAACTTACATATCCTTATCTATAATAACCTTATATTATATCTTAATTAAAAACCAATAAATTTCCAAATGCCAAAATCCCACGCTCAACCAGAAGTCTAATTAAAAACCTCAAAATATAGAGTCCAAGCAGGCCTTAGAGCAGAGTGTACCTCAAAAATACCCACAACAAGACAATTGTGCAAAACAATATGGGTGCTCCCTCAAAACTTTTTAGCATGCTAAAACTGGTTGACCTTCGTTTTGCGAGGATAGAAGTCCAAATAGCTTTAGAAGGGGTAGATGTTGAGGCATTGTGTACACATTACCCATGGTAGCCAACACAAAAAAAGTTGAAGGTTAGGGTATGGAGGTTGTCATCTCATAATTGTGAATGTAAATAAAAGGTAAAAATGGTTTAAATTTTATTTTAATTCTTTATAAATATTTTAATGCCATAGGTTTAATTTAGAAGGGATGTTGTAATTATAAATTTGATAGTTTTGAATGAATACAAAGTTAACGAAACCTGATCAAAACAAAAATATTTTATTAATAAACATATCACCTACTACTATCAATCGACTTATTTTTATTAAATAAGTGTTCTAAAATACTTTAATCTTTTCATTACACTACTTGATTACTTTTCCATAAAAAAATCTTATAATTTTTTTAAGAAGCTTCAATAAATAAATATATAATCCAAACTTGGATATAAAGAATTAAATATACACCATCATTTTACATCATTGAAATGAATTTGAACAATAAATAAAAATTTGCAACACAAACAACTTGCTAGGAAAGCAACTAGTTGTTCCTTTTACAAAGTAGTCTTAAGGCTTTTTTATGTTTATCAAAACCAAGAATAAGACATACACAAGATTCAAAAAGATTAAATGGCATTTGGTTTATTCTTCAAATTTTAAAGGATGGTAGGTTCAAATCTTGTTAAAATAATATATACATAGTTATTAAGTTGTTATAATACTATGATAAGATTATGATATCATACATATCTCATTTCAAACCCATATAGTTAATTAAATACATTAAATTAAATTTCTTAAAATAAACGTAATTTATTATTTTATTTTTATTTTATTAATAATAATAAGATGTATAATTATATATAACAATTATTTAATTATTTTATAATTATGAATATTATGTTTAAAATTATAATCAACATAAAGGATACAATATTTACTCCTTTTAGTTATATCCATTATAAATGGCGAGGATTTTTTTTTTTTTTGCACTCTCTATGCAGTATTGTATTTATATTTTTAAATTTGTTAGATGGAATTAAAATGGGTTCACTTTTTATCAATTGTATTTTTTAATTGGTTAATTGAAATTAAAATGGATCTCATTTATACTAAATCATGATTACATAGTAGTTTTACAATAATTTAACAATTAAGTAATTATACATGTAGTAAGATTCAAATCTCTTTCATAAAAATTGAAGAATATAACTATTTGAGCTTAAATTATTTGATGAAATAACACTTATTTACTTTAATATTTCATTTGATTATGACATTAGAATCATCTTAATTATGTTAAGAGAGTTTATAATAGAAGTTATTAGATGTTTTCTTTTCTTAACTATGGATGATAGCATATTTTTATGTATTAAATTTTTTTTCTTTTTTACATTTTTTTTGTTAACACACCCATGTATGTTCAAACCACTGTGGGGTGTGGTGTGTGTGCGTGCAAGTGAGCTTGGGTACAAAAAAAACACACACAATGCACACCATCATGCGGGAATGAGTGATTCTCCATGAGAACCAAAGTTCGAACTACGCAAAATTACACACTGCGATTTGAACCTTTTACCTTCCAAAGCTAAGCCGAAGCCTTAACCATTGTGTTGTCCCCTTAGGAAATTTTTTTATATTTTTTAAATGTAATGTGTTATAATTTTTTATAGAACAAAAATATTATTTTATGGTTTAAATCGCGACGTGGGCGAGTGTGTGAGGGGGTGGGTGTGTGGCGGCTGTGTGTTAAATTCCCTATTCATTAGCATAACTCTCGGTTTTACGAGGTATCATGGTTGGAAGGAGACTCCTCAACCCTATGCGTTGATCATAGGGTTTCTCACACTAATCAAATAAATATATATATATATTATTTTAAAATAAATATTATATTAAAAATTTGTAATAATATTGAATTTATTAAAAATATATTTATTGTTTTTTTTGAAGCGAGTGTAAACAAGAAAAGAGTTTTACATTTTCTTATTTTAAATTTCTAGGGAAGAGTATAGAGTGAGTGCTAGTAGGAAGCCTCACATTTTACTTGTTTTAAATCTTTAAAATTTTTAAAAAATAAAGGTTTCTTGTGAGGAAAATATAGGTAACATGAAAGGAAAGTCATTTGGGAAATCCTTGATTGTAGGTTAGGATGTTTAAATAGAAGTATGGATGCATCAGTTGGGGACAAGAGGAAGAGCAGATCTATGATAAATTTTATATAGGTAATAAATATTAGAATAAAAGTGATTATCAAAGATAATATGATTGAACATAACATAATGACTCTTAAAAGCATAGGTTTAATATGAGTTTCATAGATATTGGTCTAGCTTTTTGAAGATTCAAAACTGGATATCTTCGAAATTGGATTAGGTGAAATTGGGGATTGAATTCAAATTATGTTAACATTCTTCTTCTAAAAGAATTTTTCTTTATCTTCTTCAATTAGAAAGTTAGGGGTAAAATTATGGGTGGTGATGATTTTGGGGAAAGAAGCATTAAAGTTAAGAAAATGGAGTGAGAATTTTTCAATAAAAATAGAATTTATTAAAAATATTTTAATTTGGGTTAGGCTTTTTGGAATGTCATATGAGCTTATAAATAAGAAGGTTTTGAGGAATATTGGGAATACTCTAGGGGAGTTCATTTAGGAGGGACTAACTATGATGATCATCCAAGATGACTAAGCAATATTAAAATTTTGCTTCAACAAGGAGGATTCACCAACATGATTGAAACAAAATATTAAGTTATAAAATAATTAAATAACTCACTCACGACTGACATTTTTATGACCAATTGCAAATTTCTATATGTTAATTATTGGCTTACAAATTTTGAATTTTTCTATAATAAATTTGTTAGAAGGCTAAAGTTAATCCTTGAGTCAATTTTATATTCAAGGTCCTAACTAATTGAGCTCATGTCCTTTGATTTGCCCTACCTATTTTCTTATAACAAGTAAGCCTCCTTCTATAACCAATTATATATATAGGCCCCACCCATATTACATCACAAGCACATATTGGTATCATAATAGCTTGGCTATTGTGCATGTATCACTTAGCAAAATATGAATCTAGGTCTCCTCCTTGAAAGTGGAGGAATTTAACAAGTTGAGCTAATACCATTTGATCACATACACACACATTAAAACTACTTTTTTCTTCTTTTCTAATTAGCATTAATCATGATATGCCTTGCTTTCTACCCTATGGTTTGAACACCTAATGGTTTAAACCCTCTCCAAAACAATATAGCTTAAGGTAGGCACCTATGCTAATTAATTTAACTCTTAAGAAGAATTGAAGACCGAAGGATGATTACACTTAGGAGCCTCCAACCCCCATGGCATAGAAAATTTCACTTACATAGGTGCATCCCACCTAGGATGTACTCCTAATTGGGTCCTCATCATACCCACAATGTCTAAGCCCCACACAACTTGATATTGGTGAGGCACATAAAAAAGGAGATAGTAGCATCGAAGGACATATGAGAAGGCTTCGAAAATAAGGGCAACAATACCCTTGCCACTTCAACTACAAGTTTAGTTAGGACACATGATGTCCTCTTGCTTTTCCTCAATAATCTTAAACATGCAAATGGATGATGAAAAAATAAATGAGGGTATGATTATCTTTTACTCAGTCTAGAGTGCAAAACATGCCATGGAATCATTACATACATGCTTAGCATTACCACTTAAGTGCCCACATAATTGGAGGATCTATCCTTGAGACCAATGCTAGTATTAGCTCATATTTACTATCAATAAATAAGGTTTTTTAATGATCAATCTATTGGTAACGTCTTGTAGAACATGTCTTAGAACATTGGATCAGTATCATGCTAACACTAGAAATTAAATAGGATAAAGGAGGTTGCAACTTTTGATTGGGTGGAAATCTACTAGGTATTGCTTTTGAGATCTCGTGATTATAGATAAAGGGTTTATTAGATCCTTTAGGAGAGAAGATTAATCATTAGAAATTATCAACAAAAGCCATAAATCCTAATTGAGAAATAATTAGGAAATGATCAATGTTTAGGCACACGAGCACATGTCTTATGGTAAGGTTTGAGTCAATTGGCTACGAAGATTTCTTATCTTCGACGAACTATATCCCTATAACATAGTCACATGCATTACTTCCCTAGTTATTGTGCATGCAAACCATCCCATAGACACTAAATTTAGACATAGACATGATAATTATGTACTATTCTATATGTCACCTAACATGTTGGTTTAAAATATCAATGGTGCCACTATCCTCCCTCTAAAAGGTGATAGTGGTAATTGATCTTAATGCAGGGTTTTAGGCACCGTGTTAAAAAATCTAAGATGTTGAGCATTTGGGATTGAAATAACACACTTTCTTGACCGATGAATGTGATTCTATGCCCTTGAAAAGGGTTTAATCTGACTATTTTTTGAAGGAAAAAGTTCATTGACCCTCTTTAATATAAATACCCAAAAACATTTATTATTTTAAGAGATAACTTAGAAATCAAAATAAAAACCCTTCAATTTCCATCTTAATCCTTTTGTCATTGAAAAATTTCCTCTTTCCTTTCACAACTACACTTTGACCATATGATTTCCTTATACCTTGTAGGCACCTCCAAGCTTCTTGAGTTGATTTAGTGTCGTTCAATGGAGGCCAACCCTTTGCAAAGGTAGTAGTCTACTCTGAATCCTCTGAATGCACGTGAAATCGATGATGACGATACGAATCCTGAGTGACCGATGGTCTCCATATCACACCGAATCAACAAGAACAAGACATATAGGTTTCTTAAGAGTAGGGAACTATGCGCTAACCAATTACTAAAAATAATGATTATAACCAACTTTCCTATATAATAAAAAAAAAATTAATTTGCTCTAGTTGTTCCAACTAAGTCATCTTATTCATAGGTAGGGCTTCCATACAATTAAAAAATAACATTGGCAGGGTTTACATTCATCCTTTTGCTAGAATACATGCACAACCGTCCAAATAATTGCCATGTCACCCTCTACCGCCCACTTTGACCAGATCGTGCCACTTGTAATTGCCTTGTCAAAACAACTCCTGTACCGATTATACACGTGGAAGAAAATTAGAAAATTAACCTCAGCATCCAATTTATCAGGACGCTTGATAGTAAGTGATTGGAATTTTAAACGAAGAAAATTTTACTAAGTAAAGAAGATTTTGGTTGTACCTGGAAGAAGATTCTCGAGACTGCATTTTTCATTGTAATCCGAAATTGTGAGTATCATTTATTATACTTAATTAAAACTAAAACTTTCAAAATTTATGAAATTGTGACGCTGACCTATTTAACAGAAACAGGTTTGCTTTTTGAAAGTATATCCATGTATATCCATCCACTGTGAAACAATTTCAACAACAAAAACCTTTAAAAAAAATTGGGCTCCTTTGAAATCCATAACAGGCCCAATTTTTATGTATATTTCTCCTTTTTGGTGGTTGAAGTTACCCATCAGTGACGGATATAAAATTCTGAAACCCCATTTAAGATGTTCAATACGTATTTTTAAAGTTCAGTTGCCAAACGCATAAACAAAATAAAGCAGAAGACTTGACCATTCCATAAATGAGCATATTTTTGCGGTTCCTTACTATGCGTGTAATTGTTTGACGAAATGCTCAATTGCGTGCGATATGTTTGACGTAATGCCCAGCCGAAAACCACACGAAATTAAAAAAAGAGGGTAGTGAAAGCTATAGGAAGATTACCACTTCACCGACCCACACACCATGTTTTTGACAAAAGAAAATAAAACCAGAGGTTTTGCGGAAAATGAAAAAAATGCAGAGATGGAGTATTGGAACTTATAAAGAGAATTTAATGTGGTGGACTTATTGCGGTTTAGAGACAACCTAACAATTATGGAATGGGTGTGAGATCCGACACGAAATTAATGAAAGTATGTGATAAACCACGGACCCAACTTGCCATAGCCCTCGCAAGTCGCCTGCCTTGATGCTTATCCTCAAAGAGCCCCATGACCTATGGTTTCCAGAAATATTGGGTTTGCTCATGGCCATTCGAAAATTTGAGGTGGAATGTGGGGCATGTACATTGAACGGAGGCCAATCTGTGTTTCCTTCGGAGTTGGAGTCATCACTGGTTGAAAGCAACATGAATCACGAGTAGCTAAATAAAGTAGAGTCGAGAATTTTGACCATGATGTGAAATCATACGAAGCTTCTGAAGATAGGATTGAAGTAACAAACCTTTTAACTTACCAAAACAGGCCAGAACAGGTCAACGTACGCTTTAATTGCTGCAGTATTTTAGATTGGTATGCTAAATTTGAGGTTAAAGTCCTGTTCAAGTGCGGTGATTGGAATTATATAATAAGTTTTACGTCTCAAACTGGTGGGAAGAATTTTTCTCCTATCAAACAGAGATATTGGGGGGTGGGTATAATTTGAGGGGCAGGTATATATGAACGATAAGGGCTCGGGTGTGGATAGATCCCTTGGAAACAGCAGGAGAAGTATAACAAGTTTAGGATTAAGGCCCACAGGCTCCAGAATTTTGCTGCAGGTTCTGGGGCAGAGGGCTTGCTGTTTTATCTGGGAAGTTTGTAGCTGCCTCTTCACTGGGGACTTTTTTTGGGGGGTTAAGGGGTCGTTTTTACTTCTATTAGGCAAGTGAGGGAAGATTTCTTGTTGGCTTATGAAAGATGGTTTTGCAACGTGTAATCTGCAAAATTCTCCCTTGCAAGGGTGGTGACCCGTTGACATTTGAGAGCCTTGGCATTGTAAGTTATTCGATTTGAAATGGTGTAATAAGTGCTTTAAGTATGCACAATTGATAGTGTGTTGGTGATGTAACTGCTTTGAATTTCACCATGCTCGAAGTGAAGAGAACCATAATTGATGGACGGTCAGGTGCTGTTGTTGAACCTATCAGTTTAGGATTTCGAGTTGTGAAGGCCAAAGATTAGGCTTATTTTCAGGCTTCCTGCTGCTGGGCCACATGACAAATGCCGGAGCTTTACCTTGTGTAATCCAATGGCTGCTATTCAAGGTGAAGGCTGTGTTGGTGACACTGATCCTCCTCGTATTTCAAAGATGTTATTCTGCAGCTCCAGGAAGTGGGCCAGTGCGGCCCGGTTTTGGAGGAAATCAGATGAATTGGGTTGATTATAATAACGTGTGTCTTTATTCGGTAAACAAGACATTTTCCCTTGTCTTTGTGAAGGCGGGAGAAGTTGAAGCGTTTTTTCTGTCAATAAGGCATGAGAAGAGTAACGTGATTGTCTGGACTGCCAACCGAGACAGTGCAGTATCAAGTTCTGACGACTTCCTCTTCTCAGAAGATGGGAATGCTTCGCTGAATAAAAGTGGCACGGTTGTGTGGTCCACCCAAACAGGAAGTAAGGGCGTTGCGGTCATGGAGTTGCAAGAATCTGGCAGTTTGATTTTGTCGGATAACTCTTCACGGATCATCTGGCAGAGTTTTGAATACCCTACAGATACTCTTCTCTCCGGTCAGAGCCTCAAAGTTGGGATGAAGCTAGTGAGCAGCTCCAATCCACCACAGAATGTTTCTTCTGGCAATTATGTCCTGGAAATGCAGGAAGGCGATCTGGTACTATATGCTGACTACCATCCTTCTCAGATTTACTGGACCATGCAGAGCGACACTCACAAGATAATTCAAAAAGATGACTCTCTTCCTGTGAGGGCAATTCTCAGTTATAGTTATTTGGGTTTGTATGATAAAGACCAAAAGTTACTCAGCCAATACCTCCTCTCAAGCTTTCCCAATGTACCAGGCATTCTTGCAGCTGTATTGGGTGTAGGAGGACAAATAACATTTCAGTTCTTTCCAGCAGCAGGATCAAGTATTCCGAATCCAACAGTGATCCCTCGAGATACTTGTCAATTGCCTAGCCCATGCGGGCCTTACGTCGTCTGCCAAAACAATGGACAATGCCAATGCCCTCATCTTCTGGGTTCTGTGTATGGGTCTTCATGTGGCCCAACACCGTTGCAATTATGTGGAAGTTCCAACTCTTCTGTAAGTTTCTATAAAATAGGAGATGACTTGACGTACTTCGCAAATTCTTTTGTTCAGCCTTTGAACATGTCAAAGTTGGATCTTTGCCAAGAGGCCTGTGAGAAGAATTGTTCCTGTAGTGCACTCTTCTTTGAAAAAAATGCAGGTGGATGTTATCTGTTCAACCAAATTGGGAGCCTTCAAAACTGTAAAGATACTTCGACCGCCTACGTTGCCTATTTCAAAGGTCCTAAGAACTCAACGGACACTGTAAATGCAGGTCAAGGGAAAGACAATAAAACCCTTTTCCCTTATGTTATCATCATTGCAGTGGTGACTGTAATTGTAATTATTGGGATTGTGTATCTCGGATACCGGTGGTACTGGAAGAAGAAATTACCTCCTATTCCAAATGGATCTTCAGATGACGAGAGGTTCTTAAACAATATACCTGGTTTGCCTACCAGGTTCTCTTACAGGCAGCTCCAAAATGCCACAGAGAATTTTAGCAACACGCTTGGGAAAGGGGGCTTTGGGTCAGTATATGAGGGCACATTGTCAGATGGAAGCAAGGTGGCGGTGAAGAAGTTAGAAGGTATTGGACAAGGTAAGAAAGAATTCCATGCAGAAGTGGCTACCATAGGTAGCATACATCATGTTTATCTGGTCAGGCTTCGAGGATTTTGTGCCGAGGGGTCGCATCGTTTGCTGGTTTATGAGTTCATGGCCAATAGGTCTCTTGACAGATCCTTATTCCGAAATAAAAAACAAGGGGATATCTTGGATTGGGACAAAAGATACAACATTGTGCTTGCAACTGCCAAAGGATTAGCCTACCTGCATGAAGATTGCAGTGTGAGAATCATTCATTGTGATATAAAGCCAGAGAACATTCTGTTAGATGAGAACTATGTAGCCAAGGTGTCAGATTTTGGGCTTGCAAAACTTATGACCAGAGAACAGAGCCATGTTTTTACGACATTAAGGGGTACACGAGGGTATCTTGCTCCAGAGTGGCTTACCACGTATGCTATATCAGAGAAGAGTGATGTGTATAGCTTTGGCATGGTTCTGCTAGAAATTATCAGTGGAAGGAAGAATTTTGATCCAGAGGAAACTTCTGAAAAATGTTACTTTCCTGCTTATGCATTCAAGCAGATGGACGATGAGAAACTTGAAAATTTGCTTGATCCAGATCTCAACTATGTTGCAGCTGATGATAGGCTATTAAGGGCTGTGAGAGTTGCCCTGTGGTGCATCCAAGAAGATTTTTCTCTAAGACCATCCATGGGAAAAGTGGTCCAAATGCTCGAGGGTCTGATGGACATACCTCAGCCACCAGTTTCCTACCAAACTGGTTTCCGCATTCATCAAAGCTTACTGAAATCTACCATTGAAGAGGGAAGTTCTTCTAATCCTACTAATCCGTCTGACGATAACAGCCAGGACGTGCTATCTGCTGTCCGCCTTTCTGGACCAAGGTAAGTAGGAATGGCTGCACATTCTTTCCTTGATTTAGATTCTCAGCAAGGTTCTTCTAAAGAGGATAGAAACCCTTATTGGCTGTTGTGGATCAAAGGGGTTCTTGAGATGATGAAAGTTGCGCTTTTTTCCTTTGTATTCATGTCTCAAGTCATTTGCATTCATACATCCATACAAATGGTCTTTCTTAAATACTCACCACCCTGTAAAGTAAGAGGTATACCAAGAAGAGTTTCGAATGTTGTACATCAAAGAATCTCCTTCTGCTTCATTTTACAATAAAGAGGCATTTTGATCGGTTTTGTGAGTATTTCATTCTTGTATTGTAACGGGAGCAGAAAGTTGAGAATGTTTTATACCGATTCTTGCTTTTATTTTGTACAAACTTTGAAGATCTCATGCCTTGTTGATGTTCAGGCACAAATAAGCATGAATGTGCACTGTTAGCCATAATTTATGTTGTTGCAAGAGGAAGTTTCATTTTGAATGATGGCTTTTGTATGTACTTTAGTCTCATTGAGTCAAGACAACTTTGAAGTTACCATTTAGCAACATGTACAGAAAAGAATTTTGAACTTGGGGAGTTCCTTGTCCCATTGATGGAAAGAGTAATGTAGAAACTACAGATTGCTTGTATTCGTAATTCTCTGTTAGCTTAAGGACATTGACCTTACTGTGTTTCCTCCATTCATGTTCAGGCCTATGAATTTTTCCATTTCAGATTTGTTCATATGCTTATGATAGGCTTGACTTTGAAGGAGATATATTTTGACCGAATTCTTACTCACATCATGACAGTTATCCTGAAGGTGTGGGTTCTTAAATTTTGGTAGTAACATGAACCAATGAAATTTCTTAAATTTGAGTGTGAGTGTTGAGTATTGATTCCAACAGAGGACCATCCTCTTTATTGAAGCACATGTATATCTTAATAAAAGCAAAAGCTTGACTGGGTAAAGGCTAGACTAAAGCACAGGCAGGGCTATAAGGGTTGTGTAATGCTATAAGGATTTTGTTTTTGACAGAGACCCAGGTTCCACATTAGTCTGTCAATTTTGTGCAATGATAATTGTTGGTCCTCCTGACCAAGAAAGGTGCTTGTTGAAAACTCATTATAGATTCCAACTGCAGAATATTTCAAAGTTCAACTTTTTAGTTTTCAGCTTTGTCAGGAGGTCATTCTCGGCCATTCTGCAGGAAATAAAGTGGCCTAATTTATGTTTGACATCGACTCTTTTCAGTAATCTCAAACATGGAGCCAATCTGCATGAATAACAAAATATGCACATTTGAAGGGAGTGATCCTGATTTACATGCGAATGCCTGTTCCATGAATCATACCCGGATAAAGCCAGACTTCCCTTTTTTGGTTCCCCAATATTGTTTTTCCAGTTTTTCCAGTTTTTCCAGACCAAAAGACTGGTCTGTCATCATACTATTTAAAACATGTATTCGTTTTGGTAACGTAACTTGTGCTTGGTTTCCCTTCAAATAAAAATTACTTCTAGTTTATATATTACACGTAGGGGAGTTGAGACTATGAAGAGAACTCTCAAGTATTAAGAGAAGATGAAACTATAAGAAGCACTGTCGAGTATCAAGAGAAGTTGAGACCATGAGGAGAACTGTCGAGTATCTAGGGAAGTTGAGACCATGAGGAGCACCGTCGAATATTGAGGAAAGTTGAGACCATAAGGAGTACTGTGGAATATCGAGGAAAGTTGAGACCATGAGCACTGTCGAGTATCGAGGGAAGTTGAGACCATGAGACTTGAGGGAAGTTGAGACCATGACAAGCACTGTCGAGTATCAAGGGAAGTGGAACTTTTGATCTCTTCTCTCACCCACTACTCTGTCACAGATCATCCCATAATTTTTAATTTGACTTTTGATTCCATGGCACAATCTCTTTCAAAACCGAGGAGATAAATAATATTGTCCGAATTCTCATTGCAATATTCATATATTTTAAATTCCAATGCCTTCGAAATATGCACCCCAAATCCGTTAAGGTATCTTCAAAAAATATTCAGAGCATACACTTAAGCAAAGCAAGTCAAGCACCTTATTCTATTTTCTACCGGACACTACCCTTGTGACATCATTGGCATCTCAGAACAAGAGAAGCAAACTCGTCACATAGGTTCTATATTTTATAGATATCACATGGGATGCGATATGCTATTCTCTGTACACGTGAATGGATAGCAAGAATAGGTGAGGCAATTCTTTGATTCCATCACCTTCCTAGAAAAGCAACAAGTCGTTTCATTAAACAAGCTTTTAAAGAGAGAAAAAAAAATTAGAATATGCAAGTGGAGCTAATCATCGGGCCTCTTCTCAAATGCATAAGTCCTTGGACTTGTTCAAAATCTTGAATTTTAATATAATTCATGAAATTATATACAACCGGGGAGACTTTAGAATTCTAATTAGAGGTTTAGAGTTTGAATTTTTTAAAGCAAAAGTTATGTACATATTTCAGTAAGGGAAGTATGGTTGGATATATATTAGGTAGATAACATCCTCCAAAGAAGTTGTCTTATAGATATAGTTTAGTGGATAAACATCATTCTACAGGAAGATTGCTTAACCTATTATCATACACATGTTAAAAACTACTTTATTCTTTATTGAAATTGAATTTATTCTATTATCGTAAATAATCACTTAATTTCATTTAATAAAAATATTAAAATGTAATATAAAATTTTATAACCTTTTATTAATATTTTAAATAATTATTTAATAAATTAAATACATAAACTTTTATATCAAATTAAAATGAGTATTATAATATTTCAATTATTAATACTATTAAAATCTTAAATAATTATGAGTTTTCTTATTGCAACAATCTTTATTACAATGTGGAGATTTGAATTTTTATCTTATATTTTTGCACCTAATATAATATATTATTGCATTCACAATTTAATTAAAAATTATTTTTTCAAATATAATTATAAATCAAATAAAAATATATTATATATATATATATATTTTTAAAATAAATATTATATCTTTAATTAATTAATTATAAATATTTTTATATTATTATTATAATATAGAAATTTGAACACTTATATATATTTTTTAATAATTAGTTATATGAGGCTTGGTTCATATTGCATTATAACGTAGATATTTTATTCTTTGAGACCGTCTTATGTGAGCTAATGTCATTTGATATATATTATATTTAAATTAAAAAATATATTATATATTTAACAATTAAGTTAAGATAATTCACTTAGGATACCTCCACTTGAATGCTTAAAGCCTTTATGATCTATAAGATTTAAACCTTACTTTTTAACAAATACATCTCGATCACTCCAACTCAACAATGAACAATTTATTTTTCGTTGGAATGTTTTAATTATTTATAAATTGGCTATTATAAATAAGCCAATTCGATCACTCCAACTCAACAATGGACAATTTATTTTTTGTTGGAATGTTTTTTTTTTTTTTATTATAGTGTTTGTATTTATAGCGGGTTTTAACAAGGATCCCAAAACCTGATTACATAAGAAATGGGCCTAGGGCATCAATTCCTTGAAACTGAACACCAGAACAGAAATCCCGCCTAGCGGTGACAGTAAGTATGAAACAATCTCTCTCAGCGGGAAACAAACAAATAAGAAAGAAAGAAGTTTTGGAGAACCCGCCCAGCGGGGAGTATCCAAAAACCACCATCGAGAAGATCCCGCCCAGCGGGGAGTAGCCAAAAACCACCGTTACAATAAAATCCCGCCTCACGGGAAGCAGTCAAAACCACCACAAACAGTCCCGCCTAGCGGGAAGCAACAGGGAAATCCCGCCATCCGGGAAACCAGCAGAAAAGAAAGGATCCCGCCTCGCGGGAAAACCGGCGGATTTGGCGGATCCCGCCCTGTGGAGAAACCATCCCGCCCACCGGGAAAACATTTCGTTCAGCGAGAGCCATCCTGCAGGAAGCCGACAACCAAGACAAGAGAGGATCCACCCATCGGAAGTGACCGAGAGAGTTGCACCACAAGGAACCCGCCCCGGAAAACGAAGAGGATCCCAAAGACGAGGGACCAAGAATCCCGTCCAAGCACCGAGCCCGCCGAGGATTCACAAGAAAAAGGGGAAGTCGTCCAAACCCTAAACCATCACCTCCACCGCACCGAGAAACGCAGGGGACCAGATCCACGCGAATAACCTGCAAAAACCCCAGGGGGAAGCTTGAGGGAAAAAGGGAAGGGATCCCCAACCAAACAGGGATCCCTGGGAAGCACCAGTCTGAAAAAACAACCAAGGAAACCCTAGCCGGCCAGGAGGGGCGCAGATAGTGGAGAAGGATCTCCCCCCAGGAGATCATCTGCAAACAACCACTCCCCGGGAGGGATGACCTGGATTGAGCCAAGGACTGGGCAGGAACCAGGAGCCATGGGAGGGGGAGCAGGGGAGGGACCAGAGCCCTCCCTTTGTTGGAATGTTTTAATTATTTATAAATAAGCCAATAAAATTTTATATTTTTTAATTAAATAATAAATTGTAATACTATAAACAAATAAAAATATATTTATTTTATTTTAATTTTAAACAGTAAAAATATTTTATAAAATAAAACAATATTAAATTAAAAACATGACAATAAATCACCCTTTAAAAGTTTACCTATTAATATTTTTAAACTTATATATAGAGGGGATATATGGGATTGAAAGTGTCCTATATTATATTACATCATGACCATCCAATGGTATTATAACAATTTGCCAATTATGTATGTATGGTTTGACAAGATTAGAACTTGGGTCTTCTCCTTAAAAGTTGAGGAATATAATTAACTAAACTAATGTCATTTGATAGACTTATATATTTAATATTAAAATAAAAATGTCATATATATATATATATATATATATATATATATATATATATTTTGGATTTGGTTATTGTAAGAAATCCTACAGAGCTGAGCAGTCTCCTCCCAACTATAATATAATATTACTGAAAGACAAGAAATTTAATTAATTAATACTTTATTTAAAGAGCTTATGAACCTCATTCATCTAGGTATTAAATTATTTTGATTTCAAATGTTCTTTATAATTTTTTGAAGTACATGACCAAAAACAAAATCCATGAATAGGATGCCATTCATAATATTACTCATGAATGTTGTGTGTTGGTAATTATACTTTTGCGCTATTTTTTATATTTGATTTTATTGTGGTTGTCTGTGTTTCATTGATTTTTATCAAACTTAATATTACTTCTTTTGTTCTTATTGGGTTATCATTTTTTATAGTTATAATTATCTTTGTTTAGAAACTTTTTTTTAAAATGGGTTTTGGTTTTATATCTATATGCCTCTTCTAGTGCACCAATAGGATGTCCAATTTAATGTGGATAGATCAATGCAAATCACTAAAATACACAAGAACTTTATATATTTCAATGCAGATCACTACAATACACAAGAACTTTATATATTTTTATGTTATGTACGCCACATTTTATTGATTTCTTATGTAAGGAATTAGTGTAATCCTTCATTGATTTACCTTGTCCTTAGATACAGTCACTACCATTTGAGATAGTCCTCATCATAATCTTTCATTGGATACTTCTCATCCTTGTGTTTACTTTTATGTTCTTCTTCATAGATATGATGGAGTATGTTTTCCAATCATTTTTGACATGTATAATAGCTTTTAAAAGTGAAAACATGATTATTTTCATCATCAAAAAAATTATATACTAAAGGATTATTGTAAATTACTTTAACTATTTTTTCTATTTCTACATCAATTTTTTTTTTTTAATAATACTTCTTATACATCAAAAAAAGAATGCCAAAACTCACTTATAACTTGTGACCGTGACCATCAAAAGGATATTCGTGTTGAATAAGGTTGAATGTGGAAAATATTTCCTAGCGGATTTTGATAAATTGGTTGAGCATATATGTCCTCTTTTTTTTCAATATATTGTTCATTGACTTGAAGGGATTTGGCTTTTTTTTTTTTTAATTGTTTATATGAGATTGAGATGGTCCACACATTATATTATGACCATATAGTGGTATTACAACAATTTGGTAATTATTTCTTCAAAAAAATGCATGTATCACTTTGCAAGATTCAAACCTAAATCTTTTTGAAAATTAAGGAATATAATTGTAGTACCTCGACACAACCTTAAAATTCACAAATTTTGAAGCAGCACGTAGTAGAAAAATCGGGTAATGAACACTAGAAGCATCAAGGAATGTCAGAGCTACGAGGAGCACAACAAGCCCGATTCTAAGGAAAACCTAAGCATCACCTACAAGGAGAAGCCAAGCGCCATTGGAGAAATCTAGTGCCATTAACAGAACGGAGTCAAAGAGGTTAAGTGGTCGTGCTCAAGAAAACAAGTGCCACAATTTTGAATATTGAAAGAGAATAGAAGTGTGAAAGCACCTAAGTGCCATGCAAACTAATAGTTGCAAACGAAGTGCCACATTGAAGGAAAGGAGGCAAAGTGAACAAAGGAAGTATCCAGGAAGGTCGAGGAGAGAAAGAATATTTCAGGCCCAACATGCGTAATTTTAAATGAAATTGCAAGTGAAGAATATTTAGACAAGAGACATAACTAAGCTATCCTGACATCGATCTTGGTAAGGATGTAGTTGTAGGTAAAATACTAGCCATTTTTTTTTTGTAGACCCAGCCCTGACTAGTCGTTATGCGAGGTAGAGCAGAACTTGGTAGTGGAGGTACCACAATCCTCGAGATACGATGGTTTGTTTACACACCAACGAAAAGGATGTGGCATGACGATTGTGCAAGCCAGGCTAATGACGAAGTAATGTTACTCACCTATCAGGCAGGAGTGATGGTTGGTAGAGGTTTCTTAAAAGATCATTGTAACAATCACAATCAACAAAAACGGTCACCAAATTCATGAATAGTGGTGTTGTCAGGAGCTAGGGACTTCCACTGCGGTAGAGTCACCACACTCAAGGCTGACGAGCATGACAGTAAGGAGTTTTAGAGGACGTCAAACATTTTTTGACCATAAATTTTGTATGCCATCGCAGGAGGTAAAGTCTAAAATATTAATTATTGATTTTCATAAGGTCTCGAGTTATAAGGGTGAATAATAAGTTTTTTTTTTGCCCAAGGTTTAATTCAGTTAATTAGTCTTTTTTTAATGAAAAAAATATTATATTAAAATGATTTAATCATATAATTTACTTTAATTAATGAGAATTTTGGATAGATAAGATATTGAAGTGGAAAATAAAATCTTAGAAAGTAAATTATTTATTTTTGAAAGGTTTTGAATAAAGATGAAAGCTCAATATCAAATTCTGAGAAGGTTTTGCAAAATTTTATAATTGAATTATTAAGTTTTGTAAAAGAATTTTTAATATTTTAAATTTTGGAGAAATAAGGTTTCCTACATCAAATCAAGAATTTAAAATTTGCAAATATCTTTTTACTAAATTTCTAAATTTCTAATTAGGGAGTAAAACGGGGTTCAACATCAAAACTTAATATAAAATTTGTAAATATCTTTTTACTAAATTTCTAATTAGGGAGTTTTACGGAATTCAACATCAAAACTTAGTTCTGTGAAATTTAGAATTTAATCAATTATTCAAAACCTAGAAAATTATAAGGTAGTCTACTTCAAAAAAACATGGCAAAGAAAAAACAAATGAAAAAAATACAAATGATAAAAAAATTGAAATACATGAGCTGTCAAAAACATTTGAAAAAGAAAATCTATGTGTCCAAGAAACATTAGACATACAGGAAATTTTAGAAAATGTGGAAATATTAAAATGTCATACACAACACATGATAGAAGAAATTAAAAAGGATACATCAATAAGTGAAAAGAGTGCCTCACAATCAATGTTGAGAGAAATCAAAGATGAAAATTTCTTAGCACTTAGTAATTATCTGAATAGAAGGCTTCAAGAGGCATATGAAGATTCTAAAAGTAATTTTACATTACCTAGTGATATAGGAAAATTGATGTATACGGTATTTATTTCTCATGAAGTTCTAAAAGAAAGGAATAGAAGACAAGAGGATATGATTAAGGATTTGAAGAAGTGTATTGATGAAATAAATACTTTGAACAGTAGACTTGTTGATATTACTAGTGAAGCAAAAGAAAAAGGAAACATTCAATACTTCAAAAATACATGTAAAGTGTTCTTAATGATGCCAATGATTGTTATGAAGATTTTTATATTGTACCTATTAGTGTATGGAGAATAATATACAAATAAATTATCACTTTAAATGTTTCTAAGATGAGAAAACAAGAAAAGGTTGAAGAAGTAGAGAACAAATCAGTGATGAAAGATGCTTCTTGTGATACAAATGATTTAAGGCCTATGATGATAGATTCATGTTGCAATACTATAGAATTAAAACCATTGATGATTGATGCATGTTGTGATACTAGTGATCTTCTTCAAAAGGAAAAAGATGCAAATTATGATTCTTGTCAAAATGAAAAGAAATATTATGATGCAAGTAATGACACTAGTGATTTAGAATTCATGACAAATATAGAAGAACATGTTACAAAAATAGATGTTATATGTGATACAAGTGATTTGAATACAGTTCGTGATTGTTTAGAAAAAGCTTATGTTATCAAAATTGATGAAGGCATGAATTCAAATGATGATAGAGATAGTGATGCTCAAAATTATATTGATATTGATAAAGATCAGTCTAATGATTGTATTGGTCATTTTGAAAAACATACTAAAGGAATTAGTTCAAAGTTGTTAAGTATAATGGGATATAAAGGTATAGGTTTAGGAAAATATGGACAAGGAATGAAAGAACCAATTGTATAAAAAATAAGACTAAAATATGAAGGTCTTGGATATACAAGTCAAACTAGCACTAATGAGCAAGGAACTAACTTTGTGATAGAAAATAGTGGTATTAAATATATGGCAGAGATTAATAGAATCGGTTACAATAAAGGATAGAGTGATCAAAGGAATTTAGTAACATAAAACAAGTGTCATCATTGTGGTAGATATGGAAATAAGATAGAGAGATGTTGGAATCTCTATAGTTGTAATATTTGTGGACATAATCATTCACAATATTTTATCTACAAAAGGAAAAGAAAGACTGCAAAGTTATGGATGGATGAACATAGATGAATGAGATAAAATGAAAGGAATATTGTATGGTTTCTATAGAAGGAAACCAAGTATAATCAAAGTTTGCTTACATAAAACTTGAAAGTTGGAAAAGAAAAGTATTATCACTAGATTGAAGAAAAACTAGTGAATATAAATATTAATACCACTAGGTTGAAGAAAAACCAGTGAAGAATAAGTTTTAGAATCTTGAGAAAGAATTAATTCAGAAAAAGTATAATATAGATTGAGTTTACCTATTCCAAGATTAAATTTGGAATAGAATTTGGTCTATAAGAAATTGAAAGTAGATTAAGGAGACCCATGGAAAGAGGTCCCATAGCAAATAGAGAGAATGAAGACCTAAGCATAGCTTGGAAGATGCATTTGTAGTGATGATCCTATAGATATGATGATTTTATAGTGGATGACCTAGAGACAATGATTATCTAGAGGTGACCTAGAGGTAGAGTTCCAAAGGTAATGACCCCGAGGTAGTGATCCAGTGGAAGTGACCCTGAGGTAATGACCCTGAGGTAATGACCTAGAGGTAGTGACCTAGAGATAGAATCAGTGGCAGTGATCTAGAGGTGGTGACCTAAAGACAGAGATCCAGAGACAACTCAGATATATTGATCCAAATGTAGAAACAAATAATAGTATCCAACCATAACAAAGTCAGAGCTGAATATTGAAGAGAAAGAAGAATTAGAGATTGAAGGCAACAAGCCTTCCTACAAAATAATGTAATATGGGGGCTGTTGAAGATATTACATTATTTGACCCCCCTTGCAATATTAGTTTGATAGATGATTTATATTTTATATAATGTATGATAATATGAGAAAGAGTGCAAAGTATCAAGAGAGTATGAAGAGTCACATGATATGTGGTAAATTGATATCTTTGTCTTTATTAGAGGAATATGAAAGGTTGCATATCCTGGATAAAAGAGGAGAACAATAGTTAGAGAACTGAAAATTCATGAAAAATGATATATTGGAGGAAAAACTCCATGAATTGTAACAAAGTTGTATCATCAATGTAATCCTTGTATATTGTGTTCATTTTTTTATTTGTTATATTTTGTGAGATATTATCTGTAAGATATTGTTGTTATTAAGTTTCATTGTTAGTAGCATTGGTTTGGTTTATCTTTAGATCTTGGTTGAAGCTTTTTGTGAGTTAACCTATTCAAAAAGCTAACAACTAATATAAATATATTTAAATATAAGACATCACATCCTTTGTTCTTAAAATGAAGGAAGGAAAAACTATCATTTTATACTTCATCATATTATCACTATAATAAAAGTTGGTAGTTTAACATTTATATAATTTAATAACTTATTTTTCCTTTGCCCATGGACAACGTTTAAAATAATGGAAGGGGAGTTGTTTCTCATTAGTAAGATTATATATATATATATATATATATATATATATATATATATATATATATATATATATATATATATATATATATATATATATATATATATATATAAAATTTGTGATGCCAACTATGACCTATTTTAAAGATATTTTAGCGTGTCATAAATATATCCATGCCTAGTGTTATGGAATATATTTATGGAATCGCTAACATTTTTAATTCGATGTGCGGTATGACTTCTGATCAAACTTGGATGTCGTAACTATTGAATAAAGATGAAG
Organism: Wollemia nobilis; assembly: GCA_028583015.1. Classification (NCBI taxonomy): domain Eukaryota; kingdom Viridiplantae; phylum Streptophyta; class Pinopsida; order Araucariales; family Araucariaceae; genus Wollemia; species Wollemia nobilis. The sequence goes on along the minus strand of JAQPPZ010002381.1, from coordinate 3,135,319 downwards.
TCAATAAAACTCTAACCATCCATGAGGCAACTACCAACAAATATTTGATTGCTATCAGTCAACCTATATGTTATGAAATATTCTTTGGAGATGAAAGCTATCTTTTTATTACACAATAACCCACATGCTTAATTAGTTCTTCATAAAAAATCCTATAATTTTTCTTTTAAAACATAACCATGCATGCACCCAAAACTAGGAAGTTCCAATATATATATTTAATCGAAACTTGCATCTAAAGAATTAGATATACAACATCATCTTACGTAATTGAAATGAATTAGAACAAATTTCTAGGAAAGTAACAAGTTGTTCCTTTAACAAAGTAGCCTTAGGATTTTTTAACAATGAAGCACCGCGAGAGGGAAAACTGATCGAATTCTCAAGCGATGGTGGTGGAAAGCTGATAAAATTCTCAAGCAGTGGTGGTGGAAAACTGATCGAATTCTCAAGTGGTGGTGACTATAGAGGGTTTGAAGTGCAACGAGGTAAGTTTTGGTATCTCTGATTTAGTGCAAAGGGAGTATTTTCCTTTTATTTTTTGTGTGTGGGGACAAACAACAAGACCAAAAAAAACACCCACTTTTTAAAGGTAGCTCTAGAGGATTTGAAGCCAGATAGGGGTGGCTTTGAAGGGTTTTTAATCCATAGCTGAGTTAGGTGGTGGTGATTGTAGAGGGTTTGAAGCTAGACACCAACAATTTTAAAGGGTTTCAATCCACAGTTGAGTCAAGTAGTGGTTGTAGAGGGTTTGAATCAAAGCAGCGGTGGCTTTGGAGGTTTTTTAATCCACAACTGAGTCAAGATCCGGTGAGAGGGTTTGAAGCCAGGCAGCGATAGCTTTGGAGGGTTTTTAATCCATAATTGAGTCAGACAACGGTGGCTATAGAGGATTTGAATCTAGACAACAATGGTTTTGGAGGGTTTTTTAATCCACAGTTGAGTCAGGCGATGACGACCATAGAGGGTTTAAATCAAAGTAATGGTAGCTCTAGAGATTTTTTAATCCACATTTGAGTCAAGCAGTGGTGGCTGTAGAGGGTTTGAATCTAGGAAATGATGGCTCTAGAGGGTTTTTATGAAGAACGCAAGATTATACTAAGAGGGGGGTGAACAATATAAGACCACTTTTTACTTTTCTTTCCAAATCAATATTAAGCAATAATTAGATAGCAATATCAATAGCAGTAATCAAAGAAATACATAAATAACCACACATAATAGAGACACCGTAATTTACGTGATTCATCTAATGTGGGCTGCTCCACGAAGAAAATATTTCAGTAAAATTTTCTCAATCAATATCTTGGGAATCCTTCCCAATTACAATGTTTATGGACCTCTGTTCAAAGGAGACACCAATCCCCTAAATCAAGTTCATGTATCTCTATCCACAGGAGAACTCCTTCTCCTCTGCTCTGGTCGGTGATCCTCTAGAAGACTACTGCCTCCACTGCACTGGCGTGTGGATCTCTCTCCACTTAAGACTCTTATCCCCACTCAGAATACCTTTCCTCACTACCCTAGATGATGGATATCTATCCACTAGAGACCTCTATCCTCTCTACTCTATCACCTCCAAAGCTCAGTCTCAAATCTACATTAAACACAATCCTTCGGTCTAACACAAATCTGCTCAAAAATTCCACACAGAACTTGCTCAAATATGCTCAACAAGTCCACACAAAACTTGCTCAAATCTGCTCAAAAAGTCCACATAGAACTTACTCAAATATGCTCAACAAGTCCACACAAAATTTGCTCAAATCTGCTCAACAAGTCCACACAAAACTTGCTCAACAAGTCCACACAGAACTTGCTCAAATCTACTCAATAAGTCCACATAGAGCTTGCTCAAATCTGTTCAAAAATTCCACACATAACTTTGCTCAAATCTGCTCAATAAGTCCACACATAAGTTATTCACTCAAAAAGCTCACTCAGAACTTGTCCAATCTTCTCAATAAGCCCACACATAACTTATTCAAATCTGCTCAACAAGCTCACTCAGAACTTTTCCAATCTCATAAGGACATAAAAAAAATTGTTAGAGACTCAATATGTTCTAAACTCAATGCTCAATCACTTTATTAACTCAATTCAGAATATAGAATAGTTTATTTTATGGAACTTGAACAATCACTTCACACATCCACTTGACTAGTCTCAATCAACTCTACTCAACCAATTACTCAATATAAACCCTTGCTCACAAACCCTAGTCCAAGCATGTAAACACCAACTCAAAATGTTTCCAACAATGCTCAACCACAAATCTCACATAACAATGATACTCATGTTCTTTTAAAACCTTAGTTCAAGTTCTTTGCACAATCAATGTCTTCAACAACAATTCTTATATATCAATCTTCACATAACAATGATACTCATGTTATTTTGCACAATACTAACTCAAGTTCTTCACACAACCAATGGCTTCAACAACAATGCTTATAAAACAAGGTTTTAACAACTCTTTATTCTAGAAAACCTTGAAGCATGAACTCAACACTCTTGAAAATGAAACCCTAATCAAGTCCTTTTCACTCCAAACTTATTTTCAGAAAGCCAATCAATCAATATCAACTAAGGAAGAATTTGCCCATACCTTTTTCTTGACAAGGTGTAGATCTCACAAATTTTTCACACTCACAATTACTTCTTTGCCAATCTCAATAAGGGTTAGAAGATAATAATTTCCTCAACACAACATAATACAAAATGATATCAAACAAAATACACCTTATCACTCCAACTTTAAAATAATATCCAATACCCTCATAATAATCTCTTTGGCAAAAATCCTTTTATAAATAAAATCAACACTCATGAAAATTCAAAACCTCTTATTACCTTATTACCCCAACTTAAAAAGAATATATCCTCTTTTATAAATCGCAATTCAACACATAACAATTTGCTATTCACTCCTTATTTCTCCTAACCACTAATTTTATTGCCTAACTAAAAACATTTTAAAAACCCCTTATAACTCCTAATGAAGGCTTTAATTAAAACTTTAGGCAATAAAAATTATTTTAAAAAATTACCTTTGCCTCTCAATGGGTTTCGAACCCTTGACCTTTGCCTCCGTGAACACCCTAGCTGCGGGCTCCTCAACCACGTGCGCTCAACGCACGTTGAGAGATAAAAAGCTCTTTGCACACTATATTCCTCCTGGCGCCTTATACGACAAACGTGAAAACTCAAACTTTTCCCTTTGCGCACGCACTCCTCGGGATTCAAACGTAGGTTTATCTCCCCACAAACGCCTTAGCAAAAACATGCACTACCAATGGACCACCGTGTCCAACTTGTCTTGGGCACCAACCTTACTCTGCTATAACCCTTGCGCATAAGACAAAAAGTCATTTGTCTTCTTCCTCACCCGAAACTTCGAATCGCACATGCAATTTACTTTGTCACATTAATTAAATTCAATGAGGGATAATTTGCAAGGTCTTTTGGCCTCCCTTTTATACACAAAGCTGCCATTGTCTTCAAACGTCGATGCTCCAAATTTTTTGATGATGTCGGCACATTTAACTTTTGTAATTTATAAATGATTTAAATTTCGAGGAATTTAAAATTTATAAATTATAATTATAACCTTTGGCTTTTAAGCCCTTCTCTTATTGCACAAATTTGTATTGATGATATTTATTTATAAAATTTAAATTCCTTTTGAATTTAAATATTTTATAAAATAAATATTATACCTCCTTTGAACTTTGCAATAGGCCTCTTTCCGTATTTATGAAAACCCTTTTTAACTTATGCTCTCATATAATATTAAAATATTATGGAGCCCTTTTGCATTTAACTTCTGCACTGTTGAAGCTTCTTCCTGGATATTAGTGACACCTTTGACGACTTTATTTCTTTTTGAATTCCTTGACATTAATGATGACTTCATTTCGTGACATCAATGACAAATTTTGACCTAGGGACTCAAAATGTCCAACATTTTAATCCACAGCTAAGTTAGGCGATAGTGATTGTAGAGGGTTTGAAGCCAGGCAATGACAACGAGATAAGTTTTAGCATCTCTAATTTAGTGCTTGAAATTATTTAGGTTTTAGGAAAGTTTGATAGGGAGCAGAAAAGAACAGATTGGTAGTACAGGGGTGGTTTGATAATGGAAGAAGAGAAACAACAATTACAAGAACAAGTAGAAACCATAGGACAGTTGGTCTCCATCAATTCACATATTATTCCAATCAACGAAGCTAACGAAACACAGGGATTGACATATCCACAAGAAATGGGGCATACAACAATACCACCATATGCAACACCCAGAGAAGGAATGAAGAATCCTATATATGTCAATGCAAAACAATATTTGAGAATAATAAGGCATCGACAAGCTTGAACAAGGGTAGCACCAATGAAGAGGACCAATCAAAAAATAATAGTAAAGAACATTATTCCACATAAACATGTGGAGAATAAGGAATAATCAAAGACACTAAGCATTGTTCAATGGGGAGATCAGTTTGACCAAAATAGGGGACAAAAGAAGGAAGACAAAAGAGACAGAGGCAAAACAACAACACACAAGAACACGGAAGGAAAAACAAGCAATGATAAAAAAAATAAAAAATGAAAGCAAGAAAACATTTAGCATGGAAAGTGCGGGTCACCAAAATGAGATTCAAGATAGGGAAGAAATTTACAGTCCCACAACCACGCCACTCATGTGGGCACCAAGACTTTATGTGCAAGAGCTAATGAAGATGAAAGATAAACTTGAGAGCATGGAAAGGAGGGATAAAATAAGAGATACTAAATTAGATGAGTTCATAAACATCAATCAGAGGCTAGAAAAGGAAAACAACCAACTCAAGGAGCAAGTGTCAAAGCTACAAAACCTTGCAAACATGGGTCAACATGAATGGCATGTCCTCAAACAAGCCATCCACTCCCAAATCAATGATACAATAGAGGTGGAAAAAATGAATGCAATACAAATAAAAGAGGTACGAGAAACACTCCAAAACATAGAAACAAGAGAAAATGAGCTGCAAAATAAATTAGTAAAGGCAAAGTCATGGTATCAAGTATTAAAAGAACCATTCAATCAGCAGAAATAGTTGACAGAGAAGCAAGTAAAAATTCAAATAACAGAAGAGAAAGAAAGATATGAGAAGTTATCAAACATAATCATCAAAGGTTTAAAATATTATGGGGATAGAGAAGACATAAACCATTTAACCAGGGACTTCTTGTCAAATCGATTATAATGGAAAGTTTAGAACAAACAAACAAACATAATTGACAAGCTGAGAGGAGGTAAAGATAGACATTTTCGGGTCACATTGATGAGTTATGAGGATAAAACAAGGTTACTAAGAAAAAGAGGCATGTTGAGACGATCACAATTCTATTTATATGATGACCTAACCTTTCTACAACAGGTTGAAAGAAATAAGGAATGGGAAAAGGTGAGGGCAGTAAGGAATGAAGGGATATGGGCATATTTAATAAATGGAAAGATGTACATCACATCTAAAAAAATCCAAAATGAATAGGGAATATAGCTCGCTCGGGAATATCTTACGATGGTAAGTTGGAACTGTAGAGGTTACCCTTGGAGAAGAGGACCCGGGTTAGGACCCATTGCTAGGGATAGAGATATAATCATCCTGACGAAAACACATGAGCATGATGGATGTAGGACTCTAGACTTTGTGGGATACAAGAAAATAACAATATGGAATAAAGCAACAGAAATTGGCAAGGGGTAGGGGGGTATTATGATTTTAATAAAAGAGGAGTGGGATAGGGTCATTAAAATTGAAAAACAAGATGAAAACAAATAGTACATTTGGATAAAGATCCTAGAAAATAAGTCAATTATTAGCATAGCAACATGTTATTTTGCTCCCAAGAATTCTAAATTCTATAAGAAACATGACCTTAACAGAGAAGACCCATACTCCTCCCTAAAAAGAGATATTTTGACATATAGTAAGTTGGGGGAGATTATATTAATTGGAGACTTCAATGCAAGGATAGCCAATAAGCAAGCTAACATTCTAGTAGGTAACAAAGATATTGAGATTAATCCTCTTTGGATGCCAAAAGAGGAAAATCAGTAGTGGACCAGGACTTCAGAATATGAACATGGAGCTATCATGCAATATGGAGAAGAGTTGCTAGGCCTTTGCAGCATACACAACCTGGTTATTTGCAATGGGATGAAAAGTTGGAAAAAATTAGGAAAGTATACATGCAAAATATATAAGGGACAAAGTGTAATAGAGTATGTTATATGTTCATAAAATTGCATACCAAAAATAGAGGATCTAGAAGTGGAAGATTTGCCAATGGAACTTAAGTCAGATCACAACCTAATTGTTATGAAACTTCAAATGCAGAGAGATAAACCAAGGTAAAAATACATGCAAGGCAATCAAAACAAACTTCCTCACAAGGGAAACATTCTCTTAACAAAAGAAAATTGACAGAGTTTCAAGGCAACATTGAATAACAAGTTACAGGAAAGGGAAAGAAAGGGACTCCTCACAATAATAGAGATTACAATAAAAGTGAATGGTTAATGCACGTTATCCAAGAAGCTCTAAAAATGCAAGAGAGCTAAACCTAGAAAGAAAGAAAGAAATAGCTTCCCAACCAGCTTGTGGTTCGATGAAGATTGCAAGGAAGCACGAAGATTACTAAAGGAACCAACGGGTAAAACAAGAGCAAACAAAAAAACATATGAGAAATTGGTAAGGGTAAAAAAAAAAGAATACACTAGAATAGGGAGGAAAGAACTAATTTATTTAGGGAAGCATGAACCACAAAAATTTTGGAAGGAACTAAGCGTGAAAAATATGTAAACTGAAAATAACATAACAACTAGTCAGTGGTTGGAGTATTCAAAATAATTTTACGAGTGTAGTAACTAGCAGGAGACACCCCTACTATCATTGTCAAGAAAGAACGTTTCACAAATGAAGACATTATTCAAGGGATAAAAAAATTAGCAATAGGTAAATCCCGTGACATAGAAAATCTTCAGGCAAAGCATATAAAATGGGGGTAGATATTCTTGCACCACAGATCAAAGATATTTTCAATGAGGTCATACAAAATGGCTTCCCTACAGAATGGAAAACTAGCTTGACCATTCCTTTGTTTAAAAGTGGAGATGTAAATAATCCCTCAAACTATAAAACTATCATGATCAACCCTCTCTTTGCAAATTTTTTTGGGAGTATGATAGAGCATAGGATCAACGGATGGGCAAAAGAAAAGGGAAAGAGAGAAAAGGGGCAAGCGGGTTTTAGGCCCAAGCACTCAACTATTGATCATTGTATCATGCTTAGACACATAGTGGAAAAATATGGGATAATAAAGAGGAGGATTTTTGTTGTTTTGTAGAATTCAAAAAGGCATTTGACACAGTGCCAAGGAAAACATTATGGAGTAGAATGGAAGAGCTAGAGTTTCCAATTCACTACAAGGCAGCAGTTCACTGATTATATGATCATGTAAAGGCTAGAATCAGAACATAGGAAGGGTTATCTAAATGTTTTAAGAGTGACATAGGCGTAAAACAAGGTTGCCCTCTATCTTTGACATTATTTGGGTTGTACATTGACAAGTTAGAATAATGGATAAACAAATTTGGGGGAGAGGGTGTGCACTTAGCCAAATATGTGGTAAAACTCCTCATGTATGAAGATGATGTAATTCTTATGGCTAAAACAACTAAAGATCTAGAAGATCACCTTCGGGCTCTAGAACTCTTTTGTAAGGAAGTTGAGATGCAGGTGAACACGAGCATAATAAAAATCATAAATTTTCAGCAAAAAAGAAGCAACATCTCGAATTTTAGTTTGCAGGAGAACCTCTTGAGGTAGTGGTAGAATACAAATACCTAGGCATAGACTTTCATGACAAACTCAATTGGAATACATGTAGGATGAAAATAAATCTAAGTGGTTGGAGAGCGCTATATGCACTTCAAAATCGGTGTAGGAATACCGAGTTGTGGGACTGGAAGACCACCAAGGTCTTATTTGGTCTACTTGTCACACCGATTGTGTTGTATGATTACGAGGTGTGGGCTGTGTTGTATGGTTACAAGGTGTGGGACATTGGCATGACAAATAAAAAATGGAAGCAAATAGAAAGGATTCAAAAAATGTCTAATTATAAATTTTCTTAGAATTAAGACCACAGTCCCTTATGAAATTATTCTAGCTAAAACTGGAATGTTCCCTTTAGAGGCAATTGCTATGACCAAGTTGTTATGTTACTTGAAAAAAAATAGAATACATGAAAAACAACAGATGGCTTATGGCAATTAGGGATGAAGAGCTACATAGGCAGAAGAACACATAGATGAAACAAAATCAGAAATAGATGAAACATTGGGAAATCAACATAAATAAATGTTTAAATTTCAATACAAACATAAAAACTTTGTGAATGAAAAGTTTAGAAGTGGAATGTGGAAAAATGCAAGCCAAAAAAGATAATACTATATTGCAAATTTTAACCCAACATATGACCACAAGGAAAAAGCATATATAGGCACTGAAATTAAGTGGAGGGAAAAAATCCTCATTGCTCAAATAAGGACTAGCTCTCATAGGCTTAGATGTGAAACAGGGAGATGGACAACATCCAAGGAACAATGGGAAGAAAGGATATGTACTCTATGCAACACAAGGGCAATAGAGACAGGAACATTTCATCTATGAATGCCCGAGTTTTTTAGACATCTGTGACAAATACAAAGAAACACTTTGAAAAGAGTCTATGACAGAGTTATTTGATGATAGTAAAATAAAAAAAGTTGGGGAGTTGCTAACCCAAATTAGTAGGAGAAGGAACAACCTTCTCAAATATATTAATGGTCATATTATTTAAACAACCGTGTTTCCATATTTGGAGGTCCAATAGGCCATGTTTTGGATCTCGTGGACGTAATTAAAATCTTTTATTTCATTACACAAGATTTATTGGTTCAATGTATTATATTTTTCAAATTTTAAGGAAGAGATTTAAGTTAAAAGCCTATCAAAATAATACATGTATAGTTTTCAAACTATGATAATACTACTATGTTATTATTTATGTTGTCGTGCAAATTAGTTTCAATCCCATATAACTAATTAAAATATGTTACATTTAATTTTAATTCTTAAATTAAATGTAATTTTTTTTGGAATTTTTTAGTGTGAGAAATTCCTACAACGACCAACGCTCAAGGTTGGACATCTTATCCCACCATAACCTCTCATATGGAGAATATTTGAGCTTATTAATAGAAAATTTAACAGATAGCCATACACACTCACCCATGCTAAAGCTTGAACCTTGAACCTCTGGAAAAAGAACCAAATCTTGAACCGTTGCATTGTCCCCAAGAACAAATGTAGTTATTATTTTATTAATAATATAAAATGTGTAATTATATATAACATTTTCTTAGTAAATTATTTATTTTATAAATATTTTTTAAATTAAGAGTAGCTACTCCTTTTAATTACATCCATTATAAAATGGAAAATATTTTTATTTCAATTGCATTCTCTCTATGTATTGTATTTTTTGTTTTGTTTTTCTAATTAGTTAGATGGGATTAAAATGGGTTCACCTTTTTTTCTCATTTGTATTATGCTCAGACATTTTTTAATTGGTTAGATGAAATTAAAACATATTTCAAATGATACTACATTATAACCACATAGGAATATTACAATGAAATAAATATGCATGTACTATACTTGTAAGATTCAAACCTAAGTGGAGGTGGCAGCGATGAGTGAGAAGGTAGCGGCGGGAGGGCATGGGAGCGGGAGTGCCAGCACTGTGAACCTAGGCACCGACAAGTTGGAGGGCCATAGCAAGGCGCAGGGAGGGCAGTCAAAGAATGGAGGCTCGATGAAGTTACCCGAAGATGGAGGCAGACGCAGGAAGGATCCGCCTAACAAAGGGAGATACTGCCAACAGAAATCGTATGTAGAGGCAACGGCTTCTGAAACCCCAAATGGTATTTTCACTAAGGACCTCTTTTCGTTTGGGGATGAACTAGACATCCCGAAGGAAATCCTATCAAGTTTCATCGAATTTGAAAAATTTATCCTAATTGGGAAGTTTATTAGAGGGTGTCCCGATATGGAGACCATCCGCAGGTGGGTGACAGGAAAATGGCGGACCTCGGGTCATATGGAGCTGGCTGCCCTATCCTGGGGTTTTTTCGTAATTAGGCTAAATAATGCGGAGGATTACTATAAAATTTTTGCTGGGGGCCCTTGGTTTCTGGGACGCAAGAGTCTCTTTCTTAGGAAGTGGGGGATGGATTTTAACCCCGAAACCCAAAGTATTAATATTGCCCCAATATGGGTTAGGCTGCAGAACCTTCCCCTTTTCTGTTGGCATGAAAATGTTATCAGGGGTATCACCCATTCCATTGGTGAGTTGGTCACCATTGACCCTCCCACTCAGGCCCGAACCAGATTTTTCCAAGCTCGCTTCTGTGTCCTAGTGGATTTGGAGGCAAACCTTCCATCCTCCATCACTCTTCGGTTTGGAGGCTTCGTTCTTCATAAGCAAGTCATTAACTACAAAAATAGACCGGCCTTTTGCCCCCGGTGCAGTTCCCAGGGGCATCTTCAGTCAAATTGTCCTCTTCAAAAGCCGGGGATGAAGGGTGGGGCTTCTGGAAACCCCCCGGAGCAAGAAGGAAAACAACCGAAACACCCTATAGTGATAGTGCCTGAGTCTCCAGATCCTTCTAGGGTTCTCCCTGAGTCGGACATCGTTCTGTGCAATGCAAGTTCCCAACCAGAACCTCCAGTGGAAAAGGATCAGTCTCCTTCCCGTATGTCTGCTCAGGTTGATTCCCCTATTTGTCAAAACCAGAAACCTCTCGAGTCCCTGTTGGAAGAGTATCTGCTGGGCAAGAAGGATGAACAACATGGCAACATTAGTCCACGAAACACTAGAAGCCGAAAGCAAGGGGTGGATTTCGACTGTGAAAGAAAACAGGGGCGACCTCCTAACAAAGAAAGAAGGGATAAGGAAACGGCAGCAGACATTGCAAATGGATCCCAGCAGTTGCTTTTTCAAGAAGATTTCGACTCCCTGGTGGGTGATTCGCCTGTCCCAAAACCTCCCATCCAGCAGGGAAAGGGAGGCAAGAAAGTCTTTAAAATGTCTAGATGAAAATCCTCTCATGGAATGTGAGAGGTCTTAATGGAGCGGCCAAACGTAGGGTGGTGGCCGATCTTCGAAAGAAGTCTAACCCATCCATCCTCATTTTGTAGGAGACTAAGTCTGATGCCTCCGCCTCTTCAAGGTTGCCAAGGCCATTTGGGCCAAGGCCAAATTCCTTTCCAGCCCTGCAATAGGTTCTGCAGGCGGTCTCATGGTGCTATGGGACTCTGACAAGGTCGAGGGTAGTCTTCTATTGACTTCCAGCAGGACTATCAATGTCCTGTTTCACTCCAAGGTTGATAATTTTTCATGGATTTTGACCAATGTTTACGCATCGAACTCTGCTTTGGAGCGAGCTGAGTTGTGGAAAACCATCTCTCTGATGAGGGAAAGTTTTAGTGACTTCCCATGGGTTGTGGGAGGGGATTTCAATTGCCCTCTTCATCCCTCTGAAAATATGGGAGGCACTAAGCTGGCCAGCCGTAGCATGGAGGATTTCAGAGATTTTGTTTCGTCCAATAATCTGCTAGACAACAAACTTAAGGGGGCATCCTTCACCTGGAGCAATAGGAGGATTGGGAGAAATCTCATCCAGGTCAAGCTCGATCGGTTCCTCATTTCCCACGAAGCTATTCCCTTCCTCGGCGTTGCAACTCTCTCAGCTTTGCCAAGAATCGGGTCGGACCATAATCCCATTCTGTTAGAGGCCACTGGCGGGCCTAGGTTTAAGATCCCTTTCAAATTTGAGTCCATGTGTATTTCCCATAAGGATTTCAAACATTTTGTTTCGAAATGGTGGCAGGTGACGGTGGTTGGTTCAGCGTCCAAAAGACTGGCCCTAAAACTTAAGATGATTAAAAAGAACTTAAAGGCATGGAATAAGGAGGTTTTTGGCAACATTTTTGAGTCTAAAAGGTCCATATCTGAGCGCTTGAAGAGTTTAGAGGAAAATATGGAGGTCGAAGGGTATTTTGAAGGCCTCAGAGAGGAGGAACGGAGCCTCCTAGTGGACTATCATTCCATTCTTGCCAGTGAGGAAACATTTTGGCATCAGAAGTCCAGGGATCTTTGGCTAAAGACCGATGATTCAAATTCAAAGTTTTTCCACGTGTCTACCATGAGACACAGGGGGGCCAACAAGATCAAACAGGTGCTATGTAAGGATGGGCGCACTACCAAGGAGATTGAGGAAATTCGAAGCGAAGTAGTCGATTTCTTACAGGATTTGCTGGGTGCTCCTCCTGATAGCGTCCTCCAAGTTCAGAAATCCTTGCTTGCTAATTTCCCTACCAAAGTCCCCCATGAGGCAAGTATTAAACTCCTAGAACCTTTTTTCCATTCCGAGATTAAGGATGCTCTTTTTTCCATGCAACCAGATAAGGCCCCCGGGCCTGATAGGTTCCCCCCCCGATTCTTTCAAGTTATGTGGGATGTTGTGGGGCCTGATGTCTGCGAGGCTATCTTAGAAATCCAAGCTTCAATATCCATCCATCCGAAGCTCAACTCTACCTTCTTAGCTCTCATTCCTAAGTCGCCCGCCTGCAAATTTTTTTTTGACTATCGTCCCATAAACCTCAGCAATGTTTTCTACAAGATTCTTACCAAGACCATTGCCAATCGTCTAAGATACCTCCTGCCCTCTTTGGTAGGTTCAGCTCAGGGGAGCACTGTTAAGGGTAGAAACATCCTTGACAACGTCATTACTATTCATGAAACACTCCATACTGCCCAATGTTCCAAGAATGCTGCGCTTTTCCTTAAACTAGACATGAATAAAGCTTTTGACAGAGTGGACAGGAGGTTCCTTTGTGTTGTCCTTTGCAAGTTGGGCTTCCATCATCACTGGATTGACCTTGTGAACAGTTGCATTTCCACTCCATCCTTTTCTATGCTGATCAACGGGTCCCCCACTGGATTCTTCCAGAGTGCTCACGGCCTCAGACAAGGTGATCCACTGTCTCCTATTTTATTCATTCTTTTGGCAGAGGTCCTTAGTTGGTCTTTGAATGAAGCCCTCCGTCGAAGCAAGATTTCTGGCATTCTGCCTACTTCCAGAGCTGATCCTGTCACTCACCAATAGTTTGTAGATGACACGCTCATATCCACTGGAGCGTCTGTCACTCGAGCCAAATCTATCAAGCGCATTCTGTCCCGATATGAGAAGGCTTCTGGCCAAAAAGTTAATTATTTGAAGAGCAAAATTTATTTTGTTAATACCCCTCTACGTAGGCAAATTCGCATTGCTAGAATCCTCGAATGCACTATTGATTCCCTGACTGCAACTTATTTGGGGTTGTCACTGGTTTGCAATGGGCGAGGCGATGGGAACATCTGGAATTCAATTTTGGAATGGCTTCATAAGAAACTCAACACTTGGAAAGGCAAATTGCTATCTCAAGCTGGGAAGGCAACCCTCACCAAAGCCTGTCTTCAAGGAATTCCCACCTATTTCATGTTTGTTTTCATGCTTCCTGTGTTTATCCATTCCAAAATCGAGCAGATTCAAAGGAATTTTCTCTGGTCTGGTAGTGAAGAAAAATCCAGAATTCCTCTGGTGGCGTGGGATAAGGTTTGCCTTCGAAAGGACCAAGGGGGCATGGGATTGAGAAGATCCAGGCTCATGAACACTGCCTTAATTGCCAAACATGCTTGGATAATTCTTATTAATGCATTGGCGGAATGGGTCAATATAGTTAAAAGAAAGTATCTTGGGGAAAATTCTCTCTTGGAAGCTGCTTCTCCTCATGAAGCTTCGGATTTCTGGAAGATGGTTCTTCAGGGCCATTTGGTGATTAACAAGGGTGCTCGTTGGATCTTGGGGGATGGATCCATGATCCTTTTTTGGAGAGATAGGTGGGCTACAGATGAAGCTCTCGTAAATCAGAACTTGGCTGGCTTGAGGGCTCAGATTGATCCAAACAGTCATCTCAAGGTTTTAGATTGCATTTACCGGGGTTCCCTTCCCCCTCGATGGAAACTTTCCATGGTGGATGGGTTTGATGATGAGGTGAGTTTCTTGTACAGTGTCCTCCAATCGGTGTTAATTCCTTCGGTCATAAGAGACGATATAATTATTTGGAGCAACACGTAGGATGGGTGGTTTTATGTTAAGTCCGCTTATGATATTCTGTCGTGTGAGGCTGCTGTGGACCCCCGATGGAAAGAAATTTGGAGGAAAGGGATTATTCCTAAGATAAATTACTTTGCTTGGATTGCCTTTTATAACAAAGCCCTTACCATAGATAATCTCCACAAGAGAGGCCTTGCAATTCCCAACAGGTGCTATCTTTGCTTAGCTGACTGTGAAACATCTGATTACTTATTTTTTCATTGCCCCTTTTCCCATTCGGTCCTAAGTTATGTGTTGTCTTCCTTCCAAGTACTCTGGTGCTCCCCTCGCTCCCTTAAAGACGCCTTCCTATAATGGCCCAAGCCCTTTAAGAATTCTAAGCTCCGATTCCTTTGTGAGGCTGCATTTCACCATTCCATCTGGCAAATTTGGTTGGAGCGTAATGCTAGAGTCTTTGGCAAGATCCCTAGAATGGCTCCCTTTGTTGCCCAGCGGGCCTTATCCTTTGCTGTCGAGAATTCAAAAACTATTCCCAGCTCCCGCCCTCACAATCCTTGGGAGGCAATTATTTTCAAAAGACTGGACCTTGGCTCCTCTTCCAAAGTTGACTCAGTGAATGGCCGCAGGGAGGTCACTTGGACCAAACCTCCTTTGGGGTGGATCAAACTTAATTTTGACGGGGCTGCTAAAGGCAACCCGGGGCCCACTGTTTCTGGGGGGCTTGTCAGGGACCATAATGGGAAGCTAATCTTGGCCTACTATAAAAATATGGGCCCTCAGACCAATCATTTTGTCGAAGCCCGTGGTGTGTTGAAAGGGTTGTAGATCATATCGAATGATCCTAGGCCTTTAATTATTGAATGCGATTCTCTAAACATTATCAAATACCTTCGTGGCTCCAAAGACCTGTCATGGTGGGTCTTGAATATCATCCTTGAGGCTAGGATTCTCCTCTCTCGACACGCCAGGTGGGAGGCGGGGCACATCTACAGAGAAGGTAACCGGGTGGCGGATCACTTGGCCAACAAAGGACTGATGACCACGTGCCCGATTGTTTGGCGTTCTCGTTTCCCAATCGAGGTGGACAGTTTGGCCAAGGCAGATATTCCCTCATGATGAAGAATTTGTATCATAGGTCTTCTCCCAAAGTTTGTTGATATATTGTCTTCGGCTACTATTCTGTTTTAATGTATTTCAAGATCAAGATTTCCAGGACTGTCCGCATCTTCTGGGGCCCTCGGGCATTTTGTATTTCCCTATATTTTTTATGAACTGCTCTATTTACCCAGCCATCCGGCATGAAATATCTTTTAGCAAGGCTGATTTTGTGCATAAGGTTTTGGGATCCTTTATAAAAACCCACAATTAATCTATTATTATAATTACCAAAAAAAAAGATTCAAACCTAAGTTCCCCCTAAAAATTGATGAATATAACCATTTGAGCTAAAGTCACTTGATAATACAAAATTATTTACTTTTAATATTTAATTTGATTATAGCATTGCAATCATCTTATTATATTAAGAGAGTTTATAGTAGAAGTTATTAGATATTTTATTATCTTCTTAAACTATGGATGATAACATTTATTTATGCATTAACTTTTTTAATTTAACTTATTTGATTTATTTTTTATATATTTTAAATAAAATGTGCTATAAATTTTTATAAAACAAATATTTTATTTTATAATAAATAATATAAATAAATTTATTATTTATTTAAAAGTTATAATAATATTGAATATATTACGTCTTAAGGGGAACATCGTAACGGTTCAAGCTTTAACTCTTATTCGAGAGGTTCAAGGTTCAAACCGTGGCGTGAGCAAGTGTGTGAAGGGGTGGGTGTGTGTATGACTGTGTGTTTGGTCCCTATTGATAAGTTCAGTTGCAAGTGTGTGAGGGGTGGGTGTGTGTATGATTGTGTGTTTGGTCCCTATTGATAAGTTCAGCTCTCACCCTTATAATAAGTCATTGTGGGATGGGATGCCCAAGCCCTGAGCATTGGTCATAGGGGTTTCTCACACTAAACAAATCTAAAATATATATATTGAATATATTAAAAATATATTATTTATTTTTTGGAGTGAGTATAAACAAGAAGTGGGTCTTTCTAGGGAAGAGTATAGAGAAGCCTCACCTTTTCTTGTTTTAAATATTTAGGAAATTCAAAAAATAAAGGTTTCTTATGAAGAAAATATAGATCATAGGGGTTTCACCCTTATGAGAGGTCATGGTGGCCTAGGGAAGCCCAGACCTAGAGTGTCAATCATAGGGATTTCTCACACTAACCAAATCTAAATATATATATATATATATATTGAATATATTAAAAATATATTATTTACTTTTTTGGAGAGAGTGTAAACAAGAAGTGAGTCTTTCTAACGAAGAGTATAGAGAAGCCTCACTTTTTCTTTTTTTAAATATTTAGGAAATTTAAAAAATAAATGTTTCTTACGAGGAAAATATAGGTCATAGTGGTTTCTAACACTAATCAAATCTTAAAAAAATATTGAATATATTAAAAATATATTATTTATTTTTTTAGAGCGAGTGTAAACAAGAAGTGAGTCTTTCTACATAAGAGTATAAGGAAGCCTCACTTTCACTTTTTCTTGTTTTAAATATTTAGGAAATTCAAAAAATAAAGGTTTTTTATAACAAAAATATAAGTAGCAAAAAGAGAAAGCTATGATCTTAAAACTTGATATGAGTAAAGCTTATGATAGGGTTAAATGGAATTTTATTTTTGCAGTTTTAGATAAGTTTGGTTTTGGTAAGAAATGGGTTAGATGGATTAAATCTTGTGTCTCTATAGTTTCTTATTCAATGTTGGTCAATGGGTTAGTGACAGAATCTTTTAAAGCCAAGAGAGGCCTTAGACAAGGAGATCCTCTATCTCCTTATTTGTTCATTATTATGGCAGAAGTTTTGAGTAGGAACTTAAAGAAGACTTACAAAGATGAGTTTATAAGTGGACTTAAGGTTAGTAATAACATCGATAATGTCACCCATCAATAGTTTGTAGATGATACAACCCTTTTTGGAAGGGCACTGATAAATGAGGCTAGAGCTTTGAATAACTTCTTAAAAGAGTACGAAAGAGCTTCAGGGCAAAAAATAATAGGACTAAATCCAAAATTTACTTTCTTAATACTCCTGCTAATAGGTCCAAGGTGTAGACCAATTGGTTCGACTAAACCCCATAAGGGGGACAGAGGTCCAAGGTTTAAATCTCGGGCCTCACTAGACTAAATGCTTGTCCCTTTCCTGGTGCTTTCAGCAATGTAAAAGGTTTAAAATGATTGGGGCATGGTGGTTATAGGTGTGGACTATGCAAAGATCTGTGTGGCAGCTTCTGGGGTGGATAGCACAAAATATTATGGCGGCCATAAAATTTGGACAGCCTACTCGGATTCGTGGTGGCTACCGATTCCACCATGTTAATTAAAAAAAAAACACTCCTGCTAATATCAAATCAAGAATTTATACGTTGCTTCAAATGGAGGAGGTAAATTTACCAACAAATTATCTAAGGATGCCTTTATTTGAGGGGAGAATGAGGATATATTTATGGAATCCAGTTATTAGTAAAGTTCAAAATAAACTTCTAGCTTGGAAAGGTAGATGGTTATCATTAGCAGGAAAAGTGCAATTAATTAAGTCAATATTACAAGCCATTCCAACATATTATATGTCTTTGTATTCTATGCCAAAATCAGTTGAAAAAAGTTTAATCTTTATTATGTGATACTTTTTATGGTCAGGTTTACATGATAAAAGAAAATTTTCTTTGGTGAAATGGAGCAAGTTGTGTGATGACAAAACTAGGGGAGGTCTTGGTTTAAGAGCTCTTACAGATGCAACCTTAGATCTTAGGGGAAAAATTATATGGATATTGTACAAAGAGAGTCAAAGAAAAGAGGCAAGAATTCTTCTAATTATGTTGATCCCAATGACCCAAGTTTAATATTTATTGCATTCTCTCTTCCAAATGATTCCTCTCTTTGGAACGGTTTAAAAAATCTATTGATCTTATGATTAATGGTTTAAGATGGGTGGTGGGAACTGGAGAAAATTTTTCTATTTGGATGGATACCTGGTGTGATAAAATACCACTCAATTTAGATCCAGTTTTGAAACCTTGGATGAGATTGCTTCAAGACAAATACGGTGATAGGGTTTCAAATATTTTGTACAAGGATCAAGAAGATACAAATGGAAAGAAGATTTTTTACAAGTATACAAGACATTGATGCTAGGAGGCAATTGAGTAGAAAGATAAAAACTGTAATTATTTTGAGGGGTGCCAAGGATAAATTGATTTGGGAGTTGAATAGCTCATGAGAATACACAACAAGAAGTGGATATAATGTTCAACACCAACATAATAATAATATCACTAGAATTTGGAGAGATATTTGGTATAGCCCAAGCATTCCTAAAGTCATAATGTTTGTTTGGCTAGTAGGTCATAGAAGAATTTTATCCTGGGATAACCTTATGAAAAGGAGTTTTCATGGCCCCTCTAAATGTGTTTTCTGTAATAAGGAGGAAAGTATTGACCATCTCTTGGGACATTACTCAATTTTTTGGAATCTATGGCAATGGATTCTTAATATGTTTGGTAAATGCATGGTGATGAATAGAAGAATTGAAGATTGGTTAAAGCAATGTAAGATCACTTATAAAAGTGAGGCTTTACAGACAATATGGGATATTTCAGAAGATACAATACTTTGGACTATATGGCTAGACATGAATAGAAAAATATTTAATGGAAAGGAAATAAGTTTAGAGGTAATAAAAAAGAAGATATATTTAGCCATAGAGGAGTCTAAACCAACCCTATCAACTTACCCAATCCTTAATTTGAAATCAAAGAGTCTTGATAGATGGATTCAAGTCATTAAATGGAATTATGATGTTGGGTACAAGAGAAGCAAAAATAAGGTAAATAATATAAAGTGGAAACCACCAGATGTAGAGTGGGTTAAGTTGAATTTTGATGGAGCATCTAAAGGAAACCTAATACTAGGAGGAAGAGGAATAATTAGAAAAATAGAGGAGATATTTTGTCTCATTATGCTTTAAATTGTGGATTTAAGACAAATAATGAAGCTAAATCTTGGGAAGCTTTAGAAGGGTTAAAAATATGTAAACAAAATAAATGGAATAGATTTTGGATGGAAGGTGATTCTCTGATAATAATAAATGTAATTTCGAGGAAAGCAAAGGCTCCATGGAACATACAAGAGATAATTATGAAAATTCAATATCTTGCTAAAGAGTTTGAAGAAATCGGGTTTACACATATATTAAGGGAAGGAAACAAATGTGCAGATAAGCTAGCCAATAGAGAGATTTTGGTTGAGGATCGTGAAGTTAACATCTCCTTTCCATGGTTAGAGGAAGTAGAAAGTTTAGTTGAAGCCGAAAAATATTGTTGATTACCTAAATCAACTAATGATTAAGATTTACGTTAATGTTTTCCATTGGTAATATCTATTTTATTTTGTAACAATAATGTGTGTTCATTTAGACTATTTATTATATTTTTTGTGGTTGCACTTGTGTTTCAAGTTGGAAACTAGCAATCCAGATTTGGTAAAGTAGACTATGTTAGAGGGATGTTTTGGAAATATTACTCTACTAAGATGCAAGACATAGATAGTAGAGGTGAAGTTTTAGCATTGTTAAGGCTGCTATATGAAAATATCAAGAGAGATGCTAAATTTTGGAGTAATTGTACTTAGACAGAGATTTGAAAAGATCCATAAAATAAAAATCAAGAATTCAAATATTTTATGTAAAATGATGTAGGTTTCTAACTATAACATCTCAATTGAGATGAGAAGTGTATATATTTGTAAACTCTCAATCTCTAAAGAAAAGAGATGTAATTTGTTAATGGTGGGGGACCCGAGTACAACCCCTTTTTATCAAGAAAAAAAAATATAGCTAGCATGAAAGGGAAATCATTTGGAAAATATCTAATTGCAAGTTAGGATATCTAAACTGGAAGTATGAATACATCAATTGGAGACATGAGGAAGAACATGTTTATAACAAATCTTATATAGGTAATAAATATTACAATAAAAGTGATTATCAAAGATGAGATGATTGAACATAACATAATGACTCTTAACAACATAGGGTTAATATGAGTCTCATAAATAGTGATCAAGCTTTTCAAAGATTCAAAATTGGATTGGATGAAAGTGGGGATTAAATTACAAATATGTTAAAATTATCTTCTAAAAGGATTTTTCTTCATCATCTTCTCCACTTAGGAAGTTAGGGGTAAAATAATGGGTGGTGACCCATGGTTTTAGGGGAAAGAAGCATTACATTTAAGACAATGGAGTGAAATTTTTTTAATAGAAATAAATATTATTAAAAGGATTTTAATGTGGGTTAGGCTTTTTGGAATTTCATATGAACTTATAAATTAGAAGGTTTTGAGGAATATTGGGAATACTTTAAGGGAGTTCATCCAAGAGGGACTAACTATGATAATCATCCAAAATGACTAAACAACATTAACATATTTCTTTAACAAAGAGAATTCACCAACAACATGATTGAAACACAATATTATGTTATAAAATAATTAAATAACTCACTTGTGACTTACATTTCTATGACCAATCACAAATTCTTATATGCCAATTGATGGCTTACAAATTTTAAGTTTCTTCATAATGATTTTGTTAGAAGGATAAGCTTTAACTCATGTCAATTTTATATTCAAGGTCCTGACTAATTGAGATCATGCCCTTTGATTTATCCTATCTATCTTCTTATTATATGTAAGCCTCCTTTTATAACCAATTATATTTATATCCTCCTTCTATAAACAATTATATCTATAGGCCACACTCATATTACATCACAAGCTATATATAGATGGATAGATAGCCTCCTATAAACAATTATATATATAGGTCCCACTCATATTACATGACGAGCATAAGTGGTATAATAATAACTTATTTATTTATTTATTTTAATAAGTTATATGTGGCTTCTATCAGGGGCCACTCCTATCAAAATACCAAAATATTACATTTGTTGCAACTTACATTTTTATCATAGTTTTTTTTTTTTCTTTTTTCTCTTAAATATATTCTTCAACTTCCTCGAAGTGCTATGTTTCCACAATCAGCTCCTTGACATAATTTTGATTAAGACATAAAATCTCACTTGGCCAGTTGCCTTCTAAATTTTGAATTTCATTGGGATGAAGATCAACACCATAATTTACTAATTTATTTGCTACTCGATTTCCTTCTCTATAAATATGGTCACATTGCTAGGAGATTGCATTTAGTAATAGATGATGAACATCAACAACAATATTATTTTTTATCCAGTCTCCACATCCATTTTTGTTAATAGCATTGATGATCATTTGTGAATCCCCCTCAATTGAAATATATTTCCATATTTTTTTTTTGTAATTTTAATCTGTGAAAGAAGTGCCCTAGCCTCTGCATAGTTGTTAGTTGAAGTTCCATATGATTATGAATAAGTGAGGAGAATTTTACCTTCACTATTTCTAAAAACACCAACTCCCCTAGATTTTCCTAGTTTTCCTTTAGAAACACAATTAAAATTAATTTTGATAAACCCAATTTCTAGACATTTCCATTTTACCATAGATCAAAGTATATCCTTTGTTTTATTGCAGATGACTCTTCCATGTATGTTCAAATCCTGTAGCCAAATTATTAGCACCTCTTTTTTTTCAATTAAGACTTTCCATGATGAGCACCATATTTGTAGACATTCTGCAAGAGAGGCACTAATACAGTTCCAAAATTGGGCATGATTTTGATATTTATTTTTAAATAATCTATTATTCCTTTCAAGCGATAAATTTCAACAAATGATGGCAGGGTCAATCCTCCAAAGAATACATAATGCTTTAGCTTTAAAATAATGTATCCAACATTTTATCAACTCTTTCAATGTTGATGGAGCTACCCAATATAATTTTATATTTTTTAAAAAATAACCCCAAATGGTGTGAGCAAATGGATAATGAATAAGTAAATGGTCTGACGTTTCTAAATCCTTCTCACACAAGGCACATTTGAAGGGTCCATAATATCCTCTTCTTTGTAGACTTTATCTCATAAGAATCTTACTTTGAACTACTAACCAAAGAAATTTTGAGGCCTTAGGGAGAGCCTTTAATGCCCAAACGTTCTTCCAAGAAAAATATTTGGGAGAAGGAAATTGTGATTGTTCTAAATACTCATATTCAACTTGATTGAGTATCCGCCATCCTTTGATAAATTTTAAATCAAGTCATCCTTTCATGTAAAAATCAACAAATAAAGCTCTCAAAGCATCTTTTGAAGTTCATTAGCAATTTGTTTAAGTTCATCTCCTTCAACCAGGTTACTAAAAGAAATCCATGATCTGGAGTTTTTGCTCATAATAATAGAATATTTGACCTTTGGAACTTTACATGCTAGGCATACTTGAGCCAATGGTTTTCATTTTGAGTCAGAGATAAGAGAATAAGGCTTCAACCAAGCATCAGACCAAAAATTTGCATAACTCCCCTCATTGACTGACCATCTAATATTTTTCTTTAAAAATTGCAAACTCTCTAATATAAAGTTCCATGTTGATGATCCTTTGGGTAGAGTTATTTTCCTAAACCATTTCATTGCATCAAGAGAACCTATATGTTTTTGAAGTAATATTTTTACCTAATTCTTGAATTACACAAGCTTATACTGAGAGGGGGGGGAGTGAACAATATAAGCCCACTTTTTACTTGTCTTTTCAATTCAATATTATGCAGTGTATAGAAAAAAATATCAATAGCAGTAATCAAGAAATGCACAAAACACCATACACATAGAGACACCACAGTTTACGTGGTTCACCCTATGTGGGCTACTCCACGAAGAAAATATTTTACTAAAACTTTCTCAATCAATCTCTTTGGGAATCATTCCTAATTACAATGTTTATGGATCTCTGTCCAAAGGAGATGTTGATCCCCTAATCTCAATTTCGTGGATTTCTTCCATAGGAGAACTCTTTTCCCTTCTGCTCTGGCTAGTGATTTTCTAGAAGACTATGTCTCTCTGCTGCATTGACTAGTGGATCTCTCTCCACTTGAAGGATCCTCACTCAGATCTATCTTCAACTATCCTAACTAATGGATCTCTATCCACTGATACTCTGTCCTCTGTACTCTGTCACCTCCAAATCTCTATCAATAGGCTCACTCATAACCTGCTCAATAGGCTCACTCAGAACCTGCTCAACAAGCTCACATAGAACTTGTCCAAATTTGCTCAACAAGCTCACACAAAACTTGTCAAATCTACTCAATAAGCTCACACAAAACTTGTATAAATTTGCTCAACAAGCTCACACAAAACTTGTCCAAATATGCCCAACAAGCTCACACAGAACTTGTCTAAATCTGCTCAACAAGCTCACACAGAACTTGTTCAAATCTGCACTAGCAAGCTCACCAAGAACTTGCCCAAATCTGCACTAGCAAGCTTACCAAGAACTTGCCCAAATATACTCTAGCAAGCTCACCAAGAACTTGCTTAATAATTCAATCTCATAGAAGCATAAAGAGAATTGTTAGAGACTCAATATGTTCTATACTCAAATCCCAATCTCAACTCAAATCAATCTTATAGAAGCATAAAAAGAATTGTTAGAGACTCGGTATGTTCTATCCTCAAATATCAAACTCAACTCAAATCAATCTTATATAAGCATAAAGATAATTGTTAGAGACTCAATATGTTCTATCCTCAAATCTCAATCTCAACTCAAATCTAGAATATAGAATAGTTTGTTTCATGGAACTTGAACAACCACTTCACACAATCACTTGACTAGGCTCAAACAACTTTTCTAAACCAACTACCACAAGGAACAACTCTTTCTTACAAACCTTAGTCCAAGCATGTATCAACCAACTCAAATGTTTCCTACAATGCTCAACCACAAATCTCACATAACAATGATACTCATGTTCTTTTCAAGTTCAAGTTCTTTGCATAACCAATGAGCTTCAACAACAATGCTTATAAAAATATTCTTCACATAACAATGATACTCATGTTCTTCTCAAGTTCAAGTTCTTTGCATAACCAATGGGCTTCAAAAACAATGCTTATAAAACATTCTTCACATAACAATGATACTCATGTTCTTCTCAAACCCTATCTCAGGTTTTTCACACTACTAATGGCTTCAATGACAATGCTTATAAAATAAGGTTTAATAGCAACTCTCAACCAAGAAAACCTTGATACATTCAACCAACTACTTTCGAAAAGGAAACCACAATTAATACTTTTCTCTACAATGATATTTCATAAATCAACCACCATAAACAATCAATAGGAGAATGTGCCCATACCTTTTATGAAGATGAAGAAGCCTTTTGGTTGTCCACAAAATCTGTCTCACTCAACACACTTTATTTTTCAACTTTAAACAAGGGTTAGAGATCTTGATTAATAACACAATAATAACATCCAAATAACACCCTATTACTCCTACTCAATAACATACACCATGTCACTTCATAAGTGAATTAATTTCTTTTGAAAAAGAACAAAGCAACCTTCACTTTTGAACCTCTTTACAAAATCAAAAATATCTCTTTACACACACCTTATTTCTCCCTCTAAGCAAGTTAATCAAATATCCGTCGGAATAAGCTTTACAATGATATATAATATAATATACTTTCAAAAATTAAATCATCAAAAATCTTTTTTTTTTAAACATGCATCACAACCCTTATTCCTCCTAGGGCACTTTAGAAAAATAAAATATATTAAAATATTATTAACTTGCCTTTGTCCCTGACAGGATTTGATCTCGTGACCCTCCTTGCTCAGTGCCTTAACCACAACCAACCTGCCATTGGGCTGCATGCCCTCACATGCTCAAAAGGAGCACACAACAACAAATAATGCCGCAAATATTTGCACCCTTCAAAAACAAAACGCGCTTCACATGTTTCAACACAGTGAAACACCTCCGACGAGAATCGAACGCAGGACCTCCTGCTTCACACACAATGCATAAACCACTAGGCCAAAGAGGCCTATACGTTTGGCCTTACTCCACAATAGTCTCTTCAACGAACGTGAAAATTGTAGGCCTTTCAAACTCTTTTCACACACACGATGCACAGACTCTTTTTCCATTCGAATACAAAAATCAAATCGAGCACTTAGAGAAATAAATCGAAACTTTGGGCATATATATATATATATATATATATATATATATATATATATATATATATATATATATATATATATATATGTCCTCCTCCTTTCCTTTGATGTTGGTGCTATAATTTAAATATTAGTTTTATGCCTTTTCCTTTCTTTGACGTCGGCGCTATAAATTAAATTTTAATTTTAAATAATTTAAAATTTAAACTTAAATATTTAAAATTAAATATCTCCATCATCGGGGCACCTTTTTCGATGAAACAAAAAGCCAACCTAGGTTTTAAGAAAAATCCATTTCAAATATTCCATCCATGGTTTTAAATAAAACCTTTTATTTTTCCTGCCTTGGTTTTCACAAAAACCTTGTATATATCCATGCTCTCCAAAATATCATAAATGTTTATTTATGAAATGATTTGGCCATCAAAACTCAAACTGATCCATGTGACATCAAAATCAACATAAAATCACTCAAATTTCTAACAATATCCTCCTTTGTCATTGATGGCAACACCTCTATTGTAAATCACCATAATCACTGCAAAAACCATCTCTGAGAATCAAAGCTGCTCCCCCTAAGTCAATACTCTCTATGGAGGCTGCTCCCCCTAACTCAATGCTCTCTTTGAGGGTTGCTCCTCTAACTCAATGCTCTTCCCCTTACTCAAATATCTCCCTCTTTGACATCAATGGCAAAAGGGACACCTATGGGGCTAAAAGATATGACTCTTAAGCTTAGCCCCCTCACCACCTTCTCTATTGAGGTGATTAATTTTGGGGTGGAAGTACATTTACTCCCATATTACATTGTTTCTTTCCTCTGTCAACTTCCTTCCATATTTTTTTGATATCCTTCTCTTGATGAATTACTTGATCTTCTTGTCTTGAACCTGTTTGACCTTCTTACCTTGAAACTACTTGACCTTCTTCTCTTGAACTTGTTTGGAATTGAGTCCTACACCATTTTGCAATATGTCCGAAGTTATTTAAATTAAAACACTTGATATTGTAGCCTTTGGATGGTGCCCATATCCTGAATTCTTTCTTGAAATAATTTCCATATCCATTCCTTTCTTGAACCCTATATTATGAAGTTTTGTTTTCATGACCATTATGACCATGACTTCTGATTTGTGTAGCTCTAAAACCAAAACCATGTTGCTCATTTTATTTGCACTGAGAAGCTCTATGACCAATCATGTTGCATAAGAAGTAATGTCCCTGAAAACTATACCTTCTTCCTTTCAAGTTTCTTCTAGCAAAATCAAACTTCTTTGATCCATGGATCCTGCAGTGTATAGCCCTGCATGCAAATACATTACAATAAAAACAATGTCCTTGAAAATCCCTTTGTTCATGCCTTGGTTCCTCATACCTTTCTTGATCATTATCCTTGTAATAATATTTGACTTGTGTATTGTATCCTTGAATGTTATTTGTAGCATCTAAATCCTCTTCCTTAATTTCTTCCTTGCTTTCCTCTTCAAGAATTTATTTTCCTTTTGAACTTGATTCACCTATCTCAAAACAAGATCTAAACTGGATGTTTGGAGCCATAGGAACTTTGGAAATTTCTTCATAAATCTTAGGTGCTTCCTTGCTTTCATCTTTTAGAACTTCCTTTCCTTTTGAGTGTGAATTTTCTTGGAAATAAGATATAGCTTTAAAATAAGTTTCCACTCCTTTTTGAACCTTTTCATTTAATGTGTCATGTCTTGCCATTATTGTCCTTAATTCTTCATTCATCCTTTCCTTTATCCTTGTTGAGCAAGGTGCAGCAAACAGTATTGTCATTATTGTCAACACAGTCAGATAGATCTGTTGATGCAGTGGACAGGAAGTTCAAAAGCTAGTCAGATGCAGAAGACAAGAGTTCAAAGGTTACTCAAAGTATGTACGGTGATTTTCCAAGAAGACCGAAGTGGACCACTTGCAAAAGATCAAAGAAAAAGACAAGTAAGAAAAGTGTCACGATATCGCGACATATACAGCAGGCGAGAAAAACTATCGCGATTTCGTGACATGTTGGAAGAGAGAGAAGAAGAAAGAAAAATTGTCACGATTTCGTGACATGTTGGAAGAGAGAGAAGAAGAAAGAAAAACTGTCACGATTTCGTGACATGTTGGCAAAAAGAGAAGAAGAAAGAAAAACTGTCGCGATTTCGCAACATGTTGAAAGAAAAAAAGACAAGTTGGAAGAAAAAAGACAAGTAGAAAAAGTGTCGCGATTTCACGACATATTGCAAGAAATATTGTATGGAAGAAAAATGTGTCGCAATTTCGCAACATGTTTCATTTTCATGGGCCAAAGCAAAGAGAAAGAGGAGAGAGAAAAAGGTGTCGCGATTTCGTGACATGTTGAAAGCAAAGAGAAAATGCAAGGAAGAAAAAGTGTCACGATTTCGCGACATGTGATTTTCGGTCCAAAGAGAAGATGAAGGACGAAAAGGAAAAGTGTCACGATTTCGTGACATGTCGCATTTTCACGACTGGAAAAGAGAAGACAGAAAAGAAAAAGTGTCGCGATTTCGCGACATGTCGGTTGACAAGCAAGAAAAAGTGCTAAGGAGAAAAAGTGTCGCGATATCGTGACATGTCGGTTTTTCGCGACCCGAAGGCAAGAAAAAGTACTAAGGAGAAAAAGTGTCGCGATATCGCGACATGTCAGGTTTTCGCGACCCGAAGGCAAGAGAAAGCGTACGGACGAAAAAGTGTCATGATATCGCGACATGTCGGGTTTTCGCGACCCGAAGGCAAGAGAAAGCGTACGGATGAAAAAGTGTCACGATATCGTGACATGTCGGGTTTTCGCGACCCGAAGGCAAAAGAAAAAACAAAGGAGAGAAAGTGTCGCGATATCGCGACATGTCACATTTTCGTGACTCAATGAGGAGAGAGAAAGCAAGAAGGCAGAAGTGTCACGATTTCGTGACATGCTATGTTTTCGCTGCCAGAGAAGGAGTGTGCTTTTGCGACATGCTATGTTTTTGCTGATGCAAGCCAAAGAAAGAGGCAAGGAGGCGAAAGTGTCGCGATTTTGTGACATGCTGAGTTTTTGCTGGTACAAGCCAAGAAAAGAGGCAAGGAGGCGAAAGTGTCATGATTTCACGACATGCTGTGTTTTCGCTGGTACAAGTCAAGAAAAGAGACAAGGAAGCGAAAGTGTCACGATTTCGTGACATGCTAAGTTTTCGTGGGTACAAGCCAAGAAGAGAAGCAAGGAGGCGGAAGTGTCGCGATATCGTGACATGTTGTATTTTCGTGGTCCAAAGCAAGGAGAAAGAGAGAGAGAACAAAAGTGTCACGATATCGTGACATGTTGTATTTTCGGGGGCCAAAGCAGGAGAAAGAAAGAGAAAGCTAAAGTGTCGCGATATCGTGACATGTTATGTTTTCATGGTTGAGTTGAAGCCGACGAAGACCTATGACAACCGACTAAGATTAGGGTTTGTAGCCGACTAAGATTAGGGTTTGCAACCGACTAAGATTAGGGTTTTCATCATCAGAATTTTGTTATAAAAGGAGGGTTGTTTGGAGATTTGATGTGTCGATGAATGCGTTGTCGTTGAAGTGTCAAAGCATGAAATGTGGCCGTAAGAGCACAGAAAGCACAGAAGCGGTGAGATGATGGCGAAGTGCGCAAAGTGAGCAAAGAAGTCGAGTCGTGCTAAGTGCAAAATTTGCAAAGGAAGCAGAGTGCACAAAAGGGAGAAGACGATCGTGAAGCTCGATAGTGAAGCAACAGATTATGCGAAGTGACTACGCAGAGAGAGCAGAGTGCGCAGAGAATGCAAAGGTGAAGCAGACCAGTTAGGGTCTTGGAAAAGCAAAGGTATTTTATCATCAAACTTACAGATTCAAAATTGAAGTCCAGTTTGCAGCCTGGCATCAGGGGTTGGTGCTCCTTCTAGTAGGTGCTGGTAAATCAGGGGTTGGTGCTCCTTTCTGTTGATACAAATAAATCAGGGGTTGGTGCTCCTTCCAGTGGAAGCTGGTAAACTGTTTGTAAAGTTGGTGCTTTGCAAAGGCTAGATTTGGATGGTAGTCCAAGCAGTCATTCTTGAGGAGTAGCCAAATTGGTGAACCTCGTTAAAATCTTGTGTTGTGTGATGCTCTGTTGCTATTCTTACTGTATCTATTTTTAAGTTTTAATTGTTGTTGTTTTAAGAGTTGTAGATTCAAGTTTAAAGAGCTACACTGATTCACCCCCCCTCTCAGTGCCATTGTAAGACTAACAATTGGTATCAGAGCCAAGTTCCCTTATCAGGCTAAATCAGCTAGGGTTGATCTTGGATTAGTACACAATGGGTAAGAAGAATAGATCCTCCTCCAAAAAGGCATCTCAGTCAGTTTCAGTTCCTATGGAAGAGAAAAGTGAACTAGAAAAGGTTGAAGAAGTGAATCCTGAAGTATATGATGAAAACCTTGAGGCTGAAGTAGATCTAGAAGGTGAGTTGATCGTTGCACTTAAAGAATTGAATATAGAAAGGAAAAAGAACAAAAGATTGTCCAAGAAGTTGGAAGAATATGAGGATGATATTGAAGATCTCTTCTTACAAATTCATAAAGCCAAGAAAAGAGAAGAAGCTTTGAAGTCACACCTGGATGATAAAGGCGATGTATGTAGCAAACGTGAAGAGGAATCTAACAAAGTTATTAGTGATCTAAAGCTGCAAGTAGAAGAGTCCAAAAGGACTGAAGAAACTCTCAGGTCACAGATCAATGAGAAAGAGATTATTTGCTGCAAACAAGAGGAAGTGATTGTTTTATTGAAGAAACAACTAGAAGAGGCCAATACAAATCTCAAATTCGAGAAGAGCACAGAGTTGCTAGATAAAATGATAAGCCAACAAAGAAGCTCCATGGATAAGCATGGTCTTGGATATGAAGTTGAACAACCTTCATCTTCCAACTCTATAGAGAAGAAGAAGCTCACTGTTGAAGGATCGAAGCAAGAAAAGTTTAAAGTTGAATCTTCAAAAGGAAGAAAATATCAAAGGAGATCTACAACAAAGTAGCCACAACAAAAGAGGTTCTATCACTCTCACTCTATTCATAATAATACTTTTAATGGCTATTGTTTCAGATGCAACCAGTATGGTCACAAGGCAATTCATTGTGGATTGAATAACAAATCAAAGAGTTATGCTGGTAGAAATACATCTACGTTTCTGAGAGAACACTATGTACAATGTTTTCAATGTAATGGTCATGGGCACATAGCAAGGTTTTGTCCAAGCACTTTTGTATCTAATCTAAGGCAAAATAGTAGATCTCATCAGACGCAAAAACCGCAACACAGACAGGGAATGAATCATGTTCATAAAAGAAAGGAAAATAATCATTCATCGAGGATGCACAAGAGACAACCACACAAGAGAAATGTTCAAGTTCACGAAAAGGTTCAAAATAGGGATATAGTTGAAAAACTCAAGCCCAAGTTCAAGAAAGTTTGGAGAAAGAAAGAAGAGAGGAAATCGTGTCTCCTTGGACTAAAGGAGATTACTCCTTTATTGCACTGAGCAACTCCAGGTAGCACATCCTCAAGGGGAGCAATCTTGAAGTTTCATTCTAATGCTCCTATGTATTTGTTTGATTACCTAAGGATGAAATGCAAGTAGTCAGGGAAGTTGTCGTATAGTTGTCGAAGTGTGTTTTCAGTTCATGTAGTTGTTTGTGGAAGTGTCGTGAAGGGTGGTGTTTAAATTAAGAGTTGTCATTATTGGTAGCATTGCTATATGTCATTGTTGTTCTGTTGATGGTTCTTACTGCCCTATCCAAAGTTAAGGACTATAACAGTTCAGATAATTTGGTTAGTGAAAGAATGTTGCCCTAGCCGCATATATGTGTGTTGATAAAAGCAGTGTGTATTTGAACTACACATTGACGTGAAGATTGTTAGATCTATTATGACGTTGTGGTGAAATATATTGAAGTCTGATTATTGATTCATGTTTAGCTCATCAAGATGAGCCTTTCTTTGTGAATCATACCTATCCGAGGTCCAGAAGTATGAGTTTGAGTAAGGTGCACTATAGTTGGCCGTGAAGTGTTTTTCAAAATGTTGTCTCCTGAATCGAACAATTGAAGGTAAGGTGTGACCAGCAGTGACTATAGAAAACATAGACCAAGTTGAAAATTTAAAAAGGGATTTGGTTGGTGTTGTGGTACAGTGTTTGATGCTTGCACATAATTGGCAGCAGCAAAGATGAGTCATGCAAGGACTTAGAAAATAAGATGCATACAAGTGTGAATTTGACATTTCAATGATTGGAGAATCGGCATATTTCCTCGGATTACAAGTGTAATCAGAAGCAGGAAGGTTCGCATATTGATGATCCCAAGTTAGGTATGTAAGTTGAAGAGATATGGCTTGAAAAAGGTTCACAATGGAGGATGCAGCAAGACAGCTATCTCACTCACATGACGAAGAAAGTTGCAAGTTGAGCAAGAATGACAAATCTCCACCTATTGATCAAATCATGTACAAGTCTATGATTGGAAGCTTACTGAACCTGACAACTGTCAGACAAGATATTTTGTAGGTAGTATACATGGTAGCATGATTTCAGGCTAATCCCAAGGAGACTCATGTGACAACATTATGGTGGTTGATTTCTAAAATTTCTTTGGAGGGAAAATGATTGTTTGTGGTTTCCTTCTCGAAAGAAGTTGGTTGATACATACTTGGACTAGGGTTGTGTGAGAGAGAGTTGTCCCTTGTGATGATTGGTTGAGTTGATTTGTTTGAGCCTAGTCAAGTTATGTGTGAAGTGATTTTTGAAGTTCTATGAAGTGGATTTGATTTGAGATCGCCATTCATTATTGAGTTCATTTTGAGTACTTCTTGAGCATGATTGATTGAGCCTTTGAGAAGGCCTTTGGGAAATTTTTGAAGACAATGTCTGGGACAGATTTCTAGAGTAGATTTGGGCAAGTTCTGGATAGCTAAGATTGAAATTTTTTATAGCTTTTTGCTGACAAGTTCTATGTGAGCATGTTAAGCAGGTTCTATGTGAGCCTATTTGAGCGGGTTCTTAGTGAGCCTATTGATTGAGCTTTGAAGGTAACAGAGTACAGAGGTCAGAGTCTCAATGGATAGAAATATAGCAGCCAACACAGTTGAAGATAGATCTGAGTGAGGATTCTTCAAGTGAAGAAGAGGTCCATCAATCAGTGCAGTAGAGAGACAGAGTCTTCTATAATATCACAAAGGTACTATGGAGTATGGGTTATGGTATCCTATAGATGCAGATTGGGCAGGATGTGTAGATGACAGAAAGGGTACCAGTGGAGGTGTATTCTATCTTGGAGACAGATTGGTCGCGTAGAACAAGTAAGAAACAAGAGTCAGTTTCCTTATCCATAGCAGAGGCAGAATATATTGCAGCGATAGCGTGTTGTACGTAGGAGAAAGTTGCAGAAAGTGAGGTTAAGTTGGATTTTCATTCCAACAATAGATTGTGGAGTGGTCACATTTTCCAAGAATTGACTAGCTATCGGGATCACATTCTCAGGGGGAGCATTTGTGTATTTGTTTATCTTTTTGCTCATGTTTGGAATTTTTGCTAACTGTAATAATTTGTGCTTGAGAATGTTGTGCATAGACTCGGGGGAGTCTGCAAGAGCCCTTTGGTATTATTGTCAAAGGGGGAGAAGATTTACAGGAAAATTGCACATGTGTTGCCAACAATTCCAAAGGGGGAGATTGTTGAGCAAGGTGCAGAAAATAGTATTGTCATTGTTGTCAACACAGTCAGACAGATCTGTTGATGCAG
Source organism: Wollemia nobilis (assembly GCA_028583015.1). Lineage (NCBI taxonomy): Eukaryota > Viridiplantae > Streptophyta > Pinopsida > Araucariales > Araucariaceae > Wollemia > Wollemia nobilis. Next base: position 3,102,034 of record JAQPPZ010002381.1, on the reverse strand, counting down.
TGGACAGGAAGTTCAAAAGCTAGTCAGATGCAGAAGACAAGAGTTCAAAGGTTACTCAGAGTATGTACAGTGATTTTCCAAGAAGATCGAAGTGGACCACTTGCAAAAGATCAAAGAAAAAGACAAGTAAGAAAAGTGTCACGATATCGTGACATATACAACAGGCAAGAAAAACTGTCATGATTTTGTGACATGTTGGAAGAGAGAGAAGAAGAAAGAAAAACTGTCGCGATTTCGCGACATGTTGGAAGAGAGAGAAGAAGAAAGAAAAACTGTCACGATTTCGCGACATGTTGGAAGAGAGAGAAGAAGAAAGAAAAACTGTCGCGATTTCACGACATGTTGGAAGAGAGAGAAGAAGAAAGAAAAATTGTCGCGATTTCGCGACATGTTGAAAGAAAAAAAGACAAGTTGAAAGAAAAAAGACAAGTAGAAAAAGTGTCACGATTTCGTGACATGTTGGAAGAAAGATTGTACGGAAGAAAAAGGTGTCGCGATTTCGTGACATGTTCATAGGGCAAAGCAAAGAGAAAGAGGAGAGTAGAAAAGGTGTCGCGATTTTGTGACATGTTGCATTTTCACAATCCGAAGCGAAGAGAAAATGCAAGGAAGAAAAAGTGTCGCGATATCGCGACATGTAGCATTTTCGCGGTCCAAAGCGAAGATGAAGGCAGAAAAGGAAAAGTGTCACGATTTCGCGACATGTCGCATTTTCACGACTTGAAAAGTGCAGGAAGACAGAAAAGAAAAAGTGTCACGATATTGCGACATGTCGCGTTTTCGCGACCCGAAGACAAGAAAAAGCGCTAAGGAGAAAAAGTGTCGCGATATCGCGACATGTCGGGTTTTCGTGACCCGAAGGCAAGAGAAAGTGCTAAGGAGAAAAAGTGTCGCGATATCGCGACATGTCGGGTTTTTGCGACCCAAAGGCAAGAGAAAGCGTACGGACGAAAAAGTGTCGCGATATCGTGACATGTCGGGTTTTCATGACCCGAAGGCAAGAGAAAGCGTACGGATGAAAAAGTGTCACGATATCGCGACATGTCGGGTTTTCGTGACCCGAAGGCAAAAGAAAAAACAAAGGAGAGAAAGTGTCACGATATCGCGACATGTCACATTTTCGTGACTCAATGAGGAGAGAGAAAGCAAGAAGGCAGAAGTGTCGCGATTTCACGCTGTTCCCGTGCGCCAGGCGGGCGGTGTGAGATTTCGTGACATGTCGTGTTTTCGCTGATGCAAGCCAAAGAAAGAGGCAAGGAGGCAAAAGTGTCGCGATTTCACGACATGTTGAGTTTTTGTGGGTACAAGCCAAGAAAAGAGGCAAGGAGGCGAAAGTGTCACGATTTTGTGACATGTCGTGTTTTCACTGGTACAAGTCAAGAAAAGAGACAAGGAGGCAAAAGTGTCCCGATTTCGCGACATGCTGAGTTTTCGTGGGTACAAGCCAAGAAGAGAAGCAAGGAGGCGAAAGTGTCGCGATATCGCGACATGTATTTTCATGGTCCAAAGCAAGGAGAAAGAGAGAGAGAACAAAAGTGTCGCGATATCATGACATGTTGTATTTTCGGGGGCCAAAGCAGGAGAAAGAAAGAGAAAGCTAAAGTGTCACGATATCGCGACATGTTATGTTTTCATGGTTGAGTTGAAGCCGATGAAGACCTATGACAACCGACTAATATTAGGGTTTGTAGTCGACTAAGATTAGGGTTTGCAGTCGACTAAGATTAGGGTTTTCATCATCAAAATTTTGTTATAAAAGGAGGGCTGTTTGGAGATTTGATGGGTCGATGAATGTGTGGTCATTGAAGTGTCAAAGCATGAAATGTGGTCGTAAGAGCATAGAAAGCGTAGAAGCGGCGAGATGATGGCAAAGTGCGCAAAGTGAGCAAAGAAGTCGAGTCGTGCTAAGTGCAAAATTTGCAAAGGAAGCAGAGTGCACAAAAAGGAGAAGACGATCGTGAAGCTCGATAGTGAAGCAACAGATTGTGCGAAGTGACTACGTAGAGAGAGCAGAGTGCGTAGAGAATGCAAAGGTGAAGCAAACTAGTTAGGGTCTTGTAAAAGCAAAGGTATTTTATCATCAAACTTACAGATTCAAAATTGAAGTCCAGTTTACAGCCTGGCATCAGGGTTGGTGCTCCTTCCAGTAGGTGCTCGTAAATCAGGGGTTGGTGCTCCTTTCTGTTGATACAGATAAATTAGGGGTTGGTGCTCCTTCCAGTGGAAGCTGGTAAACTATTTGTAAAGTTGGTGCTTTGCAAAGGCTGGATTTGGATGGTAGTCCAAGCAATCATTCTTGAGGAGTAGCCAAATTGGTGAACCTCATTAAAATCTTGTGTTGTGTGATGCTCTGTTGCTATTCTTACTGTATCTATTTTTTAAGTTTTAATTGTTGCTATAGATTCAAGTTTAAAGAGCTACACTGATTCACCCCCCCTCTCAGTGCCATTGTAAGACTAACAATCCTTTTTGCATTTTGAAGCTCATCTCTTAGATCATTGATTGTCTGAAGTTGTTCTACTCTGATTTTTACATTTGTTCGAATCTTGTTTTCAAGATTCCTAATTTCTTCTTTTAGCCTTTTGACTTTTGTTTTTGTTTTCTTGGCTCATCCTCTTATTTTTCTATTACCAAAAGTGAGACTTCTTCTGTTTATTTTATCCCATATAAAAATCCTTCTTCATCTTCACTATCACTAAGATCATTATAATATTCTATAGCAAACAAACTCTCATGATTTATTTGACCATACCTGTTTCCTTGATGTGTCATCTCATATTCACTATCACTGAAGCCATTGCAATATCCTGATTTATGATCTCTTTGACCACACACAAAGAACTGTTCTCTTTCACCTTATATTCCTAGGAATAGATGTTCTTCCTTTTCATAATTTGACTTGTCTCTATCACTGTGATCTGAGCTATCACTTGCTTCTACAATGTAGAAGGTTTTATTTATCTTATGAAAACTTTTATTCTTCTCATACTTGCTTTGCTTGTATTTGTCATCTTTGTCATGCTTATGCTTTCCATATTTTTTTCTGTGACCCTGTTTTTCATAATCACTATTTTTTTCATGTGGACACTTGTATGCATAGTGACCAAAATCACCACACTTGTAGCATCTGACTTTCTTCATATCCCTGTAATTTCTTAAGTCTTTTTTTCTTTTGATGAATTTAGCTTCCTCATCATTATATGAATCTCTTTCTATCTCTGGAACTTTCCCTTTATTTTCTCTAAAGCCTTGAATACAATTTCTTTTATTGGAACCTGATGCTTACTTCTCCTCGTCTCATAAGTTGTGAGTGTTCCTTGTAGTTCTTCCATTGTTAGGTTGTTGATATCCATTGTTTCTTCTATTGTTGAAACCTTTGCATCATACTTCATGAGAAGTGATCTCAAAACCTTTTGAGTAACATCTGATTCTTTCATATCAAATCCTAGACCTCTCATGGTGTTAGCAATCTCATCAACTCAAAGTAAAAACTGTGCAATATCTTCATAATCTTCCATTTTCAATTCCTCAAATATTTTTCTATGAGTTTGTAGTTTTGCCAACTTTACCTTGGAATTTCCTTCATAGGTATTCCACAACTTGGTCCACATTTCATTTACTGAATTACATACCATGACCTTTGTAAAATTTGTCTTACGTAGCCCACTCAAAATACAATTCATTGCCCTTGCATTGATCTCAACCAATTTTTTGATAGTCTTATCTGCCTCTAGATCACCTTCAACCTTATACTCTTTTGCAACCATTTGCCATACCTCATATCCTTGTGATATCAAGTAGTTCTTCATTCTCATGCTCCAAAAGCATAGTTATTATCTTCAAATAATGGAGCCTTATTTGTAGATGATCCATTTTGTGAAGCCATCTGTGTTCTTGTAGAATCTGCCTTCAAGCTATTAGTCTTTCTGAAGGAACCCGCTCTGATACCAATTGAAGAACACAAACTTATACTAAGAGGGGGGTAAACAGTATAAGCCCACTTTTTACTTTTCTTTTCAATATTATGCAGTGTATAGATAGCAGTATCAATATTAGTAATCAAGCAATACATAAAACACCATACACAATAGATACACCACAGTTTATGTGGTTCACCCAATGTGGGCTACTCCTCGGAGAAAATATTTTACTAAAAATTTCTTAATCAATATCTTTGGGAATCCTTCCCAATTATAATGTTTATGGATCTCTATCCAAAGGAGATGTTGATCCCCTAATCTCAAGTTCATGGTTTTCTTCCATAGGAGAACTCTTTCCCCTTCTACTCTGGCTAGTGATCTTCTAGAAGACTTTGTCTCTCTGCTGCACTGACTGGTGGATCTCTCTCCACTTGAAGACTCCTCACTTAGATCTATCTTCAACTATCCTGGTTGTTGGATCTCTATCCACTAAGACTCTGTCCTCTATACTCTATCACCTCCAAAGCTCTGTCAATAGGCTCACTCATAACCTACTCAATAGGCTCACTCAAAACCTGCTCAACAAGCTCACACAGAACTTGTCCAAATCTGCTCAACAAGCTCACACAAAACTTGTCAAATATGCTCAACAAGCTCACACATAACTTGTCCAAATTTTCTCAACAAGCTCACACAGAACTTGTTCAAATTTGCACTAGCAAGCTCACCAAGAACTTGCCCAAATTTGCACTAGCAAGCTCACCAAGAACTTGCCCAAATATGTTTTAGCAAGCTCACCAAGAACTTGCCCAAATATGTTTTAGCAAGCTCACCAAGAACTTGATCAATAATTCAATCTCATAGAAGCATAAAGAGAATTTTTAGAGACTCAATATGTTATATACTCAAATCCCAATCTCAACTCAAATCAATCTTATAGAAGCATAAAGAGAATTGTTAGAGACTCAATATGTTCTATCCTCAAATCTCAATCTCAACTCAAATCAATCTTATAGAAGCATAAAGAGAATTGTTAGAGACTCAATATGTTCTATCCTCAAATCTCAATCTCAACTCAAATCCAAAATATAGAATAGTTTGTTTCATGGAACTTGAACAACCACTTCACATAATCACTTGACTAGGCTCAAACAACTCTTCTCAACCAACTACCACAAGAAATAACTATTTCTTACAAACCCTAGTCCAAGCATGTATCAACTAACTCAAATGTTTTCAAGAATGCTCAACCACAAATCTCACATAACAATGATACTCATGTTCTTTTCAAGTTCAAGTTCTTTGCATAACCAATGGGTTTCAACAACAATGCTTATAAAATATTTTTCATATAATAATGGTACTCATGTTCTTCTTAAGTTCAATTTCTTTGCATAACCAATGGGCTTCAACAACAATGCTTATAAAACATTCTTCGCATAACAATGATACTCATGTTCTTCTCAAACCCTATCTCAGGTTTTTTACACTACTAATGGCTTCAACAACAATGCTTATAAAACAAGGTTTAATAGCAACTCTCAACCAAGAAAACATTGAGAAATTCAACCAACTACTTTTGAAAAGGAAACCACAATTAATCCTTTTCTCTCCAATGATATTTCAAAAATCAACCACCATAAACAATCTATAGTAGAATGTGCCCATACCTTTTATGAAGATGAAGAAGCCTTTTGGTTGTCCATAAAATCTGTCTCACTCAACACACTTTCTTTTTCAACTTTCAACAAGGGTTAGATATCTTGATTAATAACACAAAAATAACATCCAAATAACACCTTATTACTCCTACTCAATAACATACACCATGTCACTTCATAAATGAATTAATCTATTTTTAAAAAGAATAAAGCAACCTTCACTTTTGAACCTATTTACAAAATCAAAAATATCTCTTTACACATACCTTATTTCTCACTCTAAGCAAGTTGATCAAATAGACCTCAAAATAAGATTTCGAATGATATATAATATGATATACTTTCAAAAATTAAATCATCAAAAATATCTCTTTTTTTAAACATGCATCACAACCCTTATTCCTCCTAGGGCACTTTAGAAAAATAAAATATATTAAAAGATTATTAACTTGCCTCTATCCCTGACGGGATTCGATCTCATGACCTTCCTTGCTCAGCGCTTTAACCACAACAAACCTGTCGTTGGGCCACACGCCCTCACGTGCTCAAAAGGAGCACACTAAAACATTATGCTGCGAATATTTGCGCCCTTCGAAAACAAAACACACTTCACGTGTTTCAACATAGTGAAACACCTCCGACGAGAATCGAACGCAGGACCTCCTGCTTCACACACAATGCATGAACCACTAGGCCAAAGAGGCCTATATGTTTGGCCTTACTCCACAATAGTCTCTTCAATGAACGCGAAAATCGTAGGCCTTTCAAACTCTTTTCACACACACTTTGACACACGATGCGCAGGCTCTTTTTCCATTCGAATACAAAAATCAAATCGAGCGCTTAGAGAAATAAATCGAAACTTTGGGCATATATATATATATATATATATATATATGTCATCCTACTTTCCTTTGATGTTGGTGCAATAATTTAAATATTAGTTTTATGCCTTTTCCTTTCTTTGATGTCGGCGCTATAAATTAAATTTTAATTTAAATTTAAAATAATTTAAAATTTAAACTTAAATATTTAAAATTAAATATCTCCATCATCGGGGCACCTTTTTTGATGAAACGAAAATCCAACCTGGGTTTTAAGAAACCCATTTCAAATCTGCCATCCATAGTTTTAAATTAAACCTTTTATTTTCCATACATTGGTTTTCACAAAAACCCTTTATATATCAATGCTCTCCAAAATATCATAAATGCTTATTTATGAAATGCTTTGGCCACCAAAACTCAATGTGATCCATGTGACATCAATTATCCATGTGACATCAATGACAACATAAAATCACTCAAATTTCCAACAATTCTTTCGTTGATCTCTGAATAATCTCCACCCAGGATTTGCTCCTAATGCCAAACTCATAAATATGCAATTCTACAAGCCTACTCCTCAAATATTTTTTCCTTTGAAAAACCTATCCAACTTACAAAGAGGAAACCTAAATTTTTCCTCATGACCTTTCCATAGAAAGTATTTTTGAGTTTTATCAATTTTTGAAGCAAATACCTATTGGTTGTCTTGAAAGAGACATCATATAAATAGGAATGAATTGCAATGTAGTATTTATGAGTTGTAGCATTCCTGCCATGGTTAAGAACTTACCTTTCCAACCTGCCAAGCAAGTTTTCATTCTATCTAAAAAAGAGATCCAAAGCTCCTTTTTATTTTCTTTATCAGACAAAAGAATACCCAAGTAGGTTGATGGAATTTTTTAAATTTTAAATCCTAAAATATTCACAATAATTTATTGTAAATATATGGCAGTGTTAATGAAAAATCCTAGATTTTGTAGTATTTACCAACTATCTAGTAGCCTTCTCATAGCATGATGATATTGATTTAAATTGCATGGCCTCACTCACCGAGGGATGGCCCCTAAAAAAAGTATCATCAAAAAATTGGAGATGAGATTCAAAGGAACCATTTTTGGAAAATTGAATACCCTTGAGTTTTCCTTCTATTTTTACCTTTGAAAGGCTCTCCCTAATGCTTCCACCAGAATAATGAATAGATAAGGAGAAAGAGGATCACCTTGACGAAGTCCAGAAGATGACTTGAAGTACCCAATAGGATAAATATTGATCAAAATATAAAATTTTGCAATGTTATAACAACATTTAACCCACTCACACCAACTATAATCAAAGTCAAACTTTCTAAGAATATCATGTAGAAAATTCTAGGAAAGCCTATCATATGCTTTGTTCATATCTAATTTCAAAAGCATACCTAGTTTTTTCATGGAATTAAGAGAATTTATGGCCATTCCTAGTGTTTTAAGCAAACTTCGAAATGCATGTCAAAGTTCTCTAGGGCCATATCACAAATTACACTAAATAAAATCTTGAGTATTGGGAAATGATTTTAAAAGCGGTCTTGAACCTATCACATTTTCACATCTTAAAAACATCTTGTGTCAAAGAGAGATAACACCATCCTTGGGTTGTGCCTTGAAGTGAAAAGGGTAATCCTCGTTTGTCCTATCATGCAAAAATAGTCCATAAAATAGTGGTTCTTACCACTATCACAAGCAATTACAAAATATAAATATAAACAGAGTAGTAAGGATAGGGTAAAATTCTCATCATACTTCGGTTGAGAATCCGATTCCCCAAAGCTCTAAGGAAATGAACATTTTTCACACACCACTGATCCCAAATAAGTTGTAAGGATCGTACTACTTGTCCAGTCAGACGGATAGTTAGTCATCCCAAAGGCTTACAAAGGTCTAAAACAACATGGACTATGGAGTTAACCTTCATCGGGGCTATAGACGCTTGACTGGCAGTGGAGTATACTCATTGTGTGGCGACATGTCTCTCCTCAAAAAGAGACCTCTGAATGCTCATACGGACAAACTAGCTTCGGGGTCTTCTCCATAACAGAGGTTACCTAATTTATGCAAGATGATGTTAATGAACACACTTGCACACACACAGGTTTTTGATTGCCTAGAGTCACTACCATGCTTCTGATTTGGTTAATGAACTCGCATGCACACACATTTGGTCCTAGTTGAATTAGGCAGTGTTAGTAAGTTTGTTTGATACCACTAGCATGTTTGAGTCTTTGTAAAACAGTCTTCCATATCAACCTCCATATCACCCTCCATATCTTCTTCCATATTCATGTCATTCCATACGTCATCCATTCACAAGCCACCAAGTTCGGTGCCCCTGATTAAACAATTATGATAACAGTTCACTAAATCTAACTATCTAAAAGTATGAGTGCTTCTTAGTGCATATTTCATTTACTTAGTCTCGCATTAATCATCTATAAGTTTGCATTCCATTCCATCACATATGCATCAAAAACATTAAAACATATAAAAACATGCATCACAAAAACATAGGCATTCACACAAAAGAGAGTAAAACACCAAATAAATAAAAGCCATGTATATATATATGTATAAAGGTCAAACTGTACAATGAATTCCAAAAGGCTACAATATACAATAGAGCACCAAGGCTCATAAAGAGTGCATCTAAGCACTAAGCTAACCATCAAAAGAGGACCCCTGAGACCTAGCAGGAGCCCTAGACCTAGTGGTGTGCCTACACTCACTATGCCTAGAGACAGAGGAGGATGGAGGATCAGGCAACATAATGTGATGTCTAAACAATGTGTCCTCCGGAGCCTCAATGTAACAGAGTCCTAGACCTAAGCCTAGCTATGTCTATCCCGTACCATTGCTCCCGCTCCGCCATAGCCGAGAGGTACCCCTCATCCGCCCGAACTACCTCCAACCGGGCTACCTCCGCTAGCCCCACTACATCCAATATCTCCCAGTCTACCTGGGACAACGACCTCCTCATCCCCGGAATGATAGGGGAGAATCGATGTCGTGCCTCTAACACCCTAAGTTGCAAAACAACAAAACAAAAATTTGTTACAAATTTTTCCGAAAAAAAAAAAAAAACACATAATAAGTACTTGCTTAAATGAACAAATACCTCAGCTGGCTGCACTGGCGCGTCCGCTCCCATCTCCGCCATAGCTCCCGCGTGCTTCACTCTCCCACACAACCTTTCACTCCACTTCACTCCACTCCCTCAGACGCACTTCTCTTAAGCTCGAACGCACAAATGAGCGAAATTCTCGCTGAAACTGTTTAAATAGCTGATTTTGGCACCCTAAAACGCAGTAGGGCATTTCATGGCGGATTCAGATGCAGTCCTGTGTCTGCAGAGTGCCTAAACACCGACGGGCGTCTCTGCCAACCACAAACGCAGACCGGCGTTTGGTGTCAGTATTGAATAAAGGAACAAAACTTACAAAATTGAAGCTTACCTCCTCCAAATTTCATCAAATTGCATTCATCCATTCTTCTTATCATAATAAAACATTTTGTGAAGGTTACAATAGTTTTGGACACAAATTTTGTCATTTCGCTCAAAAAGCGCATCATTCATCATTGTTTTACAAATTGAGTTAAAAATATTCAAAACCTTCACAAAATTAACCACATTCATCAATTCTTCTGATCTATCGTCAATTTCATTCATTCTTCTTTCATCATGCATATTTTTGCCAAATCAAATTAAAGTAAACCTCGTATCTAGTGGTATATTCTATCACCTTGGCGATTGCAACGATTTGAATCCATGCAATTCGGTAAGAGGATTAAACCACCATAAGGACACTTACCATTTATCATCATCAATTATTTCACTGTTTGAAAATTGGAAATCAATTTTGGGTATTCTACTTTTCAAGTGACCTCATACCAAGATTAATTTGCTCAACAGTTGTCATTGATGGCCTAGTTCATGGGGCCTTAAACATGGACAATCTTTCATATCGTCATTATTTTAAGTCTTGCTAGAGATTGTGGCTACCTAGGTTGATTGGTTTCGACCCGAGGAATTATCCATACAGTCACTAGGAGCATCTCTCGAGTTCGGACTCTTTCATGCATCTTTCATCTCTCGCATATCAATGGCGCCAACAAGGCAATTTCATCAACAGTATGGATTCACACACAGGAGTTGGGGCATCCGTTATCAATTTCTAATTTTCCTATAGTGGAATTCATCTTACATGATCATGGAATTTACAGTTTGGCAAAAATCCCTTTATAACCGTTGGGGCAAAAAATGGTCCATCTTTCACATCACTCATATCGTCTTCAATCATATTCTTTTCTGGTTTGTACACCAACCCCTTTTCTGTTGGGACATAAACAGATGGTGCATGCACCAACCCTTTTTTTCACCGTTGGGGCAAAAACGGTTCATTATCTTCCGAATTTCTTCCAATTGGCTTGTGAGAACCATTCTCGCTCGCCAATTGAGGGGGTAAGCTGAAAAATTTTAAATATTCTTTTATTCTTTGGTCTTCAAAGTTGTGCTTTAGTCTTGAGAGAGAGTTGCGTCTGATCCAGCTTTTCAGGTGTCTTAAGTTTTTGTGCTACATTGTGTCTTCACACAAAGCAGCTCAAAAAGGGGCATCTGTAGACACCAAAATCCAGCCACTTGTAAGTCATCTATACCTTCCTGCCAGCCACGTGTCAGTCATCCATCCTTCCCGCCATTATTTGGCCCAAATCCACACTTTCCCACCATTATTTGGCCCAATTTCACTTTTCCCGCCATTTTTCATCCCCAAATTTATTTAAATTAATATTTATATATATATATATATATATTTTAATATTTTAATATATATATAAATAAAGTTTAAGTGATTTAATCTGAGCCGTCCATCCTTCATTTAATCTCATCCGTCCATCCATCTTAATCCGTTTCACAACCTAGATTTATTCTCTACCCTTGGATCCACTTTAATCTTAGCCACACGTTCAAAGTGTCGTTAAAACCCTAAAGTGTGCCCTAAGAGTAGATTATAAATTGAGTCACCTTGATGGCTCAAACCCTATCTATCTCTTCGGCTAAACCTACTTATCTTCCCTATCTAAGTCTGGAGTTGGCTATTGCTGTTAATCCTGAGTCTTCTGAGTCTTCTACGGCCCTAAGTCTGAACTAAACCCTTTCGCCGCATCCATCGCCGCCGCCTGGTCTCGCCGCGTTAACAGGAAAAGGTATAGATTCGTCTAAAGCAAGTAATCTTTCTTTATGTATTAATCTTGTTGAATTCTGCATTCTGTTTATTTTTATTTCATAAATCTAGGGTTTTAGATCGCTTTCGAGGGCTCACACAGTGGAGCCCTCTTATTAGTTTCTAACTCTTTGATAATTTTAATGTGTGCAGGATTCTAGTGGTAGATCTAGTGGAGTGGTCCGAGCCAAAGGATACAACGAAGCCCACTCATTCTGTTGAGGTTAAGGATACATTCTTCGGAGACGCCACCACATTGTGCCAGCTAGGGTTTCGGAGAACCCTAGCACAAATTGTAACTTTGTATCACGAAAAGGGTTACAGGCCCTGTTGTACTTAAAAGGAGTTTCTAAACTCCATTGATTAATAAAAATCATTCATTTTGTACAACTGTTTTGCATTCCTTTATTGTGATTTCTTTTTTTCTCCACAATCTTCCTCTTCGCTATTCCATCTCATTCACCACTTTCTTCATCTCCTAATCTTCCTTCTTCTTCATCCGTGACCACATGCACATGTGGCCATGACCAATCATCTCTTTCCACGTCATTACCCCCTTCTTCTACACCTTCTTCAACATCACCTATTATTCCTCCATCTTCCCAACCATCACCACGATGTTTCACAAGTCGATGAAGCATCAACCCAACCAAATCCTTCCAATTCTTCTATCCCACATTCTTCTATTCCATCATCTAGTCCATCTCCCTCCCAAGTCAAGGTCCATCTCATTGATGCAGGTATTGGTGAGTATGCCATCCAAGATGTCCACATCACACCGTTCAATGTGCAAAAAGTTAAAGATTTTGGTCGTCCACATGACCAACATTTATCCATTGGATCGGTTTATAACATGGGTTCTATGCCAAATTCCATTAATTTTGTATATGGGGGAATAGAGTCATCTTCTAGTCCTACCACCATACTAGAACCCAAGCATCCAGTCCCTGCCAATATCGAAAGGATGGAGGGTTTTCCCTCTCGCTATTTCCACAGACATAATTGGCAGCAATTTGGCCTAGGTCGATACGAGCAAGGGGTAACTGAACGCATCGATATGCCATAGCGTTTTGGTCTGGGCTACCAACCACTTCCATCCCTTTCTTCTTTTGAACAAGCTTTTCAAAGCATTAATCTTAATTTCGAAGAAGAAATCCTCCACCCCGACGAATCCGAAGATGAAGCCTATGAAGAATTTGACGTCATGTCAAATGGTGATGAATCTGAAGAAGAGTCGGCGCCCATTGTTCCCCTCATCGAACAAGACGAGTTTTATCTCCAATTGTTCCCTCTCCAAGAGGCCATCTTTCGCTTGCTTCTTCCACAAGAACGAGGTGAACCACCCCCTCCGCCACATCCATAAGCCATAATCCAAACCTGTATTATATGTATATACTAAAATAGTGGTTTTCACCACTACCAAAAAAAAAAAAAAAAATCAGAAAATTCCCAAAAAAAAAAAAAAAAATATCAAAATATATAAAAATACTTTATTGCTTTATGTATGTGTGTAATAGTGGTTTTCACCACTACAAAAAAAAAAAAAAAAACTCAAACTACAAAAAAAAAAAAAAAACAATTGAAAAACTATGTTGTTTTGCATTTCGGGTCTTCCGAGGTCTTCACCGGTTTTCCCTTCCATTCCGCCCATCCTTTCTTCCATAAGTCGACAATGAATTTTGAAGACTTATTCACCCCGCTCCATAATCCATATGATCCGGATAAGCCAATCCCGATCAACCCAAACCTGATTGACATGGATCGGATTTCATCTCCTCCATCTATTTCAGAGTTCATCCTTTCCGAGGAATTGTTAAGGGCTTCCGCCAACTACATTCCTCCTTCACCTCCACATTCACCTTCATCTTCTAATCCAGACGTCTTCCAGGCAGACATAGACGAGAGCAAGGCGCAGGAGCCTGATGACATTTTAGATGACATAAATCCGATCCCTACTCCCCATCAGCCTTGAGGAAGGTTCCCACATGTCTATTGAAGAAACTATCGATGTAGACCTTAGTCCATACCAAGATGGCACCCAAATTGTGAAACTGGCTAAAAGTCTATCATCAGAGGAACAAGAGCAAATGATTGCTCTACTCAAGCGGAAGAAGGAGATATTTGCATGGTCTTACAAAGACATGCCAGGCCTAGACCCTAATTTGGTTGTCCATAACCTCACCTTACAAAAAGATGCTAAACCTGTCAAACAAAAACTTAGGAAAATGCATCCTACCGTGGCCCTCATAGTTAAATCGAAGATTCAGAAACTTCTGGATGTTAAATTTGTCGTCCCGATTGATTATCCTGAGTGGCTTTCTAACATGGTACCCGTTCGCAAGCCTAACGGGGGATACGTGTTTGCACCGATTTTCGAGATCTAAATAAAGCGTGTCCTAAGGATGACTTTCCTCTTCCAAACATTGATACTCTTGTCGATACTTGTGCTGGTCATGAAATGCTTTCGTTCATGGATGGATTTTCAGGATACAACCAGATTCGAATAAACCCTGAAGATCAACACAAAACAACATTTACCACACCTTGGGGAACTTTTTGTTACAGGGTGATGCCCTTTGGCCTTAAGAACGCAGGTGCAACCTATCAACGAGCCATGACTTATATTTTCCATGATTATATGCATAAGATTATCGAAGATTATGTGGATGATTTATTGGCAAAATCTAAAACTCGACAAGAGCATTTTGATGTATTGGAAAAAGTTTTTGATAGACTTCTAGAGCATAAAGTAAGGTTGAACCCTAAGAAATGTGTCTTTGGTGTTACCTCGGGCAAACTCCTAGGTTTTATTATCTCTAAACGAGGTATTGAGGTGGACCCAAACAAGGTCAAAGCCATTATGGAAATGTGTCCCCCAACTAATTTGAAGGAGTTGCGTAGTTTGCAAGGAAAGATTAATTCAATCCGTCGCTTTATTGCACAACTTTCTGATAAATGTAGGCCATTTTGCCACCTACTACAAAAGGGGGTACAATTTTCATGGACAGATGAGTGTCAGAAAGCCTTTGATGACATCAAGCAGTATTTAGCGTCTCCGCCAGTCTTAGCTCCGCCTCGTCCAGGGGTCCCTTTCAATCTTTATATCTCAGCAACGGACTTTGCCTTAGGGACAATGCTTGCACAAAAGAATGAACAAAATCGTGAGCAATCTGTCTATTATATTAGTCGAACATTGGTAAGCTATGAAACCCGATATGCTTATGTGGAAAAGTTGTGCTTAGAAGTGGTTTTTGCCACTAAGAAACTTCGTCATTATATGCTTAGCCATACAACATATGTCATAGCTAGAGAAAACCCTCTGCGTTATATGATGTCTCGCACTTATAATAACACTCGTACCGCTAAATGGATAATGTTGCTTACCGAATTCGATCTTGAATTCATTAGCCAAAAATCTGTTAAAGGTCAAGTTATAGCCGATCAACTTGCGGAAGCTCCACTACCTAGTGATCATCCTTTGATTATTGAGCTCCCAGATGATTCGGTATTTGCTATCACTGAACAAGAAGAGGACATCATTCCGGAGGAAGATGTTGACATCACGCTATTCTTTGATGGCTCTAAGTGCGCGAAAGGTCAAGGCGCTGGAGTTGTGTTTCATACACCTCAAGGGATTCCCATCCCTTTATCATTCAAACTAGACTTCCAATGCACCAATAATACAAGCAGAGTATGAAGCCTTAATTTTAGGTCTTCAATCAGCCATAGCTATGAGCATTAAGCGTATTCGGATATTTGGGGATTCTCAACTCGTGGTTAAACAAATTACAGGAGAATACCAAGCCAAAGAACCTACCATTAAGCTTTATCATGATGTAGCAATGAAGTTGCTCTCTAAGTTTGATTGGTATGAGATCACTAGTTTGCCTCGTTCGACTAATAGATTTGCGGATGCCATGGCCTCTCTTGGATCATTGATTCCAAAGGACTCCCTTGGAGAGGTACAACCCCTAATCATTTCCACAATCTCTAAGTCCGCAATTGTCCGTGCTGAGTCTAAGGATGAAAAAGATGTTTGCTTTATCCATTCGGATCCATATGAGCCTTGGTCTAGTGAGATAGTAGCCTTCCTCAAGTTTGGAACACTCCCATCTGATTTGTCTCGAACTGCCCGCCGTTGTTTTAAGCAAAAGGCAGCTCGTTTTGTTCTTTTGGGGGATGTGTTGTATAAACGTGGATATGATGGAGTACTCCTCCGCTGTCTAGAAGCAGGTGAAACACATAGAGCTATTGCTGAAGCCCATGATGGTACTTGTGGTGGTCATTTTAGTGGAATGGCCATTGCGAAGCGTATTTTACGTATGGGGTATTATTGGCCCACTATGGAACAAGATTGTTGCAAATATGTTAAACAATGTAAAAAGTGTCAAGAACACGCTAATTTAACCCATATACCATCACAAGTTTTACAGCCCATCCAAAGCCTTTGGCCCTTCTCACAATGGGGTCTCGATTTAATTGGCAAGATTTCACCTGCCTCTTCAGAACAACATACTTTCATCATTACAGCCACTGAATACTTCACAAAGTGGGTTGAAGCTATTCCTCTAACCAAGCACGACATGTCCTAGAATTGTGGAGTTTATACTTCACCATATCATTTGTCGTTTTGGTATTCCCTCTAAAATTATTTCTGATAACGGCAAGTCTTTTAAGAATAAGGATGTTCGAGCTCTTTGCGAAAAGTATAATATCCAACATAGTTTCTCAACTCCTTACTACCCACAAGCCAATGGACAAGTTGAAGCTTCCAATAAGACCATAATTGCTATTCTTAAGAAACTTGTTAAAGAAAATCATAAAGATTGGCATACACAAATCCCCTTAGCATTATGGGCTTACATAACAAGCATCAGAACTCCCATTGGGGCAACGCCATTTTCTTTGGTCTATGGAGCTGAAGCAATCATGCCTCTTGAGCTCGAGATCCCTTCCTTGCGAATTTCTTTGCAGGAATTTATCGATGATGATACCGCTAGACAAGCACGTCTTGATCAACTCACACTCATAGATGAAAAATGAATCAATGCTTTAGAGCATTTGCGAGTTTATCAAGACCGATTGAAACGTGCTTACAATGCCAAAGTTCATCTAAGAGAATTTCAAGTAGGGGATCTTGTCCTTAAAGAGAATCAACAAAACACCAATGCATTGCCGCATCTTCGAGATAAATTCGCGGCTAATTGGTTAGGTCCATATATGGTCACCGAAAGAGTGGGTAATGGAACTTATAGACTTGCCAGCTTTAGAGGGAGAGGAAGAACCCGAACCACTTAATGTTATACACTTGAGGGCATTCTACGCATAGTTTGAATTTTATATGTACATATATACATGGCTTGTACAACAAAAAAAAAAAAAAAACAAATAAAATAAAAAGAATTTGCATTTCATTGTTAGTTGCATACATCTCATTCAAAAACATTGCATTTCATGTGCATACATCTCATTGAAAACCATAACATTTCATTTTCAGCCATAGTTGCATATCATGTTAGAGACCATTCTATCTTTTGGATATAAAATTTGGTCAAGCAAAAGTCATGTTGCCTTAATCAGGGGCACCTTCATAAAATCCATCAAACCGAATTGTCATTCGTACACCCATTTTCCATTTGCACATATTTACATTGCCAAAATGTTTTCATCCACTCAGCCATTCCTAGTGTTTTAAGCAAACTTCGAAATGCATGTCAAAGTTCTCTAGGGCCATATCACAAATTACACTAAATAAAATCTTGAGTATTGGGAAATGATTTCAAAAGCGGTCTTGAACCTATCACATTTTCACATCTTAAAAACATCTTGTGTCAAAGAGAGATAACACCATCCTTGGGTTGTGCCTTGAAGTGAAAAGGGTAATCCTCGTTTGTCCTATCATGCAAACATAGTCCATAAAACAGTGGTTCTTACCACTATCACAAGCAATCACAAAATATAAATATAAACAGAGTAGTAAGGATAGGGTAAAATTCTCATCATACTTCGGTTGAGAATCCGATTCCCCAAAGCTCTAAGGAAATGAACATTTTTCACACACCACCGATCCCAAATAAGTTGTAAGGATCGTACTACTTGTCCAATCAGACGGATAGGTAGTCATCCCCAAGGCTTACAAAGGTCAAAAACAACATGGA
Source organism: Wollemia nobilis (assembly GCA_028583015.1). Lineage (NCBI taxonomy): Eukaryota > Viridiplantae > Streptophyta > Pinopsida > Araucariales > Araucariaceae > Wollemia > Wollemia nobilis. Next base: position 3,084,217 of record JAQPPZ010002381.1, on the reverse strand, counting down.
CTATGGAGTTAACCTTCACCGGGGCTATAGACGCTTGACTCGGCAATGGAGTATACTCATTGCGTGGCGACATGTCTCTCCTCAAAAAGAGACCTCTCGAATGCTCATACGGACAAACTAGCTTCGGGGTCTTCTCCATAACAGGGTTACCTAATTTATGCAAGATGAGGTTAATGAACACACTTGCACACACACAGGTTTTTGATTGCCTAGAGTCACTACCATGCTTCCGATTTGGTTAATGAACTCGCATGCACACACATTTGGTCCTAGTTGAATTAGGAAGTGTTAGTAAGTTTGTTTGATACCACTAGCATGTTTGAGTCTTTGTAAAACAGTCTTCCATATCAACCTCCATATCACCCTCCATATCTTCTTCCATATTCATGTCATTCCATACGTCATCCATTCACAAGCCACCAAGTTCGGTGCCCCTGATTAAACAATTATGATAACAGTTCGCTAAATCTAACTATCTAAAAGTATGAGTGCTTCTTAGTGCATATTTCATTTACTTAGTCTTGCATTAATCATCCATAGATTTACATATCATTTACTTAGTCTTGCATTAATCATCCATAGATTTGTATGTTATATACTTAGTCTCGCATTAATCATCTATAAGTTTGCATTCCATTCCATCACATATGCATCAAAAACATTAAAACATATAAAAACATGCATCACAAAAACATAGGCATTCACACAAAAGAGAGTAAAACACCAAATAAATAAAAGCCATGTATATATATATATGTATAAAGGTCAAACCGTACAATGAATGCCAAAAGGCTACAATATACAATAGAGCACCAAGGCTCATAAAGAGTGCATCTAAGCACTAAGCTAACCATCAAAAGAGGACCCCTGAGACCTAGTAGGAGCCCTAGACCTAGTGGTGTGCCTAGACCTCACTCCGCCCGAACTACCTCCAACCGGGCTGCCTCCGCTAGCCCCATCGCATCCAATATCTCCCAGTCCCTCGGGACAACGACCTCCTCATCCCCGGAATGATAGGGGAGAATCGGTGTCGTGCCTCTAACACCCTAAGCTGCAAAACAACAAAACAAAAATTTGTTACAAATTTTTCCAAAAAAAAAAAACACATAATAAGTACTTGCTTAAATGAACAAATACCTCAGCTGGCTGCACTGGCGCGTCCGCTCCCATCTCCGCCATAGCTCCCGCGTGCTTCACTCTCCCACACAACCTTTCACTCCACTTCACTCCACTCCCTCGTACGCACTTCTCTTAAGCTCGAACGCACAAATGAGCGAAATTCTCGCTGAAACCGTTTAAATAGCTGATTTTGGCGCCCCGAAACGCAGTAGGGCATTTCATGGCGGATTCGTACGCAGTCCCGCGTCTCGCAGAGCGCCTAAACACCGGCGGGCGTCTCCGCCAACCACAAACGCAGACCGGCGTTTGGTGTCAGTATTGAATAAAGGAACAAAACTTACAAAATTGAAGCTTACCTCCTCCAAATTTCATCAAATTGCATTCATCCATTCTTCTTATCATAATAAAACATTTTGTGAAGGTTACAACAGTTTTGGACACAAATTTTGTCATTTCGCTCAAAAAGCGCATCATTCATCATTGTTTTACAAATTGGGTTAAAAATATTCAAAACCTTCACAAAATTAACCACATTCATCAATTCTTCTGATCTATCGTCAATTTCATTCATTCTTCTTTCATCATGCATATTTTTGCCAAATCAAATTAAAGTAAACCTCGTATCTAGTGGTATATTCTATCACCTTGGCGATTGCAACGATTTGAATCCATGCAATTCGGTAAGAGGATTAAACCACCATAAGGACACTTACCATTTATCATCATCAATTATTTCATCTGTTTGAAAATTGGAAATCAATTTTGGGTATTCTACTTTTCAAGTGACCTCATACCAAGATTAATTTGCTCAACAGCTTGTCATTGATGGCCTAGTTCATGGGGCCTTAAACATGGACAATCTTTCATATCGTCATTATTTTAAGTCTTGCTAGAGATTGTGGCTACCTAGGTTGATTGGTTCCGACCCGAGGAATTATCCATACAAGTCACTAGGAGCATCTCTCGAGTTCTGGACTCTTTCATGCATCTTTCATCTCTCGCATATCAATGGCGCCAACAAGGCAATTTCATCAACAATGATGGATTCACACACAGGAGTTGGGGCATCCGTTATCAATTTCTAATTTTCCTATAGTGGAATTCATCTTACATGATCATGGAATTTACAGTTTGGCAAAAATCCCTTTATAACCGTTGGGGCAGTAAAACGGTCCATCTTTCACATCACTCATATCGTCTTCAATCATATTCTTTTCTCGGTTTGTACACCAACCCCTTTTCCGTTGGGACATAAACAGATGGTGCATGCACCAACCCTTTTTTTCACCGTTGGGGCAAAAACGGTTCATTATCTTCCGAATTTCTTCCAATTGGCTTGTGAGAACCATTCTCGCTCGCCAATTGAGGGGGTAAGCTGAAAAATTTTAAATATTCTTTTATTCTTTGGTCTTCAAAGTTGTGCTTTAGTCTTGAGAGAGAGTTGCGTCTGATCCAGCTTTTCATGTGTCTTAAGTTTTTGTGCTACATTGTGTCTTCACACAAAGCAGCTCAAAAAGGGGCATCTCGTAGACACCAAAATCCAGCCACTTGTAAGTCATCTATACCTCTCTGCCACCCACGTGTCAGTCATCCATCCTTCCCGCCATTATTTGGCCCAAATCCACACTTTCCCACCATTATTTGGCCCAATTTCACTTTTCCCGCCATTTTTCATCCCCAAATTTATTTAAATTAATATTTATATATATTTTTTAATATTTTAATATATTTTAATATATATATAAATAAAGTTTAAGTGATTTAATCTGAGCCGTCCATCCTTCATTTAATCTCATCCGTCCATCCATCTTAATCCGTTTCACAACCTAGATTTATTCTCTACCCTTGGATCCACTTTAATCTTAGCCACACGTTCAAAGTGTCGTTAAAACCCTAAAGTGTGCCCTAAGAGTAGATTATAAATTGAGTCACCTTGATGGCTCAAACCCTATCTATCTCTTCGGCTAAACCTACTTATCTTCCCTATCTAAGTCCTGGAGTTGGCTATTGCTGTTAATCCTGAGTCTTCTGAGTCTTCTACGGCCCTAAGTCTGAACTAAACCCTTTCGCCGCATCCATCGCCGCCGCCTGGTCTCGCCGCGTTAACAGGAAAAGGTATAGATTCGTCTAAAGCAAGTAATCTTTCTTTATGTATTAATCTGCTATTGAATTCTGCATTCTGTTTATTTTTATTTCATAAATCTAGGGTTTTAGATTGTTTTCGAGGGCTCACACAATGGAGCCCTCTTATTAGTTTCTAACTCTTTGATAATTTTAATGTGTGCAGGATTCTAGTGGTAGATCTGATTTTTTGATAGCAACTGCTTAAGCTCGGAGTGGTCCGAGCCAAAGGATACAACGAAGCCCACTCATTCTGTTGAGGTTAAGGATACATTCTTCGGAGACGCCACCACATTGTGCCGCCTAGGGTTTCGGAGAACCCTAGCACAAATTGTAACTTTGTATCACGAAAAGGGTTACAGGCCTCGTTGTACTTAAAAGGAGTTTCTAAACTCCATTGATTAATAAAAATCATTCATTTTGTACAACTGTTCTGCATTCCTTTATTGTGATTTCTTTATTTCTGTTTGGCGTTGTATCTTTAATCTACACCATTACAATCTCCACCTGTGCATTGGTGGGAACACCCACTATTTGCATAGGATCCTTCTAAAACAATTCAATAGAATCTTAGAGCAAGATCGAAGATAAGTAGAGTTCAATCTGAGGAAGATCTACTGAATGTTGAACATTGGCAAGCAGTATTAGATGGAACTATCTCAAATGTTGACTTATCCATCCTTCTGAAGGATAAAAGAAATAAAATAGAAGCATTGATAGCTGCTTTGAATGAAGTAGGGGTAGAAACACCAGTAGTGGGTAGAATGGCAAAAAATCCAGAGGAAACATCCACTAGTTTTAGTTTTCCAATAGGAGAGGCAAGGGGAGATCACAAGATGAAACACATCTCTCCTGCCCACCTTCCAACCTTTAGAGGACTACCAACAGAAGATCCAGACCTATTCCTATTTAAATTTGATGTTTTATGTAGATCTATGGATTACACCACAGATGCTCAGAAACTAAAATTATTCCCTTCCACCCTTGATGATTCAGCTTTGCATTGGTTCATCAGCTTAGGGGATAAACGGATAACTACCTGGGAATAGTTGAAGAAAATTTTCTTGGATCAGTATCAAGATTTTGGTAGAGCAAGAGATGCAAGAGAGGAAGTCCTAGACATGACCCAAAAGGAAGGGGAATCTGTGGAAGAATATTGGGATAGGTTTAGCTTCAATTTGCAAAGATCACCCCATTCAAAACTAGGAGATAGGTCCCTAAGAAGCATTTTTTTGAAAGGACTGACAAATGAATCCTTGGAAGCTTTAAACATGATCTCTGGGGGAGACATTTACCAACACCAAATGGATGATATTCGATAGTTGTGTCAAAAATTTTCAAGAAGAAAGGGTAAGTTAACCCCTAGAAATGTTAAGCAGTCAACCACTATCACTAAAACAGAAATAGGCAACATGCTAGAGGACCTTAAGAGTGAGATGTTATCATCTCTAGCTCTTCAAATGGATACCCTTCTGCTTCAGAGAAAGAAGTAGGAGAATGAGGTAGCATTGGCCTACTTCTATCCTAAATGCAGAGGCAAACACCCCAGAAATGAGTGCCCAAAAAACAAAGTTTGTGTATGTGTTGTTTGTAAGAAGGATCATAAAACAAAGTTGTGTCCACAATTAATGAAATCTAAAGAGGAACCTAAAGTAGCAGAGGTATACTTCATGGGTAATAGGAGGAACTGGAAATAGTCTCCTATGGGTAACAATATGCAATCAGGAATGTCATCCTATGGGGGCAACAATTACCAAAACCAAGGTCAAGCCCAACCACCCAACATGGGTTGGTATGGTCAACAACCTTGGAATCCATTTCCCCAAGGAGCAAATCCTTACAACCCTTACCCTTGGAACCAATACCAGCATCCTGGGCAGTAGTGGAGAAATCAGAATGCTTGGAATCAGTATCCACAACATCCTACTCCAGCTCCACCACAACCAAGCCTGCCTACTCTTCCTGCTCCAAGGACTCCTCAGTTACCAGCACAACCAACAACAAACCCAAACAACAAGCAACAACCAACCTATCATATGGAAAATGAGATGTACCCTATGTATAATATTAAGGTAGATTGCGATCCTATCCAGTTAAGGTTAGGAAAGCAAGTAGGTGTAGAAGTCACTCCTCTTGTAGAAGAAGAGGAACCAATAGAAATAGAGAAAGGGGAATCACCCCTTATAGAAGAGGTAGAAGAAGAATCAACACTTGTACATAACAAAGAGGAGGTTCCACCTTTTCCACAAAGGTTGCAGGAACCCAAGAAACCAATACAAATAGAGTTTTGATATCCTCTCTAGTTTAAAAAACTTAATAGTCACAATCCCTCTCTTTCAGGCCATCAGAGACATACCTATTTATGGAAAGGCCATAAGAGAGTTGTGCCTCAAGAAACCAGGGAGGAAACCAGCTAAAATAATCAGTTTGGTAGGTCAGTTAGCTGACCTCATGTTAGGGAATACCTACAGCCAGAAGTACACAGATCCAGGAAGCCCTGTGCTGACTGTAAAAATAGAAGGTTGTGTTTTACCCAACACACTAGTAGATTTGGGGGCTGCCATCAATGTCATGCCCTAGGAGACCATGCAAAAACTAAAATTGACTAATCTGAAGCCCACTAAAACTATGTTGTAGTTGGTAGATAGATCTACAGTACTCCCTGAAGGAATACTAGAAGATATCACTATTGCAGTAGATGCATGGGAGTATCCAACAGATTTCTTAGTGCTACAATCTAAATCTGGACTAGGTGGATACCCATTAATCTTAGGTAGACCTTGGCTAGCAATAGTTGATGCTTACATAAGTTGTAGAGATGGGAAAATGACCATTTCAGATGGTCAGAATATAAAGAAACTGATCATACATCCACCTGCACAGTCTATAGATTTGTTGGGAGAACTTGAGGATGAGAATCAAAATATTGGTGGTCTATCAATAATCCAACCTGTGATGACACTTGAGGAGTTGGAAGATGAAAGTGATGAGGATAAGATGATATCTCACTTTTTTCAAGGAGAACCCTCCTATCCTCCTCCTGAGTTGCCATTAGTGAAAGACCACCATATTCAGCAAATAGAAGTTGCACCTGGTAGAATGTTGAACATAGATAACCAGTTGACAGCTGAACAACAGACCAAACTGAAACAAACATTGGAAAAACATCAAGATGCCTTTGCTTGGGAGTATTCTGACATGAGAGGAATAGCTCCTGAGACCTATACTCATAGGATATATCTAGAAGACCAGGTTAGACCAGTAAGACAACCATAGAGGAGAATGAACCCAACTATGAAAGAAATTGTCAAAGCAGAATTACAAAAACTTCTCATAGTTGGATTCATCTACCCCATTTTAGATAGTGAGTGGGTATCACCATTAGTGGTGGTGCCCAAGAAGAATGGAAAGTGGAGAATTTGTGTTGATTACAGGTTGTTGAATAAAGCAACCAAGAAGGACCACTTCCCTTTACCCTTTATAGATCAGGTCCTTGACACCTTAGCAGGCAAGAAGTACTTTTCTTTCTTGGATGGGTTCAGTGGATACAATCAGATCCAAATAGGGGAGGAAGATCAAGATAAAACCACCTTCACTTGTCCATGGGGGACATTTGCTTACCGAGTTTTACCATTTGGCCTATGCAATGCACCTACCACCTTTCAGAGGGTAGTTCTTAGCATTTTTTTAGATATGATTGGAGAGACTATGGAGGTATACATGGATGATTTCACTGTATATGGTGAAACTTTTGAAATTGCCATAGAAAATCTAGAAAAGACACTTAAACATTGTGAGGAAACTAACCTATCCTTAAGCAATGAGAAATGCTATATGTTGATGTAGGAAGGGATAGTTTTAGGACATCACCTTTCTGCAGATGGGATCAAAGTAGACAGAAAGAAAATTGAAGTCATCCAAACCCTACCTACTCCCAAAACACAAAAGGATATCCGTAGTTTCCTAGGATCAACCGGTTACTATAGGAGGTTTATATCAGACTTTAGAAAAACTGCTAAACCTCTTACCACATTGTTAACTAAAGATGCAGAGTTTGTCTGGACTAAAGAATGTGAACAAGCATTCAACACTTTAAAGGAAAAACTAATTACTGCTCTAGTACTGAGAGGTCCAAATTGGACCATACCTTTTCACATATATGTTGATGCATCTAACAATGCAATAGGCTCAATACTGGGATAGAAATATGGTGATGATTTTTATGCCATCTATTATGTTAGTAAAAACCTCATAAGTGTTGAACTCAATTATACTATCATAGAGAAGGAGTTTCTTGCAGTAATACATGCTCTTAACAAATTTCATCATTACATTACAGGTTACTAGGTATTTGTACACACTGACCACTCAACGATCAGATACTTGACAAACAAACCTGGGATTAGTGGTAGAATTATCATATGGTTGTTGCTCTTGTAGGAATTTGATGTGACAATAGTGGACAAGCCAGGAAAGGACAATGTGGTAGCTGATTTCTTGTCCAGATTGACACCTCCAGACTATGCAGCTATAGAAGACCAATTTCTAGATGAGCATTTGTTTGCTCTAAATGATCAGATACCTTGGTACGTAGATATGGCTAATTATTTAGCCACTGGTAAAGTATCCCCTACACTTTTACCTCATGAAAAATAGACTTTAATTGAGAAAAGTGCAGATTTTTCATGGATTGATGGGTGCCTATTCAAAATAGGACCTGATCAAATCATGAGAAGATGTGTTGTTAGGAATGAAATAATTGAAATACTGAAGGCTTGCCATGATGAACCTTGTGGTGGCCATTTTGTAGGAAGAAGGACTGCATATAAAGTGTTGCAGGCTGGTTATTACTGGCCTTCACTATTCAAGGATGCAACCAAGCATGTGAGCCAATGTGATCAATGTTAGAGGATGGGCAGACCTACTCTCAGAGATGAGATGCCACTCCAACCACATGTTCACATTGAACCATTTGATAAATGGGGGATGGACTTCGTAGGACCTATTAATCCATAGTCAGGAGGTAAGAGGTATATCCTAGTTTGTACTGACTATGTGACAAAGTGGGTTGAAGTACAGGCTTTGCATGATTCAAAGGAGAAAACTATAGCATATTTCTTGTATTCATCAATTTTTACAAGATTTGGGGTCCCAAGGGAGATCACAATAGATCAAGGACCTCAGTTTACTTCAAGGATGATCCAAGAACTCATGCAACAATACAAAATCAGGCATAACAAAACCACTCCCTACCATCCATAGGTGAATGGGCAAGTTGAGGTGACCAACAGAGAGTTGGAAAATATCTTGACAAAGATAGTACAACAACATAGGAAGGACTGGGCTACTAGATTACTAGAAGCAGTGTGGGCCTACAGGACCACCTGGAAGACTACTACTGGTTTCACACCATTTCAGTTAGTCTATGGGAAAAGTGCCATGATGCCTATAGAGTTTGAAGTCAAAACACTTAGGACTACTATAGAATTGAATATCAATCTGGATGATGCACAAAAAGATAGAATTCAGCAGCTTAATCAGCTGGATGAATACCACCTTGAGGCTCTACAGAAAATAGAGATCATTCAGAAACAAAGGGCCAAGTGGCATGACCACCACACCAGGCCAAAGTAGCTTAAAGTGGGAGAATGGGCATTACTCTATGATTCTCGGTTCTAGGAAAGGAAGGGCAAGCTCATGCAATGTTGGATGGGGCCATATGAAGTGATTGAAGTCATCAATAATGGGGTTGTAAGAGTCAGAATAATAGATGACAACAACATTACCTTAATAGTCAATGGCCACCACCTGCGTCCATACCATGTGTCTGAAGCATACATGATTGAGTCTAGATTAGGCATGGGGGAAACCCTAGTTGATTCTAATTTTATCTTGAGTCAGTAAGATGTGGACCTAGTCCACATAGTCCCAAAGACAATTATTCTTTCAAAGTTTTTTTTAGTTGTGTTTTTGTTTTGTAGGAACAATGCCCTTTGTGCAATCCTTAGGCAGCTTGGGAAACCTAGGCCTAACGGGCATAGGATCCATGAACCTACACATTTCTAGCTTTCTAGGAGTAGGAGTAGCTCATCCCTCATAAGGGGAATACTAAACCTAAACCTGCACAAGAGTGTTTGGATTGGTCTCTTTGGACAATAAAACACTCAACTGTTGGTTCAAGGGTGGATGCTGAATTTGTTCCTATTTTTCAATCAGAAGCACTGAAGGGCCTGATCAACCTGATAGCGCATATACAAGGACAAGTCAGCACCCATTGAATAAAATAAAAGTACCATTTTTCTATATTTTATGGGAAGGCACCTACTTCTCGTTATGAGAGAAGGCACCTACTTCTCATTGTATGGTGGAAGGTGCCTGCTTCCCATTGTATGATGAAAGGTCTACTTTCTATTGTATGGTAGAAGGTGCCTACTTTTCGTTATACGCTTTATGGTGCTTGACTCCTAGTATGTTACGAATATGGTGCCTACATCCCATTTTTTGGTAGATCAATGCTTGACTCTTGATTTTTTAGGAGAATGATTAACTTCTAATTTTTAGAAACTAACACCAAATCTTCTTAGCATATGTAAAAAAAAATTGAGTTTGTATAAAGTTTGTTTTATAAGTATGACACTCGATAGTTAGCAAAAAGGTGCCTGCTTCCCATGTTAGGCATAAGCGCTTGATTGCTAAGGTGCTTGCTTCTCATGTTAAGTAGAGCACCTGATTGCTAAGGTGTCTGCTTCCCATGTTAAGCAAAGTACCTGATTCCTAAGGTGCCTATTTTCAATTTCCAAGGCACCTACGTGCCATAATTCAAAAAGAAGGTATCTGATTTCCATATAAAAAAGGTACCTAATTTTCATTTACTACGACCATTTTCTACCTTGATAGAATAACACGTCAGCATTGGGATGTGGCCCAAGCCACGTCAGCACCCCATGCACGTGCAAAGTCAAATCTACCATAGATAAAATTAAAAGTTGACATCAACCAACTTTCGAGGAGGGGATGTTTGTCATCCCAAGGAGATACATTTTTCTAATTTTTGTTTTGAATTTTGTAGGATTTCTTAAATAAACCACCTTGCAGCTACCAAGAACCAATCACGTCAAAGAAAATTCATTGCATGGGAACCATGGCCATCATTGTCCATTGTAGTTTTCCCAATCATCAAATGCCATCCAATAGCGATGCACCATGGATATCTGTGCATATGCACCCATGAAATGAATTTAGGTGCATGTTTAAATTTTCTGTTTCTTGTCTATATTGTTTTCATGAACATGTGTGTCTATGGAAATGTGTCAGCACAACCCCCCATTATTACCTTAACCACTTGAACAAATCCACTTGGCATGGTGTTGCGTGGCATGCCTCTGATTGGTCGATAGTTTATGGTTATCATCTCCGCACAATCGGGCACATGCTCAAAGGAAATTTACTATGGATAACCATAATCACTATTGATTATGGTAATTAACCACCTGCATGCATGAACGCAGTTGTTTTAAAAAATTGTTTACCAGCTACTATGAAGCCACCTTCAGAGAGAAGAAAAAAAAATAGAGAAGTGAAGCACAATAGTAATTCGAAGAGGAATTGGAAGCATCCTTGAGTGAATTGTGAACTAAAGGTAAAGCATGGGGGAAAGTCGAAGAATCATGACCTTAAGAAGAGTGAGCCAATCGATTGCTCAAGCATTTTTGTAGATGTCCAAACATAGTTGGATGTTGTAGAATGGATGGACTACTATCGATTGGTCAGTTAGGGCCAGGATATGATAGTGGTAAATGAATTTGTGGTATCGATGAGAGATGGGGTCGTGCACATGTAGGGGCTGGAGATCCTAGTCATTGAGGACTACATCACTAGAGTTATGGGCCTCCCTCTGATAGGGGAGCACACGTACAAGGAGGATAACCTTACCCTCTATGCACAAATATTTTTTGGAGCACCAACCGAGTACCTGATGCACGTTGGCTTGCCAAAATGGCACATTCTCAAGCTCTGGAGGGTAGTTTTTGAGCAGATCACCCACTTCTTCACATGCTCTGGTAGGTACTCTCATATGAATGCCAACCACTTCCATTTTCTCAATCACATCCTACATGGGGATAAAATCAATGTCCCCCATTACCTTACATGCACCCTGAAATATGAGGCCAGGTGATACTAGGTAGGCACCACCTCTGCCCTGGCTCACCATGGCCTGATTTTGGCCTTGGTGCGATATGCAGAGTCACATAGAAATGTGATAATTGAGGAAGTTATGGGCACTAGTGTAGTGGTAGGGGCACAAGCAGAGGAGGAGGTGCCAATTCAGAATGAATAGTCAGCCTAAGGGGTGATAGAATATGCAGAAATGGTGCTTGCATCCTAGCCTACAGGAAATATAAGGGAAGTAGGACATGCCTCATCCCCTGATTTTCCCCAATTTGAGGAGGAAGCAGGACAGGCTCTATCTCCTTCTGCACCTCAATTCGAAGATGAGGTAGAGCAAGATTTCATGCCCATTTCCACCAGGATGTGAAGTAGAAGAATAAAAGCATCAAGGGTGGTTTCGAGCTCATCCGACGAGGAGACACCAATCGATGAGCTCAACAGGGAGGAGTACTTGGCCCACATTTTATAGGATATTTCTAGTGGGCCAACTCCTCAATAGGAGGTGGCCATGGAAGATGTACCACCAGAAGGCTAGGTGAAGGATTTGCAGCAATAACTACAGGTTTTAAGAGAATAGGCTTCCACTTGGGAAGCCAAATTTAAAGAAGAACGAGCTCTATTTGAGGAGTCTCAAAAGGAGGCTGCATTAAAAATGCATGAATTGTATCAAACAATTTGGCAATTATAGAGACAATTGCAGTTGTAGGGCGGACCAGGAGGAGCCGAGAAGCCGACCAGAGTTGATGCAATAGTGTAGACCGATGGGGCAATAGAGGTACCCCTTGCTGATACAAAAATAGAATAGGGAGATGTTGCTGTAATGGAAGTAGAGCAACCCTGTTCTACGTCTCCCTCTGCAGAGTAGGTACTTTAGGAGGATGAAGTTGAAGTTGAGGAACCTCAAAATGTAGAACAACCTACAAAGGAAGGAGATGAGGGAGAAAAGGAGATGGAGGTCGAAGAGCCTCAAATTTTAGGCAAGGAGGGAGAGGTAGAGCACTCTCCAATTGATGCAGGGGCTAGACAGCCTCAGGAGGAAGAAGTAGTCCCTATTGTGCAGCAAGTTGCTATAGAGGAAAAAGAGGCTCAACAGCCTGAATCCCCTATACCCCAGGAAACAACAGTTGCACCAACACACCCTAGGGTACAACAAATCAAGCTGAGATCAAAATAAAAGCCATAAGGCCATCTCAGTGATGACCCAAAACTAGAGCGAGAGTTGTCGAGTTGAAGGCATTGGGCATTGAATCTGATAAGGAATCAGAGTTAGATTTTGATGAGGAATGGGAGGCAACAAAGAATTTGTTTGCTACCCAAAAATAGAAATTTGAGGAGCTTAAGGAGGAAATTAAGGTAGAAAAGAAGAATTGGAAGAAGGCCTCCAAGAAAGCCCTCAAGGAATCAGAAAAGGAGGCCAGGGAGCAATCTGGTAGGCCTCACAGGAAAATTCTAGTTGCTCAACCTGAGCAGTTCTGGTACTTGTATGGGTCGGAGGATGGAAAGCCTTCAAGGATGCAGGCATATTTTAAAAGGATGGGATTTCTAGGCCCTGTGCAATAGGAAGATCTGGCATCAAGCAGCAGAACTCCCCTAGTGGCAAAGATAGAGGTCCAAGCTGAACCTGAGCTTGACCCAATAGGGGCAGATTTGCCCATAGCCAAGGTTGCTAAGGAATCTAGCATCCCATTTGGTGATAAAGAATCAGTGCTTATGGGTGAAAAGTTACCACTTCACCATGAGTACTGGAAAATGGTTGAGCCTGCATTCCAGAAGGATGCCACCAGTTTCTCTGGTTATTATCTGAACATTGATAAAGGCAAGGTGGCCTGGACCAGAGAACCACCCAAGAAGAGAGCAGGGCCAAGTGAACCACTTCGACGTAGCAAATGCCAAAAGCAGTAGGGTCAGGAGACAACCGCTCCCAAGGCACCAAAGGGGTGAAAGCCCCGGGACAAAGAGAAAGCCAAGGCCGCTAAGAAGAAGAGGACACAGACCAACAGGGCTTATTGGGATGAAGTGAATAGAACTGGTAATTACCAGTTCAAAGTGGCATAGGGACGTGCCACCCCTTAAGCATGGGGGGATGATGAGCCATAGAATTGCTCATTTTTTGTACTCTTTTCCCCATAATGTGCGACATATATTCTTGTAGATATAAATATTTTATGGAAATTATATATATAATTAACAATTTATTTTGCATGTTTTCTAATATTTGTCTTTAAGTGTAATTTGTGTAGATTTAGTGGAAATTGTTGCATTTTGGCATGTTTTCATCGAGGTCCCACTCGGACCTGGCACTTGCAATTTAATGAAGGAAAAACATCTATAGAATATCGATGAAGAGGTACAAAGTCAGGCACCCAAATTCCTTTGAAGTGCTTGACTTCCATTCGACACTTAACTGTTAGGCACCTACTTCCGTTAGGCACTTGCTTCCCGTTGTACGATGAAAGGCGCCTGCTTCCCATTGTATGGTGGAAGGTGCCTGCTTCCCATTGTATAGTGAAAGGTGCCTGCTTCCCGTTATACGATGAAAGGCACCTACTTCTTGACTTCTGCATACAAGGCGCCTGCTTCCCGACTTCTTCAAACATGATGCCTGATTTCCACTAACGCCAAACTTCAGCATGACTCTATGGTCGGTAGAACAGAGCGAAACTTTAGCAACCAACATGAAAGGAATTCCAGCATTGAAACCAGACATGGGACAATGTCAAAGGTGACTCATCACCCATATTCCAGTTGATACGTAAATCATTTATGTAAATCGGGAAAATAAATATCAACATATTCTGGAAATAGAATACGCTGAAATATCATGATATTTTACCCGATTCCTTCAATCAAGCAAACAGTTGTAACAACGAATCATTTTTTGATTCATCCTAAAAATTGTAATAGGGCTGGCCGCATACCTTATAAATATGCAGGCCACCCCTGAAGAAGACCCCTCGAACTTTCTTGTAATTTTCTTCTCTGCAATTGTTAATAAAATCTCTAAGCATTTTCCTGTAAAACATCTTCTAAAGCATCCGGTGATAATTTTACCATGGGCAGAACCTGCTGGAAGCATGGGCCCACTTACAATAGAGTTCTTCCCTATTTCCCCTATTTTCTGCATTTATTTTCATAGATTAATTTATTTCTAGTTATTTCCCCTATTTTCTGTGATTTCCAACAAGGTAGTCATTTAGATTTTAAATGTTTTCAGTCCTATTTTCTTAGACTTAGCATGAGATTATTGGTTTAAATATAAACTTCAACGAATACCAAATACCCCCAAACCATAATCCAAGGGACTCATCTCCGAAGGAGAAATTACAAGCATAGATTTTGCACGGCTGCTCACAAGACTACGAGCTACCCCGGTTGACAATTAAATGGAGGCAATTAATTGAACCATAGAAAAACTAACCAATGTTTTGCCCAACATGCTTCCTTATCTTACCTAGAATATGATTTTTTTTTTGAAATAATTAATTGCTTCCTTCCTTATATCTTCTTCGTCCTCAATATTTCTTCTATATGAAGTTATAATATTTTTGATATGACAAATAGAAAATTTTATTTTGTTGTAGCATGAATTTGTTTTGTATTTCTATCTCCTTCCTTGAGCCATTTCTCTCTAGATTTTTGAAACCAATATGACTCCTCATTTTTCAATGCATTATGATAATCATAAAGTAATTGTTTTTCTTTCACATAAGAATCTTAATCCATTCCATTAATTTCTACTAACTCTTGTAAATTTTTTGAGTTTGGATTCAATTTCTTTATTTTCTTTAAAAATGTTACCAAAAGATTTAGCATTCCATATCTTCATTTTCTCCTTTTATTATTTTAACTTTAGAACAAGCCTGTACATACATGATCCTTCAAATTTTGATTCATCCCACCATACCATAACCATTTGGAAAAAATCAGGGTCTTGGAGCCACATAGACTGGAAACAAAATGGCTTTGGATGACCATTATTAGGTAACTCACAAGTCAAAATAATGGGTTTGTGATCTAATCCTACTTGCAATAAAATATTTGAAGAGATTGTATAATTTGTTTGCAACCATTTATTGGATAACAATATTCTATCTAGTTTTTTTGCTATATGATTTTTACCAATGCGTCTATTATCCCATGTATATTGAAAGCTTGAGAGACTAACATCCTAAAGGTCATTTGAATTGACAAATGAATAAAAATATTGCATTGATTTAGACCATCCTAGAATGCCACCCTTCGTTTGCAAAGGAGATAGAACAACATTAAAATCACCCCCAAGAATCCATAGATCACAAAGAATCATCATTGTATTTGACAAAAATATACTAAGGCCCTTCCTACATCTTTCACAAGGAGTAACCATAGTTTGAGCATATACATTTATAAACTCAAATTTGATGTTTTCCTCTTTTTAGCTAAATAATCTAGCAACCCAATTACTTTTTGCTTCTATAGTTGTCCATCCCATTTGTATTTGTCCCATATTATTGCAATAACGCCTAAAGCTCTTGTAGAAGAAACTACTAAACAATAGTCTGTATTCTAAATATTCTTAAAAGCGTCCTTACATTCCTCACTGATTAATTTTTTTTCTTGTATTAAAATAAACTTAGGGCTATAAAAACCTATTAATTCCTTAATAGCTCTTTTTTAGGGGTTTTTTCATACCTCTCATATTCCATGATATCATTTTCATCAATACTTTTTATTTTTATTAGTGGGCTTAGCCCCACTTATTGTTAACACCTGTGATATTTTTATTTGGCTTCCTAGATCAATATCCTTTTGAGTTTCTTTTTCTCTTCGTTCTTGCTTTGATGGCCTTCCTCTCCTTTCATTCTCACCAACACTCTCATCTCCATCAATCTCTTCTATTTTTTCAAATTGTTCAAAATAAGACTTATATTCTAAATATTTATGTTGCCATAAAGAGTCAAAAGTGCAAGGAATAGCCTCTTTAGCATTTTCTTCTGTATGTTTCCTTGAAAAATCTAAACTGCATAGATGATCCTCCATTGTCATTACTTTCTTATGTTGTCCTAAAAACCCCGAATTTCCTTGGATATCCTCCATAAAATTTTCTTTACTATACTGCTCTTGAAATTCTAAAGTGCAAGGAATACACTCCATACTACTTTCATTTTTATTGTAAGGAGAAGATTTTAAGCTACTTGAGGATAATAAAGGTGATTTACCTTGATTAAGCTTGACCTCTTTCACCTCATTTGCTTTAAAATTCATCTTGTCATCTTCCTTTATTTTAAAATTTTCCTTCCCCTCTTCCTTTGCACCTTTAGATTCTATATTTGAACTTGTGTATTGTGCTTCCTCATCCCCATATCATTTTTTTAATGGCTGATTTGAGTGAACTGTAATGGCCTTTGCCATCTGATGATGTAGAGGGATTTTTCTAGCCACTTTCTTATGAGTGAAAAATCCTTGATTTTACATAGCTTCTCCTATGATATGGTCTCCTTATTTCAAATTGAATCTATCCTTATACCAAAAATATTCCATCTCTTTCTCCATTTTCACTTTGCAATATCTTGTTATGTGCCCAGTTTTAGGACATTAGCGACATTGAAATGCAATATTTTAATAATCTATTTGTTGATCCCATTCTCTTGCTTCAGATTTAATCCTAATTTACTACGGTAAAGGTTTAGAAATATCCATAGCAACACATATTTAAGTGTATACAACATGCCTTCTCTCCATAGTATTTGGTCCCTCTTGGATGAATTCACCTAGAGTATTATCAATATTCTTCAAAACCTCTTTATTTATTAGTTGATAAGGAAGTCCAAAAAGCCTAATCCATACTGAAAGCCTTTTAGTAGTTTATGTGTCCACAAAAAAAATCTCACTCCAAGGTCTTAAATATTACCCCTAAACCATGGGCCTCCATCCATTATTTTATCCCTTATTTTTTAATTGGAGAAAATAATGAGGAAAAATCCTTTTGGAAGAAAAGTCATGGAGAAATTTGAATTCAATCCCTACTTCACTTAATCCAATTTTGAATCTCAGAAAAACTTGGACAATATCCATGAAATTTACATATTAACCCTATGGTTTTAAGAATCATTATATCATGCTCAATCATCTCATCCTTGACAATCACTCTGGTGTAGAATTTTCTACCTATACTAGGTTTGCCATATATTCTCTCTTCCTCTTATTGCTATCTAGGGAATCCAAACTTCCAACTTGGTCATTCATACTTTCAGTAAGGACTTCCATAAATGGCTTTCTTTCCATGTTACCTAGATTTTCTTCAAATGAATCCTTTAAATTCTTCTAATATCTGGAACAAGAAGTGGCACTTGTTCCTTGATCACACTTTGCTTTCTCCTTTTTTTCTTTCCTACTCACACTTCCTCCTCACTCCTAGATCATGCTCACACTCACTTTTAGCTGCACTTACTCTTAGCTCATGCTTGCACTCGCTTTCGACCGCACTCACTCCCAGCTTGCACTTGCACATGCTTTCAGCTATACTCGCTCCTAACTTATGCTCGTACTCACTTTTGGTTGCACTCACTCTCGGTTTGCGCTCACATTCGCTTCCCAACTATGCTTACTCATGGCTATGCTCACACTTGCTCCCAACTGCATAATAGCGTAATGCATGTATTAGCAAAATATGAACCTAGGTAATATCCTTAAAAGTGGAGGAACCGATTGAGCTAATGCTATTTGATCATACGCATATTAAAACTCATTTTTTCTTTTCTAATTAACATTAATCATGATATGTATTACTTCCTACCCTATGGTTTGAACACCTAATTGTTTAAACCCTCTCCAAAGCAATATAGCCTAAGGTAGGCACCTATGCTAATTGAATTTAACTCTTAAGAAGAGTTGGAGACCTAAGGGTGATTACACTTAGGACCCTCTAGCCCCCCATGGCATAGGAACTTTCACTTACATAGATGCATCCCACCTAGGATGTACTCCCAATTAGGTCCTCAACAGTTCCTAAGCCCAACACAACTCGATATTGACCATACACATAAGAAAGGAGATAGTAGCATCGAAGGCCATGTAAGGGTCATAATACACTTGTCATGCTTTGACTACAAGTTTAGTTAGGACACACAATACCCTTTTTCTTATCCTCAATAATCTTAAACATGCAAGTGGATCATGAAGAACTAAATGGGGATATGATTATATTCTACCTAATCTAGAGTGCAAAGCATGCCATGGAATTAATACATACATGCTTAGCATTTCCACTTAAGTGCCCATATAATTGGGACATATATCCCTAAGGTTGAGACCAATGCTAGTATTATATCATATTTACTATCAACATATAGGGTTTATTTGTGATTAGTCTATTGGTAACATCTTGGACAACATGTCTTAGAACTTTATTCAACATCATGCTAACACTAGAATCTAAATGGGATAAATAAGGTTGCAACTTGGATTGGGTGGAAAGATGCTAAGTATTACTTTTAACATCTCATACTCGACTATGGACAAATGGTGATAAAATCCTGTAGAAGAAAAGATTAATCATTAGAAATATTGTGTAGAAGCCATAAATCATAATTGAGGAATCATTAGGAAATGATCACTGTTGAAGCACATGAGCATATATCTTATGGTAAGTTTTAAATAAATTGACTACAAAGTTTTCTTACCTTCCACAAACTATATCCCCTATAACATAGTTACATGCATTACTTTCCTAGTTATTATGCATACAAACCATCCCATAGACACTAAATTTAGACATAGGCATGATGGGTATGTACTATTCCATGTGACACCTAACATGCTAGTCTAAAAAATCAATGGTGCCATTACCCTCCCTTTAAGAAGTGATAGTGGTCATTGATCTTAACATAGTGTTTTAGACACCATGTTGGAAACCCTAAAACATTGAACATTTGGGATTCAAATGACACAACTCCTTGATCAATGAATGTGATTCTATAGCCTTGAAAAGGGTTTAATCTGACTACTTTTTAAGAAGAAATTTTATTGGCTCTTCCTAATATAAATACACAAAAACATTTATGGTTTTAAGAGATAAATTATAAATATAAATAAAAACACTTCCATCTTCATCTCAATCCTTTTGTCATTAAAAATTTTCCCTCTTTTTTTCACAACAATACTCTAACCATATGACTTCCTTATACCTTGTAGGCACCTCCAAGCTTCTTGATAGTTGATTTGGTATCATCCAATGGAGAAGGATAGGACACTCCACCAAGGCTTTGTATCGAAATATTGTCCTTGCTATCAACTAATATACTTCATTGACTTCTCAATCCTCTATGGGACTCTTGGTGATAATTCCTTTATTTTTTATTTAATGTAAGCTAGGGTTTGATTGTTAGGATTGGTCTTATTGATTTATTTCATTTGTTGATTTCTAATCTAACCCTTCCTTCCCTAGTCCCTCAAAGACAAAACTTAAAGGAATAGGGTTGTAAGCTTTTAATTTTTGCATTAGTCTTTAATATCTTCTATTTATATTGTAAGCTAGTGTAGAAAACTTACTTTTAGATTTTATTTACTTGCTATTAACCATTGCATTACTAGTCCCTCAAAGATGGAACTTAGAGGGCTAGAGACGTATGCTTTTATTTCATGCTTTAAGATTTGATTTTCAAAGCTAATCCTTACTTCCTTTGTCTCTCAAAGAGAAAACATAGAGGGTTGGGGTTGTAAGCTCTTACTTTTTGCATTAGTCTTTGGTGTTTTGATTTACATTGCAAGTTAGTATAAAAAGTTTTCTTTGTTTGATTTTAATTTCTTCATTTACTTTCTACATTAGTTGATAATGTTTTAAATTTACATTAGTAGGTGGTGTAGAATGTTTTTCATTTGATTTCATTTCCTTTTATACTAGAGTAGAGCTGGTCCAAATGCTAATCTCTATCTAGTATAAATGTCTTTGGTTTTCTTGCATTAGATCTGTTAAACTAGTGTAGGAAATCTAAAATCTAATAAAACAACTATGTTAAAGTCCTCCCAAAGAATCTACAAATGGCAATTGTGAAAGTTCATTAAATTCAATATAAATAAATTGTGGTCCTTTCACATTTATCAGAAGAGTAGTTATAGTTAGAGCATTACTCATTTATTCAAACTTTAACATTTTCCTCTTTCATACAAAAAATACCAACAACCCAATTACTAATTTCTTCTAGCAATGGTTCATGCTATTTGCAGTTGTCTCATATTGTTACAAATTCCTTATGAAGTTTCTATACCAAAAATTGTTAAATAGTCCCTCACATTTCAAATCTCTTTGAATGTATCCTTACATTACTCACTACTTATTTTTGTTTCTGGTACTAAAATAATATGAGTAAAATAACCTATTAATTTCTTAATAACTCTTTTTTTAAAGGAGCTTAATTATACCCCTAATATTCCAAGATACCATCTTCATCATCACTCTTCATTCGTATTTGTGTCCTTAGTCCCACTTCTTGATAACACTTGTAATATTTGTTTCTTGTTTTCCCAATCAAAATTCATTTGATGTTTGTTTCTCTTTATTTTTACTTTTAGGGTCTTCCTCTCCTTTTCCCATTCTCATTAACACTTTCATCCTCATCATTCCATTTTTCTAGATTATTCATAATGTGACTTATCAATGGTCCCTTGGAAAACCTAAAGTGCAAGGCATAACCTCATAAATGAATAAAACTATAAACTATAATGAAACTATAAATGAATAAAACTTGAAACTATAATGAATAACCTCATTATCCCTTTCTTGATTATGCTACTCTTAAACCTTAAAGTGCAAGGAATAAATTCTATGCCACTTTCGTTTTATTGTAAGTAGATGTTTTGTTACTACTTGCTCAAGGAAAATGACTATGATTTGCATGGATTAAGTTTGATCTCTTTTATGCTCTTTGTTTTATTATTTACCTCCAAATCTTCCTATGTACCTTAATTCCTTGCATATTGTAATTCCTCATCCCTCGCATCCTTTTTAGTTTCTTTCAATGGTTGTTTTGAGTGATTGCAAAGACATTTGAACCATTTAATGATGTAATGATGTAGAAGAAAATTCTGTCACTTTTTGGTTAGTGGAAAATCCTTGATCTAATATAATTTCTACTACAATATGATCTCCTTATTTCATTTCAAAGTTTGTTTCATGATCGAAACTTTTGATTTCTTTCTTGATTGCTTTCATTTTGAAATCTCTTGCCATGTGTCCAAGCTTATAACATTTGCAACATTGGAATTCAATGGTTTAAAAATCCATTTCTTGATCTAATTTTCTTGAATTATATTATATCTTTAATGGGTGATGATAGATGTTATTAAATGTGCATGACAACACATCTGAATAGTCACCATATTTTCACTTCTTAGTAGTTGGTCCCTCTTGTATGAATTTCCCTAAAGTACTAGCAATATTTTTCAAAACCTCCTTATTGATGAACTGATTTGAAAGTCCAAAAATCATAACAACAATGAAAACCTTTAATAGTTTTATCTCCAAAAAAAATTCTTACTCCATGGTCTTAAATATAAGGCATCTCTTCCCCTAAACTATGGGCTACCATCCATTATTTTATCTCTCATTTTCAAATTGGATAAGATGGTGAAAACAATTTCTTTTGAAAAAAAAATCATTGAGTAATTTAAATTCATTGCCCACTTCCACTTCATTGATCCAATTTTGAATCTATAATAATATCTAGCTAAGATATATGAAACTTACATATTAACCCCAAGTTTGCAAGAACCACTATGTCATGCTCCATCATCTCATCTTTGACAATCATTTGTCAAATCTGGTTGGCGTATGAAAGATGGTTTTGCAACCTGTAAGGGGTCCTTTTCACTTCTGGGAAGAAATCTGGTTGGCGTATGAAAGATGGTTTTGCAACCTGTAATCTGCAAAATTCTCCCTTCCAAACAAAGAGACCCGTTGCCATTTGAGAGAATTGGCATTGTAAGCTATTCGATTTTGAATGGTGTAATAAGTGCTTTAAGTATGCAGAATTGATAGTGTGTTGGTGCTGTAACTGCTTTGAATTTGACCATGCTTGAAGTGAAGAGAACCGTACTTGATGGACGGTCAGGTGCTGTTGTTGAACCTGTCAGTTAAGGATTTCGAGTTGTGAAAGCCAAGAATTGGGCTTATTTTCAGGCTCCCTGCTGCTGGGCCACATGACAAATGCCGGAGCTTTACCTTGTGTAATCCAATGGCTGCTATTCAAGGTGAAGTCTCACGAGAAAGTCTTTGAGCTTATGTTAACTCAAGATTAATAAAAAGGGCTTTGATCCCATACAGGATTGGTTGTAATTTTAGCAACTAGATATACTCCTGTAATTCAAAAAATACTATTAAATGAATTGGGAAAAAACAATTAAAATATGACAAAAGCTTAATATTTCATACATCTTAAAACAATTAATCCATGCACAAGGTCTATTGATCTTCCTTTACAAAATCTTAAAAGTATTATAAACCCATAAACCCCACAGGGGTCTCTATAGGGAAATGAAAATACACTAAATATTCACATTACATTACTCAAAATAGTAAAAACTCTTTTTTTTAATGGGTTATATGGAATTGAAATGTATTTCACCAACAAAATTTGGATATTATTTATATATCATTTGACAAGATTCAAACCTAGTTCTCCTTCTTAAAATGTTGAGGAATCTAACGGGTTGAGCTAATACCTCTTGATAGTAAAAACTCTCTTGTTATAACACATGTATATATGCATTCAAAACATTTAAAACCTTCAAAACCTTATGACCCAAACCCTTCTATAATTTCACCTCCAAATCAAAATACAATCCCTACCCATATTTCAAAACCCCAAGTTAAACACATGAAATAGATCTAACCGTTCCAAAAACACAAAAACATATAAAATTGTTGCTCACTTAGTTATTTTAGATAATTGTATGATGGCTTGGGAAATGGGATAAGATGCCTCTTGGTTAAGTTGACAAAGCTTATGATAGAATCACATGGGACTTTGAAAATATTGTGGAGGTAGGATTGTATACCATGCTTTAGTAACTAGAGTATGATTGAATAACCATATTAGGTTAAAAAAGTTATAATACCACCATATCATACCTTTTAATAAAAAATTACTTCAACTTTTTAAATTAATTATTAAACTTGTTATAATACTACCATATCATAACAATATAATACAAATAAAATCTATTATAATCTTATAAAATAAAATAAAAACTTTAAAATCAATTTAAAAACAAATAAATAAAATATCATTTTAATAAAAAAATATTTATAAATCTTGAAGATGTTTTTTTCATTCCATTTTCATACCTGTAGTTATAAAGGACTTCTTCGCACTGAAATTCTTCATTGTGGAGGAAAAACTATACAAATGCATTGAATTTTGAGGGCATCATGAAAAAATAACATATTTAATTTAATTACTGTAAATATATTTAAGTATGAGACATCAGATCCCCCATTCTTCAAACGGAGGAAAGACAAAAACTATCATTTTATAGTTCATCATATTGTCACTATAATGAAAGTTGGCGGTCTAGCATCTATATAATTTAATAACTTATATTTTTTCCCTTTGCTCGTCAATAACGCTTAAAATAATGGAAGGAGGAGGGAGAAGTTGTTTCTTATTAGTAAGATTTTTTTTATATGTATAATAATTCGTGATGCCAACTACGAGCTCTTTTCAAGAGATTTTAGGGTGTAATCAATATTTTCATGCAATGAAATACATATGGAATTGGAATGTTTTTTTATTTTTATTTTTGTGAAATGATGTGAGGTTTTTTTTTCGATTGAACTTGGAAGTTGTTATTATAAATCTTATTTTAAGGAGTACAGACGAAGTCAACAAAATCTTAACCATACACGGAATAAAAAAAAAAAACAACCTACCAACAAACATTCAATCGCTACCAAATGACCAAAACCAACCTACCAACAAACATTCAATCGCTACCAAATGACTTATCAAATATTCTCGTACTTTTAAGATATGAAAACTATTTTTTTAATAACACATGCTTAATTACTTCCATAAAAAAAATCTTTCTTGTAAAACATAACCTTGCATGCACCAAAACTAAGAGGATATATGAGTGAAACTTGCAACTAAAGAATTTCATCTTACATCATTGAAATGAATTAGAACAATAAATAAAAAAATTGCAACACAAACAACTTGCTAGGAAAGCAACAAGTTGTTCCTTTTACAAAGTAGTCTTAAGATTTTTTTTGTATGTTTATCAAAAACAAGAAGAAGACATATACAATATTTAAAAAGATTAATTGTAAGGAGATTTAGTTTTAAATATTATTAAAAAATATATATATATATAGTTGTTAACTTATTATAATATCACTATATAATTACGATGTTATATAAATCAATACCATTTTTTTATTGGTTACATAGGAGAGTTGGTCACAACCACAGTATTTTTAGTATTTGACAAGCGTGGGGTTGGTTTAAACCATACAGGATGCTACCACAAAACCTATTTCACCTCATTATTGTTGACTCGGTATGAAGGGGATCATGGATTGTTTGGGATTGGTCGGTCTCGCATACACTCAGAAAATTTAGATCAAACTACTACCTTTGCAAACAGGCTGCCCCCAAGATTTGAACCTGGATGTCTTTTAGGTAAATGCCTACTAAACAAGCACTTACCAATACCATTTTAATCCTATATAACTAATTAAATTATGTTACATTAGATTTTTTTTAAATTAAATGTAACTTTTTTTTTATTATTAATAATAAGATATGTAATTGTATATAACATTTATTTAATAGTTTATTTATTTTATAATTATAAATAATATGTTTTAAATTATAAAATACATCAATAATACATTGTTTTATATATATAGTTTAATGTATTTTAATTATAAATGGAAAAGCTTTTTTCACTCATGTGGTTTTTTTTTTAATGCATCGTAATTTTTTTCTAAATTAATTAGATAGAATTAATAAACAATTTTTTAATTGGTTATATGAAATCAAACGGATTTCACCCATACTATATCATAATTACATAGTAGTATTACAATAATTTAACAATTAAAGAATTATACATGTATTCACTTGATAATTCAAATATGAGTCTCCCTAAAAGTTAAAAAATATAACCATTTAAGATAAAGTCATTTGATAATACAATACTTATTTCACTTTTAATATTTCATTTGGTTATAACATTAGAATCTTATTATATATAATAAAAGAGTTTATAACAAAAACAAAAGTTATTAGATGATTATTATCTTCTTAGATTATGGATGATAACATCTTTTTTATAAGTCTTTTAAATTTAAATTATTTTGTGTGAGAAAAAAAAAAGTATATATATCAATACAAAAAAAAATATTAAAATGTGTTTTATATATAAATATTGATTTTTTTTTTTCTAAGCAAAGTACAGTGAGTGACACAATTGGGGACTACACTCCCCGAGGATATAACGAGGCTTCCATCCCCATGATTTGGACTTGGGTAGCCTAAATAACATTGCAACTACGTACCACTAAGGTGTCCATACGAGAATAATTAAAATGTGTTATAAAGTACAATGAGTGACACAATTGGGGACTACACTCCCCGAGGATATAACGGAGGCTTCCATCCCCGTGATTTGGACTTGGCTAGCCTAAATAACATTGCAACTACGTACCACTAAGGTGTCCATACGAGAATAATTAAAATGTGTTATAAATTTTTATAAAATATATATTATTTTATTAAAATGTGTTATAAATTTTTATAAAATATATATTATTTTATAAAAATATATAAATATATTAATTATTTATTAAAAAGTTGTAATAATACTGAATATATTAGTTATTTTTTAGTAAGTATAAACATGAACTGAATCTGCAAAAAAGCATGAAGCCTTATCTTTACTTCTTTTTTATCACACACTCACTAACACAACCACGCACACACCTTGTCATGGTTTGAACGTAGGTCTCTCTAAATAAATTCGAAAATCCTAACCACTGCACTATCCCATATGGACAAAATATTTTTTTTTGCTTGATAGGAGAGTTGGTTACAACCACACTATTTTTAGTAGTTGGCAAGCACAGGGTTCAAACCATAAGGGTTGCATCCACCAAACCTATTCCACCTCATTGTTTTATAGTCCGACGTGAAATGGACCACCAAGTGCTTAGGATTCGTACCATCATCATCAATCTAGTACGCACTCAGAGGATTCAGAACATATTCCTACCTTTACAATAGGTTTCCCCCAACGTTTGAACCTAGGTGATTACCAAAAAAAGGTTTGAACCTAGGTGGACAAAATATTATATGAGCCTTTACTTTTGGTAGCATGAAAGGAAAATCATTTGGGAAATCCTTAATTGCAAGTTAGGATGCCCTAACTAGAAGTACAAATACATCAGTTGTGGACAAGGAAGAACAAATCTATAACAAACCCTATATAGGCAATAAATATTACAATAAAAGTGATTGTCAAAGATGAGATGATTGAACATAATATAACGACTCTTAAAAGCATAGGATTAATATGAGTTTCATAGATAATGGTCAAGATTTTTGAAGATTCAAAATTGGATTGGGTGAAAGTGGGGATTGAATTCAAATTATGTTAATAATTATCTTCTAACATAATTTTTCTTCTTCATCTTCTCTAATTAGCAAGTCAGTGGTTAAATAGTGGGTGGTGACCCATGGTTTTGGAAAAGAAGCATTATATTTAAGATAATGGAGTAAGAATTTTTTAATAGAAATAGAAATAAAAATTATTAAAAAGATTTTAACATGGGTTACACTTTTTGGAATTTCATATGAGCTTATAAATAAGAAGGTTATGAGGAATATTGGAAATACACTAGGGAAATTCATGCAAGAGGGACTAATTATAATGATAGTCCAAGACGACCAAACAACATTAAAACTTTGCTTCAACAAGGAGGATTCACCAACAACATGATTGAAACACAATAGTGAATTATAAAATAATTAAATAACTCACTTGTGACTTACATTTTTATGACCAATTGCAAATTCCTATATGCCAATTGATGGCTTAAATTTTTTTATTTTTGTTTGTAATGATTTTGTTAGAAGGATAAAGTTTAACTCCTTATTTCAATTTTATATTCAAGGTCCTAATTGATTGAGCTCAAGCCCTTTGATTCACCCTCCCTATCTTATTATAACAAGAAATCCTCCTTCTATAACCAATTTTATATATACAAGTGCCAACCATATTACATCACATGCACAAATGGTATCGTAATAATTTTGTTACTATGTATGTATTACTTAGCAAAATAAGAACCTAGATCTCCTTGAAAGTGGAGAAATTTAACCAATTGATCTAATGTTATTTGATCATACACATTAAAACTCCATTTTTTTCTTTTTTAATTAACATTAATCATGATCCTACCCTATGGTTTGAACACCTAATAGTTTAAACACTCTCCAAAGTAATCTAGCCTAAGGTAGGCACCTATGCTAATTGAATTTAACTCTTAAGAAGAGTTGGAGATATAAGAGTGATTACACTTAGGACCCTCTAGCCCCCAATGGCATAGGAAATTTTAGATACATGGATGCTTCCCACCTAGGATGTACTCCTAATTGGGTCCTTAACATACCCATAGTGCCTAATCCCCACACAAATTGATATTGACCATGCACATAAGAAAGGAGATAGTAGCATTGAAGGTCATTTGAGAAGGCTTTGCAAATAAGGGCCACAATACACTTGTCATGCTTTGACTACAAGTTTAGTTAGGACACATGATGCTCTCTTGCTTGTCCTCAATATTATTAAACATGCAAGTGGATTACGAAGAACTAAATAGGGATATTATTATCTTCTACCTAATCTAGAGTATAGAGCATGCCATGGAATTAATACATACATTCTTAGCATTGCCACTTAAATTCCCACATAATTAGGGCATTTATCCCTAAGGTTGAGACCAATGCTAGTATTAGCTCATATTTAGTATCAACAATAGGGGTTATTAATGATTATTCTATTGGTAACATATTGGACAACATGTCTTAGAACATTGATTCAACATCATGCTAACACTAAAATCTAAATGGGATAAAGAAGGCTACAACTTGGATTGGGTGGAAAGCTGCTACTTTTGACATATCATGCTCAACTATAGACAAAGGGTGATTAGATCCTTTAGAAGAAAATATTAATCATTAGAAACCATGTGTAAAAGCCATAAATATTAATTGAGTAATCATTGGGGAATGATCAATGTTTAGGTACATGATCATATATCTTATAGTAAGGTTTGAATCAATTGGTTACGAAGCTTTCTTACCTTCCACGAACTATATCCCCTATAACATGGTCACATGAATTACTTTCCTAGTTATTATGCATGCAAACCATCCCATAGACACTAAATTTAGACATAGGCATGATGGGTCTATACTATTCCATGTGTCACCTAACATGCTAGTCTAAAAACTAAATTGTGTCATTATCCTCCTTTTAAGTGGTGATAGTGGACATTGATCTTAACATAGGATTTTAAACACCATGTTGGAAACCCTAAGATGTTGAGAATTTGGGATTGAAATAACACAATTCCTTGATCGATGACTGTGATTCTATAGCCCTGAAAAGGGTTTAATCCAACCATTTTTTAAAGGAGAAATTCATTGACCATTTCTAATATAAATAGTTAAAAACATGTATAGTTTTAAGAGATAAATTAGAAATAAAAACAAAAACACTTCCACCTTCATCTCAATCCTTTTTTCATTAAAATCCTCTTTTCCTTCACAACTACACTCTAACCATATGACTTCCTTATACCTTGTAGGCACCTCCAAGCTTCTTGATAGTTAATTTGGTGTCATCCAATGGAGAAGGAGAAGACACTTCACTAAGACTTTGTATCCAAAGGTTGTCCTTGCCATCAACTAATCTACTTCCTTGACTTCTTGATTCTCTATGGGACTATTGGTGATAATTTCTCTTTTTTTGGTTAAATGTAAGCTATGGTTTGATTGTTAGGAGTGGTCTTATTGATCATTTTCATTTGTTGATTCTAATCTAACCCTTGCTTCCTTGGTCCATCAAAGACAAAACTTAAAGGAATAGAGTTGTAAGCTTTTACTTTTTGCACTAGTGTTTAATGTCTTATATTTATATTGTAAGCTAGTGTAAAAAAATTACTTTTAGATTTTATTTACTTGCTATTAAGCATTGCATCACCAATCCCAAAAATATGAAACTTAGAGGGTCAAAGATGAATGTTTTTATTTTATGCTTTAAGATTTGATTTTCAAAGTTAATCCTTGCTTCCTTTGTCCCTCAAATAAAAAACATAGAGGGATAGGGTTGTAAGCTTACTTTTTGCATTAGTCTTTGGTGTTTTGATTTGCATTGCAAGTTAGTATAGAAGGTTTCCTTTGTTTGATTCTAATTCCTTTATTTACTTTCTACATTAGTTGATGATGTTTTATTTTTACATTAGTAGGTAGTCTATAATTTCTTTTTCATTTGATTTCATTTCCTTTTATACTAGAGTAGTGTTGATTTAAATGCTTAACTTTATCTAGTATAGATGTGTTTGATTTTCTTGCATTATATTTGCTAGACTAGTGTAGGAATTCTAAAATTTAATAAAACAACTATGTTAAAGTACTCCCAAGGAGTCTACAAATTACAATTGTGAAATATCATTAGATTCAATATAAATAAACTGAAGTCCTTTCAACATTCATTAGAAAGAGTAATTATAGTTAGAGCATACACATTTTTATTCAAACTTTAACATTTTCCTCTTTCATACAAAAAAGACTAGCAACCCAATTACTCATTTCTTCTAATAATTGTCCATCCTATTTGCGGTTGTCCCATATTGTTACAATTCCTTATGCAGTTTCTATAGCAAAAATTGTTTCCATATTGTTACAAGATGGTCCCTCATAATTCAAATCTCTTTGAATGCATCCTTACATTACTCACTTTTTTTGTTTCTAGTACTAAAATAATTTGAATAAACTAACCTATTAATTCCTTAATAACTATTTTTTTAAGAACCTTACTTATACCCCTAATATTCCAAGATACCATCTTCGTCATCACTTTTCATTCTTGTTTGTGCCCTTAGTCCCACTTCTTGTTAACACTTGTATTATTTGTTTCTAGTTTTCCCAATCAATAACCCTTTGAGGTTTGTTTCTCTTTATTTTTACTTTGAGGATCTTACTCTCATTTTTTTCATTATCACTAACACTTTCATCCTCATCAAAATCTTCTATTTTTCTAGATTATTCATAATATGACTTACCAATGGTGCCTTGGAAAACCTGAAGTGCAAGGCATAACGTTGTCCATGACACTTATTTTCTTATGCTCCCCTAAGAACTTGAAACTATAATGAATATTCTCATTGTCCCTTTCTTGATTATGCTACTCTTTAACCTTTCAAGTGCAAGGAATAAATTCTCAGCTATTTTTATTTTACTATAAGTAGATGTTTTTCTACTACTTCCTCAAGGAAAATGAATATGATTTACATGGATTAAACTTGACCTCTTCTACACTCTTTGTTTTAAAATTACGTCAAAATCTTCGTTTGTACCTTTACTTCCTTGCATATTGTAATTCCTCATCCCTTGCATCCTTTTTAGTTTTTTTAATGGTTGCTTTGAGTGATTGCAAAGACATTTTAACCATTTGATGATGTAGAAGGGATTTCTTTGCCATGTTTTTTGGAGTGGATAATCCTTGATCTAATATAATTTCTACTATAATATGATCTCCTTACTTCTTCCCAAAGTTTGTTTCATGACAAAAAAATTTGATTTCTTTCTCAATTGTTTTCATTTTGAAATCTCTTACCATGTGTCCAGTCTCATAACATTTGCAACATTAGAATTCAGTGGTTTCATAATCCACTTCTCGGTCTCATTTTCTTGAATTATATTTAATCTTTAATGGGTGGTGACAAATATTATTAAATGTGCTTGGCAACACATTTGAATTGTCACTATATTTTCTCTTCTAAATACGTAGTCCCTCTTGGATGAATTCCCCTAAAGTATTAGCAATATTCTTCAAGACCTTCTTATTGATGAATTGATTTGGAAGTCCATAAAAGCATAATAACAATAAAAACCTTTTAATGGTTTTTGTCTCCAAAAACAATTTTTAGTCCATGGTCTTAAATATAGGGCATCTCTTCCCCTAAACTATGGGTCACCATCCATTATTTTATCCCTCATTTTCAAATTGGAATTGATGATCAACAACATTCTTTTGAAAAAAAATCATGGAGTAATTTGAATTCATTACCTACTTCCACTTCATCGATCCAATTTTGAATCTATAATAACATCTAGCTAAGATATATAGAACTTACATATTAACCCTATGTTTCTAAAAACCATTATGTCATACTCAGTCATCTCATCTCATCTTTAACAAACACTTATATAACATATGTTACCCTATCTCATCTTTTACAATCACTTGAATAATATCTATTATCTAAATAAAACTTGTCATAAATTTACTTTTCCACTAAATTCATTTTTTCCTTATTCTTTATACTTTTAAGAACTGATATATTATATTTGATCACTTTTTAAGAACTAGTATATTATATTTGATCACCTCATCTTGACAACCACTTTTGAGAATTTTTTTTCACTTCATTATAAATTTGCTCTTCTTAAGTAGGTCATCTTATTCCTAGGGAGGCTTTCCATACAATAAAAATATAAAAATAAACAGGGTACACATTCATCCTTTTCCTTCAATACATGCACCACCATCCAAATAATTGCCATGTCACCCTCTACCGTCCTCTTTGACTAGATCGTGCCACTTGTAAATTTGGGCTCCTTTGAAATCCATTACCGGCACAATTTCTAAGTTTGTGTTTTACCCATCGGTGACGGATATAAAATTCTGAAACCTCGTTTACCATGCTCAATACATATTGTCAAAGTTCGGTTGCCAAACCCATAAACAAAATAAAGTAGAAGACTTTATCCTTCCATAAATGATTATATTTTTTGCGGTCCCTTACCATGCGTGCGATGTGTTTGACTTAATGCAATCGAAAACCATACGGAAAATAAAATAATAAAAAAAGCGCAGTGAAAGCTGTTGGAAGATTACCGCTTCACCGACCCACACACCATGTTTTTGACAAAAGAAAATAAAACCAGAGGTTTTGAGGAAAATAAAGTAAAGGCAGAGACGATGGAGTATGAGAACTTATATAGAAATTAATGCGGTAGACTTTATGTAGTTTAAAGACAACCTGCTCAATATAGATGGGGTGTGAGATTGATAAACCAGGGACTCAACTTGCAACTCGCCTGCCTGGATGCTTATCCTCAATGGACCCCATGACCTGTGGTTTCCAGAAATTCTCGGTTTGCTCATGGCCATTCGAAAATTTGAGGTGGAATGTGGGGCAATGTACATTGAAAGGAGGCAAGTCTGTGTTTCCTTTGAGGTTGGACTCATCACTGGTTGAAAGCAACATGAATCACGAGTAGCTGGATAAAATAGGGTCGAGAATTTTGACCATGATGTGAAATCATACGCAGTTTCTGAAATAGGATTGAAGTAACAAACCTTTTAACTTACCAAAACAGGCCAGAACAGGTCAACGCAGGCTTTAATTGCTGTAGTACTTCAAATTGGTCTGTTAAATTTCAGGTCAGAGTCATGTTCATGTGCGGTGATTGGAATTATATAATAAGTTTTAGGGCTCAAACGGATGGGAAGAATTTTTCTGCTATCAAACAGAGATATTGGGGGGTGGGTATAATTTGAGGGGCAGGTATATATGAACGATAAGGGCTTGGGTGTGGATGAATCCCTTGGAAACAGAAGGAGAAGTATAACAAGTTTAGGATTAAGGCACACATGCGACAGGCTCCAGAATTTTGTTGCAGGTTCTGGGGCAGAGGGCTTGCTGTTTTATCTAGGAAGTTTGTAGCTGCCTCTTCACTGGGGACTTTTTTGGAATGGTGTAATAAGTGCTTTAAGTATGCAGAATTGATAATGTGTTGGTGATGTAACTGCTTTAAATTTCACCATGCTTGAAGTGAAGAGAACCATACTTGATGGACGGTCAGGTGCTGTTGTTGAACCTGTCAGTTTAGGATTTCGAGTTGTGAAGGCCAAGGATTGGGCTTATTTTCAGGCTCCCTGCTGCTGGGCCACATGACAAGGGCCGGAGCTTTACCTTGTGTTATCCAATGGCTGCTATTCAAGGTGAAGGCTGTGTTGGTGACACTGATCCTCCTCGTATTTCAAAGATGTTATTCTGCAGCTCCAGGAATTGGGCCAGTGCGGCCCGGTTTTGGAGGAAATCAGATGGATTGGGTTGATTATAATAACGTGTGTCTTTATTCGGTAAACAAGACATTTTCCCTTATCTTTGTGAAGGCGGGAGAAGATGGAGCGTTTTTTCTGTCAATAAGGCATGAGAAGAGTAACGTGATTGTCTGGACTGCCAACCGAGACAGTGCAGTATCAAGTTCTGACGAGTTCCTCTTCTCAGAAGATGGGAATGCTTCGCTGAATAAAAGTGGCACGGTTGTGTGGTCCACCCAAACAGGAAGTAAGGGCGTTGCGGTCATGGAGTTGCAAGAATCTGGCAGTTTGATTTTGTCGGATAACTCTTCACGGATCATCTGGCAGAGTTTTGAATACCCTACAGATACTCTTCTCTCCGGTCAGAGCCTCAAAGTTGGGATGAAGCTAGTGAGCAGCTCCAGTGCACAGAATCTTTCTTCTGGCAATTATATACTGGAAATGCAGGAAGGCGATCTGGTACTATATGCTGACTACCATCCTCCTCAGATTTACTGGACCATGCAGAGCGACACACAGAGGATAATTCAAAACGATGATTCTCTTCCTGTGAGGGCAATTCTAAATTATAGTTATTTAGGTATGTATGATAAAGACCAAAAGTTACTCAGCCAATACCTCATCTCAAGCTTTCCCAATGTACCAGGCATTCTTGCAGCTGTATTGGGTGTAGAAGGCCAAGTAACATTTCAGTTCCTTCCAGCAGCAGGATCAAGTATTCCGGATGCAACAGTGATCCCTGGAGATTCTTGTCAATTGCCTAGCCCATGCGGGCCTTACGTCGTCTGCCAAAACAATGGGCAATGCCAATGCCCCCATCTTCTGGGTTCTGTGTATGGGACTTCGTGTGGCCCTACACCGTTGCAATTATGTGGAAGTTCCAACTCTTCTGTAAGTTTCTATAAAATAGGAGATAACTTGACGTACTTTGCAAATTCTTTTGTTCAGCCTTTGAACATGTCAAAGTTGGATCTTTGCCAAGAGGCCTGTGAGAAGAATTGTTCCTGTAGTGCACTCTTCTTTCAAAAAAATGCAGGTAGATGTTATCTGTTCAACAAAATTGGGAGCCTTCAAAACTCTAAAGATACTTCGACCGCCTATGTTGCCTATTTCAAAGGTCCTATGAACTCAACGGACACTGTAAATGCAGGTCAAGGGAAAGACAATAAAACCCTTTTCCCTTATGTTATCATCATTGTAGTGGTGACTGTAATTGTAATTATTGGGATTGTGTATCTCGGATACCGGTGGTACTGGAAGAAGGAATCACCTCCTATTCCAAATGGATCTTCAGATGACGAGAGGTTCTTAAACAATATACCTGGTCTGCCTACCAGGTTCTCTTACAGGCAGCTCCAAAATGCCACAGAGAATTTTAGCAACACGCTTGGGAAAGGGGGCTTTGGGTCAGTATATGAGGGCACATTGCCAGATGGAAGCAAGGTGGCGGTGAAGAAGTTAGAAGGTATTGGACAAGGTAAGAAAGAATTCCATGCAGAAGTGGCTACCATAGGTAGCATACATCATGTTTATCTGGTCAGGCTTCGAGGGTTTTGTGCCGAGGGGTCGCATCGTTTGCTGGTTTATGAGTTCATGGCCAATAGGTCTCTTGACAGATCCCTATTCCGAAATAAAAAGCAAGGGGTTATCTTGGATTGGGACAAAAGATACAACATTGTGCTTGCAACTGCCAAAGGATTAGCTTACCTGCATGAAGATTGCAGTGTGAGAATCATTCACTGTGATATAAAGCCAGAGAACATTCTGTTAGATGAGAACTATGTAGCCAAGGTGTCAGATTTTGGGCTTGCAAAACTTATGACCAGAGAACAGAGCCATGTTTTTACGACATTAAGGGGTACACGAGGGTATCTTGCTCCAGAGTGGCTTACCACGTATGCTATATCAGAGAAGAGTGATGTGTATAGCTTTGGCATGGTTCTGCTAGAAATTATCAGTGGAAGGAAGAATTTTGATCCAGAGGAAACTTCTGAAAAATGTTACTTCCCTGCTTACGCATTCAAGCAGATGGACGATCAGAAACTTGAAAATTTGCTTGATCCAGATCTCAACTATGTTGCAGCTGATGATAGGCTATTAAGGGCTGTGAGAGTTGCCCTGTGGTGCATCCAAGAAGATTTTTCTCTAAGACCATCCATGGGAAAAGTGGTCCAAATGCTCGAGGGTCTGATGAACATACCTCAGCCACCAGTTTCCTACCAAACTGGTTTCCGCATTCATCAAAGCTTACTGAAATCTACCAGTGAAGAGGGAAGTTCTTCTAAGCCTTCTAATCCATCTGACCATAACAGCCAGGACATGCTATCTGCTGTCCGCCTTTCTGGACCAAGGTAAGTAGGAATGGCTGGACATTCTTTCATTGATTTAGATTCTCAGGAAGCTTCTTCTAAAGCGGATAGAAACCCTTATTGGCTGTTGTGGATCAAAGGGGTTCTTGAGATGATGAAAGTTGCGCTGTTTTCCTTGTATTCATGTCTCAAGTCATTTGCATTCATAAAGTAAAAGGTCTTTCTTAAATACTCACCACCCTGTAAAGTAAGAGGTACACCAAGAAGAGTTTCGAATGTTGTACACCAAAGAATCTTCTTCTGCTTCATTTTACAATAAAGAGGCATTTTGATCTGTTTTGTGAGTATTTCATTCTTGTATCGAAGAGGAGTTGACCACACATCAAATTGGCACGTTATTGTAACGGAAGCAGAAAGTTGAGAATGTCTTATACCGATTCTTGCTATTTCTTTGTACAAACTTTGAAGATCTCATGCCTTGTTGATGTTCAGGCACAAATAAGCATGAATGTGCATTGTTAGCCATAATTTATGTTGTTGCAAGAGGAAGTTTCATTTTGAATGATGGCTTTTGTATGTACTTTAGTCTCATTGAGTCAAGACAACTTTGAAGTTGCCATTTATCAACATGTACAGAAAAGAATTTTGAACTTGGGGAGTTCCTTGTCCCATTGATGGAAAGAGTAATGTAGAAACTACAGATTGCTTGTATTCATAATTCTCTGTTAGCTTAAAGACATTGACCTTACTGTATTTCCTCCATTCATGTTCAGGCCTATGAATTTTTCCATTTCAGATTTGTTCATATGCTTATGATAGGCTTGACTTTGAAGGAGATATATTTTGACTGAATTCTTACTCACATCATGACAGATATCCTGAAGGTGTGGCTTCTTAAATTTTGGTAGTAACATGAACCAATGAAATTTCTTAAATTTGGGTGTGAGTTTTGAGTATTGATTCCAACAGAGGATCATCCTCTTTATTGAAGCACATTCATATCTTAATAAAAGCAAAAGCTTGACTGGGTAAAGGCTAGACTAAAGCACAGGCAGGGCTATAAGAGGTGTGTGATGCTATAAGGGATTTTTTTTTGATAGAGACCCAGGTTCCACATTAGTCTGTCAACTTTGTGCAATGATAATTTTAAAATTTTTGGTCCTCCTGACCAAGAAAGGGGCTTGTTGAGAACTCATTATAGATTCCAACTGCAGAATATTTCAAAGTCCAGCTTTTTAGTTTTCAGCTTTGTTAGGAGGTCATTCTCGGCCATTCTCTGAAGTTATTCTGCAAGAAAGAAAGTGGGATTACTCTTTTCAGTAATCCCAAACATGGAGCCAATCTGCATGAATAACAATAATATGCACATTTGAAGGGAGTGATCCTGATTTACATGCGAATGCCTGTTCCAAGAATCATACTCGGATAAAGCCAGACTTCCATTATTTGGTTCCCCAATATTGTTTTTCCAGACCAGAAGACTGGTCTGTCATCATACTATTTAAAACCTGTATTCGTTTTGGTAAGGTAATTTGTGCTTGGTTTCCCTTCAAATAAAAATTACTTCTGGTTTATATATTACACGTAGGGGAGTTGAGACTATGAAGAGTACTCTCAAGTATTAAGAGAAGATGAAACTATGAGGAGCACTGTCGAGTATGAAAAGAAGTGTTGAGACCATGAGGAGCACTGTCGACTATTAAGGAAAGTTGAGACCATGAGGAGCACTGTCGAGTATTAAGGAAAGTTGAGATCATAAGGAACACTCCGTTGAATATCAAGGAAGTTGAGATCATAAGGAGCACAGTTGAATATCAAGGAAGTTGAGATCATGAGGAGCACTGTCGAGTATCAAGGGAAGTTGATACCATGAGACTCGAGGGAAGTTGAGACCATGAGAAGCACTGTGAATACAGATGGAAGCGGAACTTTTGACCTCTTCTCTCACCCACTACTCTGTCACATATCATCCCATAATTTTTAAATTGACTTTTGATTCCATGGCACAATCTCTTTGTATTAAACAATGTCCTCCAAAACCGAGGAGATAAATAATATTGTCCGAATTCTCTTTACCATATTCATATATTTTTATATTCCAATGCTTTGGAAATATGCACCCCAAATCCGTTAAGTTATGTTCAAAAAAATAGTCAAAGCATATAACAAAGCAAAGTAAGTCAAGCACCTTATTCTATTTTCTACCGGATACTACCCTTGTGACATTATTGACATATTAGAACAAGAAAAGCAAACTCATCACATAGGTTTTATATTTTTATAGGTATCACATGGGATGCGATATGCTATTCTCTGTCTACGCTATTTAGTAGACATGTGAATGGATAGCAAGAACAGGTGAGGCAATTCTTTGATTCCATCAACTTCCTAGAAAAGCAACAAGTCGTTTCATTAAACAAGCTTTTAAAGAGAGAGAAAAATTACAATATGCAAGTGGAGCTAATCATGGGCCTCTAATCAAAAGCATAAGTCCTTGGACTTGTTCAAAATCTTGAATCTTAATATTATTTAAGAAATTATATACAACCGAGGAGACTTTAGAACTTTGATTATAGGTATAAAGTTAAAATCCTTCGGTGTAAAGATTATGTTATATATTTTGATAATGTTAGTATGGTTGGATAAACAACATTTTTTATGAGAGTTGTTTCATAGTTATGGTTTACGTTGTCTCATAATCATGGCTTACGGGATAAACAATGTTATCTCATAATCATGACCTACGGGATAAACAATGTTATCTCATAATCATGACCTACGGGATAAACAACATCCTGCAAGAGGGTTGTCAAGAGGGTTGTCTGGTATAACTTATAGTCTTGCATATGTTAAAAACTACTTTATTGAAATTGAATATATCTTATTATATCCTAATTATTATCATAATATTCACTTAATTTAATTTCATTTAATAAAAATGTTAAAGTCTAATATAATTTTTTTTTTTCTTATATATGATCTTTTATTAATATTTTTAAATAATTACTTAATAGATTAAAAACATAAATTTTCAATTATTTATATCAAGTTTAAATGAGTATTATAATATTTCAAAAAATAGGATAAATCATATTGTGGTTGCTTTAAAATGCTTTAGAAACAATGTCAAAAACAATGTTAATGTTGACATTAAACTTAAAAAAATATGTGTGAATTAATGTATTATTTTAATTTTATTCCTTATTTTAAAGTATCTATTTGAGGTTCATGCATTGTCATAATTTCAACCCTTGTATTGAAGCATTCACATGGTTTGAGGTTCATGCATTGTCATAATTTCAACCCTTGTATTGAAGCATTCACATGGTTTGAGGTTCATGCATTGTCATAATTTCAACCCTTGCATTTAAGCACTCACATGGTTTGAGGTTCATGCATTGTCATAATTTCAACCCTTGCATTTAAGCATTTACATGGTTTGAGATGGTACTATCCATGGATTAGAACTTTGATTTATTAAATGAAATTCTTTTCCATCACTTGTTTGGATCTTGAAACTTAATTTACAATTATAAATTCTTTGTATCCCATTACTTGATTAAAATGCATTGCTTTCGCCTCTTCTTCCACTTCTTCTCTAGACAAATAATGTCATAGCGTCTACTTAACAAGATATGTAAAGAAATCTTATGCAATAGATTTTTGGCCAGATAGGGCCAGGCAAACCACCATTAACTTATACTGTTGTTAAGAGGGAAGAAGAGAATGATAGCATCATTGTCAAAAGCTTGCTTGCAAATCCTCTTGCACCTAAGACGAGGTTCAAGGCATACACCCCATTCTCTTTCCATAACCAAATAGACCTATATGGATCCATATAGGCCCAATAAACCAACCGTCTTCCTCCCAAATCCTCAATATGAAAACACCACCACCCATTTGGCTGCCAACACCTTACTCCGCATCTGAATGTCCAAAAGACTCAAACCACCTTCATCTTGAGGAATAAGAGATTCTAAAGCCTCTAATAATAATATTTTTCAGCTCAAGGTTTTTTTTTGGCTGCTTATTTTCCAAGGTATCCATTGTAAGGCAAGGTTGGCAAGGTGGATGAATATCTCAGACCTCTGTAGTAGTTGTGGCAGAAAAGAAACCATTAAACATATCTTTTAGGATTGTAGTGTAGCAAGGAATGTTTGGAAAATATTGAAGTGGACCTATTATCCTATCCTAGGTGATAGGTGGAGTTGGAAATTGGTTCTCTTGGGAGATGCCTTTGGCTGCCCTCAACATCTTGGGAGATAAATTGGTCGAGAATATATGTCCTCCTTTTATTCAATATATTGTTCATTGAATTGAAGGGATTTGGCATTTTTTAAATTGTTTATATAGGGTTGAGACGGGTCCATGTATTACATTATGACCACATAGTTGTATTACAACAATTTGAAAATTATTGCTTTGCAAGATGCATGTATTGAATGACACTTTTGAAGGGTGTGAACCAAGGTTTGGGAATTTGGTGATGGTGTTGAGTGACCGTGAACCCTAGTAGGTTTGTGCATCGCTCGGAGTTATCCTAGTCTCTACAACTTATGAAAGGTGCTTCTGGGGGGGTTTTGATGCCCCTCCCAACCCAAAATGTAGGAGGCTCATCAAGTGTAGCTTTTTATGAAGTGCAGAGGATGGTTCAAAGATCCTAGGCAAGAAAATCAACAAAAAAGAGGAAGGAAAACTAGGTCTTTTTGAAAAATTTGGATGAAAATCATTAATGGATGTGAGAATCCAAGAGGTCAATGAAGAAATTATTCTTTTGAAAAATCAGACATTGATTGGTCATTTATGTGGAATGTGGCCTAGAGATATTGCACTTAGGGCTTGGATTGACGTTAATTAGATGATAAAGGTGTAGGGAAGCATTGAGATTTCCATGGAAGGTAGGGACTTTTTCATTCCTATTTGTAGCTCTCTAGAGGACAAAGAAAAGGTGTTTAAGTAGGGGCCTTGCTTCATGAGAAAAAAAAGTTTGTACCTAGTCCCATGGCATATCAGCTTAACCCATTAGAGGAGAACCCTAGGCAAGTGTCAGTTTGGGTTCATTTACCTTTTTTACCTGTGTTTTTTCAAAAGAACTTAGTCTTGGAGGAGATAGACAATAAATTGGGAAAATTCATCAAAGGTGCAAAGAACAATGGTGCAAATTTGGTAGTGACCTGCATTTGCATCTAGGTAAATATTGAAATTGGATTACCAGAAGCAGTAATGATTAATGTGGACTCCTTCTAGATTGAACAAAAATTAGATTATGAATGTCTTCCTTTCAAATGTATCCGGTGTCATGAGTATG
This sequence comes from Wollemia nobilis, assembly GCA_028583015.1. Lineage (NCBI taxonomy): Eukaryota > Viridiplantae > Streptophyta > Pinopsida > Araucariales > Araucariaceae > Wollemia > Wollemia nobilis. The sequence continues at coordinate 3,042,814 of JAQPPZ010002381.1, read as the reverse complement.
ACCATTTTGCTTGTTATTGTCCTAAGATCCCTCTAGTATATCATCAGGTGAAAGAGGTTAATAAGTATGGTTACCAGTAGGTCCACAACAAAAGAGGACAAAGACAGAACAAATCAAGGTTGTTCACTTCACAATTTTTTTTTCCAAAGAATACCTCCAACAAATTTGAGGTATTGCAGTAGTTTGGGGGATCTGAAGTGAACACATTTGAATACAATCTCAACAAAGGGAACCAACAAAATGAAGGAGGAACAAAAGAGGATCTAATTGAAAAACAAAAAATTATAAAGCAACAAAAAAAAGAGGGATCCCAAAGTGACTTTAGTTTGCAGTGGGTCGACATTATAGAATCTGGACAAACGTCTCTTGTTCTAGGTTTGAACTCCTCTTCCCCTAACTTTATCCCTTTTGAGAATAATTTTGAAATGGATAATGTGAACAACCCAAACTGACTACTTCAAACTCAAACTATACATGACATTGAAATGACTTCCCAAAAAATCCAATGTGAAATAGATACAAGAGGCACACCTAAAACAGTAGGTAGACCCGATAGTAAAGTAATGCAGGAGAAGAAAACTCATGAATCAATTGTTTATGGGATCCAACTCACACTTAAGGACAAAGGAATTAGGACAAAAGTGGGTAAAATTAGCTAAATGAAGTTTCTTTCTTGGAACATTAGGGGTCTTGGCTCCCCTAAAAAATAACATATTTAAGACAAAAAAATTGATCAAGAAAAATCATATATGATCATAATGCAAGACAAAGATAAATGAAGAAGATTTTATACAGGTGAAAGATCAGATTTGGAAAGGCAATAAAATAGTGGCAATCAACGCAAGTGGGCAGTCAAGTGGATTAGCCATTATGTGGAGAAGTAATACCTTTGAAATTATAGAAAAAATATTAGGAAGCAACTGGATCTGCTTAAAATTCCTTGAAACATCCCTAAAGATAAATTTAAATTTAATTAACATCTATAGGCCAAACAATATTGTTGCCAAGATTGAACTATGGCACCAAGTGTGGAATCTAGAGGAATCTCTACAAAATCGGCATGTCATTCTAGGCAGAGACTTCAACTCGGTTCTATATAGGAATGAAAATAAATGAGGACGGTTCAATAAGAATGATCAAGTTCGATCAATAATTATTGGAAGAATTCAACAATTTGAACTCATTGACATTCCACCCAAAGAAGGTTGGTTTACCTAGAGTAACAGAAGGAAATGGAAAGTGATGATTACTGAAAGGTTGGACCAATTTCTGTTATTCACAAGATTAATCACTGACTCCATTATTGTGGGAACAAGGGTAGTATTAGGAACCAACTCTGATAATTGGCCAGTGGTTATTAAACTTCAATTTATTTTAAAAGTAAAAAGTACTTTCAAATTTCTACCTGTGTGGATAGAGCATGAAGAGTTTCTCCCATAGGTCAAATTTTGGTGGGACAATGGTACCCCTAATCATGGGTCTCAAATGTATCAATTCCATAAGAGGTTGTTGAATGTAAAAAGAGGTATAAATATATGGATCCAAAATATCAGATCTTAGCAACAAGAAAAAGTGAGAACAACAAGAGAAAAATTACTTCAAATCGAGCAGAAAGCCTTCGACAAAGGTTGGGAAGATGATTTATTCCAAGAAGAGAAAAAAAATAAATCATTGATGAGGAAGAGGAGAGAGAAGAGTAGGTTTGGAGACTAAAATCCTAAAGAATTTGACTTCAAAAAGAAGATTCAAACACATCCTTATTTCATAAGGCATCTAGCCAAAGAAGGAGAGTAATCAGATTTCCATGATCAAGAACTCAAAGGTAGAGAAGGTCAAAGATCAAGAATTAATTAAGAAGGAAGCAATCAATTATTTTGAGTCCTTCTTAAATGAGGGGATAGAAAACAATGAAGAAGCTTAGCTGCATTTCGAATTTGGTCACACTGCAAATGAATGAGGATCTAGAGAAACCCATTGTAGAGAAAGAGATCTATGATATGATCAAGAGTATGAGCTTAAATAAGGCTTTAGGGCCTGATGGTTTTCAAGTTAATTCTTATAAGGCCTTTTGGAAAATCATAAAGGAAGATTTGGTCAAAATGATTGAATAATCCAGACAAAATGGTGTAGTTTTAGGGGCTATTAATGCCTATTTCATTGCACTCATCCCCAAAAATGGAGATGCAGTAACCTTTGATAAATTTTATCCTATTTATCTCAATAGTACTTCTTATAATATAATAATCAAGTTAATGGTTAAAAAAATGAATCCCTTTATAAATGATTTAATTTCGATGGAATAAGGTGGCTTCATTATGAGTAGACACAAACAAGACAATATTGTAGTAGCTCAAGAAACTTTACATTCCACAATGATGAATAAAAATAGAGCTATGTCAATCAAGGTGGACTTATTGAATGCCTATGATAGATTGAATAGGCAATTCATAAGAAATATGCTAAATAAAATGAGATTTAATGACATGGATGAATTGGGTATAGGGATGCATATGTAATCCAAATATTGCAGTTATAATAAACAGGGGCCCATCCTCCTTTGAGACATCAAGAGGTATTTTTCAAAAAATCCCTCTCTCACCCTGATGAGAAAATGAGGATCTATCATTGCTAGAGAGAAGGTCACCAATGAGGTCCATAGAGTGCTAGCAGTTAGATCTAGTAAAGCCTAACTATGATAAGTTGACATGTAGGAGCTAACCATGGTAGAAATTTCACTATCCAAAGCATATATGAAGGAAGATGCTAGCAGAGCTTCATTATATTACACAATAAATGTAGAAAATAGTTGTTGTAGAACTTTACAATCATAGAAAGGTCATATTTGATGAGTGATTCTAACAAAGCTTTGCTATTAATAAGTTGTCGTTGTAGTAGAGATGAATTCAATAGAGCTTTGTTGTTGAGAAATATTAATTACTTTGGCTCACTAAGTGAAAAATTTATAAGAAGTTGAGACCCCTAAGGGAGGCTTCTAGAGAATTTTTTAAGATTGAAAAATGGCTAGATGATGTTGTCTATATAGCTTGGTTAGTTACAAGGTCATAATGCACTCAGGGTGATGGTGGACATGGTGGGCATGACATGACATATTTTGTGGGTGGTGGGTGGCTTGCCTATTGCGCCTTTTATTTTCCTATTATAAAAGTCAATAACATTAGATCCTTAAGCACTGGAGGCACTAAATATCTAACACTAGTTCCAAATGACTACTGGAGGGATGAATTGGGTAGGAAATAGAAAAAAATTAAATGGTTGTAAAAATCATTGCAAGGTAAGCAAAAGCATTGTTGATGTTACTGCTTTAACCCTAATGCTTTCCTTTTAGAGCAACAAATGCTACTACTTTGAGCTTAGAGATGATTGAAATGATTTGGATACTTGATTAGTTAGCTGCTAAAAATATTGATAAGTTTTGATGACTTGAAGATGTGCTCAAAATTTAGTGTTTACATTTATCCCCTTTTGATGCATTTATCAAATGAAAAATGCATCAAAAATTGACCTTCATGCCTCAATTTGAGACAAATAGATTTTATGTTGCTTAGGATTTATGATGTAAGACGACTAATTCTTTTTATTTTGTTATTATTGATGATGTTAATTTTTTTTTATAGCATTAAATGTTTCCATGCCCCGATGTGCCCTCTCAAGTTTCATAATGAAAATCAAGTTTGATAAAGAAAACTTGATCATTATTTACGCTAGTGCAATGATGAAGAATTGAATATAAGTAGTAGGTATTAGCCAAAATAGTGTTGGAGGTATTTCAATATTTGATACCTTGAGTACCATTATAAAAATTTAGATTAGGGAGTGTGATTATTGTAGTATGTGTCAAGTTGTGAAGAGTGTTTATGTGTCATGTAATCAAGTGTGAGTTATGAGTGAAAGGTGTCATGTATGTAAGTGAAGAGTTGTGTGAGGTGGCATGTGTAAGCGAAGAGTTGTGTGAGGTGTCTTATATGTAAGAGAGATTCATGAGTGTGATGTGTCAAATTTATAAGTAGGGGGTTATGTAATCATGAGATAATTTATAATTATGTAATACATGAGATATGTCATGTATAGAGCTAATATGAAAGGTTGTATCTCCCATGAGTTTGAGTTGATCAAGATCAAGAGTCAGGCGCATTAAAGAATGAAGAATGATATTTTTTCAATAAATCTTTCTATTTTGCAATATTGTTATTATTATTATTGAATGAGATTATTTGTGTGAGAATATACAATCCTAGAAATTATAGACTTGTGATATTTGGACCCATTTTCTAATAATGGTATCAGATCCACATTAGTAAGCTCTATCTAGGGAGAGAAAGAGGAAGATATTATGGAAGGAGATTGGTGAAATAGTGGAGAATAGCTAGCACCAAAGTCTAGTATGAATTTGGAGGAGTGAGAAGAAGAATATTGGAGGAAAAAAAGAATAATGTTGAAAAAGTGAGGATCTACTAGAGTTGAGGAAGGATATAGCATGAGTTTGAAAGCAGTATATTGGAGAATGGTTGAATGAGAAATTTAGAAGAGAATGTGATAGAATGAGAGCTACTAGAGTTGAGGAAGGAGAGAACATGATTTTTGAAGCAACAAATTTGAAAAGGTTTAAATAATCTATGGAAAGAAGTTTGAAAGAAAGGTGTGAATTGAATTCATGTCTAAAGGGAACATTCATGGAACTAGGATCTCATAGGAAAATTAGATAGAGCAAAGGAATGTGTAGAAGGTTTGGAGCTTGAGTGTAGTATATTGAGGCCAAAAGGATATTGAAAGCTTGGAACCTAAGCATAGTAAGATTGAGGTGGGAAGGACATCAAAATATTGGAACTTAAGCATAGAAAAAGTGAGGTTGAAGGAACATTACGAGTTTAGAACCTAAGTGAGCATAGAAGGACTGAGAAGCATCATAAGGATGAGAGAAGAAGGAAATGGGCATCAAATAATATTGAAGTCCTAGTAGAAATAGTAGTGCAAACGTAACACTTGAAACATTGTTGTAGAAGGAAGATTTAGAACATAAGCATTTTGCATAACATCTCTTAGATGCCCTAATACAATTAACATATGAATTAAGAAGTATACGTTGTGCCATATTGAGGTATCTTTTTTATTTTAAAATTATCAAGGACAAAGGGTGCATTTGATTAAAGGAATCTTTTCGAATGCATCTGACTAATTCAATTTAGGTTTAATTATTTGGGAGATATAAGGTGATAAAAAAATTAAATAATGAATTAAGTGGGAGTTATAAGGTAATGGAATTAATCATTTGAAAATTTGAATTGTGAAATTGAAATTGATTAGGGAGACATAAGAAAATTAATAAATTGGAAATTGATTGATGGAAAGTATTTGAGGTTGAATGAAAATTGAATATTGAAGAAAAGAAGAAGAAGATTATGTAAAATTCAAAGGATTGATTGAATGAAGTAAAATTATAAATTGAAAGAAATTTAAAGAATTGGGAGATACAAGAAGTATTTAAATGAGAATAAATATAAAATTGATTTCGAAGTAATAAGGAAGTTGATATCAAAGGAAATTAAAATTTGATTGAAAATGAATACATCAAGAGGATTGTACAAGTTTAAAGGATCAAGTTTTATGAGAAGAAATTTTCAAAAACAAAATATTGTCATAGACATGTGACAAGATATAATAAACCATGAGAAATCCAAAAAAACCTAAAAATGAAATATGACGATGATTCATGGTACATTGATTTGGGTGCAAGTCACCACATGATTGGGAATATTTATTGGTTTGATTGAATACAAGTGAAAATAAATATATCAATAAAGATAGCATATGATAAGATTTATCATGTATAGGGTTCAATAAATGTTACTTTTAGTTTAGCATATTTTGGATGTACATTGCAAGATGTACTTTATGTCCCTGGTATAGCAAAAAATATTATCTTAGTATCTCAATTGCTTAACAAAGGAAGGATTGTGGAGTTCAAATATATTAATGACAATAAGAAATGTCTCATTAAGAGATAAAATAAAATTGAATTCATGGTGTCATGACCTACCCTTAGCAAACTTTTTGATGGATGGATTTATGATTGACTATGCTATTTGGTTGATAGGAAAAAAAAATTAAGTTTGGGTGAAAACTTGTTTGCTATCAATAATTCTTCATTAATATGGATTCTTCTGTTGCAACAATGTTAAGGAGATATTCCATGGGCCTAATGGAGTTCCAAAAGGAAAATAAATAAATAAACAATAGATGTTTGTTTGTTTTGCTCTTTTAAAGTGAACAAGAGAATAAGACCATTAGCACATATTTATTTTATGGTATTAGTCCAAATAGAGTTAACTAATGCTTTGGTTATGGAAAATCGATATTAATGAGGATTTTTCATTAAGGGATCTTGTCTTCACCACCATATGTTTATTTATGTAAATAGCTTTCGATGATGTTGGTTTTATTAGAAAGAATTTAATATTCTCTTTGTTTATATTTAAAGAATTAGTTAAGCACGTTGAGTTTATTATCAATTTGCAATCAAGGTGAATGGAAGTATTTAGATCCATTTGTGTCTAAGCACGTAGGTTTTGGTATTACTTGCTTCACTGGTTGATGTTATTTAATGTATCCGAATGATGGAGGACGTGAGAAGTAATGCTTGGATTGGCACGTATCCCTCAATAGTTGCTTTGGAAAGTGGATTGATGGGGGATGAGGCAAGGTTGCTGAAGAGAGTAGGTGAGGAAATTAGGAGGACAAAAAAAAAAAAAAAACCCAAGTAAAAAGAAGATAGCTGATTGGAATTGCAGAAGATGGACTTCGTGTAAAGCTCACAACGAGATTTCCAGGTATTTATATTGAGTCTTTTTTGGTTACTAGAAAAAATTATGTGGCTGAGAATTTTTGGATTAAGTTTTTATTTTGGAATATGAGCCTAGTGTGGGTGTAGATAAATCAGAATGATGAAACTTCTTTATATGATTATTTTATGATATATGCTATGTTTTTTGTTTTGAATCTTAGACTATGCTGGAAATTACATTCTTACCTTTGAATTAGAATGTATGCTCTGTCTGAGGTTCCTCTTTCTGTTGGCTTTAATTTACTCTGTAATTTATGGGAGTTTCCTTCATTTAAGGATTGACCAATAGAGTATTTTTATAGACAACTAGTTTTGGGTGTTGAAGTTCGTCCAATTTAGTAGGCAGAGTTGTCTGTTAATTAAGGAATTAAAGGTCATCGTGGTAGTTGTGATGAGACTGGTAGGTTCAACATGTGTGTTGCAGTGTCTAACTAATTTGATTTCAATGGTTGTTAGCAAATCTAGACAAGGTGTTATATTTGAACAGTAGTTGTTGTAGGATAAGTGATTGCTAGATTGAATGGGTAGTGAGTTGATACCAATCTTATTTTGACAACTCATACTCCTGATAAGCGATGTTTTAAACATCAGAGAGGTTTGTACAAAATGTGGATTGATTTTGAGTAATTCTGGATGAATCTGGGTTTTCCTATTACGCCATTGACAAGCTAGAACCTAAAACTGGTAAAGGGAGTAATGAAGTTTTGTGGTCAAGAAAAATGAGACCGTTGAGCATATACCAACCTGGACGTGGTAAACCTGCATTTGAATGGAGTACTTAAATGAATAGTATGACCAACTTGAATTATGTAATTTTAGTTGTGTTTGTGGTAATTTGCATGTTTGAATCAATGTTGTAACTGAAAATATTCATGTGTAGTGAAAAGACAGTATAAGTTCCAATACTGGGATCTGAGAAGATTTGTGTGATACTTCTTCTAGATTTGTTATAACTTTAGCTTGTAATTGTGTAGTTATGTGTGGTAGATATTGTACAATAAGGAAGGATAATGTTATTTGATTAAAAGATATTAGACTATATTCGATTGTAGATCTAGACGTTATGTATATATCTATTTATTTGATTTAGAATTGGAGCATCTAGTTGGTTAATAAGAGAAGGTAATAATAGTTTTATCTTATGGTGATGGAACTAAAGATATTTAAATGATGTGAGATTTAGATTCCAGTGTACTTGAAAAATTGTTAGCATATTCAATAGGTTTTCTTTGTATAAACAAAAGACCTCATGCTAAAATAATTGCAGGAACTCATGATAGACATTGAGGAAGTGAAGACGGGTAAGGAAAGTGAATGGAGCTTCCAAATTTCAACATTGGCTTGTTGAGATGTCTATGCTAATGCTCAATGTTTTATTATCTTGGAATATCCACTGTGTTGAGTAATAATAAGTGATGCCATTTTTTGAGAAAGAGAAAGTAATCTTTACTTTCATGTAACAGATGTGCTCTATGTTTTATCAAATGATAAAAATATAGACCTGGATTGTATACTCTGATGAAAATATTAGTATTAAGTTAATAATCTTGTTATTTGCAAATGAGAAAGATATTTGAATGATGGATTTATATTTTATTGAGATGTTTATAAATGAAATCTTTACTCTCTTAGATGTGAGCTAATAAATGTAGATGTGAATCTGAAGTGGGTTTTATGTTGTATAGAAATAAAACTAATGGGCATCCTTAAATGGGTTGTTATGGATTATTTTATGGTCAAAATTCAGGTTATAGTTGACCATGGAATTAACATGCTTGTTGAAGCAACACTCCTTTGACTTGGGGTTATTTTATTTAATTGTAGCTCCCTTTTAAAAAAATATAAAAGAACCTGCAATGTTAAGCTATTAAGTTTGTACATTGGATATAGCTAGAAACACTTTTTGTTAAACGTAGCTAGAAGGGTTGGTGTATAAACGTAATTTTTCCATGGGCTAGTTTGGAAAGAGGCTTAGTAATGGATTTGCTAACTCAGGACATATTTGAGATAGATAGTCGAACCCTTATATACAACTATGACCTGCATTAAGAAAACTATGTAGGTTGTGTTATGTTGTGCTCCTATCGACATAATGAAAGGATAAAATAAAAGCTAGCTCTTGAAAGACAAAGAGATGGATAACTTGATTAAGTAAATTCACCTAGTATTATTACATAGCTAGAATTATGTAAGACATAGAGATGGGTATACCTCGAAGAGATTCCATGTGGAGACCTTCTGTTGGGAAAAGTGTTTATTAGTGTAAAAAAAATAAAAAAAATCTGCTTATACTTGGATTGTGACATTTATGTAGTAAAGTTAAATGAGATAAAAGATGAAAATAAGGAAGAGGTATTTGCAAAACACCCAGTTCTTTAGGATTTCAGGGATGTATTTCTAGAGGATTTACCTGGACTACCTACTTAACGTGAATTTTATTTCACAATTGAACTTCAACCTAGAACATAGCCTATTTATAGAGCTCTTTACAGAATGAATCTGATTGAGATGCAAGAGCTGAAAGTGCAATTACAAGGATTGCTAGAAAGAGGATTAATTAGACCAAGTGTGTCACCATGGGATGCACCAATGTTGTTCATCAAGAAAAAGGATGGTTCCTTGCAATTATGTATAGACTATAGGATGTTGAACAAGGCAACCATTAAAAATAGATATTCTCTACCTAGGATCAAAGACCTCTTCGACCAGCTTAAAGGTATCACTATATTCTCAAAGATTGATCTAAATTCAAGATACCACCAATTGAGGATCCAAGAAGAGGATACTCATAAGATAATCTTTAAAACACATTATGAATATTAATAGTTTAATATCTTGCCTTTTGGTCTATCGAATGCTTCAACAACATTTATGAATTTGAAGAATAGCATTTTAGGAAGCAACTAGACCGATTTTTTCTTATATTCTTGGATGATATTTTAATATATTCTCTAAATAACAATGAGTACGATAAATATCTTGAGATCGTGTTGGGATTGCTAAGGAAAAACTAGTTGTTCACGAATTTGTCTAAGTGTGAATTCTATGTGTCAAAAGTGCAATACTTATGGCATATGGTATCAGCAAAAGTGATCGTGGTGGATCCTAAGAAAATATAAGCTATAATGAATTGGTCATCATCCACAAATGTGACCGAAGTGTGGATATTGATGGGTTTGATTGGATACTATAGGTGGTATATGAAGGACTACGCCAAGGTAAGTTTGATAATAACTAACCTCCAAAGGAAAGGAAAATAGTTTAAGTGGAAGGATAAATGTGAAGCAAATTTTAATCTGCTCAAACAAAAACTTACTACACCCCCCATACTAAAGATACTAGATCCTTAGGGTAGTTTTCTGTATGTACAGATGCATCATTGGAAGGTTTGGGTGGAGTGTTCTCACAAGATGAAGCAATGATAGCTTATGGTTCAAGGAAGCTGAAATGACATGAGGTCAATTATGCAAACCATGATCTAGAATTAGTAGCAACCGTGTTTGATCTTAATAATTGGTGACATTATTTGCTATGGAGACCCTTTGAGTTGAGGACAAACCATCAAAGCCTGAGGTACATATTTACTCAACCCTTGTTGAATGCCAAATAGAGAAGATGGATGGAATTTCTCATTGAATATGATTTTGGCATTGAATATATCAAAGGGAGGGAAAATAAAGTTGTCGATGCACTTAGTAGAAGGAGACACATAGTTGTAATGTCTCACATCCATGTAGACTTAATAAAACAAGTTAAGAGAATGTAGTATCAGAATATGTTTTGCAACCAAATTTTCACAAAAATGGAAAGGAAACCAGATGAAAACAAGGATTTTATCATCAAGGATGGTTTCTTATGCTTTAAGAATAAAATAGTAATTCTTGAGATCAGTTATTTGAGGATATTGATCATGAATGAAGCACATAGATCACCGTATTTTTCTCATCTAGGAGAGGCAAAAATGAGAGAGAATATGAAGAAAACATTCTATTGGTCAGGGATGAAAAGAGACATCAATGAATTTGTCGCCCAATATCTTGAATACCAGAAAGTCAAGATAAAACATAGATATCCTGCAGGGCTATTGCATCCTCATGAAGTACCTATGCAAAAATGGCAAGTGATCTCTATGGATTTTATTGTAGGTTTTCCAAAAACCAGATTTCAACATGAAGCAATCCTAGTTGTGGTCAACAGATTAACCAAGGTTGCACATTTTATACCCAAAAATACCAAAGATGATGGCATGGTTGTGGCTAACATATTTTCTAAGGAATTTTTTAGGCTTCATGGTTTTTCGAAAGTTATCATATCATATGACTCAAGATTTACATCTGAGTTTTGGTAAGCTTTACATCGTGTCATTGGCACTAGGTTAAACATCAGTTTTGCATACCATACAAAAACTAATGAGCAATCAGAGAGGGTGAACAAGGTGTTGGAGGACATGCTTCACATGTATTGTATGGACCAAAATATCCATTAGGAATATTACCTACACTTGGTATAATTTGCTTACAACAATGATTACCATTCGATCTTAGGCATGACATATTTTGAATCCCTATATGGCAGGAAGTGGAGGACACCATTGTCTTGGGATAATCTAGAGGATAGGGTTATGCTTAGACAAAATTTGGTCAAGGAAATGGAGCAACAATTAAGGGAAATCAGGGAAAGGCTTAAAGAAGTTGTTGATCATCAAAAATGTTGTGCTGAACTTAAGAGGTCCCAAGGGAGTTTGTAGTGCATGAAAAGGTATTTCTGAGGGTGAGACCAAGAAAGAGTGTTATTAAGTCCATAAAACTAGATCCTTGTTGTGTTGGACTCTTTGAAATTATAAAAAAGATCAGTCCTATGGCATATCGACTTGCCTTACTACCCAATCTATCAAAGATTCATGACACCTTTCACATTTCATTGTTTAGAAAATATATAGCTAATCCTAATCATGTGTGGGTCAAATTTACAGATGGGAGATCTAGAGGCTATAGAGGTTCGACCAATAAAGATCCTTGAGTTGCATTCTAAATTTATGAGGAAAGGGACTTTGAAGTAATGTAAGGTTTAGTGGGACCGCTACTTCAAAAGAAATGCTACTTGGAAGAAGGTAGCAAATATGCATAAACACTTTCCATTTTTGTTTGAGAAAAATATATAATGGTTATTTGTTTTATTGTGTGAATTTGTTTTAAAAAAGAAACACAAAGGACTATGCTAAGCCTAAGATGGGGAGGATGTCATGACTTGCCCTTAGCAGACTTTTCTATGGATGGATTCATGATTGACTATGCTATTTGGTTGATAGGAAAAAATATTAAGTTTGGGTGAAAACTTGTTTGCTATCGATAATTCTTCATTAATATGGATTCCTCTATTGCAACAATGTTAAGGAGATATTCCATGGGCCTAATGGAGTTCCAAAATGAAAATAAATAAATAAACAATAGATGTTTGTTTGTTTCACTCTTTTAAAGTGAACAAGTGAATAAGACCATTAGCACATATTCATTTTATGGTATTAGTACAAATAGAGTTAACCAATGCTTTGGTTATGGAAAATTGATATTAATGAGAATTTTTCATTAAGGGATCTTGTATTCACCATCGTATGTTTATTTATGTAAATAGATTTCGGTGATGTTGGTTTTATTAGAAAGAATTTAATATTCTCTTTGTTTGTATTTAAGGAATTAGGTAAGCATGTTGAGTTTGTTATCAATTTGCAATCAAGGTGAATGGAAGCATTTAGATCCATTTGTGTTTAAGAACATAGACTTTGGGATTCCTTGCTTCACTGGTTGATGTTCTTTAATATATCCAGATGATGAAGGATGTGAGAAGTAATTCTTGGATTAGCACCTATCCCTGAATGCTTTCTCCGAAAGTGGAGTGATGGGGGATGAGGTGAGGTTGTCGAAGAGAGTAGGTGAGGAAATTAGGAGGACGAAAAAGAAAAAAAACAAGTAAAAATAAGACAGCTGATTGGAATTGCAGAAGACATAATTCATGTAAATATCACAATGGGATTTCTAGGTATTTATACTAAGGCTTTTGTGGTTACTAGAAAAACTTATGTTGCTAAGAGTTTTTGGATTAATTTATGATTTTGGGCTATGAGCCTGGTGTGGCCGTAGATAAATCAGAATGGTGAAACTTCTTTATATGATTATTTTATGATATATGCTATATTTTTCTGTTTTGAATCTTAGACTATGCTGGAAATTACCCTCTTGCCTTTGAATTAGAATGTATGCTCTGTTGAGGTTACTCTTGTTGTTGGCTTTAATTTACTCTATGATTTATGGGAGTTTCCTTCATTTAAGGATTGACCAATAGAGTATTTTTATAGATGGCTAGTTTTGGATGTCGAAGTTCATCCAATTTAGTAAGTGTAGTTGTTTTTTAATTAAGAAATTAGAGGCCACCATGGTAGTCATGATGATATTGGTAGGCTTAGAGGGTGTGTTGCGATGTCTCGCTGATTTTATTTTGGTGGTTGTTAGTGAATCTAGACAAGGTGTTATCTCTGAACATTAGTTGTTGTAGGACAAGTGATTGGTAGACTGGATGGATAGTGAGTGGATACCAATCTTAGTTTTACAACTCATACTCCTAATAAGCGATGTTTTAAATGTTAGAGAGGTTTGTAAGAAATGGGGATTGGTTTTGAGTAAGTCTGGACGAATCTAGATTTTCCAATTACACCATTGACAAGCTAGAACCTGAAACCGGTAGAGGGAGCGTTGAGAGTTTTGTGGCCAAGGAAACTGAGACCATTGAGTGGTAAATCTGCATTTGAATGGAGTACTTAAATTAATAGTATGACCAATTTGAATTATGTATTTTTAGTTGTGTTTGTGGTAATTTACATGTTTGAATCAATGTTGTAATTGAAAATATGCATGTATAGTGAAAAGACAGTATAAGGTTCAATACTAGGATCTAAGAAGATTTGTGTTATACTTCTTCTGGATTTGCTATGATTTTAGCTTGTAATTGTGCAGTTTTGTATGGTAGTTATTGTACAATAAGGAAGGATAATGTTGTCTGATTAAAATATATTGGACTATCTTCGATTTTAGAGCTAGACGTTATGTATATATCTATTTCTTTGATTTAGAATTGGAGAATCTAGCTGGTTAATAAGAGAAGGTAATAATAGTTTTATCTCATGGTGATGGAACTAAATATATTTAAATGATGTAAGATTTAGATTCTAGTGTACTTGAAAAATTATTAGCATATTCAATAGGTTTTATTGGTATAAAAAAAGACCTCATGCTAAAATAATTGCAGGAACTCATGATAGATGTTGAGGAAGTGAAGGTGGGTAAGGAAAGCGAATGGAGCTTCCAGTTTTCAACATTGGCTTTGTTGAGACATATATGCTATTTCTCAATGTTTTATTATCTTGGAATATCCACTATGTTGAGTAATAATAAGTGATGCCAGATTTTTAGAAAGAGGAAGCAATATTTACTTTCATGTAACCGATGTGCTCTATGTTTTATCGAATGATAAAAATATAGACATAGATTTTATACTCTGATGAAAATATTAATATTAAGTTAATACTCTTGTTATTCGTGAAAAAGAAATATTGTATCTAATGGAACTGTGAATACAGTATGTACATTTCATAGTATATTCAAATGATGGATTTATATTTTATTGAGATGTTTATGGATGAAATATTTATTCTCTTAGATGTGAGCTAATAAACGTAGATGTGAATCTAAAGCGGATTTTATATTGTATAGAAATAAAACTAATTAGTGTCCTTAAACGGGTTGTTATGGATTATTTTATGGTTGAAATTCGGGTTATAGTTGACCATGGAATTAACGTGCTTGTTGTTGAGCAAGGTGTAGCAACAGTATTGTCATTGTTGTCAACACAATCAGATAGATCTGTTGATGGAGTGGAAAAGAAGTTCAAAAGCTATTCAGATGTAGAAGACAGGAGTTCAAAGGTTATTCAGAGTATGTACAGTGATTTTCCAAGAAGACCGAAGTGGCCCATATGCAAAAGATAAAAAAAAGACAAGTAAAAAAAGTGTCGCGATATCGCAAAATATACAGCAAGCAAGAAAAACTGTCGCGATTTCACGACATGTTGGAAGAGAGAGAAAAAGCAGGAAAAACTATCGTGATTTTGCAACATGTTGGAAGAGAGAGAAAAAGCAGGAAAAACTGTCACGATTTCGCGACATGTTGGAAGAGAAAAAGGCAAGTGGAAAAACTGTCGTGATTTCCTGACATGTTGGAAGAGAAAGAGAAAGCAAGAAAAAGAGTCGCGATTTCGCGATAAGTTCGAAGAAAGAGAATAAGTAAGAAAAGTGTCGCGATTTCGTGACATGTCACATTTTTACGACTAAAATAGGAGAGATAAAGTAAGTTTGAAAAGTGTCGCGATATCGCGACATGTCACATTTTCATGACAAAAGAAAGAGAGGAAGCGTACAGAAGCAGAACTGTCGCGATTTCGCAACAAAAGCAGAAAGCAAGACTTCGAAAGCAGAAGTGTCATGATTTTGCGACAAAAGCAAAGAAGTAAAGTACAAAAGCAGAAGTGTCACGATTTCATGACAAAAGTAGAGAAGAAGACTTCGAAGGCAGAAGTGTCACGATTTCGCAACAAAAGCAAAGAAGCTAAGTACGGAAGCAGAAGTGTCACGATTTCGTGACAAAGGCTAAGTTGAAGACTACGGAGGCAGAAGTTTCGTGATATCGTGACAAAAGCAAAGTCAAAGTCTATGGAAGCAGAAGTGTCATGATATCATGACAAAAGCAAAGACGAAGTATACGGAGGCAAAAATGTCACGATATCGCGACAAAAGAAAAGACGAAGTCTACGAAGGCAAAAATGTCATGATATCGTGACAAAAGAATAGAGAAAGCGTACGGAGGTGAAAGTGTCACGATATCGTGACATGTATTTTCACGACAATAGCAACAAAAGAAGCTACAGAGGTAGAAATGTCACGATTTCACGATAGGTCATAAATGCGCAAGTCAAGAAGGAGAACCCAACTAAAATGAGAAGTATGACAGTGGACCGACATCACTATGGCAGTTACAGGGTCTGTCTAGAATGAAATCATCAAGTGATGGATAAACCGAACATCTTCTTGAGTTGAAGCCGACGAAGACCGATGACAGTCGACTAAAATTAGGGTTTATAGTTGTTATGAAATTTGACTAAGATTAGGGTTTTCATCATAAAAATATTGTTATAAAAGGAGGGTTGTTTGGAGAATTGAAAAAAAGTGGAATGTGGGTGAAATACGGTCATTGTGCGCAGAGAGCAAGTCGTGTCGAATTGTGCTAAGTGTGAAATTCACAAAGAGAGCAGAGTGCGCAAAAGGGAGAAGACGATAATGAAGTTCGACTGTAACGAAGTAGAGTGTGTGAAGTGATTACGCAGAGAGAGCAGAGTGCGTAGAGAACGCAAAGGTGAAGAAGACCAGCCAGGGTCTTGCAAAAGCAAAGGTATCTTATTGTCAAACTTATAGATTAAAATTGAAGTCCAGGTTACAACTTGGCATCAGGTGTTGGTGCTCCTTTCTGTTGGTGCAGATAAATAAGGGGTTGGTGCTCCTTTCTGTTGGTGCAGATAAATAAGGGGTTGATGCTCCTTATAGTGGGTGCTGGTAAATTGATTGTAAAGTTGGTGCTTTGTAAAGGCTGGATTTGGATGGTAGTCCAAGCAATCAATTTTTTAAGAGTAGCCACATTGGTGAACCTCGTTAAATCTTGTGTTGTGTGATGCTCTTTTGTTATACTTGTTGTATCTAGTAATAAGTTTTAATTGCTATGGTATTAAGAGCTATAAATTCAAGTTTAAAGAGCTACACTGATTCACCCCCCATCTTAGTGTCATTGTAATACTAACAATTGGTATCAGAGCTAAGTTCCTATACAAGCTTAACCGGCTAGGGTGATCTTGGAAGTAACACAATGGTAGGTGGTGAAGGCTTCTCATCAAATAAAGAACCATTTTTTGATGGATTTAATTACGCATTCTAGAGAATCAGGATGCAGACATATCTCTGTGCTTTGGGATACAACATCTGGGATTCAGTAGTTAGTGGATACATAATACCCATCACTCCTCCAAAAGAGACTGACCAAAAGAAACTGTTTCAAAATAACTCAAAAGCAAAGAATGCTATCATGTGTGGATTAGCAGAAAATGAACTAGTAAAGATCATGAACTGTAAAACGACAAAATAAATATGGGACAAACTGAGGAGTATTCATTAAGGAGAAGATAAGATCAAGGAGGCCAAGTTACAAACACATCGAGCTCAGTTCGAAGCATTAAAGATGAATGATGATGAAAATATTGAGGCATATATGTTGAGAGTTAATGGAATCATTAATGCGATCAGAGGACTTGGCGAGGATATCGAAGACTCTGCCATCGTGAAAAAGGTAGTAAGATCTCTTCCTTAAAGGTTTGATTCTAAAGTCTCAGCGATAGAAGAAGCTAAAAATCTAAATTATTTTAGTATAGATGAGATGTATGGTTCTTTGACTGCATATGAGATGAGGATAGGAAGATCTAAACCCACAGACAAAGAAGCGGCTTTTAAAGCCCTTAAAAATAAAAATGCAAAACAAGAGTTCGAGGAAGAAGAGACATCATATGAAATGGAAGCAAACTTTGTTAGAAAACTAAAAGGGGGAAAAGGAAAATACAAAGGAAAGCTACCGTTTAAATGTTTCAACTATGGAGGTGTTGGACATTTTGTGACTAAATGTCCACTTAATGAGAAGAACAAAAATGATGAAGGATCGCACCAAGAAAGAAGTGTCTGGAAAAAGAAAACGAATTTCAGAAAAGGCAACTTCAAGAAGAAAAGTTTCATCTCTAGGAATGCGAGTTCATCAGAATACAGCTTCGATGAGGATTCTGAAGAGGAAAAAGGTGAAGCTCTTTTCATGGCATTTGAAGAAGTAAAATCAAAAAAGGAAGAAGGAGTGAACTCTAAAGTATGTGGTGAAAACCCTGAGGCTAAAGTAGATATAGAAGGTGAGTTGATCTCTACACTTGAAGAGTGGAAAATAGAGAGGAAAAAGAATAAGAAATTTTCAAAAAAGGTTGAGGATGCAAACGAAATCATAACCAGTCTGAAAGTATAGATAAAAGAATACAAGAAAATATCTGAAGATATCGAAGTACAAATTACCATGAAAATAGATTATTGTTGCAAACTAGAAGAAGAAAATGTTGGTTTACGGACGCAGATGGAAGAGATGAATCACAAAATTAGTTGCTATCACAAATGCGAAGAAAGTTCTATGAAGCTGGATAATATTATAAATGACCAAAGGCCTGCAGACATCAAATTTGGTCTGGGTTTCGTCGAAGGAGAATCATCAAATAGATCAAAGGCCAGAAATGTAGAATCCATAAAGAATGAAGACAAGAAACAGGTTGATCAAGGAAAAATGTCTCATGCAAAAGAAAGCAATAATGCCAGGCACAAAAGGAGAATTGACAATGATGGATTCACCAATGTCACACATCAAAGAAGAAGAAGACCTATGGCTCCTACAGCAACATGGCAAAGACCATCACCCAGGTTCAATTATCCATTTTCTGGTTTCTGTTTTAAATGCAATGGCTATGGACATAAAATCTCAGACTGCAAATATAATGTAAGACTAAGGAATTTCACCAATAGAAATGCTTTTTCTCCTTTGATGAATTATATAGTAGAATGTTATAACTATCATAATTTTGGGCACATTGCAAGAAACTGTAGAAGTACATTTGCATCAAATCAGTTTCAGAGAAGAAAATTTCAACCAAATAGGATGAGACAAAATAGAAAACTTCTCGAAAAACATGCTCAAGCTATTGATAAGGGAAAGGTAAAACAAGAGCCCAAAACTACTATCAAAACGGAGTGGAAAGAAAAAGAGTGACTTAAGGAAGAAAAGAAATCCTTAATCATACAAAAAACATTTAAAGCACAGAATAAATATGTACCATAGATACTTGATAGCGGATGCTTCAGTCATATGACAGTGACAAACAAAAATTTGAGAAGTTATAGAAATATGAAGGTGGTTCAGTAAAGTTTGGAAATAATGATGGAGCTAAGATAGTTGGGAAAGGTTCAGTTAAAATTAGTGACGAAAAAATTAAGTCAAAAGAAGTCTTGTTTATGGATGGTTTGAAACATAACTTGTTGAGCGTAAGTCAGATTTGTGATAAAGGTCATGAAGTAGTTTTTAAGAAGCAGGGTTGTGAAGTCAAAAAAACAAACAGTGGAAAATTGATAGCAACTGGATCAAGGACAACTGGCAACCTATACACGCTCTCAGAGACTTCAGAAGGAGCTTATTTTATTGGACATGAAGAAGGAAATTGGTTGTGGCACAAGAGACTCGGTCATATCAGTTTTGATAATCTAGTAAAAATCAATTCAAAAAGGGCAGTGAGAGATATTCCCACCATCAGCAAACCTGAAAACAACATTTGTGCTTCATGCCAAAAGGAGAAGCAAACTAGAGTCACATTCAAAACAAAAGAGTACTACACAAACAAACCTTTGGAACTAATACACACTGATTTATGTGGACCCATGAGAACACAAAGAATAAATGGTGACAAATATTTTATGTTGTGCATTGATGACTATTTCAGAATGACATGGATATTTTTCTTGAAGCATAAATCAGAAGCTTTTGAAATGTTCAAGACTTTCAAAAACCAAGTTGAGAATGAAACAGGAAAGAGGATCAAATTTTTAAGATCATATAGAGGAGGAGAATTCATTTCATAGGAGTTTACAGAGTACTATAAAAAATACGATATTAGGAGACAGTTTTCAGCAGCTAGGACACCTCAATAAGAATGGAGTGGTAGAAAGAAAGAACATGATAGTGCAGGAAATGACACGGACCATGTTGGCTGAAAGCAGAGTAGCAGACAGATTTTGGAAAGAATCAGTCCATATTGCGGTGTATATCCAAAATAGGTACATGCTAAGAACACATGAAAGAAAAACTCCTTATGAGTTGTGGTTTGGTAAAAGGGCAACAACAAAATACATTAAATTTTTTGGCAGCAAGTGTTACATCAAAAGAACTGAAGATAATCTTGGTAAGTTTGAAGATAGAGTGAATGAAGGTATTTTTGTTGGTTATTCGTCAAAAAGCAAAGCTTACAAATGCTACAACAAGAGGCTAAAGAAAATTGTGGACAGTGTCAATGTTAAATTTGATGAAGGTAGAGAACAAGTAATTAGCTATGAAAAGAACTACCCAATTTATGAAGAGGTTATTGAAGGAGATGAGGAAAACAAAACGAAAAAGATACAAAAAATTGAATCAGATGATTTAAGTTGTGATTCAGAAGTGGAAGAAAATAAGAAATTCAAAACAGGCAATGTGCAGAAAAATCATCCTAGAGAGCAAATAATTGGAGACCCCAAAGTTGGTGTTTAGACAAGAAGAATAGTAGTAAGTAACTACTCTCTATTATCCAGCATTGAGCCCAAAAATGTTGCTGACGTAAGCAAAGATGAAAGTTGGATGAAGGCAATAAATGAAGAATTAGATCAGATCGAGAAAAACAAAACTTGGGAGTTAGTACCTAGACCTGCAAATAAAAATATAATCAGGACTAAATGGATTTTTTGAAACAAATTGAATGAAGACGGACAGGTAGTCAGAAATAAAGCAAGATTGGTATGTAAGGGTTATGCACAAGTTGAAGGCATTGAATTTGAGGAAACTTTTGCACCAATAGCTAGACTAGAGGCAATTAGAATGTTTTTGGCTTTAGCAGTCTACAAGAATTTCAAAGTTTATCAAATGGATGTGAAATCAGCATTTTTGAATGGGAAACTTGAAGAAGAGGTTTATATTGAGCAACCAGATGGTTTCCAATTTGGTGATGATCCCAACTTGGTTTGCAAGTTGAAGAAAGCATTATATGGCTTAAAACAGGCACTCCGAGCATGGTATGCAAGGCTAGACAAGTATCTCATTCAACAAGGGTTTAAGAAAGGTATGATGGATAGTATTTTGTATGTCAAAACAGAAAATGGGCATGTTATTGTTCTTGTTGTATACGTAGATGATATCATATTTGGCAGCAGCAAAGATGAGTCGTGTAAAGATTTAGCAAATAAGATGCAGAAAGAATTTGAAATGTCAATGATTGGTGAACTTTCTTATTTTCTTTGGTTGCAAGTTAATCAAAATAAGAAGGACATATTTATTTCTCAAGTTAAATATGTGAAAGAGATGTTAAAAAAGTTCACAATGGAGGATTGTAAGCCAGTTAGCACTCCCATGACGATAGGTTGCAAGTTGAGCAAGGATGACAAATCTCCACCTATTGATCAAACCATGTACAGATCTATGATTGGAAGCTTATCATGCACTGATAGCTACCGGACCAGATATTTTGCGGGCAAGTATGCATGGTAGCACGATTTCAAGCTAATCCCAAGGAGACTTATGTGACAAAGAGTGAAGAGGATTCTTCAGTACCTCAAGGGTACTATGGAGTATGGGTTATGGTATCCGAAAGGTAAAGACTTCACCCTTATTTTATATTCAAATGTAGATTGGGCAGGAGGTGTCGATGACATAAAGAGTACCAGTGGAGGTGCATTCTATCTTGGAGACAGATTGGTCGCATGGCACAGTAAGAAAAAAGAGTTAGTTTCTTTATCGACAACAAAGGCAGAATATATTATAGCGACAACATGTTGTACGCAGGTATTGTGGATGAAACAAACCCTAAAATATCTTGGTATTAGCTTCAGTGAGCCAATATCAGTTAAGTGTGATAACACCAATGCCATTAACATCTCCAAGAATTCGGTTATGCATTCACACACAAAACACATTACTATCAGGTATCACTTTTTGAAGGAGAAAGTTGTGGAAGGTGAGGTTAAGTTGGATTTTGTTCCAACTACAGAGCAAGTAGCAGATATCTTCACAAAACCATTGTCCAAGGAAGTTTTTGAGTACCTTCACAATAAATTGGGAGTGGTCACACTTCCCAAGAATTGACTAGCTACAGGGATCACATTCTCAGGGGGAGCATTTAAGTATTTGATTATCTTTTTGCTCATGTTCATGATTTTTGCTAAGTGTAATAAAATTTTCTTGAGAATGTTGTGCATTGACTCAGGGGGAGTCTGCAGTAGCCCTTTGATATTATTGTCAAAGGGGAGAAGAGTTACAAGAAATTGCACATGTGTTGCCAAAAATTCCAAAGGGGGAGATTGTTGAGCAAGGTGCAACAACAGTATTGTCATTATTGTCAACACAGTCAGATAGATCTGTTGATGCAGTGGACAAAAAGTTCAAAAGCTATTCAGATGCAAAATATAGGAGTTCAAAGGTTATTCAAAGTATGTACAATGATTTTCCAAGAAGATCGAAGTGGCCCATGTGCAAAAGATAAAAAAAAGACAAGTAAGAAAAGTGTCGCGATATCGTGACATATACAGCAGGCAAGAAAAACTGTCGCGATTTCGCGACATGTTGGAAGAGAGAGAAAAAGTAGGAAAAACTGTCACGATTTCATGACATGTTGGAAGAGAGAAAAAGCAGAAAACTGTCACGATTTCGCGACATGTTGAAAGAGAAAAAGGCAAGTAGAAAAACTGTCGCGATTTCGCGACATGTCGCATTTTCATGACTAAAACAAGAGAGAGAAAGTAAGTTTGAAAAGTGTCGCGATATCGTGACATGTTGCATTTTCATGATAAAAGAAAGAGAGGAAGTGTACGGAAGCAGAACTGTCGCGATTTCGCGACAAAAGCAGAAAGAAAGACTTCGGAAGCAGAAGTGTTGCGATTTCGTGACAAAAGCAAAGAAGTAAAGTACGAAAGCAGAAGTGTCGCGATTTCACAACAAAAGTAGAGAAGAAGACTTCGAAGGCAGAAGTGTCGTGATTTCGTGACAAAAGCAAATAAGCTAAGTACAAAATTAGAAGTGTCGTGATTTCACGACAAAAGCTAAGTTGAATACTACGGAGGCAGAAGTGTCGCGATATCGCGATAAAAGCAAAGTTGAAGTCTATGGAAGCAAAAGTGTCATGATATCATGATAAAAGCAAAGACGAAGTATACGAAGGCAGAAATGTCGTGATATCATGACAAAAGAAAAGACGAAGTCTACGGAGGCAGAAATGTCACGATATCACGACAAAAGAATAGAGAAAGCGTATGGAGGTGAAAGTGTCGCAATATCGCGACATGTATTTTCATGATATCATGACAGGTCGTAAATGTCACGATTTCATGACAGGTCATAAATGCGCAAGTCAAGAGGAGAACCCGACTGAAATGAAAAGTATGACAGTGGATCGACATCACTATGGTCGTTACATGGTCTGTCCAGAATGAAATCATCAAGCGATGGATAAACCAAACATATTATTGAGTTGAAGCTAACGAATACCGATGACAACCGACTAAAATTAGGGTTTACAGTTGTTATGAAAGCCGACTAATATTAGGGTTTTCATCATAAAAATATTGTTATAAAAGGAGGGCTATTTGGAGAATTGAAAAAAAGTGAAATGTGGATGAAATACGGTCATTGTGCATAGAGAGCAAGTCGTGTCGAATCATGCTAAGTGCAAAATTTGCAAAGAGAGCAGAGTGCGCAAAAGGGAGAAGACGATCGTGAAGTTCGACTATAACGAAGCAGAGTGTGCAAAGTGATTACACAAAGAGAGCAGAGTGCGCAGAGAATGCAAAGGTGAAGAAGACCAATCAGGGTCTTGCAAAAGCAAAGGTATCTTACTGTCAAACTTATAGATTAAAATTGAAGTCCAAGTTGCAGCTTGGCATCAGGGGTTGGTGCTCCTTTCTGTTGGTGCAGATAAATAAGGGGTTGGTGCTCCTTTCTGTTGGTGCAGATAAATAAGGGGTTGATGCTCCTTATAGTGGGTGCTAGTAAATTGATTGTAAAGTTGGTGATTTGCAAAGGCTAGATTTGGATGGTAGTCCAAGCAGTCAATTTTTGAGGAGTAGCCACATTGGTGAACCTTGTTAAATCTTGTGTTATGTGATGCTCTTTTGTTATACTTGTTGTATCTAGTAATAAGTTTTAATTGTTGCGGTATTAAGAGCTGTAAATTAAAGTTTAAAGAGCTACATTGATTCACCACCCCCTCTCAGTGTCATTGTAAGACTAACACTTGTTGAAGCAACACTCCTTTTATTTAGGATAATTTTATTTAATTGTACCTCCCTTTTAAAAAAATAAAAGAACCTACAATGGTAAGCTATTAAGTTTGTATATCGGATATAGCTAGAAACACTTTGTGTTAAACGTAGCTAGAAGGGTTTGTGTATAACTATAATTTTTCTATGGGTTAGTTTGGAAAGAGACTTAGTAATGGTTGGCTAACTCAAGATGGATTTGAGATAGATAGTCGAGCCCTTATATACAACTATGACCTGCATTAAGAGAGCTATGTAGGTTATGTTTTGTTGTGCTCCTATCGATGAAATGAAAGGAGAAAATAAAAGCTAGCTCTTGAAAGACAAAGATATGGATAGCTTGATTGAGTGAATTCACCTAGTATTCTTACATAGCTAGAATTATGTAAGACATAGAGATCGATATGCCTCGAAGAGATTCCATGTGGAGACCTTCTATTGGGAAAAGTGTTTATTAGTGTAAAAAAAAATTTGCTTAGACTTGGGTTGTGGCACATGGGATCTCACAAGAGTGGGATATTTTCATTAGATGTGATAGAAATATCACAAAATCCTTTAAATCAACTTTTTCTACAAAAGAAACATCAGAAGAAATAATATATTGAAAAGAAAAATTTTATGAAAAAATATTTTAACTTCTTCAAAAGAAAAAGGAATAGGCCAATGGAACAACACCATCATCATGAGCAATACCAAAGCTAGAACTAGAGGATGAATACAAGAGTTAGATATTGAAGGCAAGAAGCCTCACACCAAATAATGTAGGAGGTATTCAATTATTTAGTACCTTGATTACCATTGTAAATATTTAGATTAGGGTGTGTGTTTATTATAGTATGTGTCAAGTTGTGAAGTGTTTGTGTCAAGTGTGAATTATGATTGAAAGGTGTCATGTGTGTAAGTAAAGAGTTGTGTAATGTGTCAAGTTTATAAGTAGAGAGTTATGTAATCATGAGAGACTTTATCATTATGTAATATGTGAGATGTGTCATGTAAAGAGGTAATATGAAAGGTTGTATCTCCTATGAGTTTGAGGAGATCAAAGGTCAAGATTAAGGTGTATTGAAGAGTCTCATGTAAGGTTATATATTGAAGATAAAGCTCTATGCTATGTAACAATAAATAATGATATTTTATCAATAAAGCTTTCAGTTTTGCATTATTATTATTATTATTGAATGAGATTATTTGTGTGAGATTATATGATCCTGGAAATTATAGACCTATGATATTTGAGCCAATTTTATAACTAATGAGAGGGGGTTAAATGGTTGGGGGGTAAAAACAAAATCATTTTACCATGGAAGAGGATGATCAAGAGCTTTGGACCTCTAAATTTAATTGCAAAATTTTGATGGTGTAATAGGTAAGACTGATGCATCGTATCAATGTAGTGAGATCACTATTAATAGGAGGAGGAAGTCAAGTCTGGGTAAGACACTCAAAATATTACACTTTTAATTTTATGTCTTAAAAAGTATCCCTAAAGACAAGGGCAATGATTTTACACATTTATAGTGCTTTTGTGCCAATGCTAGCACCAATATTGTGGAAATTTCATGTTTGAACGGTGCTTTTACTATTGGGTAGTGCTATTTCCTTGTTGGTGATGATTTCACCACCTAGTGGCACTTTCACTAAAGGGTGGTGCTTTTTTTTAGCTTTGATTTGTTTATGATTTTATGAGTGACAAGGAGGCTTACAAGTGTTTGATTTAGTTTATGTAGGAGAGACTACAAATCTTAGAGTATTGGGAGAGGCCCCATTCTTTGCATTATTGGTCTCTTAGGTGTTACATATCATGCACTTTTGGTGGAAATTGTATTGTATCATGTAGCCTTGAAACCAAAGGTGGAGTTCAATAGGGAATTGCTAATAGCCCTAGCAGATTGATGTTATCTAGAGATGAATACATTCTATTTTTCATGTGGGGAGAAGACTATCATACTAGAGGATGTGTGGAAAAATTTGAGGATGTCGATTAGAGGAAAACTAGTGTATATGAGTCAAGATCAAATATAATCTTAAAGCATATTACTATAGATGTGCACTTCCTATTCATGAGGTTTGGGATTGACATCAATGCTCCCTATGCTAGAGATCATCTGGATAGAAAAATGACTTTACTATGTGCACTAGTGTCTAATTTTTTGATAAAGGACACTAGTTAAATAATGATGCACATGGGATAGGGCAAAGTAGTCATTTATATACAAGAGTAGAAAATAATTTTTGCCTAAGGACTTGTCATTTTAGCAAAGATATACCACTCACTACACTAAGTGGTGTATAGAGGAGGTAGGTGTCCATAATATTATATGCTACTATTGATTTGGGCATGGAAGCACATAGTTGTGCTATAACCACCAAGGTTACCAAGGTAAACGAGGATCAAAGACATCAAAAAATATCATTGGTTCCATCATCTAGAGGTAAGTTAAGGAAGGCCTTAAAGAGGCATTTTGGAGAGAGCTTAATGATTGATAGATGAACTAATCTAGGAGTAGGTTACATGGTGTACCTACAGATAGCACATGGGGTGGGCAAAAAATTCTTACCATTTGACTCAAGTTAGAGGGTTAGGTGGTTGGTCAAACCATAGGGAAAGTATGAGCTCTTCCATTTTGATAGGGTGGTTTGATATTTTAGAATTCAATAGGGGATTACAGTGGGGCTATTGGAGTTCTACATAGGAGTAGGGGTTTGAGCCACAACCAAATACTAATACTTATCTAGAGCTTAACATAAATGATCCATTGATACTAGACTCAAGGATTTATGACCTTGGAGTTATTATTGGCTACTAAGGTGCTATTAGAATATTTACCTTCTTAGTATGACTATAGATGGCTTGAGGATAGACAAGTACATACAACCAATAAGCTGCCAAGGGGAGCATAGCAAGTTATCTTTTATCATTATTGAGGCAATATAACGTGTTTCACCAGAGGTAGAGGGAATTTACAATAACAATAATAGTAGGAGAATTTATCATGTTGATGATCGTGATAGGTGAGGTAGGTCCTAACAAGTTATCTCAGTCTACCATAGAGGTAGAGAGAGATTTACTAGCCTATAGGTGGCTAGTCTATAGGTTATAGTAGTAGCAATACAATAAAATAGGAATGCATATACATAGAAGTAGAAACTTGAATGACATAGTGTGATAGGCTTATCTATTAGACCTCCATGATGCAGTAGAATATTATGAGTTTGACTATGAAGAGGGATGTAGCTCAGGTGAAGGCCATAGGGTAGGTGAAATTGGCAATAATAATCCAATTCAAACCCTTACGAACTATATGGCTACCATGAAATGATGACATTCAATCGAGTTAGCATGAGTGTAGGTAAAGTTGATGGCCAAAGGTTGAGTGATCCACATATTAAAAGATCATATAACATGAAATGGTGCTAATAAATTATTGCATACCTTCACTGATCGGGTTGTTTGCTTTTTAGCCAAATTCAATCACAGGTCCCAATATCTAGGATCTCGAGTAGTCTCAAATATTAGAGAAATCAATATAAATGGCCAATATCAATGAACATAGCATTCATGAAAATAACAATAATATGAATAAACATGACCAATATCATTCATGAAGTAACATGAAGAAAACTTACAATAATATTGCTCAAATTTGTATACAAACTCAATATGCAACTGCACTTGATTATTCTCTTACAATATGGATCTCTCTATAATTTCTTTCATGGAGATTTTTCTCCATAATATAACCTTAGGAATTTTACTCTTAGAATCTTTGACTATTTGTCTCCTCATATATACGGGAGATGCAACCTTTCCTATTCCACACATAATACAAGCCTCTCATGCCTCTTGGCTTCACATCTTACCACTTGTATACATGACTCTTGACTCTCTATTTACTTGCACACTTTACTCTATGACACTTGCACACTCTATTACATAACACTTGTGCACTTTATCACTCTACACATTTGCACACATTGTTACATGACACTTGTGCACATCCTACACATAGACACCAAATTAAAAAAAAAAAAAAATTAATTTGTAAATTTTCACTAAATCAAATATTTCCTTTTCTAGTAGAATTCCTTTTGGCTCCCTAATTAAACAAAAAAATGATTTCTCACTTTTCACTTTTTTAAAAAATCAAAATTTTGAAATCACATTCATTTTTTTCAATTATTCTTATCACTAGAATTAATACTTTAAATTTATTTTGATTGAGAAATCATCTACTTTTGACTTCCTTATCAAAGCTTAAATATAAAATTATTATAACTCCAAAATTATAACCTTTAGAAAAGCTTTGATAAATATGTGTCTTCACTATTTTTAGAAATCAACTTAGCTCACTGAATCTTGCCTGCAAATTTTGCTCTGAATATCACACGTCATCCACATCTCTTTAAATATCTACACTAACTTTCATGCATAGTCTAACCTTGGACATTAGATAGAATAATATGAGCATTACTAGAAAATGACTTATGGATTTTGTTGTACCATTAAGCACTCATACCTTTACATTTAACATTTCATATTATCTAGGAACATCCAAAATGCACAAGTTCTTTGTGAATGTTATCTTGCTCTCCAAAGACACAATCCAAAAATCGTATAAACACTCAAACTTATCAAAATAAATATCTTTGGTAGCTTTATTCAATTTGATGGGTGGAAAACAATGGATTCTTTGGCTCTTCGTATTTCTCTTGGCTCTCAGGCTTTGCTAAAATTTTCTTTATTTGGAGAAATCTTCTACTCTGCTATGTTTTTCTTCTCTGGATAATTTATCCATATTTATCTTAGGCACTATCTCCTTTCTTATGGATACTTTCAATGAGTGCTCCTCAGGTGCTCTCTTACTAATTTTCAATAGACGTTGTTACTCACTCTCATTGATTTTCAATGTCCATTATAACTCCCTTATCTAAGGCTATCAACAAATGTTATCTCACCTAGAAACTATTGTTATATCTTCTCATAGTCAGGGTGTATTGCACTCAAATCATTTTTTTCTTTCCTTTGATGTAGTTTCTTATCTTCGACTGTTTGACTTCCTTTCGTAGTGCTCTTTCCTCTTTTTTATTTTATTTCACATTCTCTTCAATGGAATCACCAATCTTCTTGTAATATATTAATCTTCAAAAAATATATCAGGATAATCAATAACCAAAATCTATCTTGGCTTATGTTTTATTGACATGGTTCTTTCTCCAATTTTTTTCCAATTCATACCAAAGTTCTATGTTGCTAGTTATTGATCAGTATAAAACTGATTTGTCCAAATTCACACCAAAATTTTCTTCTAATGCTAGCTTTTCAATCTGAAACTTATCACTCCAATATTCCTCAAATATTCACACCAAAATTTTTATGCTAGCAATAAAGACTACTCAAGGTAGCTTTGATACCATTGTTGGAATTTTATCCAGATTCAATCACAAGTCCCAATATCCAAGATCTTGAGTAGTCTCAAATATTAGATCAATTACTATAAATGGCCAATATCAATGAACATAACATTCATGAAAATAATAATAATATGAAAATAAATGACCAATATCATTCATGAAATAGCATGAAGAAAAATTACAATAATATTGCTCAAATTTGTATACAAACTTAATATGCAACTACACTTGATTATTCTCTTACAATATGGATATCTCTCTATATGATTTCTTTCGTGAAGCTTTTTATCTATAATATAACCTTAGGAATGTGACTCTTGGACTCTTTGACTATTGCTCTCCTCACATATCTAGGAGATGCAACCTTTCCTATTGCATACATAAGAAAAGCCTCTCATACCTCTTGGCTTCACATCTTGATACTTGTATACACAACTCTTAACTCTCTATCACACACTTTGCTCTATGACACTTGCACACTCTATTACATAATACTGATGCACTTTCTCACTCTACACATTTTTACATATTATTACAACACTTGTGCACATCCTACACATAGACACACATATAAGGGAAAATATAAATCACATGTCTAAACTCTAGACTCAAACCCTATTCTAATATTTACATTGTACTATAGGTACATGGGGGTACATTAGCATATACCAAATAATATAATATTCTCCAACATGATTCATATATGAGGACAACACAAATATATTCATGGTCCATGACTCAATATTCATAATAATTCATGAGGATACCACTACCATTTGGGCGGTGTAGAAGCACTTGACACTAGGTCCTATAGCTAGTTGCCCCTATAAGAGCCAATTTTGATATTTTTAGCTTGTGCTATAGGTGTAAGATTATATATATGATGTTGTACGTACACATTTGAGATATATATTAGTATTTTTTATGGAACATGTCAAACTTATATAATGAATGAATTATGTGTGTTATGATGCTTAATTACTTTTAATTGTGATGTTAATTTATATTTTATGACTTGATGATGTTATAAATTTTAGTTAATTCAAACATAGATTATGACGATTAGATTTAGAAAATAGTTTTAGATTTAGGATTAAAAATGGGATTATGTAGATAGATGTGATTAAGATTGTAAAATATTGTGCCCAAGGGAACTTTTGATAGTGTCATAAGGTGCTACTAGAGTACAAGAGATTATATAGATAAATCTTTCCTTAGGGGGATCTTAGATAATGTCTTAAGCCATTGCTATGATACATGCTATGCTACAAATAAAGATTTACCTAACGAGACTTTAGCTATAGTACAAATAAAATGTATGCCTAGGGGGTATTTAGATAATGCCATAAGGCATTGCTATGATATATATAAATATTTTTTCAAGGGGACTTTAGCTATAATACAGATAAAATATGTGCCCAAGAGGACTTTAGATAATATTGTGATGTATTGGTATGATACAAATAAAGATTTTCCTAGGGGGACTTTATCTATAAATAGATAAAATATGTACCCAAGGGGACTTTATATAATGTTGTAAGGCATTGCTATGATATAGTTAAAGATTTGTCCTAGGGAACTTTAGATAATACCATGAGGTATTTCTATGATACAAGATATAATAGAGATAGAAATATTTGCCTAGGGGGGCTTTAGATAATGTCATGAGGCATTACTACGATACAAGATAAATATAATATTTTTGCCACCCCTAAGAAAATACCAAAGGATTAATTTATGCTTTATTTGAAATATGTACATAGATTCACCTCAAAATAAATGTTTCACAAGAACTTTATAAACGTGACAAATGGAAATATCCTTGCCCTTAGAAAAAAATCATAGAGGACTTCTACTGATAGATTTACCTTTAAATAATGTCTAAAGAACTTTTGCTTTACTTGTAGACAAATGTCACATAGGAATTCTACTGATGGATTTACCTTTAAAAAAATATCTAAATGACTTCCACTTTGTTTACAAAAAATATCATATAGGTTTTCTACTAATAGATTTACCTTTAAAAATTTCCAAAGGGCTTCTTCTTTGTCTATAGACAAATGTCACATAGGACTTCTGTTGATATATTTACCTCTAAATAAATGTTTAAAGGACTTCTTTGCCTATACACAAATATCTTACATGACTTCTACTAATAGATTTACCTTTAAACAAATATCTAAAGGAATTTTTCTTTGCCTATAGATAAATGTCACAAATGACTTCTTCTGATAGATTTTCCTTTTAAAAAATGTCTAAAAGACTTCTTATTTGCCTATATATAAGACTTTGACTGATAGGTTTACCTTTAAATAAGTGTCTAACGGACTTATGCTTTACCTATAGAAAAATATCATACATAACTTTTGCTTATATATTTTATTTTAAATAAATATCAAAAGGAATTATTCTTTGTATATAGATAAATGCCATATAGGACTTCTAATTTTAACCTTACCTCTGAAAGGAATTATAGAGGACTTGTGAGATGTGCCAAACAATTATGGCTTACCTCTAGATGAATGTCATAGTGAAATTTTGATGAGGTTAATGTGACTATGGATTTTATTCCCAGTTAAAGTATGAATCCATAGATATATGAGATAGGTTTTCCCCTATGCTTGGCATACCAAAGGGATAGAGGGACAAGGAAAATGATTGATCTTTCTATTAGCACTTGTGAAACTCAAAATATTTATAATGCAATAAAATATTGATAAGATGGAAGATGAGCATATGGAGGATGAAAATGTAGTGTTTGTGCTCTTAACTGTAAAATATTATGAAATGAAGATAAGTTATTTTTATATGAAAGAAAGCTAGTTGGACTATGTGAATCATGCATAATTTACAAGGTGTGACTAAGGAGGATCCACTCACATCAATCACTTTTTAAAAGGAAAAAACTTTATACTAACTAGGATTACCATTTGCAATTTATTGTGGGTCCCTAACTATCTATGCTATAGGGAATCCACATAGAGAGAGGCACATGCATATAGATAAAGATGATGTTAGGCATATACAAGCAATAGAGATAGACTGTTAAAAGCCAAACAAGCAACAAATACATACTTAGATATAATATCTTTTAAGATGTATTATGTTCAATGGTTATTTAAGTCCTTTTCCATAAAGTATGGTAAGAAAATAAGCACCCCAACCATACTTAAATGTTAAGATGTATGGACCTAGCCAGTTAGACTCAAACTTGACTTTGAGATCAATGTAGGCATTGCTATTTTTTATTCTCTATGAGAACAAGATCACCAAATTTAAAGGATTAGGATTGTATCTTCTTACCATAGGTATGTTTACGCCTTTACTGGAAGACCCTTAGATGCTCTAAGACATGGATTTGCTTTTCATCAAGTAGTTCTAGGCAGTTGAGATAAGCAAGATTGTATTCATCTCTAAAAAAGGTATCCTATAGTATAATATACAAGGAACCTCAAGCTCAATGGGAAAGATGACTTCAGTTCCATAGAAAAAAGCATAGGGCATCATGATAATAGGAAATTTAACACTAGTATGATAGGCTCATAGGGCTAGGTACAATTGGATATGGCAATCTATTACTAGTTTTGTTGACAAGATTCTTGGGGATTTTGACAAGGGTCTTGTTAGAGGCTTTGAATTGACCATTTCTTAGGGATGGTAAGGAGTGGATCATTTATGCTAAATCATATACTTAGCACAAATATTATAGATACCCTTATTCTTAAAAAATATACCATTGTCTAAGATCATGATAGAAGGGAATTCATAACAACTAAGGATCCAATTAAGTATGAACTTGAAAAATTAGATTCTAGTGGTTGAGGCTAAGGGCATGGATTTGACCTGCTTGGTGAAATGTTTAGTAGTTATTATGATGAATGTGTATCTAAAAAATGACGTAGGGTTTATTTTCCTAATAATGTTCAATATCTAAATAGAGACAAGACATGGTAAGGTTAAGGACTGAAGGGCCTGGGATGGATCCTGGATAATATTATCATTCTTTTGATACTTATCACACCTTTTGACATAGTTACAAGAGTCATTTTCCATGGAGGACTAGTAAAATTACACCATTTAGAATTTATTAATGATGGTGACACTACTAATGTGGTCGCCACAAGATCCATTATGGGACTCTGATGATTGTTTGGGATTATATGGAGTTTAAGAATCTAAGAAAAATACCATCAACAGTGTAGTGTTATAAGGTATTTCCAATGATGACATGCTTGTAGGATCATTTATTGAGTTTCTTATGCTCATTATGGTTCAAACTATCACAGGAAATGTATCATCCTTAAGATAAGTGAAGATATCCTTGTATCAAGGATCAGGAGATGAAGTTGCTTTTATGGAAAATACTTATAGAGGAAGCTGACTAATTTCTAGGGTTGAAGTTTCATTAATTTATTGAATGACAATCATAATTTTTTTATCATCTAGATCTAAGGGGATCAAATATGTAGTTGAGACCATATATAGTTACTAGACCTAGGAATAGCATCAACGATGATTTTATCAAAACTATCCATTAGTTTATCAAAAATGTATTTATATATATTGAACTTATCATATTTGGTTTGATGAATTCCATTGACTTGTTTTAACACTAGTTGGGAGTCACCATATATAGAAATAATTGAGACCTACTAATATTGCATGTTGCCCTAAGATAAGAACTTCATACTCAATAGTGTTTTTGGTACAAGAAAACTTGAGTTTAAAGAATTAGAGGGATTAGCTATTATTTTAGGGTGACCAAAATTATTCTTTCCCCCACTCTAACACATTTGGTGCCATCAAGGTATAGATTCCAAGAATTAAGGTAGTCTACTTTGATATTAAAGACTAACTCATCAAGAAATTCTACCACTAAGGGTTGGATAGCTTTTAAGGGTGCAACCATTAATTGGTTAGTAATGACTAAATTTTTATGAACTTCTAATTGGTGACCTGAAGATCAAATTCACTAAGCATAATTATGCACTTAGTGGTTCTTCCTAAAATATGAGGTTTATACATGAGGTGTCATAAGGGGTCAATCCTTGCAATGACAAATATCTTATGGATGAGCATATAGTGTTAAATATTCTAAGAGGTGAACACTACCACTAAGCACAACTTCTCTAAGGGGGTATATCAATTTTCATATTCAGTCAAAGTTTGACTAATGTAGTAGATAACCCTTTCCCTATGCTAGTCATCATACTATGTCAACATGTCACCTAAGACATGGTCTATGATTGCTATGTATAATAATAGAGGCCTATGGAGATTAGGAGGGAAAAGTATAAGAGGGAACAAGAGATAATATTTGAGATCATGAAAGATATCTTGATATTCAACATCCAATTCAAATATTTAATCCTTCCTTATAATTTTAGTGAAAGGTTAATACTTTTTGGATAGTTGGGAGATGAGCCTTTGGATGACCTAGATTTTACCTTGGAGGCTCCTAAGTTGTGTTAGATTTTTAGGAGGTGACATATAAAATATAGTCAACATCTTGTTAGGGTCAACTTTTGTGTCTCATTAGGACACAATGAATCCCAATAGTTTTCTTGATGTAACCCCAAAGGTACACTTGTGAGGCTTTGGGTGTACCTTTTACTCCCTCCGCCACTCGAGGATGCATCTTAATTCCTAGATATGATCTTATCAATTTAAAGAGTAACCAACAATATCATTAACACAATATTCCAAAATATCATGCATCATGTTGTGGAAGATGTATTTCATAACTTCTTGATGGATAGCTCCTACATTATTTAACCTAAAAGGCATGATTTGATAGTAGAAGGTTCCTCATGCAATGGTGAAAGTCATTTTGTATTGGTCCTTAGGGGTAATCTTAATCTAGTTGTATATTGATAATCTATCCATTAGGAACAATGTTTGATATCTTGTAGAGAAATCAATGATCATGTCAATATTGGGCAAAGAAAATTCATCCTTGGAAGATTCCTCTTGGGTAGTGCCAATGTAGATGGGCCAACTTCCTATCTATATTATTTTTACCTTATTGCTAAATATTTTGCCAAAGGTTCAAAGAGACAAAGTAAGCTTGGCTAGATCTAAGATAGATTGATATTTATCTGATTTGTTATTATTAACGATGATAAATTAGCATTTTGACTCTAAGGTTCGTTTATAGATGAATTAGTTATAGTGAGAGACCTCCTTTTATCAATGATAGGATATTGATAACAAGAAATAAACAACTCAAGAGATTTAGAGAAGGTCAATGAAAAGTTTTATGATTTTCAACCTCGACTACCTAACAATAGACAAAAAATTTGGGGTTAGCTAGGATATGATAAGTCTTACCCTTGTATTCATATTTGAGGAATTAATGGAGATTTGAAGGGACAACCCACATCTCATGGATCCAAGACCTCCTAAAAAGAATATTATAAGTTAAGTCACAAGGCATGACATAGAAAAGAGTGTTAAGAGTATGCGATACAACTTTAAGGGATAATACTACATTGCTATTAACCTCACATTTCTCATTATCAAAATATATGATGGTAAGTTCATATTTCTCCAAATTCTACTTGGTTAGCACAAAATGACTAATGAATTTTAAGCTACAGACATTGATATGATAATCATTATTGACTAGGATTCATTGATGAACTTCTCATCAATATAGACAATCTCCAAGCAAAGGTGATTAAGGAATATCATCCTCATGGAATGATATATCTACATGATTAAACCCAATAGAATCTACTATGAAAGTAATATCATTGGGTTTGAGGTTAGGAGTCATAGTTGTTGAGAACAATTTGGCCATTGTAGATGAGGTCTTATACCACATTCTTGAGTTCCATGCATCAATCAATTGCATGGTCATTGATGTGGTGGAAGGCATATTACTCATTGGCATGGAACTAAGGAGACTTTCTATTTTAGGTTCAACAAGTTTGATGGGTGGGAGCTCTATCATTGAGCTTTGAGAGCCTACTTGAGAATAGCTAAAAGAGGTTCATCCAAGTGAGAGTAATTCTTTTTAGGATTTTGTTATTGAGGCTTCCCTAAGACAAGCTTCCAAAGGCTCGTCACAACATTAACATTTATGGCATTGATTGAGCCTATGACCCTATCATCGATAATATGTTTATTCTTGTACTACCCTTTTGGATTAGAAAAAGGATCTATTCCTCTTTACTTGGTCATGTGAATTGCATCCTTGAAGGGAGACACATTAGATATATCTAGGTAGAAGGCTAGTTGTTCATTGAGACTTCCTATGAAGATATCCAATAGGTCACTAGGTGGAGAGACATATTTCAATATTCACACTAAGGCTCACCTTCTTTCTAAGAAGCTAGTAAAATTATTGTTTTTTGATTGTTTGAGTTGGTATAGGTCACTAGTGGTGTGTTTTTCCTAAATATAGACCAAGAATTATTTTATGAACATTTTGTCAAGATCACTAAATATTTTTAGGGGATGAATTAGGATCTGGTAGTACCATTCTAAGAGAAGACCATTAAGATTCCTAGGAAAAATTTTAAGTAACAATTTCATCATAAGCAATGTCGCTACAAGGAATACTAAATAGTCAAATATGGTTAGTGAGATCCTATTTCCCTTTGTACACTTGAAACTTGGGTGTTTCAAAATTAGGAGAAAAATACAACTAGCTATAAAAGGATCTAAAGGTTGTTTGCATGAGTCATAATATGAGTACTTGTGTCTAGATGAGGACCCCTAAATAATGGCTATTTACTATTTTCGATGCTCTAACTGAAAGGTCAAGGCTTGAAGTTGGATAGAACTATGATTTAACAACATAAAAAACACATGTTGAGAGATAAAATATACGTACTGGTGATTGATAAAAGGAGGTTGGTATACAACATCAAAGCTAGCATCATACGATTGGTTACCTAGAGATTGGAGATAAAGTATTGTAGGATCAATGATGAGAAATTATAGATTAGACCTTTGTCCCAACCCTATCCCCATTTTTATGGAATTAGAATAATGACTATAGGATAAATTCTTATGGGGTTAGAGGTTGGGACTCTTGGTGGTACACCCTAATTGAAAGTGTAACTAGTACCTACCTATTGAGGTGTGGGGCAATTGGCATTTCCATGAATTACCTCCTCAATGGTAGGAAAAAATGACTAATGTACTAATGGAGGTGGGAGGGCTTGTATCCTAACATCCATTGATATGGCAAGATCATATGGATTGGAATCGATGAAGTGGGTTGTTGATGCATTGAGATTTATGTTTATGGACTCAAATGCTAGGTCCATTTGATTGATTGATTGACAAGGGGTTTGAGTTGGATATTGGTGACAATCCAATATTTATTCACCCCCTATAGAAATAGCTTTGGTTTCATGTCCTTCTCTAAGGAAGGTTTTTATGACTTCCCTATGTTTCTACAAGAATTGGGCCACATGATCGATAGATTAAAAGACTAATAATCCATCTTCTTCACGATCAAGTATTAAGGAACCTTGAGAGGTTAAGTCCTCTTATTGTTTATTGAAGATGGGATCCTCAAGGTTAGGGTGTTCATTATGAACCCCTATATGGGGACCATGGTGTTGTGGCCATTCCACAACATACCCCAAAACTTGGGGAGCCACCTTTAATTTTGGGTTTTGGGAGGTTTTACTATCCTTGAGTGATAATGTTGATGGTGCCTATCCATATTTGTGCTTTGTAATTTTGGATAGTACTTCTTTTTGGTTGGTTTTTCGCTATCTTGTGTTTTAAGTTATGTCAATAAGTTCATTTTGTTTCCTTCTTATTTTTTATTTATAATAGTTCAACCTTTTAAAGGTTGATTGATCTTCATTTTAAATAAAAAAAAATAAAAAAGTAAATATATTTATTTATTTATATAGATATAATATATATTTTATATAAAAATAAGAAATAATATATATATATATATATAGAAATAGAAGTATATTCCTCCATAGTCATTAGTTTTCATTTTTTTGGAGTTTTATAAAGTTACTAGTGTTAAAAGGTTGTTTTATTATGTTATAAAATTAGGCTTAGTATTATTTTGTTTACTTTCATTCTCCTAAAGCTTTTACAATTTTATTTGTCTAGTAAAGGTGTTTCCTACAGGGAAGAGACGGATGATTCACGAAAGGTACCTTGAATGGGAAGCGTGAACTACAAGGAGGATGATTCAAAGATAAACAAAGTGGCACGGAGATCACCTGGGATGAGAGGTTAGACGAATAGGAGGAACATCCGCGTGGTGAAGTTGAAACCTAAAACAGTCGGTATTGGCGATCAATGACGAACAGTGTGGTACTACTATATAGATATCCTTACATCGAGAACCTGACACAGGAGATGGGATTCAATGTAGATGATATGAGTGACCTAGCGATGAATAGATCACAAAATGGCAGTGGACCCGAGATTGGTAACGTGGCGAAACCCATCGAATAACGAATATGTGGAGGTAGGCTATCAGTGACGTGGGCTCCGAATTTCAAGGTAGATTGATGATCAGATGGGGGCCACGAAACCATCGGATAGTCAATGATAATGTGAATTAATAGGAGAATGGTAGCGAATGTCCATTACTATTAGATGATGTGGGCCCCCAGCACATGATGAAGATGCATCTTGATCCCCTGAACCTATGCGGTGAGGGTAGTATAAACTCTTGAACATCATTGTTGCTACCATTGCAAAACTATCAGAGGTAGCCACAATAATTTAATAGTTTGGAACGACGTCGAATGTGCAATGTGTGTAAACAACACGAGGGATTACCAAAAAAGATGAACAATAGTGGAAATCACGATATTGATAGGTGAGAGGTGTGATCGGCTATGCTACGGCCTAGATAACGACACTATGTAGATGAATTTACAGCGAAAGAACGCAACACTACACTACAACGTTTCTTGAACATGAAAGGAAAAATAATTATTAATGTTGCATATCGACTTCAAGGCGTCCATTGGATGAATCACATCAGATAGATTGCAGCTCATATAGCGAACTACTGGGACATATACATGTAATAGGAATAAGATTGGTTTTGAGGATGGTAGGTTCATGAGGAATGGTCAAAGCAAAGTTTCACCAACAACAAAATACTTTCTCGAATTATCCTACTCGAGTATCGAAGATCGTTGTATAGGTAGACGCATGGCTTTATGAAAGCATATTAAAGGGGTGGTACACATTTCAACAATGCATGACAAATATCTAACTAAAGATAAGAGGAATGTCTATGCCACTTCAGATCAATTGTTGGTAAATTTAAGGCTATGATAAGGTGATTTAGTGAAGGTGCAATCGTCATACAAAGTATTTCCAACGTGGAACGATTATACCCGTTTCGTCCACGATAGTAGCCATAAAAGATGAATGGGTAATTTTAAAATAGGTGTGCATAAAAGGATGAAGGATGCCCTGGGGAACCACATAACTCCATGCATAATTCCAACGATGATTTTGGTCAATATACAATGATTTGGTTGTAGGGAAAAAAGAAAATATACTAGTGGTATGAAGAGAAGTTTAGAATATCATCAAGGGAGAAAAGATGTTACCAAGTATTTCATGGAAGAAGTGTTATGGAGCCGTAAGCAAAAGAGAAACAAAAAGGAGGGTTTCGATCCAAACTAGAAAACAAAACGAATGGTCAAAATGGAAAGGTTAAAAACCGATGGAAAATTCATACCAAGGTCTGAAAGTTTATCCAATACCAAGGGGTTGGACTTTTGGAAGATGCTAGACATATGTTGTAACAGGACTGTTATTGTCTGTTTTTAATGCAAATAATGTCAGAAATCTGCACTTTATAAGCATAATCCAAAGAGAATAATTTTTGGATGTTTTGATTTAATGTTCATATTTCTTTTCTCTATTTTAAGTTTATAAGCAATGTTTAATACATTTAATGGTTGCATTTTTAATATCTAGAAACAGAAAATTTATTTTTGTTCATTAGAAGTTCGCACCTAGTTTATTTCAGAATGTATAAATGCAGCTTCCAATAGACAAAGTTACATATAGAAACTCTCACAATCTCCAGTTTTGCAGGATAGGGTAACATTAGACTGACAAAATTTTGCATGTTTATATTTTCAGCATTCTAGTTCATTTCTATATTTTATTTTTATTTTTCTAACCCTTCTCTTTTGCAGATTTTTTTAAAACTTCGACGATTAAAATAAAAATCGAAAAAAATTAAAACTCCAAAAATAAATGCACGGGTGTGAAGAATGAGCTTTAACGTTTCATTTTATGCAATTTCAATTTCATTTTGAAACCATTTCGAAATTATAAAAACTATTCATAGTTGTTTTTATAGGTATTTTATAATTTCAAATTTTACATAATTGTACATTTTGAAGGTAAATCAGATTTTAAGCTTTGCATTTTTATTTTGCAAGCAATAAATTAACTTTCCTTTATGAAAATTCTAATTTCTTTAAAGGAGAGTGATTTATATGGCATTTCAAAGGCCATCGTTTTTAGAGCAATAAATTGACGTCTCTTTATGAAAATTAATTTCATTAAAGAGGGGTAATTTATTTATTATATAAAAGTTTATTTTTACTTTCATATTCAAAGCAACATTACATGAATCCAATCATCATTTGAGGTCCACATTTAGAGATAGATTTTAATCTTTGTTTTATGCTCAAAGTAGGGTTTAATAATGCAAGATAAAACTTGTCTAAAATATGCTTAACCAAAAGAAGATAAAATCTATCTAAAATACTTTAATATAAAAGGAACTAAGGCTTTACATCGTGGTCATATGAGGGCCAATCATATTTTATTTACTTTAAGTTTCATGAATAATCACTAGTATAGCATAATAAAATAAACCAATACAAGCCCCTTGTTAACAACTACTTGCAATCACTAAGGTATTCCTAGCACTTTGATATATCTTCACAAGATTATAAAACACATGTGCAATGCTTATATAACAAAACTTTGGAGAAATTTCATATTTCTTTGCAAGAGAGGGTTTTGTGATCAAAATACTAAGTGTGAGTGTGGTTTTACAATTGGGTAAAATTACAAATCAACATTTTGGTGCTAGGAGGAGGGCTTGAATTGGTTTTCTTTATTGCTATTTAGATGCTAAATTATTCATGTTTACTTAAAAGAGTTATTTGAAAGTATTGATCTTGACTAATGAATTTTTGTTTTCTTGTGATCACTTTCATTGATTCAAACATTTTCTAATTGATGATGCATTAATGCTAACCTTTTGCAAATTGGAAAATGTTCTCTAATGTCATGGTTTAATTGATGCATATATTTTGATTGATGCTAACATGATGATTTATATGTGAAATATTGGAGGATTGTTAGTCATTTCATGCTTCTTTGCAAGATATTTCTTTGACTAAAAAATTTGGTATTAAAGTTATATTCTTTAAGGTTCACTAATGGCATCGGTTATTCCAACCAGGGTGAGAATTACATCTTGGATAGGTGACTATTATAGCCAGTTAGACATGCCTACTCATCAAATTCTTGAAGGTGTAGAAAATTATTTACCCATGTTTAAGCATGATGTGACCTCGGCTGAGGAACATATTCAGAGATACAAGGACATTTTAAGTCATTTGCAAATATGGCATGGAGATGTTCCTTGTAGATTGTTTTCATACACATTGGATGAGGTTGCGTTTGAGTGGTACCTATTGACAATTTTGTCACATTGCACAACGGGGTAGAAAAAAATCAAAATTTTGTACAATCTCTCTTTTGTAAAGTATTTCTTTTAATTTCATGAATTTGTTCCCTTGCTTTTAGAAACAACATTTTCAAGTGTTGCAGCAATTTTGGCTTTCCCTGCCACCCCCTTGTACATAAAAAGAAGAAGAAAAAGCTTCACTGCCAAACAAACCAAGGAAGATAGCTTCACCGAAAGAAATCGCTAAGGGTGAAAATTACTTCGGGGCCGAAGCACTTC
Organism: Wollemia nobilis; assembly: GCA_028583015.1. Lineage (NCBI taxonomy): Eukaryota > Viridiplantae > Streptophyta > Pinopsida > Araucariales > Araucariaceae > Wollemia > Wollemia nobilis. The sequence continues at coordinate 3,000,373 of JAQPPZ010002381.1, read as the reverse complement.
AAGAAGCTACTTCGGGCGAAAACCTTGCGAAGCGGCGTTGCCGAAGAAGAATTCAGAAAAAGAACTTCGCACCCGAAGCATTTCCAGGAACCACTTCGGGCGACTTTTTTGCGAAGCGACATTCAAGCAATTTCAAAATAATAGCTTCGCCGAAGGAAAAACGCGGTCCGAATTGACTAAGGCAAGAAAACTGCTTCGGACCCGAAGTCCCTCAAGTAGTTACTTCGGGCGGAAGTTTTGCGAAGCGGTGTTGCCGAAGCAAAATGCAAAGGAAGAAGAATGAAAACTACTTCGGGCCCGAAGCACTTCAAAAGGCTACTTTGGGCAAGAAACTTGCGAAGCGGGATTTGAAGGAGCGCAACATTAAAAATACTTCGCCAAAAGGCCGTCGAAGCACCCACTTCGGGCCCCTTCACCAGCGAACCATTTTTACTTCGCCAAAAGTCGTTGTGAAGCATCTGCTTCGGCTAGTTTTCGTGCGAAGTACTTCCACCCGAAGTGGTGGAGGTCGTGGAGAACGTAATATTTTGAAGGCAAGTGCTTCGGCCGAAACCTTCCCGAACCACAGTTTTGAAGGAGGATCACGGCGAAGCAGTCCTCCAAGGCATCAGCGAAGCAATTTTGTCAGCGAAGCAGCAAGAAGTAAAGACCCCATTTTGAGGATGAAATCTACTTCGGCTCTCACCACCCCCGAAGCTATTTTGCGAAGCTCAACCGTGCGAAGTGCAAATCAAGGAGGATCTGCTTCGGCTCAAGTCCATTATGAAGCGAAGTTTCGAACGAGGAATTAGCGAAGCACTTCAAGGGCACATATTCCAAGTCGGGTATTTTCCCGAGGCGATCAAGTGCCTCATAAATGCATTTTTTCGTGCCCGATAAGCTCGTTGCTCATTTTTAGCAATTGGAAATGAAGTATCAGTCCATGATGAAGAACCCGATGAGCATGGCGGCCACTCGAGCACTGCACCCAAAAACCAAGGACGCTCAGACGGCTCATTAATGCATGTTTCCTTGGTCGACCCGATCGTAGTTTCCAGTTTTGGTAACGGATTTGAGAGCTCGATCACGAGAGCCGCGAGGAGCCGACTTCTCAGCTTTCGAGGATGTACTCCTCCATTTTGTGTAATTATGGCTCAGAGGGTCGGGTCCTCTATAAAAACCCAGGCATTGTAGTGAAAAAGAGGGGGGAACTTTCTGCTAGAAAGTTGTTGTAACTTGCATTTCTACGATTAATACTAAAAGGCTTTGGACTCTATTTCTCTCTTGTATGTTGCCTTTTGTGTTTATTTCTTTCATCTTTCTTCATTTGTATACTATAATTCTGAATCCTGGGATTTAGGTATGCGATTGGGGACTGAACCCTGAAATTTTCCCGAAGGATACATAGGGGAGGAAAACGTCATATTGATTTTCTTTTATGCTGCCTGTGGATAGTGTTTCTGTTACATTCACTTTTCTTAATCGCCGTTACTCTGAACTCTGAATTTCGGTGAGAGAGAAAGGAGAATCCTGGAACTCGCCCAGAGGATACATAGGAGGATTAATATTGTGTTTATTTCATTTATTCTTGGTGTTTCTTGCTGTTGTTTCAAGTTATTCGCTAGCGATCGTGCTTCCTGTTCTTTCCCACCACTAGACTACTAAAATTTCTTCCCTTACTCTTTTATTTCTTTCCTGCACCCTACTCTATTTATCTCTTTCCTGCACCCTTATCTTAAACATCAAAGTAGTGTAGTATAGGAGTCGGCCTTTCTCCGAAGATTGGCACGAGGAGCATCTCTTCTCTTCGGCCTTTCAATGTTGGTCCAGGTCTAGGGTGCATACACTTACCCAAATCCTTTCCTGGGTAGATTTGATGACCAACAGTTTCTGGCACACCCGGTGGGACCCGGTCAGTCTCACCTTCTGAGTGGTAGTGAGAACCGATGCTCTTATTACCGAAAGACTCTTAGCATCTGGCGACTCTGTTTTACCCGAGAATATTTAAGTCGAAAAGACCGGTATCAAAGTCTGTGTCTTCATGCAAACAAGATGGAGAGTTAGGAATAGAGGAGAGGAAACTGAGTTCTTTGAGCTAGATATTGACGCCTTTGGGGAGCGATCTAGGTTGGTCACCCCTGAGTCTTTGTTACGTGGAACATCCTCGCAAGAGGCCGCTATTGACGAACAAGGCCTAACTTTCGATAGCATAGCAGCTAGTTTTCCTCCTAATCCTCCCAACTCACCGAAGCATCCTAGTGCCTCCATTCCTATTGGTCGTCCTGTCAGCAATCAAGGAGGAGCTTCGGGAATTCCTGTTTCTCAAAATCCAGGAGCAAATATGGCATAGCAACAACAACAACAACAAAAACAATAGCAACAAATGCAGCAACAACCGCCGCCCAGATTATTTCCAGCATGGAATTCTTTGGGACCGCTAAATCTAGCGAGACAAGGGCAAGTGCCGCCTACTGCTATAAAGAAGATCCCAACGTTCGATGGAACTAGGAAGACTGCCCTAGAGCACATCCAGGATATAGTTTCTCTAGCGGTGATCCATGACATCACAAAAGAGCGGGTTATGGTAAAGCTTCTGGTTCTGTCTCTTAGAGGAAAACTCCTCTATTGGTATAGATATTTACCACCCGATACCATTACGGGATGGGACCAGTTAGCCGGACAGTTGATGCGAAGCTTCAATGAGTCCGTCGATCCGACCTCTCTCCTGCACCAGTTCACAACGATCCAGAGACATCCACAAGAGGAGATTGCAGACTTCAATGTTAGGTTCGCTCGAACCTGGCAAAGAATACCAGTTGGACTTCGGCCAACTGATGAAGCCGCAACGTACTATTTCCTTCGGGCTTTCAATCCTGATATCAGTGTGATGGTAAGGTATTCGAATATCAATACCTTCCCAGAGTTATATGAGTTAGCCCAAAAGGCAGAAATGGATCTAATAGCTATGGGTAAGCTTCCCCAAAGGATGTCGATGCCCATACTTCCCGATTTCTATCAATCCCAGTATGCAAGCGTAGCCGCTTCGTAGATCTCTGCAACCCCTGCACTCCCGATCTCATCTTGGAACCCGAATCCCATTGTATCCCAAATCACTGCTCCACAAATTCATTTTCCCACTTTTTTGACTCCACAGCCCATGGTCACTTCGGCATTCCCTATACTGCCAGCACCACTTCAACACCCTGCCCTACCTCCAATACCAACAATGGCTCCATTGCCATCGATTCCCAAAGCCGATGACATGCAAGCCAAAATATTGCAAGAAGTTCAGTCCCTGAACTCCACAGTGCAGACCCTGTCTAACGACATGACCATTATGAAGAAGAAGCAAGCGCAACAAGAGTTTCTCTCGAGAAGATCTTATCCTACACCTGCGCTTACTAAAGATCAAGCGGCCCAACAAGGAAGAGCTTCGACAAGAAATGCTGCAATAGATGAAGCACCGAGCACTTCCGATTATATACATTGGTGCTCTACGTGTAATGATCCTCATGAAGAGAATACCTGCATGCTGCACCAACACTATGTACAAACGCTGGCGAGCAGTAGTCATGGCGGTCAAGTCAACGTCATTAGACAAATGAATCACAACCTGGTAATTGGTGAAGAAGAGCCAGTTGCAGTCCTTACCAGAGGAGGAAAGAAGTCGATAGAAGTGGATGCTACTCAAATGGCTCCTTTAAAGGTGCATGCTCACCATGAGAAGGGACAACAACCTCCTCCGGCCTCGAACGAAGCTCGACAGCCTACACCAGTCAAAGAGAAGGTCCAACATAGCCCTGCAAATCCACCACAAGTGGAAACAAAGGAGCAAGCTAGAGAGAAACTCAAGCTTCCTTCGCTGACTAAGCGACAAAGGGTCGAAGCTACGAAATAGTATCGCACCAGATATGAGCCGAGAAAGGAACCTGAGGTGCCCAGTTCCCTGGCATACAACATTGTAGATGAGCTGAAGAGGATTCCAGCCAAAATCAGTCTGTACGACGCACTGCAACTACCTGGACAAGTGGACCTGTTGCAAGAATCATTGAAGATAACCAAAGCAAGAAAGGCAACACCGCTTGCCCTAGTGCAGACCCTATCCACATCCATTACGGGGAAAAATAGGCCACCACCGTTCTACATGTCTCTACAGATGGAAGGGTGCATTGTACACAACTGTATGATTGACTCTAGGGCCACGACGACAGTCATGCCGAAGGCAGTATGTGAAGAGATAGGGATGGAATATACGCGAAGCAGTCATGGTGTACTCCAGTTGGATGGTACCCCCATGAAGACTGTAGGAGTGATCAAGGACATTCCTATTCGACTACACAAGATGCCTCAAATCACAGTTATACAAGAGGTGGTAGTCGTTGACCTTGAGCCCTACTTCAGTATGTGCTTGTCGAGAGAATTTATGGTGAAGCTGGGAGGATATCTATCTATGGACTACTCGCACTTGGAGGTTCCATTCAAAGGGAAGAAGATTAAAATTTACAACGAGAAGCCTTCTACTTTCCTCGTAGAAAAGATGTCCGAAGGAGAAAGCAGCGATCCTGTGCATGCGATAGTGGAAGGGATAGAGCAGGTGGACCTGGTCGAGGAGTCTCTCGCATAGTTAAGTTGTGAAGATGAGTTTTCATTGGCAGACTTTAATGCCATGATAGAAACCGAGATGGGATGTTATGCCATCACCAAGCCTGAGAAAAACATCAAGTCAGAAGATAAGGTCTTCGTCGAAGGACTGTGGAAATTGTTCTTCGATGGCGCCCGATGCAAAAATGGCGTCGGGGCGGGGATTCTTCTAGTATCACCTTCTAGAGAGCAGAAGGAATATTGTTACCGGTTGGTGTGGAGTTGCACCAACAATGCAGCAGAATATGAAGCATTATGCCTAGGACTCAAAAAAGCAAAAAAGTTGGGCATAAAGCATCTCCAAATCTTTGGAGATTCTGAATTGGTATGCAATCAAGTCACAAACAAGTGCACTTCAAAGAAGCATTATCTCAAGTCATACCAAAATAGGGTATGGGACTTGCTCGACCAGTTCGAATCTCTCAATCTACAGTCTATTCCGAGAGAAAAGAACCGACATGCCGATGTTCTAGCATCCATCGCAGCCAAGTATTCTCCAGAAGAAGACATGGTGCATAAGCCCAAAGCTATGAGGATGATTTACAGGCCCTCTATCCCGGACAGAGATCTGCATTGGCAGGTTTTTGATAGTGATGAGCAGATTGTGAATTTCATGATTCAAGAAGTAGCCACGGTTGAGAGCAGAAGCCCTGACGAAGAAGAATATGAAGGGCTAGTTCAATTGAAGAATAACCACGTTCCCAAGGGATTAATTACCCTTGAAAGCCTCTTTGATCAGAATGATCGAGCAGTCTCTCACAAAATCAAAGTTAATGCAAAGCAATATCAATATTTAGAGCTTGAGCTAGGAAAAGCAATAAAAGTTGGAACAGATTGCACTTCGAAAGAGCTAGAGCAGATCCGATCTCTATGCAGAAGGTATCCCGACATAGTGGCCTGGTCTTATCAAGACTTAAGGGGATACGATCGACAACTGATCCAACATACAATTGAGTTGCAGGAAGGGATCAAACCTTTCTGACAGAAGCAAAGGCCCATCAATCCGAAGATCGAAGTCTTGATGAAGGCCGAACTCCTGAAAATGCTCGAGGCGAAGATAATTTATCCCATCAAACATTCTTCTTGGGTAGCGAATCTAGTCCCAATCAGAAAGAAGAATGGAGATATACGATTGTGCATGGACTTTCGCAACCTGAACCAAGCTTCTCTTAGAGATCACTACCCTCTCCCGCAGATCGATCAGATCTTGCATTCGATGGTTGGGGCTCAACGCTTCTCCCTACTCGATGGTTTCTTCGGATACAATCAAATTTGGGTCAGGGATGAAGACCAGCATAAAACCGCATTCACTACCAAGTGGGGAACATTTGCTTACTAGCGAATGCCATTCGGCCTTTCGAATGCGGGTGCCACTTTTTAGAGGGCAATGGATCTAGCTTTTGGTGAGCTCTTGAATAAGGTTATCGTTATCTATCTAGATGACATGACCATCTTCTCCCGAAGAAGGGAGGATCACCCCTTACACTTACAACATATTTTCGAAAAATGTCGAGAGTTTGGCATTTCAATCAATCCGAAGAAGTCCATATTCGTAGTCAACGAAGGGAAGTTGCTGGGACATGCGATATCAGAGAAGGGTCTCATTGTAGATCCTGACAGAGCTGAGGCTCTAATGAAGCTCCCACTCCCAGTAGACAAGAAAGGACTTCAATCCTTATTCGACCAGATTAACTTCGTGAGGAAGTTTGTCCCAGATTTCGCCCAGGTCATCAAGCCGATGTCCAAACTTTTGAAGAAGGGTGCAGAATTCATCTGGACGAAGGAAAGAAAAGAAGCATTCAAAGAAATAAAAGCCCGAATTGCTCAAGCACCGGTCCTGACCAACCCTGACTACAATCGAGACTTCATCCTATATGCTATAGGAGAACCTGAGAGCTATGTTGCGGTCCTAACACAAAAGGGGGAAGATGGCGAAGAGCGCCCCATCGCGTTTCTAAGCCAAGTGATAAATCCTCATGAAGAAAAATATAATTTCATAGAAAGGCAGGTGCATGCAGTAATGAAGTCTCTTAGGAAGTTCAAGCAATTCATCTCCCAAAGTCGGGTTACAGTCTTCGTCATCCACCCCGATGTGCGCAATTTCATCATCCAAGGAGAATTGGGCAGTAAAAGAGCCGGTTGGGTCAATAAGATACAAGAGTTCGACATCGAGATCAAACCCACAAAACTGGTTCACGATCGCGCATTATGTCAAGAACTAGCGAAGAGCATAGCGGCCGAAGCTACAGAATCTCAGTGGGATGACTCACCAGTAGAAGAATGCTTCGCAAACAAGGAAGAGGACGAGAAGGACTGGGTCAGTGAAATAGTTGAATACTTCAATACTGGTAGATGTCCTTCACATCTAAATGCTTCACAACGAAGGCATTTCAGGATGCGGTCCACCCGATATACTTTGCGCCCCGAAGGCCTATTTTTTAGAAACATTGATGGCGTCCTTCTCAGGTGCATAAAATATGATGATAAAAGGAGAGTCCTGGGAGAATTTCATTCAGGATTATCTGGAGGCCACTTCGCAGGGAGAACAACGACGCTGAAGATCATCAAGGCGGGTTACTATTGGCCCACACTCTTCGCTGATGCCTTCGTGGTTTGTCGCAAATGCGAGCAGTGTCAGAAGTTCATCGGCCGAAGCAGAAATGCTTCGATGCCTCTCCAACCGATACAAGTAGAAACTCCCTTTCAACAATGGGGGTTGGATTTCATAGGGGTCATATCGCCGAACTCCTCCGCTGGGCATAAGTTCATCCTGACCGCGACTGATTACTTTACCAGATGGGCCGAAGTAGTTCCCACGAAGCATGCTGATCAAGAGACCGTCATAGCCTTCCTTGAAGGATTGATCACCCGATTCGGCATTCCAAAAGCAATCATAATAGACAATGGTCTTGGCTTCGCAGGCGCCAAAATCAATGAATTCCTCTATAGATATGGGATATATCATAAAGTATCCTCCAATTACTATCCATAGGGCAACGACTTGGCGGAATCAACCAACAAGACTCTGTTGAGGGTGCTAAGAAAGCTCATAGAGATGAACAAAAGGACTTGGCATCTCCTTCTAGATCGTGCCTTGTGGGCCGATCGAATTTTTGTCAAGAAGTCAATCAAGACTTCACCTTATGCCCTGGTCTACGGCAAGGAGGCCATCTTACCTACCCATATAGAGATCCCTGCATTGCAGTTGTTAGAAGAAGAAGGAGTCAACCCTTTGGAAAGTAGACTGGCTCAGCTGCTACAACTGGAGGAAGATCACGAGAAGGCTTACCAGAGCTTCGCTAAACATGCTCAGGTCACCCGAGATTGGTTCAAGAAAAAATCATCCGATCGCACATTCAAGGTGGGAGATCTAGTATGGAAGTGGGACTCCTGGAAGGCCAAGCCTGGAAATCACGACAAGCTGGATGCTTTCTAGGACGGACCATTCGAAATCATGAAGGTGAACTCGGCCAACTCTTTCATCCTCAAAGATGCAGATGGCCAGGTATTACCAATTTCTGTTAATGGTCTTCATCTGAAGACTTTTCATCGCTGAGGCGAAACTCTTGTAAAAAAAATATATATATATGTACTTTTGTATATAATTTTCATTTGTGTATATACATCCTGTTTCGAGATTGCAAAAGCCAAGTATTACACTCCAAAATCTCCTTCGGGGACTTTTGATGCGAAGTAGCAGTTGCAAGGAGGTTCGCAGTGAAGCACTTTACCCTCAAAAGGGCCGAACCAAAATTCAAACAAAGGCACGAAAAGAGCTTCGCACCCGAAGTATTTTAAGAGGTGACTTCGGGCAGAAGTTTTGCGAAGTAGATTTTAAAAGAGCCCTTGCGAAGCAGTTTCTGAAGCAAAATTTGGCGAAGCTGTTTCCAAAGAAGGCAAGCTTCGGTAGACGGTCTTCGTGAAGCAAATCGGCAACGCGACGAAGGAGAAGTACTTCGGGCCCGAAGCATCGAAAAGCAGCCCGCACCAAAGGTTCACCGTGAAGCATTTTCAATGCTGATTTCAACTTTGCCGAACCAACAACGCGTGAGATGGGAGAATTTAAAATGTGCCTCGAAGAACGTGTTGACAACAACCTTGAAAAGAGTTCGAAGCGGATGAATTTAAGGCAAAGGTGGCGGAGCACATCCCGAGGCGATTCGGTTAAGAGAAAATCCCGTGCCGAGGTACGAGGTGGCAGTAGTTTGCATTTCATGATCACCAAAGCGCGTGGCCCCGTGTACTACGCTACTGCAGAGCCAATCAAAGGGCACGACAACTTCCTCCATCCGAAGCATTAATTTAATTATGGTAGGTGCCATAAATTGAGGTAGTTACCTTTTTAGGCTATAAAACATGAAGCTCTAGCAAGGAGAAGGTTATTTATCCATCAGTTCATGCAAGACTAAGAGCCTTCGGTTACTCTGCAATTCTCCTGCCCTTTGCATCTAAGCCCTTCACATCAAAGCCCTCTGTATCAAGGACTCTACCGCCATCATTTTCAACATGGGGAAGAAAAACTCCAAAGAGAAGGGGAAGGAGCCTGAAGTTGCAGGCCCTAAAAAAACAAAGAAGGGCAAGGAAGAGAAAAAGCATACTCCTAAGAAGATCAATCTCACCCCTCGCCCGAAAAACAATCGATGGAAGAAGGAGATGACTCTGAAGAGGAGCAACTTGAAGAACCACCAATTGATGGGTGGGAGAAGATTAGAGACACAAAGCTCTCTAAGGGTGTGTCCGACCTCCGACGCACCATAGAGTTTATGACAAGCAGACTCACCCCAAAGAATAAGAGAGATGCTGCATATTACTCTCAAATTTATTGGTATTTGACCCCGCCTGCTCACCACTGTCCCGAATTGATCTATGCTATCGCGCAAAATTACCAGCTTGCCTCTAGGCAAGTGTTGGATGCTTCGGGCCATAAGTTGTTTTCAATTTTGAAGGAAGATGTGCAAGCAGCCTTCGCGCCACAACAAGGTCCGCCCAAGGGCTATTCCGTTCGCAACGTCATTCTGAGCGAACAGATGGAGAGGTTCACCTCCAACAATTACATATTGAAATTCCTGCATGAGAACCTCAAAAGTGGGCTCCCTTCAGGCAAGCTACCCCAGATGCCCTTACCCTTGGCTGCCTTCAAAAACACTGATATTTTCTCCATCATTGCATGGGTGGCGGGCCTATCGACAGATGCTTCGGTGCAACCCTGGCAGGTGTCTTTGGCCGAATGTATTTCGAGAGGGGAATTCTATGCCCCTAACGCTTCAAGACCAAACACCAACCCAATTTTCTTTGATTGGGCAGAATGGGTGGCCCGAACCTTGCATACGCGGCTCACCAGCATGAAGAATTCGACGACGGGCTAGTACTTCGCACCCTGTTCTTTCCTTGTCTGGTTGTTTTTCTACCAGGTTCATAAGCAATTCCCCCACATCGCCATTTCTCCAAGTGATGAGGATGGAAATCCTCTGCCTATGTACTAGTGGACTCCCCTCCTATTGAGGACAGAGTCCTATTATTCTTTTAATCAATAGTTTTTGGACCCGCCATGCATTTGTTGAAGGGTTCTTGCCCTCGGGTGCCCCTCAATTTGAGAGACAAAGTGGTGCAGGAGAAGAGGGGAGACGTGTTTCAACTGACGTAGGGGCTCGTAATTCATATGTTCGGCTTCATTGGGAAGCCCTTCCTGCTACCAGTCTACCCCTCCGAGTATCAGTTCGCATTGGAGGTCGCTCGGCAGAGCGACGCTACAAACTCCGTGTACGGCCACGGTCGAAAATGGGCACATACCTGCGACTTCCCCTTCAGGATGGGGGTAATTGAAGTATTTGCCTTAAAACAGAATGTTTTCCTGGAGGAAAAGCTTGCCAATTTTGGCCTACTCCAGATTCCTCAACAATGGCTCTATGATCCCTTGGGAGTGATGAGGGATCACTTAAAATTCAAGAATTTCCACATCTGCCCCCACCCTAAAATTGTGGAACAAAGAAATAATCCCAATGGGAAGGATCTGGAGTGGCATTTGGAGAGGATGAGAACATTGCCTCCCTGGCATGAATTTTACCCCATGGAGGTCGAGTTTGACCCTGACCAACACCCCCTCCCAACTCCAAGCTCCACGTTTTGGAGAAAGGCAAAGGATGATTTAAAGGAAGAATTGAAGAATTGGAGCGAGGAAAAATTAAGGGAGTGGTGGATAATGAGAGTCCATCGCCAAAAGATGAATTCTTACGGACTCTTGACATCGGATAAAGACTTCGCGATTGTCTATGAAGCCAACGTTCAAACTTGGAAGTCCATATCCTTCGCCGACTTTGTTCCTCCAGCTACCCCAGGATCGGGCGAAAGCCCAAGAGGAGCTGATGATGCTTCGAACCAAGAAGAAGAGGAAGAAGCCGAAGCTACACCGGAGGCACTACCACAGGGACCATCAAAAATCCATGACACAAGTGCCGAAGAGTCGGAGCAACCATTGGAGAGAAAGAAAAGAAAGAGGCAACAAATTCAAGTGCCTCCGAGCCACCCAAAGCGACCCCGCACAAAGCTCCCAAGTGCTCCTACTGGACAACCTGCATCAGGCCCGATCGAAGCAAATATCGAAGATGCGGGGCCACCAAGTGCCGAGATGGTCCCAGACATAGACGTCATTGATGTGGAGGAGCTCCTCCAACAAGAGGGAGACCCCAAAGTAGAAGTTGTGGAAGTCGGGAGTACCGAAGTCCAAAAAGAGCAGGAGCCTATTACACAAGAAGTCACCATGGCCGCTCTGCCAGAAGGGCACGTAGGTACGCATTCTCCACCCTTTGCCTTGGTCTCTCACGTGTCTACCACGGTCTCGACCGAGTCTCCCCATCAGTCTCTCCCTCCCTCACAAAGTCAATCACCTCTTCACGCGTTGCCCCTTACCACCGATCCCGTTAGCCCCACTCCACTCGAGTCATCAGGCTAGGACAAGTCTGTTGCTACCACTTCGCCTTCCCATGCCACCAATCCTTTGGACCTTAGCCAGGGCAAAGGTAGTGCCCCAACGCCAGACCTTGTTATTCATTCCCCTACCTCACATGGCATTGTTGCACTCGCCGAAGCTCCTGCTACACCCGTCGCCGAACCTTCTGGTGAGGCATCCCCCATTCATTCTTTGTATTTGTTCACCCCTTTGGCTGGAGATCCAGCCTCTTTTAAATCAGAGATGTCCTTAATTAAGGAACGCCCTCTAGCCGAGAAGCTACTCCTAGCTCGGCAAAATACAGAAAAAATGCTGAAGGAGGCGAGGAAGAAGAGAGGGCGCTCTCTAGCCCAGGTTGAAAAATGCGCTGTCTTCGATTTGAAGGCTGGGAAGTTGCATAAAGTAAAAAATATCCCCAAGGTCCAGAAGCCCCTGGATGAAATGACTCCAGTGGACTATGACTACCAAGACAAATCCAAGGACCTGGAGCATTTGAATGTTGACAATGAATCTGAATCCATGCACGTCAGGATCGAAACCTTCCGAGCGCATGCCAACATCGCTAATCAGCGTAGATTTGAAGCAGAAAATGCCAACATCAAGTTGGAGGAAGAGTTGGCTAGAATCCGCTCCAAGCTGGAGGATTCAGAGGAGCAATGCAAGCTGATGAAGAAGGAAACACACACCCTAAAACAACAAATACTACAACTGCAGTGTACAGCTCAGAACCAAGCACAGAGATAGGCCGAGAATGATCTGAAGGCCAAGGAAGTTGAAAGCAAGATCTTGCAGTTGCAGCAGCAGTTGCACGAAAAAGAAGGCTTGGAGCTATTTGATAGAGGCAGGATCAAAGAAATCCGCTCACACTTGCTTAAAAATTTTAGATCCCGGGCCTCCAAGTGCCCTATCAATTTTGACCTATATTACTGAAGCACAGCGTGCCACTGGCGAAGGAGGGCCAATCATAGATGAGGTCACTCAGAAAGCTAGAGGCCGACTCAAACTAGCCTTTGATGTCCAAAGCATGAAATATCAGGACTTGCAGGTTGTTGCAATGAGTCGGACGGCTAGAGATTGGTCCACGGCCCAAGCCACAGTTCGTGCCTTCTTTTCAAAGGTGAGGAAGGCACAAAAGGCGAAGGACCTCCTGGACATGTTTGAGAATGAGCAGCGCACATCGCTAGGTTATTTCTAGGATCTCTCTTCTTTAGGTTTCTCGAGCTTCACGGATGATGATGGGAACCTTTTGACCAAGGAAGAGCTTAAGCCGACATGGCTTCAGTTTGAAGGTGACGTCTCGGAGATAGACGAATGGGCAGAGCCGATAACGGAAAGGCAGATCACAGATTTCATTCTGAGATACTGCAAGATTGTAGCCTGCCTGAATGATCTGTATACCAGAGCCAAACATGCTGATATCGGGCAGATCGATCGGTTTCACGTTTTGGTGAAAGCATTGCAAGATCAAGAGTCTTTCTCGAAGGGTGCCTGGGCTCATGTCCGTCGAACCATGAAAAATATCCGTGATCGCCTTGCCCCATCACCACCGCAAGAAGCCACGCCAGAGGAAGCAGAAGAAGAAGAACAAGAACAAGAACAAGCCGGGGAGCAGCCCGTAGAAGAAGAAGAAAAGGGAGAAGGGTCTAGAGGTAACTCTGGCCCAACGGATCAAGGCTAAGGGTTCTCCCACCGAGACGAGCTCGTTGCCCCGCGAGCCACCAAGAATGTTGACAATTTTGTCACATTGCACAATGGGGTAGAAAAAAAATCAAAATTTTGTACAGTCTCTCTTTTGTAAAGTATTTCTTTTAATTTCATGAATTTGTTCCCTTGCTTTTAGAAACAACATTTTCAAGTGTTGCAGCAATTTTGGCTTTCCCTGCCACCCCCTTGTACATAAAAAGAAGAAGAAAAAGCTTCGCTGCCAAACAAACCAAGGAAGATAGCTTCGCCGAAAGAAATCGCTAAGGGTGAAAATTACTTCGGGGCCGAAGCACTTCAAGAAGCTACTTCGGGCGAAAACCTTGCGAAGCGACATTGCCGAAGAAGAATTCAGAAAAAGAACTTCGCACCCGAAGCATTTCCAGGAACCACTTCGGGCGACTTTTTTGCGAAGCGGCATTCAAGCAATTTCAAAATAATAGCTTCGTCGAAGGAAAAACGTGGTCCGAATTGACTAAGGCAAGAAAACTGCTTCGGACCCGAAGTCCCTCAAGCAGTTACTTCGGGTGGAAGTTTTGCGAAGCGGTGTTGCCGAAGCAAAATGCAAAGGAAGAAGAATGAAAACTACTTCGGGCCCGAAGCACTTCAAAAGGCTACTTCGGGCAAGAAACTTGCGAAGCGGGATTTGAAGGAGCGCAATGTTAAAAATACTTCGCCAAAAGGCCATCAAAGCACCCACTTCGGGCCCCTTCACCAGCGAACCATTTTTACTTCACCAAAAGTCATTGCGAAGCATCTGCTTCAGCTAGTTTTCATGCGAAGTACTTCCACCCAAAGTGGCGGAGGTCGTGGAGAACGTAATATTTTGAAGGCAAGTGCTTCGGCCGAAACCTTCCCGAACCATAGTTTTGAAGGAGGATCACGGCGAAGCAGTCCTCCAAGGCATCAGCAAAGCAATTTTGTCAGCGAAGCAACGAGAAGTAAAGACCCCATTTTGAGGATGAAATCTACTTCGGCTCTCACCACCCCCGAAGCTGTTTTGCGAAGCTCAACCATGCGAAGTGCAAATCAAGGAGGATCTGCTTCGGCTCAAGTCCATTGCGAAGCGAAGTTTCGAATGAGGAATTAGCGAAGCACTTCAAAGGCACATATTCCAAGCCGGGTATTTTCCCGAGGCGATCAAGTGCCTCATAAATGCATTTTTTCGTGCCCGGTAAGCTCGTTGCTCATTTTTAGCAATTGGAAATGAAGTATCAGTCCATGATGAAGAGCCCGACGAGCATGGCGGCCACTCGAGCACTGCACCCAGAAACCAAGGACGCTCAGACGGCTCATTAATGCATGTTTCCTTGGTCGACCCGGTCGCAGTTTCCAGTTTTGGTAACGGATTTGAGAGCTCGATCACGAGAGCCACGAGGAGCCGACTTCTCAGCTTTCGAGGATGTACTCCTCCATTTTGTGTAATTATGGCTTAGAGGGTCGGGTCCTCTATAAAAACCCAGGCATTGTAGTGTAAAAAGGGGGGGAACTTTCTGCTAGAAAGCTGTTGTAACTTGCATTTCTGCGATTAATACTAAAGAGCTTTGGACTCTATTTCTCTCTTGTATGCTGCCTTCTATGTTTATTTCTTTCATCTGTCTTCATTTGTATACTGTAATTCTGAATCCTGGATTTAGGTATGCGATTGGGGACTGAACCCTAAAATTTTCCCGAAGGATACATAGGGGAGGAAAACATCATATTGATTTTCTTTTATGCTGCCTGTGGATAGTGTTTCTATTACATTCACTTTTCTTAATCGTCGTTACTCTGAACTCTAAATTTTGGTGAGAGAGAAAGGAGAATCCTGGAACTCGCCCAGAGGATACATAGGAGGATTAATATTGTGTTTATTTCATTTATTCTTGGTGTTTCTTGCTGTTGTTTCAAGTTATTCGCTAGCGATCGTGCTTCCTGTTCTTTCCCACCACTAGACTACTGAAATTTCTTCCCTTACTCTTTTATTTCTTTCCTGCACCCTACTCTGTTTATCTCTTTCCTGCACCCTTATCTTAAACATCGAAGTAGTGTAGTATAGGAGCCGACCTTTCTCCGGAGATTGGCACGAGGAGCATCTCTTCTCTTCGGCCTTTCAATGTTGGTCCAGGTCTAGGGCGCATACACTTACCCAAATCCTTTCCTGGGCAGATTTGATGACCAACAGTACCTATACCTACCTGTAGGTTCCATCACTTCTTGGGCTCAACTAGAAGCAACGTTTACTAGCCATTTTGGAAAATAAGTTGACCTAGTTATGATGCTAAATCAATTTGTCTCTATCTGTAAGGAACCTAATGAGTCCATGAGTCAATTCAATGATAGGTTCCATAAGTTGTATACTAAAGTGGTGCCCCATTTCATCATTTCAGAAGAGAGAGCCTTTCAAATTTACATGGGAGCCTTAGACCCCTCAATATCCAAATTTCTAAGGAAGCTTCTTGAAGATTCATCCTTGCCTAAGGCCTACAATGAGGCAATTATGGTAGAACGATGGTGGAATTTGAGAAATATTGATGTGGGTAGATTATGATTACTTAATATTGAGACTCAAAATCAGATACCACCCATGAGTTAGGGTGAGGCACAGTCGTCTCCTATGAGGAATTATTTTTCAGGAGCTATGGATTCCAACCAACACCAACCATCCGATCTAGCACCCTCGAATCAAATGATGTCTAATATGAAAAATCAATGGGATGAAGTTGAATGTCCAAATGTTACAACCACCTTAGATATTATTCAAGAGGAGGTGCAAGTCTCAAAGTCAATGTCCATTAATGAGGATTGGGGTAAACAAACCCATCAAGATATGGAGATTGTTTCACATTTATTCACAAAGGAGGATTGGGATGATCATAGAAAGAAGAATGTAAAAATTGATCCCATTATAGAAACCCCTAAGCCCTCAAAAGTGGATGAAAGTGAATTTAAAAGAGAATCAATAGATAAATCTGAAGACATGATAGAATCTCATCACTTGTTTTTAGATGACAATTATTGTAAAGATCAAGAAAGGCAACATGAGTCAAGTTGCAATGGGCTAGAGACGAGTGACTTAGAATTCTTATTTATAAGTGAGGATTGGGATAATTATAAAAAATAAATTGATCCACTTTTAGAAACAGTTGAACCCTCAATAGTGGATGAAGGTGAATTTGAAAAACAATTGATTATTGAACCTAAAAATTATAAAGTGGTTGAGCATAACACCCCGATTTTGGAAGATGATAATTGTTGGTGGAATAGATGGGAGAACTTTACCACTCTTTCTAATGAAGCACTCGCTTCACCTGATATGCAGGACAAGTTGCAAAGGCTAGTTCTACATCTTAAGAGAAACATCGCTCAATTACAGGAATAAGTACCTCAAGTTGCGTATCTTGATGATACTCCAAATTATCCTTATGAGACAAAGGTCGAAGATACTAAAAGTGGTATCCTTTCGGATAATGGAGGGGTCCTAGAGTGGACGTATTTTGCAACACATGACAAATCAGGATCTTCCATAAAGTTGGATGAGGTGGTTAAAATTGATGATCAAAATCTTCAACATCCTTGAGACAATGACCAAGAAGAATTTGAAGAAGAATTTCTTGAAGAGCTTGAAATTTATGAGGAGGATGCAATAGAGTTTCATCCCATGGGTTTAGATGACCATTATTATAATTGTAGGAAAAGGTATGAGGAATAATTGTTCTCTCATGTTCCTACTGATGAAATTTTTGTTTCACTTGATAGGCAGGATGTTGAAAACTCTATCTTGCATGAAGATTTGGTAATTCTTGTACAATATGAAGATGACAAGCCATTTGCAGAAATAGAGAAGGTTCCAAGATCTAATCATTTTGAAAATAAGTTTATTGAAAATATTGCTAAAAGAGAAAAGGATGATTTTGACTCTACTATTATAGGTAAATAAGGAGACTCACTCATTTTGTTCCCATTTGAGATGCAAGAAATGGAAAGCATTGTTTCACCTAAGGATCCTACAAGGTCTATGCTTCCTAAGATAGAGAACATTCTAGAACCTGAATGGTTTGGGTTTGATATCACTGATGATCCAATTGAAAATATTACTTTATCTAAAACAACTCAAACGGTTGATCAGGAGCATGTGTTATTTGACACATCCCTAGATAGACAAGACTCATGGTTTGAAAAGGATGGACATGTTTTTAATTGGGTGCCTAATTTTGGTGTCTTTGATAAAAAAGTCATGGACAAAGAAGAAGTGCTACATGATGATAAGGATGAAGACCATGAAGAAAAGAAATAAATCATGATGAATCATCAAATATTGGTAAATAAGTGTATCAAAGGTAAAATCTCACCTTTTGTGTTCCACCATTCGAACTCCAGGTGAAGGTTTGTCTAATTGGTTGTTGGATTCAAATGCTATCAATGATGAAATGCCATTTATGGTTGATAAAGAATTTGAGTTAATTTCTCCTCACACCACTAATGATATTGCTTTGTTGAATAAAAGAGAAGTTGATGTGATTAAATTGTTGAATCAAATTCATCAGCAATTAACAATTGAATCTAGGATAAAATTTTATAATGATTCTCATTTAATAGATATCCTAGATGATTGCAAATTGTTACATAAGCATGATTGAACTAAAGATGTGGAAAATGAATTGACTTCGAAATTTTTAGAAATAGCCTCTTGTTTGCGAGATCTCATCTTTGAAAAGGAAGACCTAATTCTAAATCATAATTCGAATTGTGAAATTGATATATTAAGGAATAGACAAGAAAGAATTGAAAATCAGTTATTATATAATAAATTTAATGATTTGAAGCTCACCTATGGGAAAGTTAATGGAATTAAATTAAATTGGTGGGGTGAGAGAGGCAAGATGAAAATTGTTGCATTGTGTGGCCTAATCTTACTATCATTGGATTCCTACAATGCTTGGTGTGCGTATCATGTTGTATGTCTTTTAAAATGTGCTAATCATGTTTTGGATACAGGGAAGTGATGACTCAAATCTCTGCTCCATATTGTACATAGTGTATATTTTTGTATATAGTTTTGGTTTTCATGTTTTTGTTTAGTTATGTTGTTTTCTGCTTTGTCCTTAATTTGTGATCTTTTTTTTCTTTCATGTTAGTTTGCATTAGGTTAGGATTTGGTTTATGTTTTTAGTTTTGTGTTTTGGGTTGTTCCCTTGTTTTGAGGTGATGTTTCGTGGTTGCTAATTTATGGCCTCTTGTTCGTTTTTTGTGTTCCTTTGTTAAGTAGGTTGGAATACCTAATCTGAAAGTATGTGAACCTGAGAAAAGGGATATGAGTTATTTTGTGATTATGCTCATATTTTAGGACTAAAATGGTGGAGAGTGGAACAATGAAGCATTTCACCAAAGCTCCACATGTAACTCACATAATTAAAGGGTATTTCTGGAATTTCTAAGGGATGAAGTTATATTGGTTTGCAAATTAAGGCAAAAATTCAACACGCTCCATATCTATGCTTCCTAACCCTCGTGATACATAAATTATTGCAAATATTGATATAAAAAAATGAGCATTGAAAATCTTGATCAAATCAGTCACAAAGTCTAGATAAACTCTATTGGGGCTATAGATGCCTAATCGACAGTAGGGCTCTGTCTAGACACAACTTGTTTATAAGGAAATGCTTTGCAAAGTATCAAGTAAACACAAGGGTGAGTTAGATAAACTCTATCGGGGCTATAGAAACCTGACTGGCAGTAGGGCTCTGTCTGTAAAAGCTTTCTTTTTATGAGTCGTGCTTCATAGCCTAAATGTAAACCAAATGATTGAATTCAAAAGGTTTTCAAAGGTGCAAAAATGAATCACTTCTCACACACTGAGCAAAGGCAGATGAATTAGTTGTTTTTATTCGAACTTGTTTACCTCCACCTTCTCGAGACATCGCTAAATAATGATTATTTCACTGATCTTTTGTGTTCTCATTTCAGATTGGGTTCTTCACTCGAAATACTCAGGAGCATTTCCCAGTAGAGTCACCATTTGTTGTGGCCATTCCACAACATACCCCAAAACTTGGGGACCCACCTTTAATTTTGGGTTTTGGGAGGTTTTGTTGTCTTTGAGTGATAATGTTGATGGGTGCCTACCCATAATTGTGCTTTGTAGTTTTGGATAGTGCCTCCTTTTGGTTGGTTTTTCCCTATATTGCATTTTGGGTTATTTCAATAGGTTTATTTTGTTTCCTTCTTATTTTTTATTTACAAAAGTTCAACCTTTTAAAGGTTGATTGATTTTCACATTAAATAAATAAAATAAAATGAAAATAAAAAAGTACATATATATATTTATATAGATACAATATATATATAATAAAGAAAAGAAAGAAATTAATATATATATATATATATATATATATATATATTTCTATACGTATATATAGAAGTATATGCCTCCATAGTCATTAGTTTTCATTCTTTTTCGGAGTTTTATAAAGTTAGTAGTGTTAAAAGGTTGTTTTATAATGTTTATGAAATTAGGCTTAGTATTGTTTCGTTTACTTTCATTCTCATAAAGCTTTTACAATTTTATTTATCTAATAAAGGTGTTTCCTGTAGGGAAGCGACAGATGATTCACAAAAGGTACCTCAAACGGGAAGTACAAACTACGGGGAGGATGATTCAAATACAAACGAAGTAGCACGAAGATCACCCAGGATGAGAGGTCTTACGAATAGGGCGAACACCCGCGTGGCAAAGTTGAAATCTATAATATTTGGCATTGGCGATTAATGACGAACAATGTGGTACTGCTATATGGATATCCTGATAGCGAGAACATGAAACAGAAGATGATATTCAATGTAGATGATATGGGTGACCCGACAATGAATATATCATGATGTAGTAGCGGATCCGAGATTGGTGATGTGGCGAAACCCATCGAATAATGAATACATGGAGGTAGGCTATCGGTGACATGGGTTGTAGATTTTGAGGTAGACTGATGATCGGATGGGTTCCATGAAATCAATGGATAGTTGACAACAATGTGAATTAATGGGAGAACGACAATGAATGTCCATTACTATTAGATGATGTGGGCCCTCGGTGCATGAATAAGACACAACTCGGTCTGACGAACCTATGTGGCCGTTGAGGGCAGTATAAACTCTCAGACATCATTGTTTCTACCATCGCAAAACCATCAGAGGCAACCACAATCATTTTATAGTTTGGAATGACTAGTCGAATGTGCAATATGTGTAAATGACATAAGGGATTACCAGAAAATATGAACAACAGTGGAAATGTTGTGTTATGTCCTGGATAACGGCACCGCGTAGATAAATTTATGGAGAAACAATGTAGAAATACACTACAGTGTTGCTTGAACATGAAAGGAAAAATCATTATTAATATTACATACCGATTTTAATGCGTCCACTGGATAAATCATGGTGGATAGATTGCAGCTCATATAGTGAACTATCAGGGCAGATACATGTAGTAGGAAGAATATTGGTTTTGAGGATGGCAGGTTGATGAGGAATGATCGAAGTGGAGTTTCACCAACAGTAGAACACTTTCTCGAAGCATCCCACTCGAGTACCGAAGACTGTTGTATAGGTAGACGCATGGCTTAATGAAAGCATATTAAAGGGATGGTACACATTTCAACAATGCATGACAAATTTTTGACTAAATATAAGAGGAATGTCTATGCCACTTCAAATCAATTGTTGGTAAATTTAAGGCTACGATAGGGTGATTTAGTGAAGGTGCGATCGTCATACGAAGTTGTTCCCACGTGGAATGATTATGCCCGTTTCGTCCATGATAGTAGCCATAAAAGCTGAATGGGTAGTTTCAAAAGAGGTGCACATAAAAGGACAGAGGACGCCACGGGGAACCACATGACTCCATGCACAATGCCAATGATGATTTCGGTCAATCTACAATGATTTGGTTGTAGGGAAAAAAATATACAGGTGGTATTAAGAGAAGTTTAGAATACCTTCAAGGGAGAAAATATGTTACCAAGTCTTTAATGGAAGAAGTGTTATGGAGTCGTAAGAAAAAGGGAAACAAAAAAGGAGGGTTTCAAGCCAAACTAAACGAAACGAATGGTCAGAATAGAAAGGTTAAAAATCGATGGAAAATTCATACCAGGGGCTGGAAGTTTGTCCAATACCAAGTGGTTGCACTTTTGGAAGATGTTAGAGATATATTCTAATGGGACTGTTATTGTCTATTTTCAATGCAAATAATGTCAGAAATTTGCACTTTATAAGCATAATCCGAGGAGAATCATTTTTGGATGTTTTGATTTAATGTTCATCTTTATTTTCTCTATTTTTAGGTTTATAGGCAATGTTTAATACATTTCATGGTTGCATTTTTGAATATCTAGAAACAGAGAATTTATTTTCGTTCCTTAGAAGCTCGCACCTAGTTTATTTCGGAATGTGCAAATGCAGTTTCGGATAGACTAGGTTACATCTAGAAACTCTCACAATCTTCGATTTTGTAGGATAGGGTAGCATTAGACTGAAAAAGCTTTGCATGTTTATATTTTCAGCATTCTGGTCCATTTCCAAATTTTATTTTTATTTTTCTAAACCTTCTCTTTTGTAGATTATTTTAAAACTTCGATGATTAAAATAAAAATCGAAAAAATTAAAACTCCAAAAATAAATGCACGGGTGTGAAGAATGAGCTTTAACATTTCATCTTATGCAATTTCAATTTTATTTTGAAGCCATTTCGAAATTATAAAAATTATTCGAAGTTGTTGTTTTTATAGGCATTTTATAATTTTGGATTTTACATAATTTTGCATTTTGAAGGTAAATCAGATTTCAAGCTTTGCATGTTTATTTTGCAAGCAATAAATTAACTTTCCTTTATGAAAATTTTAATTTCATTAAAGGGGAGTGATTTATATGGCATTTCAAAGGCCATCGTTTTTAGAGCAATAAATTGACGTCTCTTTATGAAAATTAATTTCATTAAAGAGGGGTAATTGATTTATTATATTAAAGGATTTTTTTACTTTCATATTCAAAGCAAAATTACATGAATCCAATCATCTTTTGAGGTCCACATTTAGAGATAGATTTTAATCTTTTTTTATGCTCAAAGCAGGGTTTAATAATGCAAGATAAAACTTGTCTAAAATCTACTTAACCCAAAGAAAATAAAATCTATCGAAAATACTTCAAGATAAATGGAACTAAGGCTTTACATCGTGGTAATATGAGGGCAAATCATATTTTATTTACTTTAAGTTTCATGGAAAATCACTAGTATAACATAATAAAATAAACCAACACAGGCCCCTTATTAACAATTACTTGCAATCACTAAGGTATTCCTAGCACTTTGACATATCTTCACAAGATTATAAAAACACATGTGCAATGCTTATATAGCAGAACCTTGGAGAAATTTCATATTTCTTTGCAAGAGAGGGTTTTGTGATCAAAATCTTAAGTGTGAGTGTGGTTTTGCAATTGGGTAAAATTACCACTCAACAAATGGATGGTAGCTAATTGATGAGCTATGCTAAAAGTTAGGTAGTGTTTCTTGACCATAGGTTTAGGATGGGCAATAAAAGATATTATTTAATATCTTTTTTCATTTAGAGAGTTGGTTAGATAAGAAAGATGATGTTTTGAACCTTACATCTCCTTCCATTTATATATTTGATCTGAACTATATACCTCAAGGGCCTCCTTATATACCTAAAGGTCCCTATATACCTAACCTCTCTCTCTATATACTCAATGATAAATGAGATATAGTTGATACATGGGACATCAGTGTTACATGAAGATTACCTCCTAGAAGTAGCCCAATATGGTACATGAGAGGTAATAAAGAAAATCCTTGACTCCCACTAGCCCACCATGATATACTCACACTAGGATTGAGGTCATATGAGATGCTATGTGGGTGGATGGTGGCTTGAGCTTGCTATATACCTGGTATATCCTAGTGATTTGTACAATAGTTACTCAAAAAACATAGACAATCCCCAGGAGGACTAGCCTTTGGCTAGAATTTTGTTATCTATCTTTAGTGTTCTAACTATGCAAATAAATTTAATGGTCTTGATTAACCTTAACAAACTTTAGTATTTTATTAAGTTGGACTTGGTCAAGGAATAATATTTTGGGACCCACAGTGGTGTTACATCAGGTTCACCAAAATGTGAGAGAGGGAATTTATAGAGGGCCTTTGAGTTATCAAATCTATATTATCTCACCTCTCATTTCAAGTATAGGAGATGTTGTGAGCCTAAGTTTTGTGTTTGTTGGATTTATTTGAGAACACCTATGTTTCTCCCTAATATTATTTCCTTATATACCTTAAACTTTAATTTGGTCCTATATTAACTACAAATGCATCAATTAAGTACAAAAAATAGGATGTATGACCTAAATGTTTTTTTATTTTAATGAATGATATGAAAGTTTATCTATTTTAGAGAAAGGGTTCAAAAAGACATGATGCATTCAAACAAACCTATATGTCATTTAGCTTTTAATGGATGCAATACTATGGATGAGCCCTCATTTAGCAGTGATTTAAATGAGCCCTAAATGAGGTCCTCACCTTGTTTTTTCAGTTGATCTTTATCAAAAAACAAGTCTTTAGGGCCTCATTTCCTAGTCAAATTTACTTCTTCTCAATCTTCAATTGGGTCATTTTTGCTTTAGCTTATTAATTATTCCTCCTTAATGCCTCATATTTCATTGCTAGTTGACCAAATTACATGGCCACACAAATTAATAGTTGGTTCAAGAGTTGAATCATTTAGTATGGATCTATTTGGATCAAATCCTATTTAGATACCCTTATAGAAAAGTCAATATGGGATGTAGTATGCTTAGAAGGGTTGTTCTTTGCTAGTTTCATAATTAGACTTTTATTCCCTCTAGACACCAACTATGACTAAATTAATAACATATCTCAAGAGGTTTTGTCTCTCACTTGTTTAAATTCCTTTCTCAATCTCCTCTATTTAGCTATAAAAATTTCAAATTCCTTTTAGAAATTTGTCTTCTTAGGCTCATATGTAACACTTCATTCAAAATCCTCTATAGGCCCTACAATTGTACTTTTTTAGAGTTGCTTTCATAGGCTCAATCGTAGAGGTTGGCATGGGTGATGTCACTACCTATAGTAGAAGCCACTTGGATTAGGATGGGGTACACCATGAGTGGGATGAGACAATGGATGCAGCAAGTTGTATGTATATTATAGTAAATGGTGTAATATAGAGGGGTTGCTTCTAATACCAATTGTGCTAGTGTTTTTGCTAGTAGGAAGACTAGTGGTGAAGGATTTAATGAATATGACACTAATGGTTGCATTATGGAAACTAGGATGGAGGGTGATTTAAATGAGGTGATGGGTGTGGTGCTAGGGATAAATATAGAATTTAGATATGGGATGCATCTAAGAGAACCATAGGTCACACTAGAATATGGTGAGGGAAGTGCAATAGAATAAGAGGTGAGAGAAGAGAGATGTAGGAATAGAAGTGGAAGTGAAGAAAGAAGCAATAGTGGTGGAGATTGGAAGGGAAGTGGCAGTGAAAGCAGTGGTGGCCACTACTCTAGTCATTCCTAACTTCAGAGGAGTTCATCTATGGGAAATTTCACCCTCCTCAAGCTAAGGTGTCTACCATTACGATTGTTGTATCATTGCCACTTTTTTAAACTTCCATTTCTTGCACCATGAATCTAGTTATTGCTATTATGGTTAGTGTAGCACATATTATAATCTCTTATGTAGAGGCACAAGCTATATTTGAAGGGATTTCTAATGCTTACATTGTTTTTTCTCACCCCTTTCACATTCCTTAGGTGCCTTAAAACCCAAGTGGGAGAGAATTTCTCATCAAATGGGCCATCCCATGTTGGCCTCCTTGATTTCCATATTTTATACATCATCTTCTTCCAGGTGAGTATTTTTCTATCAAAATACGCGAACTTCTCTAAGCCTCCTAATGTTTGATGATTCAATATGAAGTCTAGGTCAAATTATATTTTACCTTGGTGTACAAAGAGTGTGACTTTAGAGGGTTAGTATAACATCATTGTACTTCACATTTGTATCCTAATGTGATTCCCAAGGTGGCTAGGTCTAACTCTTTGATATGTTTTGCCTTCTCTATATAATATCACTTCTCATGTATAATGAAGGTATTCAAACCCTTGATCTTCAATTTTTTCCTAAAGTACTTGCTTGGGTCATAAGATTACGTATCTTGGAGTTTCTCTATTACCACATGTCTTAGTTTCTCTTCTAGTCCTTTGTGGAACCCTCACAAGCTTAGGTATAATATTAATTATTAGTTATTTGAGTGAGTAGAAGGTGGTCTTCTTCTACGCCATAAAACACCTTGATTCTATGTAATTTAGTTGCCTAGTGTATTCAAGGTTGAACATGTAATTTGGCACAAACATCAACATCTTATAAAACATGGTTGAAAATCCATAGTGATAGGTGAAGAAGTACGACCTTCCTAAGTAAAAGTATACATTTGGATATTATTATAATTTTTGTAGTTGCTTGGCCTCCTCTAATAGCCTTGGATCCTTTCCCTTCATCTTCTATATTATCACATAATAGATTTTATCACAAAAGTGGTATGATATTTTGCACGCTTCTCATTAAGGCACATTGGTGCACTCCACTACTAAAAGAGGATATTTGTTTGATGTTATTTGATTGAGTTGGAATGTTGAGAACCAATCATTTTTTATGCAAAATTAGATAGACAAGATAGGAGGTGTAAGTAAACTTTCTTTCTAAAATATCCTTGAGATAATTACTCATTTGGTAGGAGGAGAGCAATGCATTCTTCATAAAATTTGATATATAATTTGTCCACAAGCATAACTAAAATTCTTGAGAAAACCATCTAGATATTATCTTTGAAGAGATTAAATTCGAGTAGGACGTTGAAGTCGATCATCTCATTTTTTGAGATGAGGAACTAAGAAATCCTTCCAGTAGCTTGAGTTGCATCTATAAAATTTCTTCTATGTCTTGTGGTTGTAGGTGACCCACATGTCTAGGTCATCAGTGACATTTAACATCTTTCTTATATATCCTTCTCTAATGTGGAAGGACTCCCTTACCCACTAGAGTGTTCTAATACTCCTATTGGTGTTGTCATATATTTTTGCACAAGATCCACCAACTCAGTGTAGTTCCACACTTAAGGGACTAGGTTTAGGGCTAGGCTTAAGGTCTAAATTATGTTGATACTCTATAAATATGTTTATGGACCTTGGACCTTTCAAGGGCATCCTCTTTTAGAATTGCTAATGGTGTGCTTAAATTTTCCCTCTTCTACCCTCATATAAAGATCAAGAAGTAAATATTTGGGCTTTTGAAGATGAGAGGATGGGTTTATATTTATCTTTAACCTTTTTTTACCCTTACCCTTGAAGGGTCTTGCCTCTTCTATCAATGTTGAAACTAGTGATTAGGGAGTAGACATGATATGGCTAGAAATGGTGAAAGGTGGAGATACATGGTTTCCCTCTAGCATGGATGGGATTGAGGAGGTGAATCAAGTATCAATTTTGGTTGTATAGGAAAAAGATAAAATTTTGGAAAAGGGTACATTTACTAAGTTGTTGGCTAAGGAGTGATCCACTCCACCTGGAAAACCCTTCATACATAAAATGGAGTGATTAACTCCTTGAGAAGTACTTAGAAAGGTCTTTATCATTTGGAGTGATACACTTGGTAAAAAAAGCAATTGGCTTATAGTACCTAATGATTCGCTACTACAAGAAAATTTAGATAGTACTTTTAAAGAGTGAATTGGTAGTTGTTGAGTTCATGTGGTTTGCTTAGGTAAGCTAGGAAATCATCAATAAAAGGGGCCTTAGACAAAACTAATTTGTCTTTGACCAAATTGATCTATTTACTTCATAAAGTGAATTTATCCTACTAGTTGGTTTAGGGAGTCCTGGTGGGATTCTACCTGATCAAATTTAACATGAGTTTATAAATCGAGTTTAATTTCCATGTGAGCCTATGAGGGCAAATCACTATGGCATAAACACTTTATAGAAAAGTAATAGAGAAATTAATGAGGGTATTGTAAAGCATAAAGGAAAAAATAAATACAAAATAGAGGGAGGTAAAGTAGGGGTGAGGGGGTTTTATACTCCTGACTTGCCCATTCCATTATTAATAGGTTGGGCAAGGTAGGTTAGCCTGATAAGGGCCAATTTTCTTGCCTAACCAATTGGTGGATTGGTGGGACACTCAATGAGCAATTCAGTCACTAAAGTGAGAAAATTGATCATTTAGTGATCACATTTATTTTTTTTAAGAAAAATGAGATAAACTTGTTGACAATATAAACTTGATATCCTAGGGGAAGAAGAATTTTAAGGAGAGATAAGAGGAGAAGATAATAAAATAGGATTTATGGAGGAACTAGGTACCTCTAATACTAGGGGAAGATAATATAATACAAAGTAAAAAGGAACTAGGTACCTCTAGTACTAGAGCCATCTAGTGAAAGGATAGATAAAAGAGCATCCTTGATTTGCGAAGCCCATCATCTGGTAGGGTGGTCGTAGCAAGTAAGATCACCTTTGTCCAATGTTCAATTAGCTAAAGCATCAACAATCCTATTCTATTCTTTGACCACATGATTGTATTCAACTTTCAAAAAGCCCATATGGATTAATTGAATCTTCTCAACAATTATTTTTATTCTCCAATCAACCTTATGATTCTTAGGAGTCTTCAATAGATTAATCATGACTTGGGAGTCAGATTCAACCCACACCTATTTCCATCCAACATTAGCAACCGCAAAAAGGCCTCTGAGGATACCATACCCCTCATCCAGGTTATTGGAAAGGATACCCAAATTCTCAACAAAAGTGAAAACTAGGGAACCATATAAAATTCTACCAATTTCTCCTACACTAGCTTTTCCAAGGTTCCCCTAGAGGCTCCATCCATATTAACTTTTCCAAAATCCTTAGGAGGAGGTTTTCATTTCCTTGTTCTATCCATCTTAGATTACTCACATTCCCTTTAAGTTGGTTGTCAATAGTAGAGTGAATCTTCAATATTTGCATAACTTGATCCCATCATTGGTGGGAGACGTGGGGGTGATTAAGGAGTTTTTGGACTAATTCGACTAAGTTGGCAATGGTATTTTGTCAAATATAGTGAATTTCCTTCCTTTCTTGTTTGAAAATACAATTGTTTCTTTCCTTACAAATATTCCAAGGCAGGATGGTTGTTCCCATCCAAACTAACTACTTAACAAAATGATCAACAACCTCCTGTTTAGACCAATCCCTCCATATTTGTTGAAGAGTAGAAAAATTAGACCACTGTAAACCAAGTAATATAACCATTCTCCTCCATAGCTCATAGGCTAAGGGGCACTCAATAAAAATATGGCTAAGAGTTTCCACATGCTTTCTACACATTTCATATATAAACGGGCCATGAAAGCCATGTTTCATAAGTTCCTCACCAGTGAGCACCCATCGATGCAATAAAAAACAAATAAAACCTCACCTTAGGAAAAATATTTTGAGCCCACAATTGTGTAAATATGTCATAGGAATGGTTGGGATTATTATGGCATAAGGTCAAATAATCTTAAGCAACAGTATACTCACCCTTAGTAGTGTTGTTCCATCCAAAATAGTCCTTATCATGGGACCAAGAGAGAGATATCATATGAATGGTGTGTTGGATATATTTTCTTTGCCTTTCTATAATTTGAATAGGTTAGTCCTCAATAAGGATCCAATATCTACCAACCTCTAAATTACAAGTCTGGTACTGATAATAATTAGCAACATTTATCCAATTAGCTTGGTGTAGCTTCTCCATCCAAGGCCTCCAATTAGGAAACTGAGATACCAAAGGTTGGTGACTGTCTTAAGAATCTATCAAAAAATTTACCTATTGACCATTATGAATGATCCAAAATAACTTCTTCTTTATCAAATCCTCACCAGTCTCCTTTAGATATTTTATCTTTTGAACAAATCTATACATACATAATCCTTCAAAATTTATTTTATCTTATCATAGCATAATCATATGAAAGAAATTGGAGCCATATAACATGGAAGCAAAATCACTTTGAACAACCATTATTGGGTAAATCACAAGTCAAACGAATGGGTTTATGATCTAATCCTACTCATAATAAAATATCTAAAGAGATTGTACGCTCTGTTTGCAACCATGTGTGGAATAACAAGAATCTATCCAATATTTTTTACTATATGAGTTTTCCCAATGCATTTATTATCTCATGTATATTGAAAACTTGAAGGAATAACATCCCAAAGGCCATTTGAATTGAAAAATGAATAATTTTTTTGCATTGATTTAGACCATCCTAGAGTAATACCCTTGTTTTCCAAAGGAGATAGAACTATGTTAAATTTACACCTAAGAATTCAGAGATCACAATTATGAATCATCGTTGTGTTTGACAAAAATATACTAAGGTCCTTCCAACATATCTCATGAGGAGTAATTATAGTTGGAACATATACATTTATAACCCCAATTTTGATGTTTTCCAATTTCCTACAAAATATCCAACAACCCAATTACTTTTTGCTTCTAACAAGTGTCCATCTCATTTGCATTTGTCCCATATTGTTGCAATACCGCCTAAAGCTCCTATAGAATAAACTGCCAGACAATAACCCATATTCCAAATATTTTTAAAAGCATCCTTACATTCCTCACTATTTAATTTTGTTTCTTGTATTAAAATAAACTCTAGACTATAACAACCTATTAATTCCTTAATAACTCTTTTTTGGGGTCTTATTCATACCCCTAATATTCCACAATATCATTTTTATCATCACTTTTTATTTTTATTAGTGGGCTTAGCCCCACTTCTTGTTAACTCCTATTATATTTTTATTTGGCTTACCAAATCAATATCCCTTTGAATTTCTTTTTATCTTTGTTCATGCTTTCATGAACTTCCTCTCCTTTTCCCATTTCCACCAACACTTTCATATTCATAAATCTCTTCTAATTATCCATATTGTTCATAGTAATACTTATCTTCTACCTATTTATATTGTCCTAAAAAATCTAAATTGCAAGGAATGGTCTCATAAACACTTTATTCTTTATGTTGTCCTAAAATACCTAAAGTACAAGGATGATCCTTCATTGTAATTATTTTCTTATGCTGCCTAAAAATTGTAAATTTTCATGGATATCCTACATATCTATTTTTTATTTAGTTGCTCTTAAAACCCTAAAGTGCAACAAATACACTTTGTAGTACTTTAATTTTATTGTAATGAGAATATCTTATGCTACTTGAGAAAAATGAAGGTGATTTACCTAGATTAATCTTGACCTTCTTGACCTTGTTTACTTTAAAATTTGCCTCCCCAACTTCCTTCCCACCTTTAACTCTTTTTGTGTTTAAACTTGTGCATTGTACATCCTCATTCCTTCTGTCATTTTTTTTCTTCTAATAGTTGATACAAGTGAACTATAATGGCCTTTTTCATTTGATGATGAAGAGGGTTTTTTCCTTGCCACTTTTTTTGGAATCAAAATTTTTTGAGACCTAGCTTCTACTATAATATGATATTTTTATTTCATACTAAAGTTTTTCTCATGTCCAAAATTTTTCATCTCTTTCTCATCATTTTTACTTTGCAATATCTTGTCATGTGTCTGGTTTTATAGCATTTGTGACATCATAATGCAATGTTTTCATAATCCACTTGTTCCTATTCTCTTGATTCAAATTTAATCCTAATGGATTGCAGTAAAGGTTTTAAAATATTCATGGAAACACATATTCATGTATATAACATGGCTACACTTCTTAGTAGGCGGTCCCTCCTAGATGAACTACCTTAGAGTATTGCCAATATCCTTCAAAACCTCCTTATTGATAAGTTGATAAGGAACTCCAAAAGTGTAATACACATTGGAAGCCTATTCACACCTATGTCCATAGAAAAATTCTCACTCCATGGTCTTAAATATAATGCATATTTTCCCTAAACCAAGGGCTACCATTCATTATTCTATCCCATATTTTTGACCTGTAGAAGACAATAAGAAATAATCTTTTGAAAGAAAACTCATGGAACAATATGAATTCAATCCCCACTTCCACTTTATCCAATTTTAAATATTAAAAAACTTGTCCAGTATCCATGGAGCTTACATATTAACCCTCTAGTTTTAAGAACCATCATATCATGCTCGATCATCTCATCCTTGAAAATAACTTCTAATGTAATATATGCTATCTAGATAGGGTTTGCAATAAATTTGCTCTTCTTCTTATCGCTAACTAGGGCATCATTACTTTCGACTAGGGTTTCCTTCTTGTTACTTTAAAAATGATTTTCCTACCATGTTACCTAGATTTTCTTCACATGAATCCTTTATTTTTTGAGTTTCTCCTAATTTCTAGAGCAATAAGAAGTGTGTTCGCTCCTTGCTCACACTTTGATCCATGATTACTACCTTATACTCATGCTCTTGCTCACTTTTGGCTTGCACTCACTCTCAAATTCACTATTATGTTTATTTTTAATGTAAATATATCTTAATTAATGAGTAATTAATATATTTATAGTATTCTAACAACTCTCAATAAATACTTAATATATTTATATAATTTATTATTAAGTATTTTTTTTATCAAACATTTATCACATTTTTTATTTAATTATTAAAAAAAATTATATTAAAAACTTAAGGTGCCACACAATCATTCTAATAATTTAAAAAGACTATTAAATATTTACTAACTTCTATTGTTAATCTATGTTGAGCAAAGGATTATTGCTTCTATGCAACTCATGGTAAAAAAGCAAGTATGCTTCATCTAAGCTTTGGTTTGTGAGGAAAAAATATAATATATTCATTTATATTCTAATTATTGAAGATAGAAGATAAGATGTGTGTTGTGTAGTTGTTTCTAAAGAAAAAGGTGATACTTGTTTATATTTAAATTATTGAAGAAAAAATATGAGATGTTGCCCACAACTATATTTAATCTTAAAGAAATAAAACATATATTATTTAGAATATATAATCATTTAAAGCAACTAAAAATAGCAAGCACAATCAAATGGCATTAGCTCAACCAGTTATATTCCTCAACCTTCAAGGAAAAAACCTAGGTTCAAATGTTTCCAAGCAATACATGCATAATTGTCAAGTTGTTGTAATATAACTATGTTGTCATGATGTAATATGGGTGGGACCCATTTCAATTTCATATAATTAATTAGAAAAAAACAAGCAAAATTTTGGAAAAAATACAATAAAATTATAGATAGAGCAAAAATAAAATAAAATGGTATGATTAAACTTAAATTATAATAAGTTGACTTTATTTTTCCTTGAGTTACATATGTATAAAATTAACTAGAATTTTATTTGCATATGACCTTTACTAAGATTACAAATTAATTAGGTTCAAGTCTCATGATCAATCCCATGTGTGTGCATAAGACCATTTGATTATGAACCTTGTATAAACTTTATGGTTGGGTTTTAAAATTACTTTAGACACTTGGACTAGCTTAACATGTCCCTTGACAAGGTAGAAGTAGGCTAGAATATAACTAGGTAAAAAAATACTACACATTAATTTTAAACAACATTTAAACATAATTACAATTCATTTTTGTCATTATACTAAGCTCATAAAAATTTTGGAATTGCATAAATAGGCCTCTACAACTATTAACTCTCTCTATGTGAGAAGATTCTAATATCACAATTCAATAAAAGTTTAGAAGTAAATAAAGAGTTATTTTCTATAATACTTGTATTTCTTTAGCTTTAGCAAGAGATCTTTAGGTATTTTACCTTCTTCACTTCTTTTTTCTCACACCGGACTCAAAAGATCCTACCTTAATGACTACAAGGTTGATATTCACACAATGACACTGAGAGGGGGGTGAATCAGTGTAACTATTAATTTTCAATTCTACAGCATTTAATAATGAAGCAAAGAGAACTTGAAAACCAGAAAAGCAAATTGAACAATAGAGCACACCACAACACTCAATATACCGAGGTTCACCAATTTGGCTACTCCTCAAAAATGACTGCTTGGACTCCAATCCAAATCCGGTCTTTGCAAAATACCAATTTTACAAACACTTTACCAGCATCTCTTGGAAGGAGCACCAACCCCTTAGTTTTCTACTGCACATGAGATAGGAGCACCAACCCCTAGTACCAAGCACCAACTTGGACTGCAATTCCGATCAATTTAAAATGACATAAAAATGTCTTCACTTCATGCACGACCCTGACTGGTCTGCAATTAACCAAACTCTGCACACTCTCACGGCTCTGCTAATTTCTCTCTTAGCTCTTTTCTAACCCTCTTTTCATAGCAATTTCCCTCTTACAGCAGCAAAAGAATTCTCTGCACGACTGTCCTTTTATACCCTCCTTTTCTCATCGGGACTCTTTGTCTTCTATAGCGTTTCAATCCTGCATGCAGTCGGATGACATTCTCGAGCTGTTCGAATTCTTTTCTCCTCTCCATAAGCGGCTGTTCGAATCCTTGCAAATACAATTTTTCGAATGTTGCACATACTTATTTTTGAAAGCTTTTTCGATCCTTCATATTTGGTTGTTCGAATTCTGCAAATACGGCTTTTCGAATACTTTTTCGATTCTCCATTTGTGATTCTTCGAAAGCAGCAAATACGTCTGTTTTAATGTTTTTTAAATCCTACATATTCGTTGTTCGAATCCTTGCAATGCGGCTGTTCAAATGCTTTTTCGAACTTGCCTATACGACACTTCAAAAGCTTTTCAATCATGCAAATACAACTGATCCAGTGCATGTTCGACACCTGTCAATGTGTAACTGTCGATCTGACTTCAGTTACTTTTTACGTAACTGGCTGCATGATTTTCTGTATGCTTTTTTCGACACGTGTCACCTTGCATGTTCCTTCGGCTTTTACCCGCCAAACTGTTACCTGTCGCGATATCGCGACACTTTTTGTAGCCGTACCCTTCATGCCCTTGTTGTCGCGAAATCGCGACCATTTTGGCTTTTGAAAGCTTTCCCACCGTTCATGTCGCGAAATCGTGACACTTCGAACTTTTGCTGACGTCATCATTAATGTTGTCACGAAATCGCGACGCTTTCGGCTTCCTGAGATCTCTTTTGCAACTTGTCACGAAATCGTGACACTTTCAGCTTTTGCTGACGTCATCCTCAATGTTGTCACGAAATCGTGACGCTTCTGGCTTCTAGTGGCTTTTCTTTCACCCTGTCGCGAAATCATGACATTTTCAATTTTGCTGACGTCATCCTCAGCTTTGTCACGAAATCACGACGCTTCCGGCCTCCGTACAACTCTTGCTTCATGCGGTAGCGAAATCGCTACACCTTTGTGCCTTGTGCTTTCGATTTGCTTCAACTTTGAGTTCTGATCTTTTTGGTAGCGAAATCGCTACACCTTCATGTTGTGTATTTTGGACTTGTAGCAAAATCGCTACACCATTGTGTGCCATGCATTTTAACTTGTAGCGAAAAATCGCTACACCTTTGTTGCCATTCATTTTAACATGCGGAAATCGCTACACCTTTGTTTTGTTAAATTTATTTTAAAGGAAATCGCTACACCTTTGTTGCCGAGCATTCTCTCTCCTCTTCGGGTCGCGAAAACCCGACGTGTCGCGATATCGCGACACTTTTCGTTGCAAGCTCCTTTCCTCCATTTATGTCACGAAATCGTGACATCTTTTCACCTTGCTTCCTTCTCTGCCAACATGTCGTGAAATCGTGACAGTTTGCCTTGCGCCTTCTCTCTCCTCGGCCATGTCGTGAAATCGTGACAATTTTGCTTGCCTTCTCTCTCCTCGGCCATGTCGTGAAATCGCGACAATTTTTCTTGCATTTTCTCTCTCCTCGGTTATGTCGCGAAATCGCGACAATTTTTCTTGCATTTTCTCTCTCCTCGGTTATGTCGCGATATCGCGACAATTTTTCTTGCATTTTCTCTCTCCTCGGTTATGTCGCGATATCGCGACAATTTTTCTTGCATTTTCTCTCTCCTCGGTTATGTCGCGATATCGCGACAGAAAACATGTCGCGATATCGCGACAGTTTTCTTACTTGTCTTTTTCTGCAAATTTCTGAATCTGGGTCACTTCTTTTTTTGGAAATTCACTGTACTTGATCTGACTGACTTCAGAATTCTTGTCCATTGCTTCAACTGCATCAATTTCTGTCTGTGTTGACAACAATGACAATACTTTTGTTGTACCTTGTTCAACAATCTCCCCCTTTGGAATTGTTGGCAACACTTATGCACTCTCCTGTAATTCTTCTCCCCCTTTGACAATAATACCAAAGGGCTGCTGCAGACTCCCCTTGAGTCTCTGCACACCATTCTCAGACAAATGTTGTTATAGTTAGCAAAAATCATAAGTATAAGCAAAACTATAAGTATAGGCATAAATGCACCCCTTGAGAATGTGATCCCAAATGATAGTCAGTTCTTGGGAATTGTGACCACTCCCAACTTATTTCGAAGGTACTCAAAAACATCCTTGGGCAATGGTTTTGTGAATATATCTGCTACTTGCTCTGTAGTTGGAACAAAATCCAGTTTGACTTCTCCTTCTGCAACTTTATCCTTCAAGAAATGATACCGGATTGCAATATGTTTGGTTCTTGAATGCATAACTGGATTCTTGGATATGTTGATAGCACTAGTGTTATCACATTTAATTGAAATTGGCTCTTTGAAATGAATACCAAGATCTTTCAATGTTTGTCTCATCCATAATATCTGAGTACTGACATGTTGTTGCTTGCAATGTATTACTGCCTCTGCAGTGGATAGAGAGCTGATTCTTGTTTCTTGTTGTGCCATGCTACCAGCCTGTCTCCAAGATAAAATGCTCCTCCACTTGTACTCTTTCTATCATCAATACATCCTGCCCAATCTGCATCAGAATATGCAATCAAAGTGAAGTCTTTACCTTTTGGGTACCACAACCCATACTCCATAGTACCCTTGAGGTACACGAAGATCCTACATGAGTTTCTTTGGGACTAGCTCTGAAATCTTGCAACCATGCATACTTGCACTGTAATATATCTGGTCTAGTGGTGCATTAAATACATCAGGCTTCCAATCATAGACCTGTACATCGTTTGATCTACATCTGGAGATTTATCATCCTTGCTCAACTTGCAGCCTGTTGTCATGGGAGTGCTAACAGGTTTACTATCTTCCATTGTGAACTTTTTCAGCATTTCTTTTACATATTTAACTTGAGAAATAAAAATGCCCTTTTCATTTTGATTTACCTGCAGTCCTAGGAAATAAGAAAGTTCACCAATCATAGACATCTCAAATTCTTTCTTCATTTTAGTTGATATGTCTTTGCAATATTCATCCATGCTGCTACCAAATATTATATCATCTACATAAACAACAAGAACAATAAGATGCCCCTTCTCTGTTTTGACATATAAATTGTTGTCCACCAAACCTTTCTTGAACCCTTGATTAAGAAGATAGTTATCCAGCCTTGCATACCATGCTCTGGGTGCCTGTTTCAAACCATATAATGCTTTCTTTAATCTGCACACAAAATCTGGATTGTCACCAAGTTGGAAGCCATCTGGTTGTTCAATGTAAACCTCTTCTTCCAGTTTTCCATTCAAAAATGCTGATTTTACATCCATTTGATATACTTTGAAGTTTTTATGAACTGCTAATGCCAGAAATATTCTGATTGCCTCTAGTCTGGCTACTGGTGCAAAAGTTTCCTCAAAATCAATGCCTTCAACCTGAGCATAGCCTTCTAGGACCAATCTTGCCTTATTTATGACAACTTTGTCCATCTTCATTTAATTTATTTCGAAAAATCCATTTAGTGCCAATTATGTTTTTATTTGTTGGTCGAGGTACTAATTCCCAGGTATTGTTTTTCTCAATCTGATCTAGTTCTTCATTAATTGCCTTCATCCAACTTTCATCAGTGCTTGCTTCAACAACATTTTTAGGTTCAATGCTAGATAACAGTGAATAGTTCCGCACTGCTGCTCTTCTTGTCTGAATACCATCTGTGGGATCCCCAATAATCTGTTCACTTGGATGATTTTTTTGCCAGTTGCCTGTTTTAAATTTCCTGTTTTCTTCTTCTTCTGATTCAGTTTTTACAACATCTGGATCAATTTTCTGATTCTTATCTGTTTCCTTTTCATCATCACCTTCAATGACTTCTTCATAAATAGGGTAGTTTTCTTGATAAGTAATTTCTTGTTCTCTACCTTCATCAACTTTCACATCAGCACTCTCAACAATTTTCTTTAGCCTCTTGTTGTAACATGTGTAGGCTTTGCTTTTTGTTGAGTAACCAAGAAAGATACCTTCATCGGCTCTATCTTCAAATTTACCGAGATTATCTTCGGTCCGTTTGATGTAGCACTTGCTTGCCAAATACTTTGAAATGTCTTGTTGTTGCCTTTCTGCCGAACCACAGCTCATAAGGTGTTTTGCTTTCATGTGGTCTTAGCATGCACCTGTTTTGAATGTAAACTATAGTATGAACTGCCTCTTTCCAAAATCTATCAGCTATTTTGTTCTCAGCCAGCATTGTCCTTGCCATTTCCTGCACTGTTCTATTCTTCCTTTCTACAACACCATTCTGCTGAGGTGTCCTAGCTGCTGAAAATTGTCTTCTTATCCCATATTTTTGATAGTATTCTGCAAATTCTTCTGAAATAAACTCTCCTCCTCTGTCTGATCTTAGGCATTTAATCCTTTTTCCAGTTTGATTTTCAACCTATTTTTTAAAAATCTTAAACATCTCAAAGGCATCTGATTTAAGCTTTAAGAAAAATATCCATGTCATCCTGGAGTAATCATCTATTAACAGCATAAAGTATTTGTCACCATTTATGCTCTGTGTTCTCATGGGTCCACACAAATCAGTATGAATTATCTCCAAAGGTTTTCTGGTGAAGTATTCCTTTGATTTAAAAGTGGATCTGGTTTGCTTCCCTTTTTGACATGAAGCACGAGATGCTATTTACTTGGTTTGCCAATGGTTGGTATATCTCTTCTTGCCCTTTTTGAACTTATTTTTGCTAGATTTTCAAAACTAATATGACCAGACCTCTTGTGCCACAACCAATTTTGATCTTCTGTCCAATCAAGCATGTTCCTTCTACAGGTTTCGAGAGAGTATATAGATTACCGAAGTCCTAGAACCGGTAGCTATCGGCTTCCCACTTGTGTGCTTTTCTCACTTCACGACCATTGCTTCTTAAAAATGACTTCATGACCTCTATCACAGATTTGGCTTACACTCGGCAAGTTATGCTTCAGACCAATCACAAAAAAGACTTCTTTTGATTTTATCTTTCCATCACTGATCTTGAATGATCCCTTTCCAACAATCTTTGCTCCATCATTATTCCCAAATTTCACAGAACCACCTTCATAATTCTGTAAATTCTCAAATTTTTGCTTGTCACCTGTCATGTGATTGGAACATCCACTGTCAAGTATCCATGGTGCAGATTTGTCTTGTGCTTTAAAAGCAGTCTGAACAATCAAAGATTCCTTTTCTTTCCATTCTGGTTTGATGACAGATTTGGCTACTTGTTTTGCCTTTGTCCTCTCATTAGCATGTGCCTGTTTTTCAGGAAATTTCTTGTTTTGTTTCAACCCACTTGGTTGAGATTTTCTACCCTGATAATTATTTGCTTGCAAAAGTGCTTCTACAGTTTCTAGCAATATGTCCAAAATTATGACAATTATAACATTCAACTGCATAATTCATTAAAGGAGAAAAAACATTTCTGCTTGTGAAATTCCTTTGAGATACATTATGCCTGCAATCTGAAATCTTATGGCCATAAGCATTGCATTTAAAACAATAACGAGAAAAGGAATGATTAAACCTGGGTGCCGGTCTTTGCCAGTTTGAAGTAGGAGCCATGAATCTTCTCCTTCTTGGATGTGTGACTTTTGTGAAACCATCTTTGTCAGTACTCTTCTTGAGTCTGGCATTATTGCTTTCTTTGGCATGATTTGGTTTTTCTAGGTCAACCCTGATCTTTTCTTCTTTCTTTATGGGTTCTACATTCAAGGCCTTTGAACTCTTTGATGATTCTCCTTCATCGAAGCCTAAACCAAATTTGATGCCGGAAGGCCTTTGGTTATTTAACATTTTATCCAGCTTTACAGTACTTTCCTCAAACTTATGAAAACAGTTCAATTTTCTATTCATCTCCTCTAGCTGCATTCTTAACTTAACAATGTCTTCCTCTAGCTTGCTGCATTCAACTGTCTTTACAATTAATTTTTCATCAAGAACTTCAGACATTTTCTTGAATTCCTCTGTCTGTATTTTTAAACTGTTTATTATGTCAGTTGCATCCTCTAGTTTTCTTGAAATTTTTTTGTTCTTTTTCCTTTCTACACTCAACTCTTCAAGTGCGGCAACCAATTCTCCTTCCAGATAAACTTCAGCCTCATCTTTAAAGCTTTCATCAACTTCCCGATTTTCTTCTGTTCTTTCCTCTTCAAGTGCCATGAACAGAGCTTCACCAGTTTCTTCTTCAGAATCCTCACCTGAGCTTTCTTCGGAAGAGCTGACATTCTTGGATATGAAGCTTTTCTTCTTGAAGTTGTTCTTTCTAAAATTTTGTTTCTTCTTCCAGTCACCTTTTTCTTGGATTGACCCTTCACCATTTTTGGTTTTCTCATGCATTGGGCATTTGGCTGCAAAATGACCGACTCCTCCACAATTGAAGCACTTGAATGGTAGCTTTCCTCTATATTTTCCTTTTCCCTTTGTGAGTTTTCGAACAAAATTTGCTTCTATTTCATCCAGTGTCTCTTCATCCTCAGATTCATGTTCAGTTTTTGTATTCTTATGTGCTTTAAAAGCAGCTTCTCTGTCTATAGGCTTAGTTTGTCCTATTCTCATTTCATATGCGAGTCAAGGAACCATGCGGCTCATCCATGCTAAAATTGTTTAGATCTTTTGCCTCTTCTATTGCAGAAACTTTGGAGTTAAATCGTTTGTGAAGGGTTTTGAGAACCTTTTTCACAACAACTGCATCATCCATTTCTTCACCGAGTCCTCTGATTGCATTGATGATTCCATTGACCCTCAGCATATAGGCCTCTATGTTCTCATCTTCCTTCATTTGTAAGGCTTCGAACTGAGCTCGATGAGTTTGCAGCTTGGCTTCCTTGATCTTGTTGTCTCCTTCATGGATGCTCTTCAGTTTATCCCACATATCTTTTTCCGATTTGCAGCTCATGACTCTTATCAATTCATTGTCTACAAGTCCACACATTATGGCATTCTTAACTTTAGAGTTGTTCTCAATTTTTTTCTTTTTAGCAGTATCTGTTGGGGGAGTAGTGGGTGTTGTGTATCCACTATCTACAGAATCCCAAATGTCATATCCCAATGCACTCAGATATGTTTGCATCCTGAGTTTCCAGAAAGTGTAATTAGTTCCATCAAACAAGGGAGCTTTGTTGGATGAGAATCCTTCATCGCCTGCCATTGTTTCTTCCAAGATCTCCTTAGCTGATTAAGCTTGTATAAGGAACCTTGCTCTGATACCAATTGATATTCACACAATGACACTGAGAGGGGGGGTGAATCAGTGTAACTATTAATTTTCAATTCTACAACATTTAATAATGAAGCAAAGAGAACTTGAAAACTAGAAAAGCAAATTGAACAATAGAGCACACCACAACACTCAATATACCGAGGTTCACCAATTTGGCTACTCCTCAAAAATGAGCTGCTTGGACTCCAATCCAAATCCAGTCTTTGCAAAATACCAATTTTACAAACACTTTACCGAGCATCTCTTGGAAGGAGCACCAACCCCTTAGTTTTCTACTGCAACAGATAGGAGCACCAACCCCTAGTACCAAGCACCAACTTGGACTGCAATTTTGATCAATTTAAAATGACATAAAAATGTCTTCACTTCATGCACGACCACTGGTAGTCCGCAATTAACCAAACTCTGCACACTCTCACGGCTCTGCTAATTTCTCTCTTGGCTCTTTTCTAACCCTCTTTTCACAGCAATTTCCCTCTTCCAACGACAAAAAAAATTCTCTGCACTGTTGTCCTTTTATACCCTCCTTTTCTCATCGGGACTCTTTGTCTTCTATAGCGTTTCAATCCGACATGCGGTCGGATGACATTCTCGAGCTGTTCGAATTCTTTTCTCCTCTCCATAAGCGGCTGTTCGAATCCTTGCAAATACAACTGTTCGAATGTTGCACATACTTCTTTTCGAAAGCTTTTCCGATCCTTCATATTTGGCTGTTCGAATTCTACAAATACGGCTTTTCGAATACTTTTTCGATTCTCCATTTGTGATTCTTCGAAAGCAGCAAATACGTCTGTTTTAATGTTTTTTAAATCCTGCATATTCGGCTGTTCGAATCCTTGCAATGCGGCTGTTCAAATGCTTTTTCGAACTTGCCTATACGACACTTCAAAAGCTTTTCAATCATGCAAATACAACTGATCCAGTGCATGTTCGACACCTGTCAATGTGTAACTATCGATCGACTTCGATTACTTTTTACGTAACTGGCTGCATGATTTTTTGTATGCTTTTCCGACACGTGTCACCTTGCATGTTCCTTCGGCTTTTACCTGCCAAACTGTTACCTGTCGCGATATCGCGACACTTTTTGTAGCCGTACCCTTCATGCCCTTGCTGTCGCGAAATCGTGACCATTTTGGCTTTTGAAAGCTTTCCCACCGTTCATGTCGTGAAATCGTGACACTTCGAACTTTTGCTGACGTCATCATTTATGTTGTCATGAAATCGTGACGCTTTCGGCTTCCTGAGATCTCTTTTGCAACTTGTCGCGAAATCGTGACACTTTCAGCTTTTGCTGACGTCATCCTCAATGTTGTCGCGAAATCATGACGCTTCTGGCTTCCAGCGGCTTTTCTTTCACCCTGTCGTGAAATCGTGACATTTTCAATTTTGCTGACGTCATCCTCAGCTTTGTCACGAAATCGCGACGCTTTCGGCCTCCGTACAACTCTTGCTTCATGCGGTAGCGAAATCGCTACACCTTTGTGCCTTGTGCTTTCGATTTGCTTCAACTTTGAGTTCTGATCTTTTGACTGGTAGCGAAATCGCTACACCTTCACGTTGTGTATTTTGGACTTGTAGCAAAATCGCTACACCATTGTTGCCATGCATTTTAACTTGTAGCGAAATCGCTACACCTTTGTTGCCATTCATTTTAACATGCAGCGAAATCGCTACACCTTTGTTGCCGAGCATTTTAACTTGTAGCGAAATCGCTACACCTTTGTTGCCATTCATTTTAACATGCAGCGAAATCGCTACACCTTTGTTGCCGAGCATTCTCTCTCCTCTTCGGGTCACGAAAACCCGACGTGTCGCGATATCGCGACACTTTTCGTTGCAAGCTCCTTTCCTCCATTTATGTCATGAAATCATGACATCTTTTCACCTTGCTTCCTTCTCTGCCAACATGTCACGAAATCGCGACAGTTTGCCTTGCGCCTTCTCTCTCCTCGGCCATGTCGCGAAATCGCGACAATTTTGCTTGCATTTTCTCTCTCCTCGGCTATGTCGCGAAATCGCGACAATTTTTCTTGCATTTTCTCTCTCCTCGGTTATGTCGCGAAATCGCGACAATTTTTCTTGCATTTTCTCTCTCCCTCGGTTATGTCGCGAAATCGCGACAATTTTTCTTGCATTTTCTCTCTCCTCGGTTATGTCGCGAAATCGCGACAATTTTTCTTTCATTTTCTCTCTCCTCGGTTATGTCGCGATATCGCGACGAGAAACATGTCGCGATATCGCGACGGTTTTCTTACTTGTCTTTTTCGCAAATTTTTGAATCCGGGTCACTTCTATTTTTCTGGAAATTCACTGTACTTGATCTGACTGACTTCAGAATTCTTGTCCATTGCTTCAACTGCATCAATTGTTGTCTGTGTTGACAACAATGACAATACTTTTGTTGTACCTTGTTCAACAAAGGTAATATACAAGGTTTATCTTCAGTAATTG
This sequence comes from Wollemia nobilis, assembly GCA_028583015.1. NCBI lineage: Eukaryota > Viridiplantae > Streptophyta > Pinopsida > Araucariales > Araucariaceae > Wollemia > Wollemia nobilis. The sequence goes on along the minus strand of JAQPPZ010002381.1, from coordinate 2,957,008 downwards.
TCCATGCATGTCAAAAACATTACCTACCACATCCTAGAGTGTTTTTTCCAAAAAGAGAAATATTCATTCTCCTTGATAAGTCTAAGAAGCTCATTTCTCAAGCCTAAAATTTGGTGCTACTTATGGTTTACCCAAAGGATAGCCATAGCTAAAGATTTCTTTTGTAATGTTTAGTTCAATCACTTTTGAATAGTCTTTCAAAATGAACACATTGCTTCAACCCCATTATCATATTTTCTAGGAACTAAAAGGAGTCTTTCGTCATGCCATGAAACATAAAATGGACCTCTTCCATATTCATCACTTCTTGAAAATCCTCTTTATAATTATTTAGTTGGGGTAATTATGATATATAATGTTAATTACAAGATTAGAACAACCAAGGGAAAATTTACCCTAGCTCATCTCCTTATGACAATCCCATTATGTTAGCACCAAATAAGGGAGGTACTTGACACATATGTATGGATAACTATGCTCTAAACAAGACCTTTGTAAGAATAGATATTCATAATATTATATGGATGATCTCTTAGGTCAACTTGATGAAGGATACCATTTCACCAAGATTGATCTCAAGTTAGGTTATTGTCAAGATCCCATCAACTTGAAAATATCTAAAAGGTGACTTATAAGACCAAGGAGGGATTACCCATGTGATGTAGGTGAGTTGGATAGGGTAGGGAAATCCTCCAAGGGAGGTCCCTGGTTCGAACCTACACCCTATCAAATGCACATTGGGTACCCAAAATCCAGTTGATAATGCTGGTGCGGTCAAGGCTAGGCGCGACTCCTAGGTGATTTTTATGGTGTAGAACCCCCTAGTCATGGTTTCTCAAACCAAGGCGGTATTGCAAGGGGTTTTTCGCTAAATTAAAAAAAAAAAACAAGGGGGGATTTATCAAGTGGTTGAGTATACCTCATAGTTGGACTAATTTTTCAACCACAATTATACATTTTATAAATAATATTTTGAGATCATTCACTAGTTATTTTGGCATTTTCTACTTAGATGACATTCTAATATACAACAATATGTGCAAAAAATATTTCAAACATGTGTGACGCGTCTTCTATATCTTACACAAGTACTACTAAGCCAACATATTCAAATGTATTTTTATAATCTTATAAATCCATTACCTAAGCTACATCATCAATAGGCATGGTATCCATTATCAAACAAAGATTAATTCATATAGGAATGACTTGTCCCCACCAACCTCATTAATATAAAAAATTTCTTTGGCTTAGTAAATTTATATTATTCCTTATTAGGATTCTTGAATATTTTTATACCTCTCCACTAGATCATGTATGATAGAGAGATGTTTATGTGAAACAAATCTTAATAATATGCATTTCAAGAACCAACGAAACCCCTTTGTACAACACCAATGCCAACCACACCAACCACTATGTATCCTTTCATGATTAAGACTAATACACCCAACTACACACTCAGTGCCATCCTAATCCAACCTAGGCATCCTATTACTTATCACTTAGAGACCTTAAAAGATATTGTATAATGATACTTTACTATGACAAATAATTGTATGCTATCATACAATTTGTTTGATAGTGACACTATATAAATAAGGATATTATTATCCATTCTAACCATAATTTAGTTCAGTTTCTTCATTCACAATGTGAGTTGTAAAAATGTTTGACACAAGAAATGGATGGAATGTTTGCAGTAGTTCCAACTTGTGATTCGACATCATAAGAGCAAACATATTCAAATAGTTAATTATCTCAGTTATCCATGATTCTAAATGCTTCTCGTATTAATGGACATTTACGACTATAAACTTAGTAGTTGAGATTCACATTATCCCAAAGATTATAGCTTTGCTCAAAAGAACCATAAATTTATACAAAGTAAGATAAACATCAACCACTACGTTAAGGATGAACTTCTCTACCACCTAGATAATCATTATATCTCATCCCACACACCTTGACAACTCCTAGTTTGAGATGCACACTACTTAAAATAGTTGAACACTTGAACATAAGAAAGACTCTTATGATGCTATAATAGCAACTCTACTGGCTACACATGCATAAGATGTAGAGCACCATACTAAATCTAATATTTCATGCAACACCACTAAGCTAGAAAACAAGAAGTTGGTATTCTACATGCCATACCCATTTCACCTCCTCATTTTCTCACCATTCATTTAGCTTTCAAAATCCACAAAATTCACTTGTTTATGGTTATTACTGTTAAAAATACTTTCATGCAATTTGCCTTTGTTGCTTTTGCATCACACACCTAATGTCACTCTATTTTGTTCTCTCTTGTCCTTGTAGGTACAACCAAAGCCATAAACTATTGGTTTTCTACCTTCCATGAAGGAGGATGAGATGCTCTATGTGGATTTGTGGCTAAAGGCCATTGATTGCCGCTCAAGAAATGGATTCTACATGCCATTACTAGTTCCTTTTGAACCTTAAGATTCAAACAACATGGATTAACTCTTAAGGTTTACTTCAACCAAGCAACAAATGACTACATCTTTATAGTTATTGATAGGTTATCAAATATGACCATCATGATACTATGTATGAAAGGTATCAACATATCTCAAACCACCCATGAGCAGACTTTGATACATATAACAACTTTATCACTTAATGAATATATCAAGAGTTTTGATTTCAAAATGAGTGACCGGGAAATCGTAATATAGTGGGTAGAACTCTGGAAGCAGGAATGACCTTGGAGATGATCTATCTAGAGGGGAGGAGACAACCAAATTCTAGGTGGGTATGCAACCACTCAAGAAACACAGAGCCCGGGAATCTCTTGCAAGATAACCCTTGTCATTCGATCCAGGAGCTTAGTCCTTTACAAAGGTCATACTGAAGGATTCAAATATTTTAGAATGGTGAAAGCAGTGGCTTTGACATGCATCTTACTCAATGGTAACTTTGTGTCCCGATTGAGATTTTGAATATGGTTATAGCCCAGGAAGCCAACAATTTGGTGGGGAAGTTTCTAGGGTCTCTCCCTAGGACATTGATTTCATCCGTAGATGGGCCTTCTCCAAATGGAAACCACAAGACCATATGGATATCATTGTGTTCAAGTTGAACTATGCCAAAGACTTTATCCAAATCCTAGGAGGCCCCTGGTTCTTTTGTAGGTGTGCCATCTTCCTACAAAAATGGGGCCTAGACTTCAATCCAAACTCTCAAAGCATCAATTCAACATTGTTATGGGTAAGACTCCCTAGCCTTCCTATCCAGTTTTGGCATGAGGATATCCTTCTTGGAATAGCGAGAGCCATAGGTGAGCTAGTCTCAATTGACCCTACCACTAAGGCTAAATCAAGAATGGTGTTCGCTAGAATGTGTATCAACGTGAATCTGGAAGCAGAGCTTCCTAGATCCATTGAGCTGGTTTTGGAAGATATCACTTGGATCCAAGAAATTGAATATGATTTGCCTTGTACCCATTAAAGAATAATACCCCTAGCCCCAAGAAAATTGGGCCTCAATTGAAAATAGTTGAACCATTTGTCTGTCAAGGGAAAAAAGTAGGCTCTCTAAGGGATTCCATCCCACATGAGATCCAAGAAGCCTCACCAGAACTGGAAGTCCACCATGTGAGAGAAGAGGGGGAGATTCTAGAACCCTCGACTCGGGCAAGCCCTTTGATTCTTGATTCAAATTGTTCCTTCCTTATCTCTCCATGGAAAAAATATTTTGAATGTTTAGGGGAAGATATTTCTCATCCTATGAAAGAAAATAGAGCTTCTCATGATGTGGTCTCTATTATATAAACCCATCTAAACTCTTCTTTTGAAAAAATAAAAAAGGCCCATCCCTCGTAAGAAAACAAAGTTTTAAATCCTTTGGTCAAGGACTCAAAAGAAGAAAAAAGGGCAATTACCCTAGGCCCTATCACCATAAACCAAAAGAAATGAGGAGAAAATATTGAAAATGACAGGAAGGTGGGCAAACCCTCGAACCAAGAAATCAATAAAAGAGAAACTGAAGCAAAAATAGCCAATGACTCACAATTAGTTCTTTCCTTAATGGAAAAAATAAAACCTTCAATCTTATTCTACTTTTGCATCTACCCTTAGATCCCATTTTTTCCCAACCCTGGGTGGAGGGAAGAAATAGCATGCTAAGCACAAATGAAGTTTATTTCTTGGCTTGTAAGGGACCTCAATCACCAAGATATTTTGACTGTTAGCTTGTTTGAGAAATGAATTAAATCCTCAATTAATGCTACTCCAAGACAAAGGTGGGAGACTTTGATGGAAGACCTTTTCAGATCTCTGCACATGGTTGGTAGTATGACCTTTACCAAGGTAGAGGAAGTAGCCCTCCTCTTGGAGAACTATAAAAAACTTAGAGATTCGAGAATCAAAGACTTGATGAATTCCCCTGTAGTCGATATCGACCAGTACCGATCCTAATAAGATCTCTCTTTCTCTTTTGATGCCTTATTTCTTATTTGTAGCTAGATCATGATTGTTCCTTTCTCTATAGTTTTTTTGATGTTCTCTTTCTGAGGCTCTTTTTCAATTTTAAAAGGTTCAAGAATCCTTTCAAAACCCCTTATTTCAACCAATAAAAAAAAATATCATATCACGCATATATTTTTCAACATGCATGGGTTCACTTTGACAACCCAAAATACATTGTACTTTATAAAGAATCCATGTTTGTTAACTTATTTTAGCAAAACTTATGTGATCTACTTGATACATGCCTAGACTACTTGACAACATTTCATCCCTAAATAATGGATATATTGAGGTGGTCAACATGACAGGGATATCATTGCTTTGGGCATACAATCATTATTATCCTTGCACTCAGGATTACAATATGTTGTGCATTCAAAATTCTCAATATCATTCCTTACACAATTTTATAAGTCACAATCATTTTTAAGCATACCTCGAGTTCCAACTTGAAGTTTTTTTCAAATATGTGGACAAAGCTAAGCGTTTTCTATAGAATATAAAAATATGTACATCATCAATTTTAATAGATACTTGTTCACCAACAATAGGAGTACAAGAAGCAACATAATTAGCATCATCCTACTCACATCATTTTGGTTGGAAAACAAGTTTGGATCCATCTTTAGAAGTGATGCTTCTCTATTCCTAATTAGAAAATCAAATCATTGAGTTATGGGATTTACATCAATGTGCATCCAACTAGTAAGAGCATCATCATTTTTTACCTACCACTTTATTTGGTAATGTATCTAGTCTTCCATGTAAATATTTGCAAGCCATATGTTTTGCCTTTACTTGGATAAGTGATTATACAACATCAAACAAACTTGGATTTAGTGCACTTGATTCTTACCTCAAAAGATTAGTTAATTGACTTCACCACCAAATACACCTCCCAAGTAACGCACACTCATTTCAATACTATTATATCAAGACAATTTACAATGCAAGCAACACAATATACACTTGATCAAGTAAAGCATCATTTTCCATGGTTGGAGTTATAACACAATGGAGAGCATCACTCATCAAGGGGAGGAAATTGTCTAAGCAAAGCAGTGGTAACTTGAGTTGTCATCATTATTATAATAAAGACTTAATAAATTCTTAGGAAAAGACATATCATTTCACCCTGATACCAAGCCAATAAATGTTAGTAAAAGTCCAAATATTTTCAACTTGATACCACTTTACAAGTCCATAACATAGCTCTTTTTTTATCACTTGGAACTAGACACCAATTTATTGCCAACCCAATGTCGAGCACAAAACATGTGTAAATGGTAAGAATGTACCAAGAACTAGTGCCAACATCAACTAAGCACAATGGGCCAACTTCTAGTACCATATTCAAATGTCATAATTCTAACAAAATCATCTTACATCCAAAATTAGAATATTTACACCTATAAGTCAAAAGCCTATAAGTCACTATAACTATTTGCTTGTAACTATTAAAATTTGAATGAGGTCCACTTTTACTAAAAAAATATAATTGTATTGTATTAGTATATATCAATAAGTTTTCAACATAGATGACTCTCTTTTGTCTCTTGCATTTATGTCGTTCTTTCATAGAGAATTCAATAGTGGTGTTAAGATTCAATAGTCATGATTAAGAAAGCTTAGGGGTTATTGCTTCAAGGTACACATCCTTGAATACTCATGTAAACCCAATACCTACAACCTTTAGCCTATTTAGTATCTAGTACTATTGCCAATTTGGCCACTCAGGTGTTTTATATTCTATTTTTCATTTACATTTATATAATCTATCAATAAAGCTTATAATTTATTCACATGTTTTCATTCATTTACTTATAAACACCCCTCCTTTGTTATTTCTCTTTTACATTTAACACCATGTGGTATGAAGAAGAGTTCATTATGCGCAACTTTGCTATAAAAATTTGAAACAAACTCACCTAGGTTCACCATCTAAGCTAATAATTCATCCTCCATACCACATCTCTAATCCCTTAGGACATGGATGAGGTGTAGTTCTATATGCTTTGAACATAAGTTGCATTTGTTAAAAGAAGTTATATATATATATATATATTATGAGGATGAATGATTCTTAACTACAATTATTGATGTAAGCATTTCAAATGAACATATATGAGAAAAGTATTTACATTGATCATTATACAAAACTAAAAGAATAGATGCAAGCAATTAAGACTCAAACATATAAATTTGGTTCAAGCATGAAATGTAAAACAATATTATGAACATAAATGGAGCAGTTGCTACTATTAATTTAAGTTTACAACAATTGCTTAGGCAAAACAACACTCCATGTTCATCTAGCACTTGTACCAAATAGTTAAATCTCAATAAAGCCTTCACAGATTTAACTTCTAATACTCATTGATAATTAATTCAATTCTCTAACACGGAAAAACCATTCAATTCAAACACCATAATTGACATTCCTCAATTCAATGGTGAAACCTATGTGAAGCTATTCAATATAAAATATGTTATTGAGGTGGCATCTTTAGAAGAAAATATAAAAATAGAATACTTGGTACAAGAAAACACATGGAACTATGTAAATATGCTCAACACTCAACATATTTTCCCAAAATATTTGAATTTCCAATGACATTGTTTAAATCAATTGGTTCGAATAAGACAAATGAGGTTAATAAATAAATACTTTTCTAAACCAAAATCATTATCTACATTAGGAAAAAATATGATAGACAACTACTTGGCCCACTATAATGTGCATAGACAAAACTTGTAAAAGAGATGAACTTCATGTTAAATATGATTTGACCTTACCATTAGCTATCATACTAGCTTGAAGATATGAACACAATCTTTCAAAAAGAACTAAAGTACATGGCAACAATTGATCAAATAAAAATATGTTGGAGTCAACAAAGTATAAAATCCCACAATGAAGCCATGACAATAGAATATGAACAAAGGGAAGAAAAACATTTACAAACCCTAAAAATTCCAATATAATTATGAAAGAATTAGCCCTAAATATGAAGATTGGTATACTAGCAATACAAATAACAAGGATGCATTTGAAGCTAAAACAAAACCAACACCAAAACAAAAAGAATAAATAATATCTATAATTATGATGATAAAACATCCAAAATCCACAAACCTAAAGGTGCAAGGGTACATAAAAATTTATATTTTGCAATCGTTTCTAGGAATGAAATCAACACATTATCTAGTATTGCTAAAAAAGAAATACACACAAAGCAATGCCCATAATATATGGGGGTGTTCACTAGAGACCAAGTAATCTCACTATTACACTCCAACGAATAATTAAAATGGTTCGTATGATAAGGCATTTATACCCAAATACAAGTTACCTTTAGGTCAATGTCAAATAATTGACCTTTAGGAATAAAATAATAAAATATTACAAAAATATCTTTTTCAAGGTCTACAAGGGACCAAATTGCTTATATGTACAATATTATCCAAAAGTTGGTCATGGCCTCAAGAAAAGTTTAACCACCACATATTTCAACATCCCCCCTTAATTTAAATGAAGACATGGAGAGAGATCCTTACTTTTCAACCCCCGCGAAAGGGACACTCTCCTATAGCATGTAGCTCTCATATGCACATAAAAGTAACCTCGAGCATGACCTTGGTTAGGATATTTGCTACCTACTCCACCAAAGGCACAAAAACCAGATCAAGCATCCCACATGCATGAATCCATCTTGCCAAATGCATCCAAATCTCAATGTGTTTAGTCCAATGATGAAACAATCGATTGTAGACAAGTTGGATGGTACTCCAATTACTACATCAAAGAGTGATTGCAAAACTCTAAGAAATGTAAATCTCCTTTGAAATCATGAGCATCCACTGAAGAAGCTTAGCTTCCTCATTGGTAGCACAATATTCAACTTCCATAGAAGACTAAAATTGTTAGGACCCCATCCTAACACTATGATGTAATGTTCCTTGTTGAACGTGGGGGACACCCATAGTAATATTTTGTAAACATGGGGAACACCCATGATAATATTTTGTAATAGTTGTGGCTCTAGAAGTGCCTAGACAAGTGGTGCCATTATATGTAACTGTTATCAAGAATGTAATTATTTTGTAGGTAGGAGATTCTAGCTCGGGTGGCATTTTGCATGTAAGCCAACCTTGAGAGTTAGGTGGTAGATGAAGTCTTTAAAACTACGAGGAGCAGGAATGTATGTATCTTTTTGCATAATTGAATGAAAGTATTGAAGGAGGTTGCCCCCTCGAAGTGGCCTGCGATTCTGTGTTACTTTGTGAGATTGTTTCATTTCTGCATTTATATTTTGTATTGCAATAGTTTGTGTTTTGAGCATTTATGTTTATTTGCAATATTTGTGTGAGTGAGTTTATTTTTAATAGTAGGTTCCTAACAAGTGGTATCAAAGCACTTTCTAGGGCCATGTTTTGTTGCGACTATGATAGTTCCTACCATTCTGACTATTAGGTATAAGATTTTATGTTTCTATTTTTTGCTAGTTTCCTTATTAAAAAAATCTAGCCTTTGTTTTTTTTGCATTAGTTATTTAGGTTAGAAACCCTATGTCGAGGGTTTTAAAATATCATGGAGGAGCTATCATTATTGGCTAAGCTAGATTACCCGTAAAGCATCTAGTGAAGTGAGGGGCGATCAGGCTCCAATACCTAGGCCTCAGACAACACCCATCTATGGAATTGAGCTCCCACGTATCTTCGGGTATATCGAGGAGACCCCCTAGGATTAGGAGAGACCTTTAGCCCTTAGGAATATTTTTGGCCTTGTATTCTCCATAGTACACTAGACACAACATCCAAGAAGATTACCCTCCCGTACTGACAGAGAGGTAGGTAGTGTGCTCAAGGGTATGTGTGGAATCCTCCTTGAGTAGTGGCCTAAAATATTGGTCCAAGCACTATCGTTCATCACTATGGTATAACAAAGGGCCTATGGGTAGTACATACACCCTGGCTTAGCATACCCTATTATGTTGAATATCAAACCTACAACAAAAAAATTATGTTCAATGAATCTCAAACTTGTTACCATAACCTTGTCATAGAAATTGAGCATACGAAGAAGACATCCCTATTCCAGAGTTCCTGCATGAAAAATAGTCAAAAAAAATTATAGAAGAATATAACAGGTGGACAAAAACCACCAGAGTCAAAAATAGTGGGAACAAGGGGGTCAATGTCAATAATAGTCAAGAAATTTAGTCAGTAATAGTCAGTATAGGGTCATCAGTTATCAGTGTCAGAACAATTACCTGTGATAGTTAAAATTTTAAAATAGATAGGGAATATATATGATAGAGTCAGACCAGGCAGGTGACAACACAGTGTCAAGAGTGGTCAGTAGTCAAAATAGATAGGACAAAGTGTCATAAAGGGTTGGTCGACACAGAACCTAACTTTTGAACCAAACCTCTAGAGGAAAACTGACCACACCAACAACCTCGACAACAAAGCAATATAAAAAAAGTTTGGGGTGCCCAAAACTAGTGTTGTGGTATATAGCTCATTGTGATCATCTTCTCGAGCTGATCATTTTGATATATAGCTCCCAAACCACTTTTTGGGCTCCTTACTAAAAATAGTAACCCTTGAAATCATATTTCTATTTTTAGTATCACCAATAGGTCATAACTCTTAGAACATGGCTTCAAGTACTCGACAACAAGAATTAGATAACCATATTGCTAAACAAGTGGAGAGTATGAGCAAACAACTATGGTCCTCATTCTCCAACACCTTAGATAAGATAAAAGATAAAAAACTTCCAGGAATCTGTGAGTGTGGTCACCGAGGCACAAAGGGAATTGAAGGCAGAGTTGGATAGTCGTATCTCTACTGATTCCTTGGGTCATCAGGATCAACAGGATATAGGTACGAGTCACCACCAGAATGTACCAGATAACAATGGATTTAAATTACCAAAATTAGACTTCCCAAAATTTGATGGAAAAGATCTTGAGGGGTGGATTTGGAAGGCCAAACCTGACCTTTCTTGGCAAGACTTTGAACAATGTCTACTCACTCGCTTTGGTCCTAGTGAGTTTGAAGATTTTATAGGAGCTCTTTTTAAACTTAGACAAACCTCAATCGTTCGAGAGTATCAAACTCAATTTGAAAACTTGCCAATCATACCATTGGTCTAAGTGTCGACTCCTTTCAAAGTTGTTTTGTGAGTGGTTTGAAGGATGACATTAGGGTTGAGGTTAAATTGTTGAGACCCCAAACATTACCATAGGTAATACAATTGGCTAAATTGGTAGAAGATAAATTCAAGGCTCTAGGATGCACCTCTAAATTTCCTCAATCTCAGCCATCTTTTCCATCCAAGCCTATGACAAGTCCTACCACTAAATCTCCCACTATAAAAAATTGACTCGTGAAGAGATGGAGAGTAGAAGGGCACAAGGGTTATGTTATAATTGTGATGAAAAGTATTCTTGGGGGCACAAGTGTGTGCAACAAAAATTGTATCTGCTAGATATGGATGAAGCACCAATTGTAGAATATTCAGAGAGGAGGATCCTCAAGAGGGAGAAACCATAGATTAGAGTAGATCTAGAGGACTCCCAATCAGAAATCTTCTGCATGCTTTAGTAGGAGTATCCACTCCCCAAATAATGAAAGTGATCGACTACTTCAAAGGACAATGGGTCATCATTCTCATTGACTCTGGTAGTACACATAACTTTATTGATCCATGTGTGGCCAAACAAGGAAATTGTTACATTACTACATGCAATTCCTTTGAAGTCATGATTGCTAATGGAGGCACCCTACCATGCAAAGGAAAATGTTGTAATGTCAAACTTCAAATTGGGGACTATAATCTCAAGACAGACATGTTTGCCCTACCATTAGGTGGGTGTGATATAGTTTTGGGAGCACAATGGTTGCGAATGTTAGGACCAGTTTTATGGGATTTTGTTGAGTTGTGGATGAAGTTTAGTCAAGAAGGGAATGAATATACTTTACATGGCATGAAAGTTGGTGCGGCTCAGTTTATTTCTACCCATAAGATGGAAAAGTTGTTAAAAAAGTCTTCTCATGGAGTGGTGGCACAAATTTTTGCTATCAATGGCCCTACGGAAGGGGAATGGGACCATCCAATGCAATTACAAGGATTATTAAACAAATATGCTCAAGTTTTTGAGGAACCCAAGGGACTACCTCCTCATCACTCACATGACCATGCAATACAACTTTTTCCTGGTAGTCTTCCTCCTAATGTCTATCCGTACAGGTATCCTTATGCTAAAAAATTAGAGATTGAGAAAATAGTGCAAGAGCTTCATGTTGTTGGGGTTATCCATTCTAGTGTTAGCCCCTATTCTTCGCCAATGTTACTAGTATAAAAAAAGGATGGCACTTGGCGCTTGTGTGTGGATTATCGGGACCTCAATAAGATCACTATTAAAGATAAATTCCCAATTCTAGTGATTGATGAACTACTTGATGAGTTGCATGGGGCTCAATATTTTTCCAAGTTGGATTTGTAGTCAGGGTATCATCAAATTAGAATCAAGGATGAGGACATTCCAAAAATAACTTTTAGAACTCATGAAGGGCATTATGAATTCTTGGTTATGCCATTTGGATTAACCAATGCACCTTCTACCTTCTAGAGTCTGATGAATTCCATTTTTTGCCCTTTCCTTCGCAAATTCATTCTAGTATTTTTTGATGATATATTGATTTACAACCATTCATGGGAAGAGCATCTTCAACACTTAGATCAAACACTCAAACTTTTGTCTGACCATCAACTTTATGCAAAGATGTCCAAATTTTCTTTTGGCCAGCAAGAGGTTGAATACTTGGGTCACATCATCACTAAGGATGGAGTTCAGGTTGATCCCAAGAAAATTTAGGTTGTCCAAGATTGGCCTAAGCCTCGTACCCTAAAGGGACTTCATGGCTTCTTGGGACTCATGGGTTATTATAGGAAATTTGTGAAGAATTATGGCAAGATAGTGGCTCCCTTGATAACCATGTTGAGGAAGAATTATTTTCTATGGATAGAACCTGTCGAAAAGGCTTTTGTCGATTTGAAGTATGCCATGACCACTACCCCCATGTTAGCAATGCTAGATTTCTCTAAACCTTTTATCATTGAAAGTGATGCATCGGGAACTGGCATTGGGGTGGTTTTAATGCAAGAAGGTAGACCTTTGGCCTTCACTAGCAAGGCACTCTCAGGCCAAAATTTGGGTAAGTCTACTTATGAGAAGGAAATGCTTACCATTTTACATGCGGTCAATCATTGGTGACCGTATCTCATTGGGAGATATTTTTCCATCAAGACTGATCATCGAGTCTCAAATATTTCTTAGAACAAAGGGTGGCCACACCAGAACAACAAAAATGGGTTTCAAAATTGTTGGGTTATGACTACGACATCACCTATAAGAAGGGTAAGGAGAACATGGTGGTGGATGCTTTGTCCCGACTACATGAAGAACAAGCTATGCTCCATGCTATATCCACACCACATCCTCAATGGATTCATCAACTACGTGAGGAACTAATCAAGGACTCCTCTTTGCAAACTCTCATCCATAAACTTCAAGCAGATCCTCATTCATGCCCTAGCTATACTTGGGATGGTCACGATTTATGGTACCATGACCGTATTGTTGTACCCAATCAATCACAAATAAAGGACCTCATTCTTCAGGAAATGCATGCTTCCCCAATAGCTGGCCATTCGAGGTTTCTCAAAACTTATACAAGGACCAAGCGTACCTTTTTTTGGTGGGGAATGAAAAAAGATATTCATACTTTTGTGGTTGAATGTGATCGCTGCCAACGTATGAAAGGTGAAACTATGAGTTCCCCTGGTACCCTTCAACCCTTGTCGATTCTTGAGTAGGTTTGGATAGATATCTCTATGGATTTCATTGAAGGGTTACCTAAATCAGGAGGTAAATCGGTTATTCTAGTGATAGTGGATCATCTTACGAAGTATGCTCATTTTTGTTCCCTATCCCACCCATACACCGCATCCATTATCGCTCAAAATTTCCTAGACTCTATCTTTCATCTCCATGGAATACCTAAATCCATTGTCTTTGATAGGGATCCTACCTTCACCAGTCATTTTTGGTAGGAATTGTTCAAGTTGCAGGGAACACAACTCAAGATGAGTTTGGCCTATCACCCTCAAACTAATGGCCAAACTAAAATTGTGAATAAATGCTTGGAAACATATCTTCGTTGCTTCACCTCTGAACATCCTACACATTGGGCCAAGTGGCTTCCTTTGGCCGAATGGTGGTATAACACAACATATCACACTACCACTAAGATGAGTCCCTTTGAAGCAGTCTATGGTCAGCCTCCACCAACACCATCTTCTTACATTCTAGGCAGTTCCAAAGTTCAAGTTATGGATTCCACTCTTCGCCAGCATGATTCCATTCTTCGCCAACTCAAGGTCAATCTGGACGTGGCTCAAAACCGTATGAAACAACAAGCTGATCAACACCGCACTAAACGTAGCTTTGATGTTGGAGACATGGTTTTTCTTCGCTTGTAATCATACAAACAATCCTCTCTCTAGCTTCATGGTTGTCAAAAACTTGCCACAAAATATTATGGTCCTTATCAGGTGTTGCAAAGGATCGGGTCGACAGCATACAAACTAGCCCTTTCGACTAGTTCCAAAATTCATCCAATCTTCCATGTATCTTCTCTCAAGCAAGTTGTTGGCAACAGGGTCCAGGTGCAGTCTACACTTCCAGAGTTGGATGAGGAAGGTTCCATCATTCTTGAACCTGAATGCATTCTTGACCATAGATCGCGTACCCTTCATCGACGTGTCATCACCGATGTTCTTGTCCAATGGTATGGCTTACAACCTGAAGATGCTACATGGGAACCTCTTCAACAACTCCAACAACAATTTCCTCATCTTCAGCTTTGAGGACAAAGCTTTTCAAAGGGGAAGGGCATGTTAGGACCCCATCCTAACACTATGATGTAATGTTCCTTGTTGAACATGGGGGACACCCATAGTAATATTTTGTAATAGTTGTGGCTCTAGAAGCACCTAGACAAGTGGCACCATTATATGTAACTGTTATCAAGAATGTAACTATTTTGTAGGTAGGAGATTCTAGCTCGGGTGGCATTTTGCATGTAAGCCAACCTTGAGAGTTAGGTGGTAGATGAAGTCTTTAAAACTGCGAGGAGCAGGAATGTATGTATCTTTTTGCATAATTGAATGAAAGTATTGAAGGAGGTTGCCCCCTCGAAGTGGCCTGTGATTCTGTGTTACTTTGTGAGATTGTTCATTTTTGCATTTATATTTCATATTGCAATAGTTGTGTTTTGAGCATTTATGTTTATTTGCAATATTTGTGTGAGTTTATTTTTAATAGTAGGTTCCTAACAACCTAGACCAAATTAGGTCAAATCCTAATGTGGACTATCACTCATCCAAATCACTATGAAATTTGGACTGGCATCTAAATCACAAAGAAACAAGTTCAAATCCTAAATAAAATTCAAATCCTATCGTGGACTATCCCAATCACTAGCCCAATTAGCATCTAAAAATCCTATCAAAATCGAAGGAGAACCAACTAAATCATGAATACCCATCGGATGAGTCCCTCAGATGTACCTGAGAATATATATATTCTTAGGATAAATGATTTATGTTCAACTACAATCACTCATGTAAGCATTTCAATTGAACATATATGAGAAAAGTATTTATATTGCTCATAATACAAAACTAAAAGAATAGATGCAAGCTATCAAGCCTCAAATATATAAATTTGGTTTAGGCATGAAATGCAAAACAATATCATGAACATAAAGGAACAATGCTACTATCAAGTTAAGATTACAACAATTGCTTAGGCGAAACAACACTGCATGTTCATCTAGCACTTTACCAAGTAGTCAAATCTCAATCAATCGTTCATATATTTAACTTCTAATACTCATTGACAACAAAGTCAAATCACTAACATGCAAAACCATTCAAGTCAAACACCATAATTAGCATTCCTCAATTCAATGGTGAAACCTATGTGAAGCAATTCAATACAAATATATTATTGAGATGGCATCTTTAGAAGGAAAGACGCAAAAATGGAATACTTGGTGGTACGAGAAAATACAAAAAACTATATGAGCATGCTTGGCATTCATAACATATTTTTCTAAAATATTTGAATTTTCAATGACATTATTTTAATCAATTGGTTTGAGTAAGACAAGGGAGGTCAATCGATGAGGACATAATTTAGGTTTAAGTTTGTTTTTATGTTCTTAGACTTATTTTATGTTTAATTTTTCTAAATTCGAAGTTAGATTTTTTTGCTTCAAATAAAAAAATATCGATAATTTAGAATGACAGCAAAGGCCAATGACGATAGTCATTGGTTAGCATTTGTTAGCTTAGTCATAGTCTTTGATTAACTTATTGTTAGCTAAATTTAGCCTAGGTTCTAATATTAGTTGGTTTGTTAGCATCTTTGTTCTAAAAGATGGCAATTCATGTACGTCATTATACTTATTTAAGCATATAATGTCAATAAAATAGGGGTTGACATTTTTCAAAATTATTTTCTTATCATTTGGTATTAGAGAGTGAGATCAAGCTTGTGGGAGTTAATCTTAGTTTACAGAAGTCATAACTCTTTGATAGTTTGGATTTGTGAAGACATGGTTTACTATCATTGTTTTGCAAGCCAAGTGATTATGCAAATCATGTAATGAATGCATGAATTGGTGGATTATTTCCAGTCCCTTCTTTGAGCTAAGTTTGGGTAAACCCTTCATGCATAAAAAAATATTACTTTGTCATTTGAATATTTTCTCTTGGCAAAGTTTAATTTTCATTAAGAACAATCTCCTATCGAATAGCGAAGGAGACAATTGGACCACATGGATTGATTGCTTCTGATATTTCACAAGACAAGGATAACTGGCAATGTGGCATAGTTCATCAAATTCTCAAAATCGGATTTGTATCCAAGTGGGTCTGGTCTACCGGCAAGGATGTCATTTGCATTATAAGTGATGAAATGAAATGACAAATACTATATTCCACGACAAATACAAAATGGAGGCAAATATAAAGGATTCAAAAACATCTAATTACACCCATGTGTTGTAGGTGAGTTGGAGAGGAGAGGGCAATCCTCCAAGGGAGGTCCCAAGTTCAAATCTCCACCCTACCAAAAAGCTGAATTGGGTATCCAAAATCCAATTGATAATGTTGGTGCGGGCAGGGTCGGGTGCGACTCCCAGGTGACTTTGACGGTGTAGAACCCCTGTTCGTGGTCTCTCAGACCAAGGCGGCCCCGTAAGGGGTTTTTTGCTTAAAAAAAAAAAACGTCTAATTACAAATTTTCTTAGAATTAATGCCACAGTCCCTTATGAAATTATTCTAGTTGAAACTTGAATGTTCCCTTTAGAGGCAATTGTTATGACAAAGTTGTTATGTTACTTGAAAAAAACAGAAAACATGAAAAACAACAGATGGCTTAGGGCGGTTAGGGACGAAGAGTTGCATAGGCGAAAGAACGCATGGATGAAACAAAATCAAAAATGGATGAAACGTTGGGAAATCAACATAAATGAATGCCTAAATTTCAATAAAGACATTAAAAACTATGTGAACGAAAAAGTTTAGAAGTGAAATGTGAAAAACTGCAAGCAAGAAAAGACAATACTATATTGCACAGTTTAACCCAACGTATGACCATAAGGAAAAAGCATATATAGGCGCTAAAACCAAGTGGAGGAAAAAATCCTCATTGTTGAGATAAGGACTAGCTCTCATAGGCTTAGATGTGAAACGGGGAGATGGGCAACACCCAAGAAACAATAGGAAGAAAGGATATGTACTCTATGCAGCATAGGGGCAATAGAGATAGAAGAACATTTCATCTATGAATGCCCGAGTTTTTCGGACATATGTGGCAAATACAAAGAAACACTTGGAAAAGAATCTATGATAGAGTTATTTGAAGACGGTAAAATAAAAAAAGTTGGAAAGTTGCTAACCCAAATCCGCATGAGAAGGAATAGTCTTCTCAAGGATATTAATGGTCATATGATTTGAATAAATGTTTTTCTATATTTGAAGATCCCATAAACATGTTTGAGTATGACGAACGTAATTAAAATCTTTCATTTCATTTCGACCTAAGACTCTGAATCGAAGGCTTCAGGGTTTTATTTTTCGGCTTAGAAGTTGACGGTGGATACTGCAGTTTGCTCCAAGACACAGTGTTTTGCGAAGGACCCCTTTTGATCTCTGAATTCCTAGTTTGCTCCAAGACACAGTGTTTTGCGAAGGACCCCTTTTGATCTCTGAATTCCTATGTGGCACAAGGAGTCTCGTTATGATGCACGATCCGAGGGGTTTGCAGTTTGAATCCAGTTTGACGGCTCGCATTTTCGAGTTCTAGTTTGAAGATGCGTCAATAGTCTAGCTTTCACGACTGCCCGAGTGCAACCGTCCCATGATCGGTTGTTGTGTCTGTTGACCTGGTGAGCACCGAGCCCGTTAACTGCTTTGGATCCTAGTGGATGGTTGACCCTGTTGGTTACAACACCTGTTTTAGCCAATGACGGCATGATATTTTTTTAATTGTCTTGACCATAGGCAATTTTAGGGGTAGAATTTATTTTAAAATTCAACTTAATTATTTTATTAATTAAGTCATTTACTTAATTATTTAAACTACTCATAAGGTGGCTTTTTATTGCAAATACCTTTGCAATTGATGCATTGGTACCCTTATATTGCACTTAAATTTTCTGTAATTGCTTAGGCAAACGCACTTATTTGTTAACCCCTTATTATAAAAGGTTCTTTTGGACCTTCGGCAACAATTTTTTTTATTTATTTATTTTTTTTTTTTTTTTTTTATTATTTATTTTTTTTTATTTATTTATTTATTTATTTTTTTTTTTTTTTGATAAAAAGCATAAGTTTGTAGCTTTTCTTTCTGGTTTTTAGAAGTTTAATTGTAAAATATTGGCTTATACTTGGTCACAAATGGCTTTTGATTTAACGGAGCAAGTGACCGCTTTAGTTGTTGTAGTTAGTATGTTGGCTGACAAAGTGAATGATATAACAATTCCAAGTGGTTCTAGTGATGTCAAAATCAATGACATTCGCACAAATACAAAATGTGAAGTCAAGATTTATGATGGTTCACATGATCCAGAAGTCTTGAACAATTGGATCTTAGAACTTAGACACTTGGTTTGCTTACAACAAAATCACTGAAGATGATAGATTCCCCTTTGCTAAACTAAATCTTTCAAGTGTAGCCAAGGTCTTGATCACTGATCATCAATGCAATCAAAATCCCATCACAAATTGGGATGGACTTGTAAAATCTTTGAAGGATACATTTTATCCTTCAAATTATAGCAAAGACCTCATCTACAAATGGCTTCGCTAGAAGCAAGGATACAACATGAGTGTCCAAGACTACATTTTTCAGTTTAATAAGTTGAGAATCTTAACTGGTGTAGAGGATTCAACTACAAGACTCATCACTAATTTTTAAAATGCTTTGTAGGAATCACTATTTAGGGAGTTGAAATATACCCCCATCACCACTTTGGATGGTTTGTTCAATCAAGCATAGTTGGTGGAAGAGAAATTTTCTAGCCAATCAAGTGGATCTCGTTCTTCAGGTACTTCCAAGGTGCCCCATCAACAGCAACAACAACATCCATTGAAGAAGACTATTTCCTTTTCTTCTTCTTCTTCTCCTTTTTATAATAACAAATTTTGTAATCATTGTAAAAGAAGAGGTCATATGGAATCTAATTGTTTTAGGAAGAAGAAGAACCTCATTGTAAAATCTCAAAAGGAGGAACCACAAGATGGTCCCATTGAGATCATAGGAGGATAAAGCGATTATGATGAGTTGAAGGTTAAATTAAACAATACTATCCTCATGAATCAAATTTGTATGAAGGTAGTCATGATAGTTTGTCACCAAAACCCACCTAACACAATTTTTCTGTAAATTGTATTATTGACAACAAATCGCAAAAGAACTTGATTATGAAATCCATCGTTGATAGGTTACAGCTACCTATGGACCCACATCCTCATCCATATTCACTTGGTGAAAGGATAATGGTTCCACCTCCCACATCACAAAAACTTGCATGGTGTCCTTTACTTTTGACCCACATTTTGTGGATCAAGTCACTTGTGATGTGACTTAGATGGACTATCGTGGTTTAATTTTTCACAAGCCTTATCAGTACAATAAGCGGGCTCAATATGATGCATATAACAATACATATACTTCGCATCACGTGAATAAGACATTTATCATTTGTGGCCTTACAAATACCACACTTTTGCTTCTCTCCAATCAGCCACAAAAGATTACTTTAATCTTTAGTAGGCCACATGACAATCTAGCTCCAACTGCACCACTTCTCCTTGCAAGGAGGTGATCCCTCCATCTTTTTCCTCCAATTGTTCTCACTGCCCTTCCTGCTACATCCCTTCTGATCTTGAGAGGCCCTTTTCTTTGCAGCATCCTTCAGTTAGATAATTTCCTATTTTGCAACAGACTTTGCATCTTTCGTAGCAAGCTTTTGGTCCTAGTAGCTTTCCTTCACAGATTGGCAACAAATTGTGACAGAACGTTGTATCCCAACATTGGCATCTAATGGCATCATCGACCTTGTATAGGCTTACAATGATTTAGCATCTCAGATTCCACTTCATCCTATTAGTGGGATATGTTTTCAGCATTTAGTGCCTCAAATCTCCCACTTCTATTGTAAAAGCATTAAAGTCCAATGCTCCTATTGTGGGAAGGTATGATGGGACATCATTTAAGCTTAGGTTTATTTTTATGTTCTTAGATTTTGTTTATGTTTAATTTTTCTAAGGTCTCGAGTTCTAAAGTCTAAGTAAGATTTTTTTGCTTCAAATAAAAAAATGTCACCAATTTAGAATGACAACAAAGGGCAATGACGACATAAGTCATTGATTAGAATTAGTTAGCTTAGCCATAGTCTTTGGTTAGCTAATTGTTACCTAAAGTTAGCCTAGGTTCTAAACTTAATTGGTTTGTTAGCATCTTTATTCTAAAATATGGCAATTCATGTACGCCATTGTAATTATTTAAGCATTTAATATCAATAAAATAGGGGCTAGCATTTTTCAAAATTAATTCCTCGTCATCAATAAACAAATACTCTTCTAAAACATAATCATTATCTACATTAGCAATAAATATGATAGACAACTAGTCGGCCCACTATAGCATTCATAGACGAAACTCATAAAAGAGATGAACTTCATGCTAAAGATGATTTGACCTTACCATGAGCTATCATACTAGCTTGAAGATACGAACACAATCTCTTCAAAAAGAACTAAAATGCATGGTTTTAAGCTAGCAACAATTCATCAAATGAAAACATGTTGGAGTACAAAGTCTAAAATTCCGTAACAAAAATTTAACCATGACAATATAATATGAACAAAGGGAAGAAAAGCGTAGTCAAACCCTAAAACTTCCAATATGATTATGAAATAATGGACCCTAAAGATGGAGATCGAGGTACTAGCAATACCAATAACAAGGATGCATCTTAAGCTAAAATAAAAACAACACCAAAACAAAAAGAATCAATAAATCTTTAATTGTGATGACAACACATCCAACATCCAAAAACCTTAAAGGTGCAAGGGTAGGGTACATATAACATTATTATATTTCACAACAGATTGTAGAAATGAATGGAATCAATACATTACTGAGTAATGTTGAAAAAGAAATACACAAAGCAATGCACACAGTATATGGAGGTGTTCATGGAGACCAAGTAAATCTTACTATTAAAGAATACAATTACACTCCAACCAATTATTTAAAATGGTTGGTATGATAATGTATTTGTACCCAAATACAAGTTACCTTTAGGTCAAGGTTAAATAATTGACCTTTAGGTTTAAAATAATAAAATATTACAAAAATACTTTTTTCAAGGTTTATAAGGGTCCAAAGGGCTTATATGTACAATATAATACAAAAGTCGGTCATGGCCTCAAGAGAAGCTTAAACATCACATACTTCAATATCCCCCTTAAGTTAAACGAGGGACACAAAGAGAGACCCTTATTTGTCATTCGTCCTCAAGGGACACTCTCCTACATGCAAGTAGTTTCTAAATGCACATAAAAGTAACCTTAAGCATGATCTGGGCCAAGATATCCATTGCCTACTCTGTTTAAGGCACAAAAATGATATGAAGCATCCCACATGCATGAATCCATCTCATAAAATGCATCCAAATCTCAATGTTTTTAGTCCACTGATGAAACAATGGATTGTGGACAAGTTGGATGGTGCTCTAATTATCACATCAAAGATTCTCTAGAAAACTCTAAGAAATGCAAATCTCCTCAAATCATGAGCATCCACTAAAGACACTTAGCTTTCTCATTGGCAGTATAATATTCAGCTTCTGTAGAAGACTAAGAAATGGTGGATTATTATCTAGAACACAAAGAAATAGGGTCAGACCCCAAATAGAATATAAATCTCATGGTGCACTATCACTCATCCAAATCACTAGCCCAATCAACATCTGAAAATCCTATCAAAATTAGAGAGATCCAACTAAGTAATGAATACCTATCTGATAAGTCCCTCATATGTACCTGAGAATCCCATTGGTCATGATCTAGTGATTCTCTTAGGCGGCTTGCATGTATAAAGAATAATAGCTGAAAACAAATGTTATATTGGATCTTTTGTAAGTAAGATATAGAAGTCCACCTACAAGAGACTGATACAAAGTAGCATCCACCAAAATAGTTGTACAATTAGCCCAAATATTTAGGCCTAAAGCGAAAGGAGTCTAAACAGACTTGCAATCCTCCATCCTAAAGAGTTGAAGAAGATCAAATGCTTACTTGGGTTGTGAAATGGTGATGCCAAAATCTATCTAATCAATATAAACCAAAAAGTAGTGTAGGAGCCCCAAATCTATCATCTCAAATGTGAAACAAAGTCATAACTTCATATCTTGAATCAAGGCAGGAGAGTTATGGTAATAAAAAGATCAACATAAATAAAAATAACCGAAGTCTTTACATCCTAATGTTTGATGTAAACATCATCTTTGACCTCACATTGCCAGAATCCACAACTAAGGAAAAAGGATTGAATCTTCTCATACCAAGCACGAGGTGCCTACTTAAGTCCATACAAGGATCTAGTCAATTGACAAACCAAAGGAGTAGGGCCCTTAAGCTCAAATTCAACTAGTTGTTGCATGTAAATATCTTCCCAAAGTCTGCCATAAAGTAAGGCACTCTTCACATCCATCTAATGTACCTTCCATCCATATGAGGTTGTTATAGAGAGAATCATTATAACTGAATCCATCCTAGCCACTGGAGCAAATATCTTAGAATAATCAACTCCCTCCCTTAGTAACAATGCATGCCCTATGCTTCTCCACCTGACCATTCAAAATATACTTGGTCCTATAGACCCATTTGCATCCAACCACATTCTTCCATGTTTTGTTCTTCATCAAACCCTCATACTTTGCAAGCATAACATCTTCCCACTCTGATTGGCCCTTAGCTTAAGAACATGTAAGATAATCCTAAGAATGAGCAAACTTTGAGAGCAATGCTCAAGAAGGATCCTTCTAGTGTCACTCAAGAGATAGAATAGGTTGAGCATCCTTTAAAAGCATCTTAACGCACTTGGGTGTTGGGGCGGATTGAGGAAAAATCATGTGTAATATGTGTTAAAGCAACATCAAAATCCAAATTGAAAAATCCAACTCAAACTCACCACTCACCTTATCACACAAAGTTGAGATACTCCAAATTGATACTCCCTATTCAACATGTGTTGAATTTGGAAAAGGTGTAACTAGTGGTGTTGCCCATGAAGGGGTCTAATTTATAGGCAACAAAACTCCACTTGAAGATGAAGAAGATGCTCTAATGGGAATACAACCTACCAAAATCTCTAAAGAAACAACTAATCTATGTAAGTCAAAAGATTAGAAGAGTCATCTACCAAAAACTCAAGTAGTGGACTAGAAGGAGCACCTAGAAGAACCTTACAAAAAATGACATCTCTTTGAATCAAAACCTCATGCCTATAAGGGTCATAAAGGCAATATTTTTGTGATGTATTTGAATACTTCATAAATATGCATTTGTAACTCTATGATGCCTTCTTTTTTCTAAAGATATTTGGGTAAATGAGCCCACGATAAAGACCCATAGATACAAAATCAAGACATCAGACGTATCTCCTGTCAACCTCTCAATAGGTGTCATGCCTTGAACAACCTTGGTGCGAACCCTATTGATGATGTATGTTACACAAGTGACGACCTCACCCCATAATTTATGATCCATCCCCTTGGCATGAATCATACACCATGCCATCTCCATGATTACCTTGTTCTTCCTTTCAACCACATCATTCTACTCAAGGGTCTAGTGGATAGTACTCTGATATGCTATCCCATGAAGAGCCAAAAAAACATAAAAGGTATTACTTATGTAGTCACTTCCCCCATCTATCCTAAGACGTTTGATTTTTATGTCCAACTAATTTTCTACAAGAGCCTTAAAAGCCTTCAATCTCTCAAAGACTTCATCATTAGTATGAATAGTATACAACTGCACATATCTCAAAAAAAATTCAATAAAAAGAATGAAGTACCTATTTCCAAAAAGGGATGGTGTACCCATAAGTCCACAAATGTCACTATGTATGATCTCCAAGGGGTGAGTAGCCCATCTTGCAGTCCCTTTTGGAAAAGTATTCCTATGATGCTTCCCAAGAATGCATCCCTCACAAGAACCACTCAAAAGGGAATAGTGCAAAATTCCAATAAGCATCTTATGACAACTCATATATCACTTGTATGTGCAACCGTGCCATAAATGTTTTCTTCCTAGAAGAAGAAACAAAATAAGTGTCTTTCTCCTAACTTATGCATTTGGTCGAACTCATCATAATAACCAAAAACAACAATTTAAATCCATTATCTATATCCTTAATTACCCAATGATCAAGCCAGAATTTTACTTTCTTATTTGTATAAGTAATGCAATAAATAGACGAGATTAGGGCCAACATTAGGAACATGAAGTGCCTCATGAAAAGAAGAACATCTAATGTTAATATTTCCACATCCTATAACCTATAAAGAAGAGTCATCTCCAATAACAACATGCTCTCCTGAATCCAAAATATTATACCCTTGCAGGAGATGTTTGTGCTTTGTCATGTGCCTTGTTTCTCTTGAATTTGCAATCCACTCATTAGAAGAAGTGGATGTCCAATATGTTGAATGAACACCTACATTTACCTCTGAGGTCTCTCCATCAAAGTTGTCCTCACCCTATGCATAGAAGAGAGCAACATTAACACCCCTTTTTTGTTGCTTCCTCAAGATTCTTGATATGAATCTAACGAAATTTTGCGTTGTCTTTCCTTATTGCAACACTCACATGCTGGCTTTTTTAAGGGTTTATTTTCATTCTATTTTGGTTTCTTATCACTTTGAGCTTTGTTAATAGTTTTGCCATTGGATGGACCTAATTGATAACAAAATTACCTTTACGCCTTTGTCTTCTAACCTAATGATGCAAGTAGTTGAATACCTCATCAATTGGTGGTGCAAGAGAATTAGGGAAGTACACTCGAAGCATCTCAAACAAAATAACAATTATCTCAAGTCTGGAAATTTATTGAAGACTATATTGAGCAGTTTAACGTTCTCGTTATCCACAACTTCCTAACCTTCTTTTGTCACCTTAGGTACTCCTGCAGTTTGGATGTCTAGTTGCAATTTCTTGAAATGACTAATATACTCATCAATAATATCAAAAGAGTCCATAGTCAAAGTGGCAAGCTCAGCCTCCAACCTTCTAATCTATGTAGAATCAATATGATCACACAACCCTTGAAACTTACCTAGCAACTCTTTGGAATTCATGGTTCTACTAACATGGGTGTCATGGATCTTGTCAACATGAAGAGTTATAACACCACAAGTCTCATCCTTCTTATCCCTATAAACGTGCTTTATTTCTTCAAAATCAATAACATAAGGTTTCTCATTCACATATTTTAGTAACCCCTTACTCGAGCAAAGCTTCAATATTAATTTTCTAGGTAGCATAGTTTGGACCATTCAACAAGGACACATGATAATCCATAACTATCCTACCAAAATACAAAATCATAGGTACAATTATGACCGAAACAACACCACCTATGTATAGATCTAAAAAAAATATGTGATTTGAAAAAAAAGGGCTCAAAATGCTTCCATAGGCAAAAGTTATGGCCCCTAAGAGTTTGACCCAAAAATCACACATAATGTCACCAAAACCTGTGATAATTTTAAAACAAAATACATGCAATTAATGGGAGGCCACCATGTATCTTTGTAGTGGTTGATGGGGTGCCAATCGTGTGCAAACAAGACAACATATCAACGAATCGTGTGACACCAATTGTCACAATTAAAGTTTGTCACTTATGAATTGACTATGTAGGCCATTAGGCAAGGCACCAATGAACTAGAGTATGCCACTTGTTGTGCTCTACTTAGCTCTACAATATGCAAATCACATTATGCCACTTGTCACATCCTCATTTGCTCCAAAATCCATGCTTTGTCATGTATGTTGGTTGTGTGAATGTACAATCAAGTTTGATAGGCACCAAGTGATGTACGACTTGTCATGTCGACCATTGTATGTCCCACCTCATCAACAGTTGTTCGACCTGCTGCGTTAGACTCCACAGGAGCTACCATAGAGTGCCACGCCACATCAACAAGTCTGAACAACAAATTTATGGTCATCAACTGCCACATTATTGTACAATACCATGTCATCCAGTTTTGTCACGTCATCTTCGAGGTTGTTGATGTCATTCTTCTTCAAAATGTTTGGCAATGGGAGAGGTTCAAACTTGTGACCTCTAAGACCAAGCATCTTAGCAAGGCCTCCGCTAACTAAGAAGGTGGAGGCATATTCAAGACATAAAAGGGCATTGGCCCCTTTTAAAATGTCTTTTGCAAAATGTGCCCTTGATTGTTTTGTGTATGATGCCAGTGTGCATCATGCTAATGTGCACGTGCCCATGCCCTTTTTTCACGTTGCCCTCCATAGGGAATATTCTTAGAATATTTGCAAACTTAAATTTAATTTTTTAACTTTTGGAGGGAAATTGACCAAATTTTCAAAGCACGAAAAACAACACCTGGAGGCAAATTGGGAAAAAGTGTGGAACTAGGTTCCCCCTTGAAATTTGGCAAAGAACCTAAGTATTGATGAGTCATTCATATATGCTATGATTTGTCCTACAACCCTTTTGTCGAACATGACCAATCAGGACATCCTCTCATACTTATGTAGCAAAAATGTTGTTGGACCATTTTAGCAACTATGTCAAGTGGCTCAAAGGTCTTTGCAGTGCATGGAAGCTTGTCATTAACTTCTTTGACACTTAGGATTTGTCAAAAAAAATGTTCAACATCTTCTTTTGTTCCTTTTCAACAGCCAAGCAACCTATCCTCTCGTTTTTTATGCTATTAGGCACGAAATGATAAAAGAGAAAAGGAAATGGATTTTTGAAAAAATTCCATAAAGACAAATGAAGATTTTGAAAAACCTCAAAAAACTTAATATCCTAAAGCTAGAGGATCCATCTAATCAAAAAAAAAAAATCCAACAAAGAATTGATTGCCAATGAGAGGAACAAAAGACCTATTGATGAATATTTATCCTAGAGCAAATCTACATAATCCAATGAGATTCTTGTGATCCAAGTCCACCTTAGGGTTTTATCCATAAAACCTTCTTCCACTTTCATTGTTAGCTTTACAAAAAAAATCTTCTTGGCTTCTCCAAACACAATTGCCCTTAGGAGATGTTAGAGAAGTTGATTCACCAATAAGAAGCAATCGAGTAACAAAGGTTCACACCTGCTCTAATACCATGTTTGATTTCACAACAATTTCCAAAAATGAATGGAATTAACACATTACCCAATATTTTTGAAAAAGAAATATACACAAAGCAATGTACACAGTATATGGGGGTGTTTGTGGACACCAAATAATTTCACTATCAAATAATATAATTACACTCTAACCAATAATTAAAATGGTTGGTATGATAGAAAATAGAAAATTAAAATGGTTGGTGTGCAAATTGAAAATAGAAAATTTTCAAATTTAAATGGGAAGGATAGAAGCTAATCTAAAAAGGATTTAACACTCCATTTTCAAATTTAGTTTTGAACACAAAATGGAAAAGATGATTTTGAAAGGAGCATTACTTGCTACTCAATATTATGCAATATTTTATACACCAATAGAACAAGATATAGTAAATAGTGAAATGAGATAAATTGTCAACAAATATACAAATAGTACTTAGGATTTTCTATTTAGTTTACCCAAAAATTATCATTGAGGTCCAAACAAAATAATCGCTAATTAATATGAAGGCATATCGTTATGTTTGACAATAAGACCAAATAAAATAGCTTTTACAAGAGTTACTAAAATTGGGTGTTATCACACCTAACAAGCGCCTATATTCAACATCAATCATACTAGCTAGGAAAGAAAGATGGATCCTATCATGTACACATCAATTTCAAGGGGCTAAATAAAATCACTTAAGAACAAATTTCCTATACTCTTTATTGACAAGATGTTAAACGAATTATGTGATGCTAAGTATTTTACTAAAAAAGACCTTAGATTTGGTTATTAATAAATTCAAATTAGAATAGATACATTCTTAACAACATTTCTAGATGCCATTCAGCCTAACCAATGCCCATGCAACCTTTTTGTGGATAATGTCTTCCACCCTTATTTACATAATTTTGTTCTAATATTCTTCGAAAATATTATTATTTTGAGTTTAAACTGAATCACTTCAAGCATGTAGATGAGTTACTTCTGATTTTATAAAGCAAAAAGTTTTATACAAAGAAATCTTAATGTAGTTTAAAAAAAACAGAGATTGAAAAATCTAGGCCGCATAATAACAATGAAAGGAGTTACGACCAATCCTATAAAAATTCAGTATCGGAATGCCCTAAACCCAGTAAAAAAATTAGGATTCCTCAAACATGTATGATAGTACTATTGATCTATTATGCATATGTGCATATCATAGCTCCGGGTTCTATATATGAAAATAAAAATTAAAAAAATAAAAGAAATACTTTTGGACGCCACTTGAAGCAAATTAAAGTTTTCAAAAATGATAGGAATTGTTCTCTTAATCCTATGCTAGGAACTTCGGATTTTTCTAAAACATTTATTATCAAGGATAATGCTTCTAAATCAGGTCTTGAGGTTCTTATGCAAGGCATACATCCCATTGCATCTAAAAGTTGAAAACTCAAATATCAAGAGAATCTTAAATCTATTTATGTAATTACTGAAGCCTTGGCTAAATGTAGGCAATATTTTGAAGTAGAAGTTTTTGGTTGGACAGATCATGATAGCCTCAAATATCTACTTCAACATAAATGGCATAGCAAAAATGAGTATCTAAGATTTAACTCTTTTATTTTGAAATCCCACATAGGTAAGGGAAGACAATCAAAGCCATGGATGCCTCATCAAGGAATGATGAAGAAATTGTAGCTTATGCCATCTCCGTAATTATTCCAAATTGGAACACACTAAATATGTCGAAAGTGATGAACATTGTATGTTTATTAACACTATCAAGGTGCATCCACAATTCACATGGAAAATGATGTCTTATGAACTAAGAATCACATACGTTTACCTCAAAATTCTAATGTTCTTTTTCAATGAGTTCTCAAAATTCTAATGTTATGCTAATGGTCAAAAGAACATTATAAGTGAATGCCTAGAATATTATGTTGTTCTTTATCAAAGAAACCCGAATAATGGTCTAAGTGACTTCCCTTATGTTGTTTCGTATTGAGAAACTCTAATAATGATCAAAGTGGCTCTCATTGCCTCAATGGTGCTTACCATATATCTACTAAGATAACTCCCTTAACTACCTTCTACAGTTTCGAGCCTCCAACATCCAAAGGTATATAATCATTTTAAAGCACTTATGATAAGTGACTATTTAGAAGAATCCCATGAAATTATTTGCGCTCTATTGTGTCAAAAGCATAATGCAACATGTAACCAATCGTCATTTTGAGCAAGAGATTCAAGTGAACGACTCGGCTTACTATTGGCTTCAACTACACAAAGCAACCCCTCTTAATAAGAATGGGAAGAATGCGAAATTATCTCCCATATATGATGGTCCTTATATTATTCACAATAAAGTTAGTCTGATGCTAACATTATTGAGCTTCTAAAAAAAGGTCGTATATATGACATCTTTCACATTTTTTGTTTGAAGCAAAATTTGGTTGCCATTAATGTCATTCAAATAGATTTGGCTATCTTGAATAAGGAAGGTCGACATGTCTTAAATTTTGAAGGCATTGTGGAAACACATCCCAAGTCTCTCCAATTAAAAAATAAGTGATTAAATTGAGAGGTCTTCTAAGGAAGGAAGGTTCGTGGGAGTCTTAGAGTTTTATTTCAGCTCTTCCCTCTGCTTCTTATGCTTTGAGGGCAATGGAAAGGACTTATAAACCCTAAATACCAATTATGCTTTATAACATCTCAACAATCACATCCTTTTATGGGTGCCCCTTCATAGGCATATATAGTCCATGGTTGTACTCTAGACTAATCATTTCATCATTTTCCTTGATAGTTGATATTTTAAGTTATCAAAATGTGAAACTTGTATAATTTGGTATGGCTTAGGCACGATAAGAGGAAATTCTCCCAATCATGCCTAAGCCATACCAGATTGTACAAGTTTGATAACTTACAGTATCGATTGTACATACTGACTTTTATATACAATAGGGGCTATGATCCATTATAAAGTGCACCTTTCCAATTCAAAAGCCTTTGGTCCACAAAAGCTCATTCTTGAAGATGACTGATTTTCAACCTTCAGATGTGACATAATGTCATGCTTTTCTCTCTAATTTTGCAACCTAGTATGGCTTTTGTCATACTGTAACCCTTATATATACCTCTCACACAATTGCTTTTTGTAGCAATATTAATTTATAATTTGACTCCATTGATTAAGTGCAAGCATTGATCTCATGTGTTGGCCTTCTGAAGTGACATTTGAATAATGTTTTCAAGTGTAAACCAGTTGTGTCAATGTCAAGATATTAATAGTAATTCGATAAAAAGATTGATTCAGCTTACAACTTTGCTTGCCTTTTAAGGAATATTTTGCAAGAATGTAATAAGTTTATAAATATCAAACTAAAAGACTTGATAGTTTAGAATATGTGCTGTATTTTAGTTATTGTGGCATAGACAAAAAGCATATATCATAAGTTCTAAGTGAAGCATATATCTGACTTTTCAAAATCTTCCGCATATGTCTCTATATGCACCTTCATGATCCTTTCATATGTTAAACTTATTAACTTTATAACCACCTTCCAAATCCTTGCTTTTTTTATTTTGTTTTAACAGTATTTTCGTCTTTCTTTTAATTCATCAATGCCATATGTTAATATTTAGCTTTCACCTAGCTATGTTTTTGGCCACAATAAAATTCGCCACCAAATTTTGAAATTAAATTTTTATAGGAATTATTTGGCTGTTAGAAGTAGACAGCAAAGTGACTACTTGCTACTAAACAAACATAAGCTCCCACCCCACTTGATGGTCGAGCAAAATTCTTACTGGTTGACATATAGTTTCTTCATGACACTATAAATTTTAATTTTCAATGTGGACAATGATGTTTCCACATGGCACTTGTACAAGATTTTCCAAAATGAAAGCCTATGCATTCTGAAGGGAGATACCACTACCTGAGGCCAAGGGAGATATTATTACTGAAGGGAAAGGAGAAAACTGATGAAATCTAAGCATGTTTCATGGTTAAAAATGTACAAAGTTTTGAGTTTCTCTTTCAAACAATTTCTAGTAACTATCTTCATCCGTTTCTGGCCTTCTAAGATAGTATCGCAAGCAATTTGTCAGGACCTGATATACAGAATGCACAGAAGTTAAGAACTCCATCTTGTGCCCAAATAGATTGATATTAAGTAGGAGAAAGAATAAAGCAGAATACCTCTGCTAAGGAATTTCTCAAAGCAGCTCCTTGATAGCTGACATGAAATTTATCTTTTGCAACCAGACCCTAAGTAAAATAATCATCTATCAGAGGAATAATGCTTTCAACTAAAAAGTTTAGCAAAGGCATCAATTGCTGCAATTTTATCATATAATAGATCTCTTCAAGTTCAAGTCTCTACCTCAGTATCGATCTCTGCTGATTCAACAGTGACATTAATATCAGCCAAGATTTTCATAACCTCTAACAGCAAGCCAGGACGATCAGCTGTTTCTAAATATAGCATGCTGCAATTACAAATTTAACTACCATCAGTATCTGACTACTAAATAAGAAAGAATTAAATATCATAATGTTTTGCAGATACAAAGACAAACTACTAGAAACCATCTCAATAGGCCCACTGTATTATGACAAAAAACACATGCGTAACATGAAAGAGGTTGTATTGTAAAACATTTTTGCTTTCAAAGTTCAACACTTGACTAAAATAATGCTTTCTGAACAAAATGTGTATGTTTTCTTTCATTTAGGCTTTAGGGTCGAAGTTGTTTTTCACAAATCCACGAATATTAGTATAACGTTTTCCATCTTGTTACAGATTTCAAAAATTTAACTGTTCCAATAAGGCAAGTGACTAGTGTAAGAGGGATCAGTCAGAAACTACTGTGGGTGAAATGCCATATTCATGAACTAATAAAAGAATAATATAAAAAAATGCAACCCAGGGAGAGAAAAGAGGCAATGGAACAAACAGGGATTAATATAAGAAAGAGCAACACAGCACACGTATTTCCATGGTGCAAAAACTTGAGCATTATTCAGGAAGTCCAACAATCTCAAAACAGAAGCGAAAGAACATTAGCACTAAAGGTGCTTACATACTAACAATTATCCACAGAAGCATGATGCTAGACGAAAGGGTCAAGGATTTTGCAATGTGGCAGCTTCAGTCTCCTTTTGGAGCTCACATATTTCTTTTGACTTATAAACCAGACATTGAATCACATAAGTAGTGCCAGACCCTGACAGTCATTAATATGACAGGCTTCAAGAGACTTTCAGATGAGGCACCAGCTCTCCTAATTTTGTTATTGGAGTTCGTCTTTTACCATTGTTGCTCTTTTGATTGTTAATGCCTCAGACACCATCTAACTTTTCAATTATCCACCATCTTGTATTTTAATGAAATGTAGCATACATGCAAGAGCTTATTAAAACTCCATTATTGCCTAGATACAAGTATGGTACCTCCAAATTTCTGTTCTTAATTCTAGGTAGTCATATTTTTCACTTTGTTCCCTCGTTTCATGTGAGGTTCCTTAATCATTATCATTGTGTAAGTCTTCATC
Source organism: Wollemia nobilis (assembly GCA_028583015.1). Taxonomy (NCBI): domain Eukaryota; kingdom Viridiplantae; phylum Streptophyta; class Pinopsida; order Araucariales; family Araucariaceae; genus Wollemia; species Wollemia nobilis. The sequence continues at coordinate 2,923,943 of JAQPPZ010002381.1, read as the reverse complement.
AAAAATCATTCTTATTCTCATAGAAAACCCTCAATCCTACATCATTCTTGACCCTTCATGTTAGTTTGCGATAGTCATATCACTATAATCCTATTCTCGGCACTATCTACAAAGGAGAGTTTATGTTTGTTCTTGTAGTAAATCTTGGCTATAATGAAATCATACTTGAACATCAATGTCAGCCTACATTTTGCTTATGGTATACTGTCATTTATGAACATCATTAAGTGTTTTGTTCTCAGGAACTTCGCTAAGTGTTTTTTCAAAACCCTGTCCTATGTGTACTTATTATGATCGCATTGTAATCAGATACTAAGAACATTTATTTTGGTCACAGGGAGTTGTAAGCATTCCTCATAACCTGTCCTGTGGTGGCGTTAAACTGCAAACAGTAAAGTGGACTCCCTCATACATCATCTTACTTGTCATCATTGTCATCTTTAGTAGGTGGCATTCATTGTTGCTTAGTGGTTGCTTCTAACCATTAATATTAAAATAAAAGTGCCGCTTCATATATCTATATGACTCTTCAGTGTTACTTGTTCACCATGCACTTTGACCATGATCCCCCCACAACTTGTACTCGCAACCAGTTCTCTAGCACAATATTTCATTAAATGCAGACATGGGGAAAATCCATGCACAAGTTGAGCCCAATAAATGCTGGAATGGTGGTTCTGGTTGTTAATAGCAACCAAAATTAAGAAAGAGTGAATTTGAGTGCATTTATTGCCTTCATTAGTTGTAGAGCACAAGAGAGTAAAGTCCTCTAAAAGAGTCCTGGAATATCTCAACCAATAGTGGGACAAAGTCATCAGCTAATACAATGTGGGCAAAAGAGTAAAAGCCACAGAATAATTGGAAATTGTGATCTTCATTAGGCAGGGTGAGAAATTTTAGGTGACTGTTCTTAGCCTTGTCATGGAACATTTGGCAGAGCTGATGAGACCAAAACATGTCATGATTTCATGCAAGAATCTCAACATTGAGAAAGGAGGCAAGTAGACAATGGTTTTGACTTTTTTTCGAAAACTTGTCATGGACAATGAAGAGAAGACTAATATGTGATCTCAAGCCCACAGTTAAAGGGTAATCACCATCAAGGAAGTTGTTGGGGATGTTTTGACAAGCTTGGACAGTGAGGATTTGGTAAGATTGGGGTGGCACTTGAATTTCAAAATCAATCTTTAGCTAGCAATTAGCAAAATGATGAGTGGTCAAGTCTTCTGCCATCTCAAGATACTGCAACAGGATTCAAAGTTTACAACCAGTAGAGACTTATTGAGGCTGAAGACACCCAAAAGATCACACAAAAATCATGCGCTCAAGTACCAATTCTCCTAAAAATTTGAGGAAGACTGCCTACACTTTATTGTATGGAAAACAAAAATCCTAAAAGACAATATAATGTTTGCATTACCAGATTACAAATGGCCAAGATGATGAAAACTAGATGATGAATCTTACAAAAAAGCAGGTCACACTAATGTCTAGGACAGAATTTCCTCAACCTACCCACAGAAATTGGAAGATTAAGAAAAGATTTTGAAAAGAACCTTGCCTATTAATGATCACAGGAGATCGGTGGATGATATTTACAATTAAAATCAGAAAAAGTAAACAGTGTCTGGATATATAATTGGAAGTTGAAAGATCTTAGGAAAAAAATGGATATGAATATCATTGACTGCCTTTGGAAGAGATGGTTGCAGAAAGAAAATGAGTCATCAGTCCCACATCCTAGTTACCATTTTTGTTATTTTTGTACCTAGAAGAAAAGATGAAGTAAATGGCATGTTGTACATTTGATTAATAATCTTTGTTAGATAGGTAAGTTTTTGTTTGTGCATGAGAGGTTGGGGAACAGGTACGACAGTTGCCTCTGCCACTCCTTCCATTGCTATTTGTACCATCGATAAGATCATTTTGGCAGCACTCTCACTTGGATTCAACTTAATGCTCTTATCTGATAGAAGAATTTATATGAATAGACTTGTGCATTGTTGCATTCATTGATTGTGTACTTTTGTGTGTGATTCTTTCTATTGTGTTAATTTTCCCTTGTACTGTTTTCTACTGAGAATACTTTCCATGTGCTATATTTTGAGTGTCACCACCTCTACAAATCTGAGTCATACAAAAGCCCCATCAAGCAACTTGCTTGAAGGAATTGGTGACGATGACAATGAACAATGAGCCTAGAAGGAGATGTGAGAATCGAATCAAACATCAAACCTTGCACTTGTGAATATGGGTCCTTAACCAAAAAGCTCAAACTGGGGGCCATGGCAATGTACCCACTTTCCAAGTTTTTTAAATAGCTTGCTAATAGACTGAAAAATGGCGTAGCAACAGCAAGAGTAGATAAGACTAGATAATTCTATGGATCCTTACACTTGTGAATATGGGTCCTTAACCAAGAAGCCCAAACTGGGGGCCATGGCAAGGTACCCACCCTCCAAGTTTTTTAAATAGTTTGCTAATAGACTGAAAAATGGCATAGCAATGGCAAGAGTAGATAAGATAAGATAATTCTATTAATGTCCACAGATGGCCATTAATAATTCTAGTACAGGATCACTACACAAAACAAAATGGCAAAGGCTGCACAAAGTGGAAACCATAAGAAACTTGCTTCAAAAGCACATGAAACTGGAGAGAGAATAAGTATCTTCTCCCTTGCTCCATTAAAAATGTAGAAGGGGATCCTCCTATAATGCTTCCCTCAAAGTGAAAGAAGATAAGTTTCACCTCCTCCAAGGGAGTTGCTAATGGAAAGAGAGGAAAAGCAATGCTTAGCCCCTTAGTGACAAGTTAATCAAGAACAAGTGGGTCAAGTTGATGGATGTGACGCAGATTTGTTAAGCCCATATATGATTTCATAGGAAGAACATGGTCAACCTCCTTCAATCAAGGGAAGTCCTTTGTTGAGAATTTTTTCTATGGGTTTTTCTCTTATAAGGAGAAAAGTTCTTATATAGGGAACTTGGTTCAGCTGGAAAGGTTGATACTCTTTGAAAAGAAATGTGGGATACAATAGGAGTTGGAAGACATGATGTAAGGATCACTCAGGGTTCAAAAGTACGCGCAATTAGCAGTGTATTCCACTTTCTAAGGGAGGGGACTTCAATATGGGTGCAAGTGCTAGTGTACCTATCAGAAGAGGAGCTTGCATGCAAAGGAATGACAACTATCAATATCTCAACAAGTGTTGATAAACTAACAAAGGTCAAACAAAGGGCATCCAATCAAGTATTGAATCCACCAAGAACAATAATGTTGAGCTTTATATAGAAACAAAAAAGCCTCAGGTTCCCTAGCAATGGTAAAGAATGCCTTGTGAGATGTTGTCAAACCTGCACCACCATATGTAAAGCAAATGAGTAAGTTGATAAGGCAAACTGGATAAAGGCGTTCCCAACAACCCCACAAGGGTCTGTAGTAGATTGCCATATGGAATCACCAGACAAAAAGTACCAGAATTGAAAGGAACTCATGCAAGCTTCTGCAAAAGAGTTCAGACTGTTGAGCGACAGAATGAGGTCATATCTAAAATGTATAATATGAGGCAAGGTGAATTGGAGACTGACCAATCATACAATTGAAGATTGAAGGAGTTGCTGAGCAACTTCAAGAAGGAACCTATACATGGACCAAAGGAAAATATCAGTTCATTGAGGTAATTCTTTCTAGATATAAGAATAAGAAGAAAGTAGTCCCTCCAACATTTTACAGAGAGGCCCTCCACAAGGGTACGAACATACATAGCAAAACCAAGACAACCAATGGTGAAAGTTGAACAACAATGAGTGACTTAAACAAAGTCGACAGTGATGGAAAGATGCCTTTCAATAATCTTCGAAAATATATGATGAAAAAGTTTTAGTTCAATGAAGAAAGCAAGCGACAAAGAAAAGAGGTGCAGTGCAGAGAGTATAGGATGGAAGGTCACACTGATGCAATGTGTCCAAATAGGATATTCTTTAATAACAACAATATTTACCCACACTTGATGAAGCAATCCTTGTTCAATATGATGAAGAAATGTCCTAACACAAGGACATTGCTATGAGCCCTTTAAAAGAAGGTGCCACCAATGAAGAAGTCTGAGCTTCTTGACAGCAGAACAAACAGAACTTGAATCAAAACCAAGGTTGCAATGGTGACAAAATCCAGTATGATACCAATGGAGTATATATTATTCAATGTTGCAAGTGCAACAAATGGGGTCACTTTTCAAGAAAATGATGCGAGATTGTTAGGGCACATCTAGATTGTTATCATGTTAACGAACAGAGAAACACTATACAAGAGACATCATGCAGGAATACAAAAAGTATATATCTATATATATAAAGGGAGACAGAGAGAGGACAATGATCTCTACTAAGTGATGTAAGGAGGTATAGAAATCTCTAGACATATCTATAGAGAGATGTGTCCTACATTTACTACCACTAATCGTTAACTAATTATAATGCAACAAGTTTTATAAATGCTGATATGTACAAAGGAAAAATGGTGAGACACCATTGAAGGATGGAGCAATTTGCCTTTGAGGGTTACAATCATGAAGCATGAATGATTGCTTAAATGTTGTCCCTTCATACTACTTTACACCAGGGTATGGCACATGCTTGCAGCCCTCATGGCAAGTGCCAATAGCAATAGGCATTGGATCCTATTCGTTGTACTAGCACTAGCACTAGTAGCAATGCTTGGCTGGGCGCTGTTGGCACCAAGTTTGGAAACTAGCGGAGACATTTGGCATCTAGAGCCAAAGACTCAAATGCTTATCTGGATCTAACATATTTATGGGCATCATTGTGAAGCTTTGGCCAACAAGCGTACTTCCGTAGTACAACAAGAGTCTTGGTAATGCCAAAGTGTTGTCTATCTGTAGTGTGCTTCCCAAATTATCTTGTGTCTTTTGTGTCTGAGAAAAAAAGGTGTTCCAAGCAGCAGAAAATATTGTCCCATAGACAGTAGTAGCAATGTGCTTATCTCCAAGTAGCGCTTGAGAGATCCCGAGAAAATCAAGGAGTAACTCATACAAACAAGACCAATTCGATGTCTCGTCTCCCCACAAGTTTAAGGATAGTGTCACAATTGGAGTCTAACTTGGGTAGTTTGCAACTTCGTTGGCACATCCCTTCTTATGCTTCATTCAAATGGAAGTGTTGGAAGAAGGTCGACCATTTTTGGTGGCCCTTGTTTTGTAGTTTGCTTGCATTTGTAAAAACTTTAGTTGCTTGTGCTTTGTGTGGATGATGGTATTCTTATCCAAGATGTAGATCTTCTATTGGCAGCATGCTTGGAAAAAACTTAGAGCTATCTATCATACTTAAGGTATCTCCAGATTGCATCATTGACAGTCTCACTATGGTACCCAATTGGATGTCGTGATGAGTAGTATAGTGCCAAGTGCATACTCTAAGACGTCAATCTCTATCTCAAATGGTTGTCACAGGTCTCACAATGCAAGGACTGGAGTTGAGCAAAGCCAATGCTTTAGTTCCTCAAAGACCTATTATGCGTGTGTCAATGTGAATTTAGATTTAGCACCTACCTTGATCACCCTATCCAATGGCCAAGTGATGGTGGAGAATCCCTACACAAACCCATAATAAAAAATGTTAAGACCCAAGAACTTGCACAACTCCATGAGGATCTTTCAAGTAATAAAATCTCGGAATATCTTTATCTTCTTTGAATTAACATGAACTCCATGCTCATTAGTGATGCAGCCCAAGTACTAAATGTTGCTAGCACCAGATGAGCACTTTCTCATGTTGGCATAAAGCATGTACTAGTGCATTGTGTCCAAGACTTGGTGGCCAAGTGCTCTATTTATGTTTTGTTAAACACAAGAATATCGTCCATATATACAACCACAAAAGAATCTATGAATGGTCGAAAAATGTTATTCATCATCCACATGTACATTGCATTGCATTTGTTAATCCAAATGGCATGAAAAAACATTCAAACAAGCCTTCTTTTGACTTGAAGGTTGTTTTCCAAATGTCAACCAGCTCAAGCAATATCTAGCAATATCCCAATTTCAGGTCAATCTTCGCAAAGTACTTGGCGCACCTAAGTTGATTTAGGAGGTCATCAATCCAAGGAATGGGATATCAGTTCTTCACTATAATATGTTGAGTGCTTTATAGTTGAAAGTCACAATATGTCATCTTTCTTGCATGCTAAAATTATTGGGATTCTGCATGGTGAAGCCCTAGGTCTAATGTGATCTTTTTTGGTATCAGCATCTCAATCTGGCGCTTGATCTCCTTGTTCTCCAAATAGACCAATAGTAGATCAATGAATTAAGCAAAGGCATTCCTAGATTTAGATCAATCGGATGCTTGACCTAATAGTCCTATAGTGCCCCTAAAGGTGATGTGAATACATCCTCATATTATGATGTCACCTAGTCCATCCAACACTCTTGCTGGTACTACTACTACTAGCATGAGTTGTTTCCAACGAGTTGAGTGGTAGTAGAAAGTTTCCTCTCTTGTGGTTTGATCATCAAAAGCATGAACTTATCAGTCTAAATGATCTCTTGGTGGCACTATTTGGTGTTGACTAGGTATACCTTAGCAAATAGCATGACCTCTGGAATCCTACAACATTGGTCATTTAAATACAATGATGACACCTCAAGATCTTGCTTCGTAAACCCGAGCTCCCACATGTAGGGTTGCTTGGAAAGGACATCACACATGTCGAATGGAACATCATAGAGTACCTAATCTTGAAAAGGCTTAATGGAAAATAGGAGGTAGCACAATTTTGCAACACAGATTGCTTGACCTTGTTGAAACCATCCAACATTGTATAGTTAAGAGTGAGGCGTCTTCATCAACTTCATTCTTCTAACTACTACAAGAAAAATAAAATCTTTTGGCTAAAGTTATCCACAATGAAATGCAAAGGCTCTTCTTGCATCCACATCATTGCCTGTAAGGGGTGCCCCTTGTCTAGCTCGTGGGACTACACTTGCATTGTAACAATAATGGTATCTGGGTTTGCTTTCATGAACTACTTCCCTTTGTCCTATGTTGAGAATGAATATGGTGTCTATACGGATAGTGATGCAAGTGTTGGTCCTTCAATGACTAATTGGCATTACACTCATCCTGGTTGTGTAATCAGCTATTATGATATGCACACAACTTTTTGAATTTCTAAGTGCATTAATTAATGTTGTCTTCCTAGACTAGTTGTGTCATAATTGTCCATTATTTGGTGATAGGCTTAGGACCACGTTTGTCCTTGGATTGCAACTTCTAAATGGAGCTACTCTCCTTACCAACCGTTTGTCTCTCAACTTCTCTTTGATGTCCATTGCATATCGGTATGCTTCTCCCAAAGTGGTGATGTTGAGGGAGTCCATTTCTATCTGAATTTATCTATGCAAACCACTGTAATACTTAAGAATCTTATGTCATTCCATGTCATGAATGCTCAGTTTTGTTGACAGCTTGTGGAAAACATTGGTGCAGTCTTTGACAAATTGGTCTTTGCCTTGGCAAAGTTGTGGCCATTTGAGGTATTGTTTGTCATAGTCGCTTACTAGGTAGTGTTGGCAATTTTGCCACATTAAATTTTTTGATAAATTTTGGCCTAAGTATGGAGCTTTAAAGCCGCAAAGAGCATGCGAAGGTGTTAGGTTTTTCGAGGGCCCTAAACGGGGATGAAAAAGTGTATGAAATGATTTTTGGATATTCCATCATTGCAGATCTTTTCCCAAGCTTTACGGCAATATATTATAATAGGCGATGGGGTCAACGAATCAAAAGTTATGGCCCCGGGAAGCAGAACCAGGAAGCTCAATTTCAGGCCAAAAAATTGGCTAAGTGTTCAGCTCGCCCGACTTCGTTGCGCCGTCCGACTTCGGAAGAAGAAAAGTGCAAATTTGGCTAAGTGTTGGCCGCCCGACTTCGCTGCGCCGCCGCCCGACTTCGCTGCGCCGCCCGACTTCGGAAGAAGAAAAGTGCAATATTTGGCTAAGTGTGGACCGCCCGACTTCGTCGGCCGCCCGACTTCGTTGCGCCGCCCGACGTCGCGCCTGTTTTTGTGCGCCATCGGACGGACAAAGAAAAAGGAAGACAAAGTTTCCAAGGCAAGAACCATCCGTCGTCACTGTCTTCCTTAAGCGCCTTCTATCATTTCCCCCTTCATCAACGGACTTCAGATCATGGACAAGTGTGCAGTTTTGGGATGTGTGTCAAGATGTGACAGAAGATGTGTTGTCAAGGTACGGGGTAGATGAGCATTGAAGAACAAACTGTACCGCATCTACCACCTTTAACCAGATTTGACTGCCCACCTACCAGATCGCCGCGGAGCTGTTATTTTTCTAAACAGACCTTGCTGCAAGTACACTCCCGGCCTGCAGGGGTCAAATCTCAGTAGCTTTTGGCCGCTTTTGACAGCTTTTGCAGCTTTTGTCAGGTTTGGGATTCCGTGCCTAAATGTAATCTGGGGGGAAAATTCCTGCTATAAAAGGCAGTTTATTTCATTGTAAAAAGGGGGGGGGAACATATTGCTAGAGGACTCTGCTGTGACGGACCACCTTCTACTTAATTCAAAGCATCCTTGGCTCTGCTTCTTGTCTCTGTCTTTTATGCTGCCTTCTGCTAGTATTTCTGCTTCATGTCCATTTATATTTCTGTCTGTTTGAATTCTGAATCCTAGATTTGAGCATTGGTGATTATTTGGATCTGGAATACAAAACATAAGGATACATAGGATAGAATCGCAGTTGCAATTTCTATTACATGCTTTGTTTTGATGGTTGTTGGTTCGGATGCAAATTTGCGATCGTGTTGCTTGTTCTCCCCCCACCCGAAACACATGATATTTACATCTCTTTCCTGTTCCCTTATCTTTTTCAATCTCTTTCCAGTTCCCTTTCCCTTTTTAATCTCTTTCCTGCACTCTTATCTAAAACCCCCCAAGTAGGTTAAGAAAGGAGCCGGCCTTCTCCGGAGATCGGCACAAGGGGCATCCCTTCCTCCCGGCCTTTCAATGTTGGTCTGCGGGTCTAGGGCGCATTGACACACCAAGTCCTTCCCAGGTGGCGGATCCGTGGCCAACATGTAGTACATGTCATCAATGGCGTCTACAAATTATGCCCAAGTAAGCAAGAAATTCGCTATACTAGCATTAGCATTCTCATGTCCAAATTGAGCAACCTATGCTTCTCACTAGTTCCAAACAGGTTTTGTGGCTCCAAGGAGTGCAAATTTTTCACATGGCCTTAGCAGTCTTGAACTAGCAAATACTATTGTGATTAAACTAACCATTCTCTACAACTTCTACATCAATATTACCTTAAAAAGTAGGAATAATGAACTTTACCTAAACTTTGAAGGGTGTGGAGCTTCCAAAAGATCTTGTTGCAGGTGGTTGAATCATGATAGGGATGTGCTGAAAAATATATGTGAAATAGTCGAATGTTTCCATTACCTATTTGGCCATGCTTCATCAAGCATCGCTATGACAGAATTGGTAGATTTAGTGTCTCCAAACATCAGGATCATTTGCTGCAACAAGGTATACTAACAGGCCACCTATGTGAGACTGATCTTTTGATAGACTAACCTCATGCAGGCTTGCATCTACTCTAGAATAATTGATCTGAATTGTTAGGGAAGCTCTAGATCATTACTATGTTAATAAACAAAGGAATAGTATATGAGACATCATGCAAGAAAACAAAAATTGTACATATATACATAGAAGGAATGACACAATGATCTTTCTAAAGATATGCAAGAAGGTACAAAAATCTTTGTGGAGAGATGTGTCCTACATATGCTACCGCAAGTCACTAACTAGAAGGTAACAAGCCTTATACATGTTGATATGTACAGAGGAAAGATGAAGAGATGTCATCATAAGAAGAAGCAATTTGCCTTTGATGGTTACAATCAAGAAGCAAGAACAATTTCTTAGGTGTCACTTCATGTTGTTGTGGCACTAGGGTGTGGTGCCTACTACTGCCCTTGGTGTTGGGTGTTGATGGCGATAGGCGCTCATGTCCATTGGCGATAGTGGCATTGGCACTCGTGTTGACGCATGTAGTGGCATTAGTCCTTGTTGGTTGTGGTGGATCCAATGTTGGCACTTGGCTAGGCAATGTTGGTACCAAGCTTGGGACCTTGCAAATGGTTCTTGTAGTTTGTGTCATGGATCCAAGCACTTGTTTATATCAGAGTATCCTTGAACAACACAAATCAAAATGACGTAAGGTTAATGTGTAGATGGGTTGGACCAAAGAAACACAATAACAATCGTTGCCCCAAATAGGTTGAGGGCACCATTAGCATGTTACAAATTAAAGAGGATGTAGAAGAGAGATTGATCGTGATATATGCTCAAGAGTGCTAGATGCAGTATCCAAACATGGAAAAATAAAAGCAAAGATTGAGCGACACCCAGACAAAAGTGGAATCAGCTACGATAAAAGAGAGAATTGAGACAATACACAAGGCCAAATAGACCAAAAGCATCAGCCCATTTAGATGTTAGAATTGCAATATAGATGCTAGAAATCCCAATGCTAACTTTTTTATAAAAGGATCCCTATGCTCTAGAAGGTACTTGTAGACATAAGACAATCATGCAAACTAGAGAAGCAGCAGCCTAAGGGGTAGCAATTGTCGTGATGTTCGATGTAGGTAGAAAGCTTTTTGTGCTTTATATGAAGAAGTTGTGATATATGTTGATGATCATCCTAGTCAAGGAGGGAACGAGTGTAAACGTCCTTGAACAGACCTAGTAAAAACTTGGAGAAGCCACCTTGTGACCTACTAAGTTTACATTGCTAGGAGCCAACTACTCTAGAATCAAGATGAAGCGCCAGTTGTGCTTTACAAAGTAGAAACTAGAAGCAGCCACCATGTGGCCTGCTAAGTTCACATTGTTGGAAGCGACTAGTCTAGAATCAAGATGAAGCATTGGTTGCACAAAAGGTAATCATTTCCCAATTTGTTATGCTCTATATGGAGTTGTTGGGACATAAGTTGATAAACACCATAGTCAAGGAGGGATCAAGTATACATGTCCTTCTTGAGACCAAGCATAAAATAGGAGCACCCACCCTGTGGCCTCCTAAGTTTATATTGCTGGTAGAGGACTAGTATGGAATCAAGATGAAGTGTGCATCACACAAAATGTAATGATAGTAAATAAACTGTTTGTGGCCATCCCCTTGCGTAAAACAAAGTATGATGGCCTAATGGATTGTGGATGATTAAACCACCACAGTGAATCAGAAATTTAAAGCAAGATCTTGATTGACATTGGAAAGGGTAAGGAGGAAATCCATTGTAAATTTGCATAACAAGTTGGTGACCAAGGAAATTGCCTCCTTTGATGAACCCTAATGTTTAGGGTCAAACAATGAGAAACTTGTCCAGATGAAGTTGCCCACACAACTTGAATAGAGACGAAGGAAAATGGTGTCCTTGAAATAGAGGAATGTTCCAATGAAAAGAAAATTCCAGTAGTAGATTTTTCCACTTGCAGATGGAGGATTACAGGATTTTCGCTCCAAAATGTTATTGTTTGGAGGTTTAAGAGGAACATGAAAGGAAGGAAGAATCAAGTAACAAGTTTCCCTTGACTTTTGCAAAATACAAACTTGGAGATGCACAGCTAGAGATGGAGTACAGCTAGAGATGGAGTTGACTCATCCAATCCAATTTTAAAGGTGTTTGCTTGGACATATAGGGACTTGAAAGAGGTGTCATTGAACAATGTACCCAGCAAATACCTCTAGTTCCAAAAGCACAACCCATGCAGAGACATTAAAAATGAATTTGAAGAACACAAAGCTTATGTATATGAAAATCGAGAAGATGCTCCACATAGGTATTATTTTGAAAGTCGCGATAAGACATATTGTCATCAGCTTGAAGGATAACATGCAAATCAAGATTTATTGAACAATCGCACACCCATTTTCCATCCTATTCACTGATCACATTCTAGAAGTTGTGAAGCATAAAATCTATTCATTTCTGGATGGGTTCTCAGTATATAATCAGATTAGCATCATTCAGTAAAAACTAAAGACCTTTTTCATGGCAAAGAACAACACTATGCAGATAACAGGATATTGTTCAGATTGTGCAATGTGCCAATTATTTTCCAAAGGAAAATTTTGTACATCTTTGAGTAGATGCCCATTGAGAGGTATATAATTTTGGAATGATACCCTGCGACCTTGGAGGAATGCATGGAGTTGTGCATACAAGCCAAGCTCTTATTGAATTCTCACTAGTTTTTGGTTCCCTACAAGAAGCCATTGGGCATACAAAGTATACAAGTAAAGGATTGAGGACAAATTAAAAGAATTTCCAAATCATGGTTCAATTGGAAGTTATCCAATGTGAGTTCTATGTGTTCATTCCTATGACATATGGGACAGTATCTCAAGCTCATCAAGAACTTTGCATAGTTGTCCAACCCACTTGACATTCGAACAAGAAAGGCTGTTCCATTTGAGTGGGCATAGGAACACCAAAATCCCTTCAAGGACTTGAAGGTTATATCTTTAAGTTAATCAATCTTGGTCTATCCAAATTTGGGAGAATAGTTCTATGTTTAGGCAAACACATAGAACTACACATCAAATCCATGTTGTCTTACGAGGGAAACCACAAATTCGACCATTCAATCTACTTTGCCAATCTATCGATGTCAAGGCAAAGAAGATCTATGGCATAATAGAGAGAGAAGCATTTGATATGGAGATTTGGAACATTTTGAAGGAAGCACAAAAGGGGATACTTGGTTCCCACATGGAACCAAACACCATGGCTACAAAGGTATTGCTACCAAGATTGTGGTGGTCAACACTCTACCATGATGTAAAGAAATGGGTGATATATTGTGACAATATCAAAGAACCAACAAGCTGCTTAAACAAAACTTCACGCCCTTGTAATCATCACAACCATAAGAATTATTCGAGCAATGGGGATTAAACTTCATTGGATCTTTAAAGTTAAGTCAGTTGCATGGATGCATTTACATTGTGGCAGCAATTAAGTTCTTAAAATTTGGGTAGAAGCACAACCCTTGATTGATAATTTTGCAATCACAATAGGAACTGTTCAAGCAATGGGGATTAGACTTCAAAGGATTTTTAAAGCAAATTCGGTTGCATAGATGTGTGTACATTGTGGTGTAGTTTGTCTATCTTAAAAAGTGGGTAGAAGCACCAGCCTTGATCAATAATTTTGCAAACACAACTGGTCCATCTAAAAGCAAATAGTGACTTGCTTTAGAATTCCTCTTGAGATTATCAATGATGGATAACATTTTGTAAATTAATCAAGAGACTAAACACAAAGTTGGAGTTTTATGATTCTCAATCTGGTCTTTTTTACCTCCTCACAAATGAGCAAGCAAAAATGACAAGATTCTAATCTTTGTAATAAAAAAACACATGGAGTGGGAACAGGTTGGATGAGAGATTCTGAGGGTTGTTTTGGGCCTGGAGGGCTACCAATAAAGCCACCACTAGCCACAAGTAGTTCTAATTAATATACAAGCAAGAAGCAAAAGTATCAACAAAAAAGCTAGTGCCAAGTTTAAGGATAGTTATAGAGAACAAGCTAAACAATCACAAGAATCTTATAACTTGAGAAATATAAAATAATGGCTCTGTGGTTGAGGTGGGTTGTGCACACCAGGCATAAGTACTAGCATGACAAGCATTTGTGCAAAACAAATTTGTAGCTCAAACATCTTGCTTTAAAGCGTAATAGCAAATAGAAGATTAAGCCTAGCAGGTTGAAGACCTTGTGGCTAGGACCTTTTGGAGTTCACAAGTTTGTTCACTAGAGCAAATTAGAAGTATGCCATGCTTGGCACCCCTTAGAGGCTCCAAATTAAAACCATATAACATGAGATCTCAAAGTAATCTAATTGGTTTTGCTGATTTTGCTATAAATTCGTGAAATGTAAAAAAATGTAGTAATGGCAAGTTGAAAAGAGGAATTACAAAAAATGAAAGATCAAACTAAGAAAAAGCAACATAAAACGAAACTAAAACAAGTTGAAATGAAGAAAGAAGTTGATCAACTACCAAAGATTTAGTGTTATGCCAAATGGATCAAACCAAACCAGTCTTCACATAATCACTTCCATCAATAATTCCCCAATAGAGGTATTAATCCATGTCATAGATAGGCAATAAAAGCCTGTGTGCTGCAAACTACTAGCGCACACAAGTATTTGCCAAGACAAGGGTTTCAAATCTGGAAAAGCGAGATTGATTGAATGCTTCAGCAAGGCGCCCAGTGGAAGGTGTTTAGCATCAAGAATGCCAAAGGAAAGACGAAGGATATCTATGAGACTGTCCACTTGATAGATATGAATGCCAAGCAGGAAGAAGATGCTTTCAGGTAGGTATTCACAATGTTGAATAAGTATACAACGCAATAACAGACAATGCAATAAAAAGACCAAACTCGCAAATACATACACAAATACACAATAAGGAATGTATCGAGGCTTCGGTTTTCATTACATTCTCCAAATAGATACATTGTACAATTAGGGAAAAATCCAAGAGAGCACTCTTGATATACAACTAATGCAACATCAGCTAGGGTATTATATGGTCTCAAAGAAAGGTGGTGGAAGCCAACCTCCCATATACAAATCACAATTTTTAAAACACACTAACAAAACTAAAAAAATATAGACCTCATGCGTATTTGTTTCTTAATTTATTCGGATAGGCAACAAAACATAGCAAAACAACATAATAATGCTCAATACTAATGACTAGTTTGATGGCTTATATCCAACCCCTCCTCTAAATGCATTAGCATCCCCACCCATAAGCTAGTCAATCTTCTAGTTGGGATAGAAGCAAATGTTGCTAAGGTAGATGTTGAGGAGACGAGCAAGCAGAAGGGTGGCAGACATTGAAGCCAAAGTGGATGGTACTCCTCATCCCACATCATTGAGCTCCCTTTGTAGGCAAATAAGTTGGCTTGCTTGAGCCAAATGAGTTCGTATTAGTTGTACATAGTCATGCACATGTCATTTGTTATATCTTGATGTCATGTTATGTTGGAATAAATGATGTAATAAGAGCACCACATTGTATAAAGTTAGGAACATTTAATGTTTTGTTAGAGTGCAACTAGTTAGGTTGGTAAGGCAGTTGTCCTCCACCAACCTCCTCCCACAACACCTTATGTACACCCTGCTATCTAGCCTAGATCATCATCAAGCCACACTCATTATCATACATTGTATGCTTGAACAAGCCATAATCCAAATATGTATCGCAAAGCATGGGAATGTGAACGATACATGCTTTGGTCTCTATTTATTGTGTGTTGCACAGTTGCACGCATATGTGAGTTGGTCTTTCTAGTGTATTACTTGTCCTTGTATAATATATAAGTGTATTGCAATGTCTTGCATATCTAATTTTTTGCGTAACTAGGACACTCCATTTTGACCTCATTGCCAATAAGCATTTGGGTCGAAGTTTATGACATGGATGTATGATAGTCATGGTAAGCATCTCGCTCTAGAAGGTGGGAAATAATGACAATCAAGAGATCAAAGCATGGCCAACAATAGTAGTTGCAATATGCCAAGTGATTTATCCCTTCAAACAAGAAGTGTCAAAGGAGATCCTTCTATTGTGACTGCTTGGGATAAGGGAAATCAAGTTTTGCCTCCAAGGCAATTGTTGGAGAAAAGAGAGATCATGTAGACTTCTCTACCTCTCTTTGGGAGGGAATATGGCAATATAAAAGTGAAACTGATATAGACTTCTTTGTTAACTGACAAAGGGTCAAGTGGAGATGAGTTTGAAGATTTCTTCTCTAGTGAGAAAAGAATGCATATAGGCAAAACCTGATTTAGCTAGAAAAAGTGACACCATGGACAAGGTTCAAAATCATGAGGCTAAAATAGATACGAAGAATGTTTCAAGGCATCAATAATGACACACGCAATGCATCCGACAATGCACACGACATGGGAACAACTACAAAGTGTTGCACTCAATAGTGCACAAGACAAGAGTCCAACATAAGTGCATCTACAAGGTGGCACATCTGATGTTGTGTAGGACAACAGTTCGACACCACAACTACAACCGCCTATGTGTCAATTTGGAAGACATCAAGCACACTTCACCAAATTGAGAATAAAACCTACAAAATAGTCAATCGTCCAGGTGTTGAATCAACCAATTAAAACAATGGATGATGTTTGGGGGGGAAGGGGGCAGATGTGCCCCAAGTTTTATAATGATGAAACATAAGGCCCAATCAGGCACGATTTGGAAGGCAAATTGGAAGATTCATGAGGCATATTGGATGAGGAAGTTCCCTACAACAATGCACAAGACTACAACGGACTAGTGCATAGAATTCTCGAAAGAGAAATACCAGAGCTAGGGAAAGTTGTAGGAAGTGTTGGTTACGAATCCGCCATGAGGAAAGGATTTGTTGTTATTGCGCCCTAGACCCGCAAACCAACATTGAAAGGCCGGAAGGAAGGAATGCCTTCCGTGCCAATCTCCGGAGAAGGCCGGCTTCCTGTGGGGTTTTGAGGTTCAAGATAAGAGTGCAGGGAAAGAGATAAAAATGCAGAAAGGGATTCCAAATTAGATTGGAGTTGGGTGGGGGGAACTAACAGTACGGCAACGCATCAATCACCACTACTAACACCAATATAACCATAACACACCACTATGGATGTTGTCACTAATCGAGAGAACAGAATCCGGTATATGTTTTGTGTTAAGAGCCAGAAGCACAACTACAATGGTTCCCTAACAGACATTCCCTCCAAGGAACTAACAGTACGGCAACGCATCAATCACCACTACTAACAACACTATAACACAAAACATAACCAGAAAACTGCCACTAACGTTTGCCCTATATATCCTCTGATTTATGCACCTCAGGAATACCTGACCACCAAATGCTGAAGTGAATCAACAAGCCATGACACAGAAAACGTAAGGCAGAAATGTCAAGGAGAGGCAGATACAAAATAAAAACAGTATAACAGCACCAAGTGTATGTATTATATTAAAAGGCAGAAGCACAGCTACAATGGTTCCCTAACAGACATTCCCCTTCCACCACTTTACAATGAAAACGTGGTGGGTATTTATAGCCTGAGAACCCCCCGATTACATTTATGGGCACAAAGTCCCAGTCAAACATTAGCTGACAAAAGCAGCCGCGGAACTGCTGATGCTGACCTTTGTCGGGCAGGACTGTACCCGCAGCATGGTCTCCCTGAAGGCTGTACAGATACGTGGCAGCGCGTTAGGTAGAACTTCTCATCGGCAGGAATGCGGGTAGCTGAAGCAGGTAGAACCTCCAATCAGCTTTAAAGGCGGTAGCTGGCATAAGTAGTGCATCCCATGCTTGTCCTTGTGCTCGGCACGTCTTGGCTCGAATCCCAAAGTTGGACACTTGTCGGATGATGCTGCTTGACACGTGCTTGCCTTGAAAGGCAGTTTATCCAACTTCGCCCAGGATCAGAGCGCTGTCGGGTTGCGCAGGTAGAAAACAACGCAGTTGGGAAGGCCTTCATGCCTTGGGTACTTTTCTGAGTTTATTCCCCTATCGCGCACTCGTCGAAGGGCGCACTCCGACTTCGCTGCGAAGTCGGGTTGCGCACAGGTGAAAGCTGATTTCTACCGCCGTACGGACTTCGCCCTGGAAAGGGGGCGCACTCCGACTTCGCTGCGAAGTCGGGTTGCGCCCCAGCACTTAGTCATTTTTCCTGCCAGCCTGCTACCAAGTGCGCCCAGAAAGCAGGGCGCACTCCGACTTCGCTGCGAAGTCGGGTTGCGCCCAGAACACTTGTTCTTCTGGTTGATTCTGTCGCACTGCGCACTTTGCACTCCTGCTGCGCTCCAACTGGAGGGCGCACTCCGACTTCGCTGCGAAGTCGGATTGCGCCCTGACACTTAGCCATTTTTCAGGCCAACTGCTGTCATTTTTGAGATTTGTCTGAGGGGCTCAAGAGAAAGAGGGAAGAATGAGAATGTAGGGAAGAGAGAGAAAGGGGGAGAAGAGGAAGGGGAAAGAGAGGAAGAGGGAAAGGGAAGAGCAGCTCTCTTACAAAAATTGAAAACATTGCACCCCGTGCAAAATGTGACAACATTTCTGGCGGCTCGCGGGGTGTCGAGCTCGCCTCGGCGCAAAGAATCCATGCCTTCATCCATTGGGTGCAGAGGAACTTACTTCCCCTGCCCTCCGCTGCTCTGGCCGTTCCTCTCACGGCAACTGTTCTTCAGATCCACTTCCGGCAACTGCCTCCTCGGATTCGCCTTCCGAATGCTCTCCAGCGTCGGCTTCTGCCTCGCAGATGCGCTTGTATGCGGCCTGGGCTTGGCCCCAGGCTTCTGCTTCGAAGGGTCGGCGGTCGGCAACTTCTTCTAACGCTGCGTGGAATGCAGCGACCGTGTGCAAGTCGATGGTGAGGTATCTCTTTCCCAGCTCCTGGAAATAGGAGCTGATCTTGCAGCACTTGGACACCATCTGGGTGACCTGACTTTCTTGAATTGGCTCGGTCCAGCTATCGATTTCAGCTGTATCTGCCTCAAAGGACAGCCAATTCTCTTTCACTTGCTCATGGGTGAGAAACTCACCATTCTCAACATAGCCCGGGCACCCTAGTTCAGAGAGAGCATGAAGGGGAGCCATACAAATGTCTCTTTCATGTTCGAATGCATCCAGCATTCGTCTGGCAACTCTCACCTCTTCTGTTTTCTTAAAATACTTATGCAAGGTTACAAATGTCCTCTTCATGTTCGAATGCATCCAGCTGTCTTGTTTTGTCCTGCAACCGGAAAAGCTCTTCCTGTTCCTCCAGATTTTTGACAAGGAGATTATCCGCTTTACGAAGGATTCCATGAATCTCGTATATCTGGTGGATATCGTCAAAGCTCTTCTCCTTTCTCTGAAGCTCGTAGTCCGCCCTGGTCATTTCCCGGAGAGGCTTCTTCACTTTTGGAGTTATCTTTTCTGTCGTGAGCACTCTCCTCTCGAAGTCAAACTTGGTGCGCTTTATCGGGGCAGCAATCTCCTCAGGTCTCCTCCGCTTCAAGTTTTGGAGAAAAGAGATAGGATATTCTACGGCTCTTGCTGCCAGAGGCAAATCGTCCGTGTTCTGGAGATCGTCCATGAAGTCCAGTTCCCCTAGCCTAGGGTTCTGCTGTGACATCTCTCCTGCGAACAGGGAAATAGGAGAAACCGGAAGGACTTTGGAAGGAGCGGCCGCTTTTGAGGGCGACCGAGGAGCGGAGAGCGGAGCGGTTGATGCTGGAAGGGTTTCAAGCGGCTGAGGCGATGGATGCAGCGGTGAACGCGCAGCTTCAGCACTAACCACGGGTGAAGGGTTTGGGGTTTGACTCAGGGATAGGAAGGCGTTGGGGTCCTGAGCAAACTGGTCGAAAGAATGGTGGCCGCTAGAAGGCTGTGGAGATGGGGAGGAAGATGCGGCCACGGCTTGCTCGGATTGAGCGGGAGATGGAGTCGGAGTAGGGCCAGATGGGATCTGAGGGAGCGGGGCAGTGGACGTACCTGCGGGCTCCGCCTGAGCCGATGCTGGATGAATGTCTGCGGTTCTGGTTCCGGCGGCTGGCTCAGGACTATCCAGAGAAACAACCTCTGGAGCGGCTGGACGCGGCTGCGGCTCTGCGATCGACTGCTGCACCGTCGAGCTAGGTCGCCTGACCCTATCAACTCTCTTCCTCTTTTTCTCTTCCGGAGCAATGGCTGGTTCGGAAGAAGGAGATGAAGTAGGTGCAGTGGGCGCTGATGTTCCCACGGTAAACTTGTACCGGGGTTTGACTTGCAGAAGACCTGCCGCGGCCGGTCCGCTCGCTGGCGGCGCTGGCGTCTTTTGTGCCTGAGGAGCCACCTCGGGCGTTGACTTGGCTGATTTTTGCGCCTTTTCGGGCACCACCTTGGAAGCAACAGGCTGCATTGGGTCCACTTGGATATCTGCTGGGCCCGCACTGGCAGTTGTAAAAGTGTACAACTGCTGGGAGGAAGACCCCCCTTTATAACCCTCGAAGGGACCTCGGGGAACGTAATCTCGGAATGCGAAAGGCCGCCAGCCGCCAATGTGCTGGTCATATAGAGCTGAAAAATCATCATCAACGGCCAGATTCCTTCTGATGGATTTATCGTGCTGCGTGCGGCACCTCATCTTCCAGCATTCAACAACTTTTTCTTTTGGCCAGTTAAGGCCTACCAGCTTGGTGATGAGTTTCTTAAATCCCGGAGAAGTGAACTTGTGGTCCGGGTTTCGCTCGGGGTCATATGCTACCTCCTCGCAGTAAAACTCCTGCCACGGAGGCCATGCTTCCATCAAGTCAATCTCCCAGTCGAGGTCAACATGGACCACATCGCATCTGTCTTCGATTATATCCGCCCGGGGCAGATATGTGCAAACTTTCCCCTTATCCCGTATGGGTCGTACTTCCAGTCGCCGCGGCAGCAGAATCAGAGCCAATGTCATAGAGCTCCCGCTCGAGATAGACATGCTTGTCCTATCTCTCGATATTTCGACGTTCGCCCAGGAAAGAGGATATTGAAAGATATGGCCCTTTTTCTTTCCCTGGCCGAACTCCTCTTCAACGTAATCCATCTGCCGCGCAACCTCCATCCCAAACTGATGATCCGTGCACCAGTAGGGCAGCAGATGAGGCTTGCCCTTGAATCCGTAGATTCTAACCACGATCCCCTGCGTCAGTCTAAAAACGTCCCCGAGCTTGTGATTCAACAAATAGTTTGTCATTTCTTGCGGGGGGCGAGGGATCTCACCATCGCTGAAGACTGACATGACCAAGCCCAGAAAGTTGAAGTTGAACTTGTAATAAGACCCTTTCCGGTATAGGTCATCCGTCCATTCATAGACGGGCTGTGGCTCTCCCTTCTCATTTACCTTCTTCAGGTTAGGGATCGGCATACGGGAGTGCAAGTGATACAAACATAGCCAAGCCAAGAAGGAACTGAATCGAAATTCAGTTGACTACTTTTCTGTAGCTTCACCAGGCTGGAGTGAATGGCGTATGCAAGCCAGTCCGCCCAGTCGAAGAAGATCGGGCGCTTCCCACTTTTCTGCGCTGCTGGTTCATAAGATTCTCCGCATAGGAGACATTCTGCCAGCGCTAGCTGGTACGGCCGTACCAACTCGTCAGAGTCGCAGCCGAGGACCCACGCCAGGATGGTGTATATGTATTTATTTTGAAACCTTTCCAGGGGTATGGGGCCGGTTGGCCATTGTCCAGCTGCGAGCGGGGCGTTCAGCTCTGAGTTGAGGAAATCCCTCATCCTTTTTGTATGCGTAAAGCGCCCGCTTGCTCGCCAAGATTTATCCTTTTAACAATCGCGCTGGAGTCATATTGCAACCCCGGGGCGAAGGTCGGCTGGACGGTCTCTCTGCGGAGTGCGAACAAGGGTTTTCCGTTGCACTTGCAAATTTGCCGGGTAGCTGGCCTGTAATGTCTGACAATGATGTCGACCAGCTCCGGGCATAGGTGGACAGGAGGGCATAAGAACCGATGAAGGTTCGACTTGTACGCAGCCCCGAAATGGTGAGAGGGCGAAACTTTATCAGCCCAATTTTCCACATTTATCCGCAGTTTAGTAAGGCTCATGGAAAACAAGCCGTCCTTGTACCCGGACAGGTAATTAACCGGTGGTGGTGGGGCTTGCCCACGCTGTACTTTCTTTGTCCGGGATTTTGACTTTTGATCCTGCGGCGTCTCACTCCTGAAAGCATTTGACTGCGGGAAATCTCCACTTTCGCGCCCTTCGCTGGATTGAGCTGGCATTGGCAACTTTCCTTTGTCCATTCCTTCGAAACAACAATAATTATGACCTCTGGACGTCTGCACAAGATTTCGCAGTCACAGGAATAATCTGCACGATTTGGCATGTCTGGGTGCACCAGACCT
This sequence comes from Wollemia nobilis, assembly GCA_028583015.1. Classification (NCBI taxonomy): domain Eukaryota; kingdom Viridiplantae; phylum Streptophyta; class Pinopsida; order Araucariales; family Araucariaceae; genus Wollemia; species Wollemia nobilis. The sequence goes on along the minus strand of JAQPPZ010002381.1, from coordinate 2,901,949 downwards.
CCTTTTAATGATAATGACAGCGTCATTAATGGTGCGCAGGAGGGGGTAGGTCGGCCGGCTAGTGAAGACGTTATGTTTTTTGGTGTCTGCGCAGGAGAACGTCTTGAAAGATGTACCCTGGTTACCGCGCCATGCCTCCTTGATTGCGTTTTCCTTGAAGGTTGCGCAATCATTAAATTTGACTTTGATTGCTGCGCCATGGCTGACGTCACTGCCACAATCTGGGCACACTGCTCAAGGAAAAACCCTTTTGGTTCGGAAACCCAACCTTCACAGCCGTTGCGCGCCCTGGGCCCACACTTGGGAGTATTAAATCTTTTATTTTTTTTAAATCATCCAAGCTGCGCCCAGAAAACGGGGCGCAGTCGGACTTCGCCCGAAAACTGGGCGCAGTCCGACCTTTCGCTTAATCCCTTCTGCTCTTTTTCTTTTTTAATTTTCCTCGGTCGGAACACCCGAGATGCGCCCGGAAAACGGGGCGCACTCGGACCTCGCCCGAGGGTTGGGCGCGCCTTGAACTCTGCGCGAGAGCCGGGGGCATTCGGACTTCGCGCGCGAAGTCGGACTTCGCCCGAAAACCGGGCGCAGTCCGAACTCTTGTTTACCTCCTTTTAATGCTCCTTCTCCAACTGCGCCCTTCGGGTGGTGCGCAGCCCGACTTCGCTGCGAAGTCGGGTTGCGCACCCAGACTTAACCATTTTGCCCCTCTTGTCAGCAGGCTCTTTACACACTGCGCTCTTTCTCAGGGCCGACACCCGACTTCGCTGCGAAGTCTGTGTCTTCAGTTTTGTCCTACTTGGGCTCTTTTAAAATAAAAAACTAAAAGCAGAAAACTGTACATGCTTGAAAAATAAAATACAGAAGGGAAATTTGTACAAGGAAGGGCCCGATCAGGGCACCTTCAACAACTGGTAGATTTTCAAGTGGAACCCGTTAACGGGGATAGGTAGGAGCCGACCCTCCATATCCCGAAGTATGTAAGCGTTGAGCTGGTTCACCCGAGCAATCTGATAAGGGCCCTCCCAGAGGGCATCGAACTTCCCGTGGTTGCCCGGCTTCGCCTTCAATGAGTCCCACTTCAGCACCAGGTCCCCGATTTCAAAAACTCGGGCAGTGGTGCCTTTCGCAAACCAGCCTTGAGTGGCTTCAACATGCTTGGTGAAGGCCTGGTATGCTTTTTCCCTGTCTTCCTCCAACTGCAGGAGTTGGCACAGTCTGTCATCCACCGGATCTCCGCTGCTTCTCTCTTCGTCCAACATCCAGAGGGCGGGGATTTCAATGTGGGATGGCATGACAGCCTCTTTACCATAGACGAGCGCATAGGGGGACGTTTTAATGGACGTCTTGAACGAAACTCTGTCCGCCCACAGCGCCCGGTTCGGAAGTGAATGCCAAGTCCGCTTGTTCCTTTCAATGGTCCTTCTGATGATCTTCGGGAGGTTCTTGTTAGTAGACTCAGCAAGGCCATTCCCTCACGGGTAGTAATTAGAAGACATCTTGTGATAAATGCCAAGTTTGCCAGTGTACTCCGTGAGTACAGCGCCTGCGAACCCCGGACCATTGTCCGTTACAATTGACTCTGGAACCCCGAAGCGGGTAATCAGGCTTTCAAGGAACCCGATGACCGTTTCTTGGTCCGCGTTTTTGGTTGGGATCGCCTCTGCCCACCGTGTGAAGTAATCGGTGGCTGTAAGAATAAACTTGTGTCCGGCAGAGGAATTAGGCGAAATCACCCCAATGAAGTCTAGACCCCATTGCTGGAACGGAGTCTCGGCCTGAATCGGTTGAAGGGGCAGGGGTGCTTTTCTGTTTCTGCCAGCAAACCTCTGGCATTGATCACACTTGGAACAGACCGCATAAGCGTCTGTAAATAGAGTGGGCCAATAGTACCCGGCTCTAATTATTTTCAAGGCCGTAGGCCTTGCAGAATGATGACCTCCAGGCATCCCGGAATGAAAATCTCCGAGGACCCCGGATCGGTCTGATTTCCTGACGCACCGCAACAGGATGCCGTCAATGTTTTTGAAGTAAAGCCCCTCGGGCGAAGAGTGTACTTGAGTGCACCTAGCCGAAACCTCCTTCGTTGTGAGGCGTTCAGGTGATCTGGACATCTTCCGGTGCAGAAATATCTCACCAGTTCATCTGTCCAGTCACTCCCCTCCGATAAGGAGTTGGCCAGGTTGATGCTTGTTGCTGTGTCCTCCCACTTACAGGCGGAGATGCCGGCTACAGCGCTTCGGGCCAGCTCCTGACACAAGGCTCGGCCTCTGATAAGCTTGGTGGGCCGCACTTCGATGTCGAACTCCTGGATTTTTGCAATCCATCCTGCTCTCTTGTGACCCGGCTCCCCTTGTATGATGAAGCTTCGAACGTCCGGGTGAATCACAAAGACAGCTCGTTCTGCTCTGGGAGACAAAATGCCTGAACTTCCGGAGCGATTTCATGACAGCGTGAACCTGCCGCTCTATAAAGTTGTACTTTTCTTCATGCGGCTGAATCACTTGGCTCAGGAACGCTATGGGGCGCTCCTCGCCATCGTCTCCCTTCTGTGTTAGGACTGCGGCGTAACTTTCCGGTTCTCCCACCGCGTAGAGGATGAAGTCCTTGGAGTAGTCCGGGTTTATCAACACCGGAGCTTGCGCAATTCGAGCCTTGATTTCCTCGAAGGCTTGCTCTCTCTCATCAGTCCATTCGTAAGTTGTATCTTTTTTCAGCAGTTCGGCCATAGGCTTGATCACCTGTGCGAAGTCCGGGATGAACTTCCGCACGAAGTTAATCTGGCCGAAGAAGGACTGCAGCCCTTTTTTATCAATTGGGGCTGGCAAGCGAAGGAGGGCTTCTGCTCTGTCAGGGTCAATGGCGAGGCCTTTCTCGGAGATGACATGTCCCAACAGCTTACCTTCTTTTACCGCGAAGACGGACTTCTTCGGGTTTATAGAAATGCCGAATTCTCGACACCTCTCAAATATTTGCCGCAGTGGGAAACATGATCCCCTCTTTGGTGAGAGAAAACAGTCATGTCATCAAGGTAGATGACAATGATCTTATTGAGCAGCTCTCGGAAGGCCAGGTCCATGGCCCTTTGGAATGTGGCACCAGCATTGGATAAGCCGAAAGGCATGCGCTGATAGGCGAACGTCCCCCATTTGGTGGTGAACGCCGTTTTATGCTGGTCCTCATCCCTGACCCAAATCTGGTTGTAGCCGGAAAATCCATCTAGAAGTGAGAATCTCTGGGCTCCAGCAACGATGTGTAGAATTTGATCAATTTGGGGAAGCGGATAATGGTCCTTGAGGGAGGCCTGATTCAAGTTTCTGAAATCGACACAGAGACGGATGTCGCCATTCTTCTTCCTCACAGGCACCAAATTCGCAACCCAGGATGAATGTTTGATGGGGTAGATGATTTTGGCCTCGAGCATCTTCAGGAGCTCGGCTTTCATCATGGCCTCGATTTTCGGATTTACGGCCCTCTGCTTCTGCCGGAACGGCTTGGCGCCATCCTCTAGCTCAATGGTATGTTGGATTACATCTCTGTCATACCCCTTCAAATCCTCGTAGCACGAGGCCACGATGTCGGGGAACTCTTGGCACAGTGATCTGATCCACTCAAGTTCCTCCGAAGTGCAGTCTGTCCCGACCTTGATGGTTTTACCAGGTTCGAGTTCCATACTGCTTCGGGTCTACTTTGATCCTATGAGATATAGCTCTGTCATTCCGATCAAATAGACTCTCCAATGTAATCAGTCCTTTTGGGACATGATTATTTTTCAACTGTATCAACCCCTCATATTGCTCGTCATCAGGGTCTCTACTCTCGATTGAACATGCTTCATTTACCAAAAATGTGACGATCTCCTCGTCACAATCGAACACCTGCTAGTGGGTGTCCTTATCAGGCACAGAAGGCCTGTAAATAGTGCGAACCGGCTTCGGTTTCTGGACAACGTCGTCAACCGGAACGTACCTGGCTCCAACAGACGCCAGAATGTCAGCGTGTTTGTTTTTCTCACGCGATATCGCCTTGACATTCAACGAGTCAAACGACTCCATCGAGTCCCACACCCGGTTGCGGTATGCCTTGAGATAGTGCTTTTTGGAGGCGCACTTGTTCGTAACCTGGTGACACACCAGCTCTGAATCTCCAAAGATCTGCAGGTGTTTAATCCCCAGCCTCTCTGCCTTTCGCAATCCCAAGCACAGGGCTTCGTACTCCGCCGAGTTGTTAGTGCAACTCCAGGCCAACCTGTAGGTATAGTCCTTCTGGATCCCGGTCGGAGAAACCAGAAGCACTCCTGCACCGGCGCCATTTTTGCATCGCGCGCCGTCAAAGAAAAGCTTCCACAGCTTCTCAGGTGCAGGTCCCACTTCCTTTTCAGCTGACTTGTCAAGCCTCTCGGGCTGTACAATGGTGTAACGTACTTGCTCTGTCTCAATTACGGCATTGAAATCCCGCAAAGAGAACTCATCTTCGAGCTGTAGCACTTCGAGGGCTTGCTCCGTCAGCTCTACCGTCACCAGTTCTTCCTCCGACAACTGGACCATGCAGTCCAACTCTTCTCCGGGTATCTTCTCTACTAGGAAGGTGGAAGGCTTCTCATTAAAGATTCTCACTCTTCTTCCTTTGAAGGGCACTTCCATGTGTGAGTAGTCTAGAGACAGGTACCCGCCCAGCTTCGCAGTGAACTCCCGGGAGAGACACATGCCGAAGTAGGGAGCCAGGTCAACAACCACGACCTCTTGGATGACCACGATGTCGAGAGCCTTATGCAGCCGAATAGGGATGTCTTTTATGACACCAACTGTCTTGACAGGGGTGCCGTCTAGTTGCAGCACGCCTTGGCTGCTCCTTGTGTACTCCATCCCGATCTCGTCACAGACGGCTTTCGGCATAACAGTCGTGGAAGCGCCAGAGTCCACCATGCAGTTGTGTACTATGTGCCCTTGCATCCGTAAAGACAGATAGAAGGGAGGCGGTCTGTTCTTCCCAGTGGTTGAGACTGTCAGAGGTTGAACCAGGACAGCGGGCTGTATCTGCTTGCCGTTCTTCATGTTTTTCAGAGATTCCTGCAGCAGATCCACCTGGCCTGGGAGCAGAAGAGCATCGTACATGCCGATTCTAGCGGGTGTTCTTTTTAACTCGTCTACTATGTTGTAGCCCGAGGTGCTAGCTCCTTCTGCTTCTTTTGCCGGCTCATACTTCGTCCGATACTGCTGGCTGGCCTCAACTCTCTGTCTCTTGGTCAGAGACGGGTACTCGACCTTCTCCCGGGCTTGTTCTTTGGTTTCACTCGGAGGCCGAGGTTTTGGAGCTTTAGCCGAAACTGGAGCTTTTGCTATAGGAGGCTTGGCTGGAATAGGGGCTGCCTTTACCGGAGGAGGCTTGGCCGGAGCTTTGTCTTTGGATGCCTTCTCCTAGGCTGTGTAGGGCCACGGCCGCTTGTATGGTGGCAGCCCACCGGGCTGCGCCTTTTCTTCTGGCATACACTTGCAAGGGCTTGGCAGCATCTGCAGCTTTCTTTTCTTCCTTGGCGGGCGGCACTAGATTTTCCTTCGGGAGGGCAAAGTTGGCTTCGCCGTCCAGGATCATGTAGAGTTCATCGTCCTCTATGGCGCTGCCGGCCAAAGTCTGGATGTAGTGCTGGTGCAAGTGTGCGCTCTTCCTCCGAATGCGGGTCGTTGCACGTAGTGCACCAGTTGATCTGGTCGGAAGGACCAGGTTGGTCTTCGATAGCAAGCATTTCTCGGAGGCGGACGCCTCTGCAGTTGTTGTTCTGGAGGCCTGTCTTTTGTCAGCGCCGGGGCGGATATGGCCTCCTAGGAGCGAGGTCCATCTGGGCCTGCTTCTTCTTCAGAGCGGTCATGTCATTGGACATGGCATGATAACCTGAGGCCAAAGCCCGTACCTCCTGGAGGATTGTGTTCTGAATGTTATTGTCAGGAGGCGGCAATTGTGCCGGTGGAGGCAATGCGGCTAATGGAGGAGGATTGGAATAAGGTGCGTACTGTGGGGGAGCAGGGAGTGCTGGAAAATGCGGAGGAGGAGGCGGGTGAGGATAATGCATTTGCGGCGGGCCGTAAGGAGTTACGACCGGCGCCGGATTCCATTGTTGCTGGGGTTGCTGCCCTGATGTGGACGGCGCACCACCGAAAGCTGACGGATATTGGGATCTGGGGAAGTCGGGATGAATGGGTTCCTGCACCCTGGACGGGAGTCTGCCGATGGAACGAGCATATGTCTGAGTTGAAGGATCTCAGGTAGTAGTGAGCAGCCATGCCACTGAAGGCCGAAGTTCACGAGGTACCCGTTTCCAGGATCTCGCAAACTTGATGTTAAAGTCAGACACCTCCTCTTGGGGGTGTCTCTGGATACTTTGGAACTGATGCAGCAAAGAAGTGGGGTCAGCAGACTCGTTGCATCCTTTCACGAGCCTTCTGGCGAGCTGGGGCCACCCTGTGATAGATCCCTCTGGCAGCGATCTCCACCAATAGAGAAGCTTTCCCCTTAGGGAAAGGGCCAGCAGACGGGTCTTCACACTTTCGTCAATAATGGAGTGCAATGCAGCCAGGGCAAGGATGTCCTGGATGTGCTCGTACGCCGTCTTGCCGTAGCCGTCGTATGTAGGGATGGACTTTAAGGCAGCAGGGGGCACAGCTTGCTGTCCGACCAGGGCCAAGGGCCCCGTAGAGTCCACCGCCGGGAAGAGATCATCATCATTTCGCTGTTGGGCAGCCATTTCTTCTTCTTCTCCTCCGTCGGTTGTATACTCAGTGTCGGTACCTTCCGAGGATGTAGATTCCTCTTCTTCCTCGGCCTCTTCTATTTCGTTCTCAGCTCCTTCGACCTCGGCTTCGGCTTCTTCTCGGATTTCAGCCTCGGCTTCGTCGACACGAGCTTGTTGATCAGCCAGCCTGACAATTTCGCCTCGAGCGTTGATGTCTAGTTCGTAAAAGGCAGGCGGGTTTCTCGGATCCCTTGCTCGCCACCTTCTCGTTTGCATGAAGGTGCTAGGACCGGTCTTTCGGACTCAGAGGATATGTTCGTGCAGAGTCGCCAGGTGTTCTGATTTTGAACAGCAATGAAGCGAACACCGGTGCTTCGATTCTGTTTGGGGGTGGGAAACTTCCTTGTCCCACCGGGCGTGCCAAAAACTGTTGGTTACGAATCCGCCATGAGGAAAGGATTTGTTGTTATTGCGCCCTAGGACCCGCAAACCAACATTGAAAGGCCGAAAGGAAGGAATGCCTTCCGTGCCAATCTCCGGAGAAGGCCGGCTTCCTGTGGGGTTTTGAGGTTCAAGATAAGAGTGCAGGGAAAGAGATAAAAATGCAGAAAGGGATTCCAAATTAGATTGGAGTTGGGTGGGGGGAACTAACAGTACGGCAACGCATCAATCACCACTACTAACACCAATATAACCATAACACACCACTATGGATGTTGTCACTAATCAGTAGAACAGAGTCAGGTATATGTTTTGTGTTAAGATCCAGAAGCACAGCTACAATGGTTCCCTAACAGACATTCCCTCCAAGGAACTAACAGTACGGCAACGCATCAATCACCACTACTAACAACACTATAACACAAAACATAACCAGAAAACTGCCACTAACGTTTGCCCTATATATCCTCTGATTTATGCACCTCAGGAATACCTGACCACCAAATGCCGAAGTGAATCAACAAGCCATGACACAGGAAAACGTAAGGCAGAAATGTCAAGGAGAGGCAACATACAAAATAAAAACAGTATAACAGCACCAAGTGTATGTATTATATTAAAAGGCAGAAGCACAGCTACAATGGTTCCCTAACAGACATTCCCCTTCCACCACTTTACAATGAAAACGTGGTGGCTATTTATAGCCTGAGAACCCCCCGATTACATTTATGGGCACAAAGTCCCAGTCAAACATTAGCTGACAAAAGCAGCCGCGGAACTGCTGATGCTGACCTTTGTCGGGCTGGACTGTACTCGCAGCATGGTCTCCCTGAAGGCCGGATAGATACGTGGCAGCGCGTTAGGTAGAACTTCTCATCGGCAGGAATGCGGGTAGCTGAAGCAGGTAGAACCTCCAATCAGCTTTAAAGGCGGTAGCTGGCATAAGTAGTGCATCCCATGCTTGTCCTTGTGCTCGGCACGTCTTGGCTCAGATCCCAAAGTTGGACACTTGTCGGATGATGCTGCTTGACACGTGCTTGCCTTGAAAGGCAGTTTATCCAACTTCGCCCAGGATCAGAGCGCTGTCGGGTTGCGCAGGTAGAAAACAGCGCAGTCGGGAAGGCCTTCATGCCTTGGGTACTTTTCTGAGTTTATTCCCCTACTGCGCACCTGTCGAAGGGCGCACTCCGACTTCGCTGCGAAGTCGGGTTGCGCACAGGTGAAAGCTGATTTCTACCGCCGTACGGACTTCGCCTTGGAAAGGGGGCGCACTCCGACTTCGCTGCGAAGTCGGGTTGCGCCCCAGCACTTAGTCATTTTTCCTGCCAGCCTGCTACCAAGTGCGCCCAGAAAGCAGGGCGCACTCCGACTTCGCTGCGAAGTCGGGTTGCGCCCTGAACACTTGTTCTTCTGGTTGATTCTGTCGCACTGCGCACTTTGCACTCCTGCTGCGCTCCAACTGGAGGGCGCACTCCGACTTCGCCGCGAAGTCGGATTGCGCCCTGACACTTAGCCATTTTTCAGGGCAACCGCTGTCATTTTTGAGATTTGACTGAGGGGCTCAAGAGAAAGAGGGAAGAATGAGAATGTAGGGAAGAGAGAGAAAGGGGGAGAAGAGGAAGGGGAAAGAGAGGAAGAGGGAAAGGGAAGAGCAGCTCTCTTACAAAAATTGAAAACATTGCACCCCGTGCAAAATGTGACAACAGGAAGACTCTAAAAGAGAATTTTACTAGCTGTGAGATGATAGATCATCACAAAAAAATAATAAAAGAAAACAAAGCAAGATAAAGTTCATTCAGACCTACAACCATAGGTTGAAAGAGTTAGTCAGCAAAGTGAAAGAGTCCTCGGATGGACTCAAGAAAAGTTGGTTTAATGAGGGACTCTTCAACATATAGAAAGAAGATAAAGATGGTCCCTCTAACCTCATATCAAGAGACCCTTAAGCAGGACATTAACTTAGAAAGCTACTAGAAGACATCATCTAGAGGTTGGGCTTGAGTTGTCAAGTCAAGCATTCTCAAAACAAGAGAGATATAAAGAAAGAGCATCGATAAATGTTCTTCGCAAAGACATGATAATGTTTAGACAATTGAAGAATAAAAACAAAGACATATGGTGAGTGACTCCAAAGTTGAGGGACACACCAAACCAAAATGCAAGAAAATGATATTCTACAATATTTGTGATATGGAAGGACCCTCAAATAAGTAATGGCCCCTATAATATGAGGAACAATCAATAGATGTATGCGGCACAAAGAGAGAATGTTTTCAACAATTCAAAGAGAGCTGCCACCAATAGTGGGTTTCATAACAACGAACTAGGCAACAAAGAAAACAAGCATCAAAATGAAGGTGGCAGCCAAATTGAATATGACGTGAATGACAAACAGGTTGTCTAACATTGTAAGTGTCATCTAGGGGAGCACTTCGCCAAGAATGTCAAAATAGCATGAGTCAAGATGGACAAATAACATGCAAAGGGTCCCAGAATCATTATGACAATAGATGCCCAATGCAGATAAAAGTGGGCAAGCAAACATGAACAAGATAAGATAAATCTATTTATGTCCATAGAAGTACCAAAGTAAGACAATGGGACTCAACATAGAAAAGTTGTTACAAAGAACTGTAGTTATCAAGAAAGTATTAATAAACTAAACCAGAGACTTGAGTGAACTTCACTAAATTTTAAATATTTTACAACATTTAATCACATCCTCAAGGGGTGGATCAAGAAATGGGTAAACTCTAGCATATTACAGGTATGAAGATATAAGAGAAGTAGCAGTCAAGCAAAAAGAAATAAATAGAGAGGAGCTCAAGAGGATCCAACCGTCAACTCTAATCGATGGTGGAATGACAAGGAACTAACACAAGGGAGCAAGAAGTTGGTAAGCTATGACTATCTACACCTCCTGAACAAATGACAGATAGTTAATATCCTGCACCAAAGAGCCATCATCCTGCCCTAAAACATGTAATATGGTCGAGTTGAAGACCTGGTGGCTTCTCTCAAATGCAGGCAAGAACATGTAGATGTATCACTACCATTCTGGAGAGTTGTAACATCAAAATAACGCTTATTACTTCCAATGGCAAAGATAAGGTGAAAGGAGATGATTAGTCGAGTGGTAGTCGGTCTCTGTTGTAATATCTAACGACGAAGAGTGATATGTTCTCAAAGATACAAATCCAAGCATCTCTAGTCAAGATAACAGAAAAAAGGGAGAAGTGATGGTCTCTAAACAAGCTATAGTACGTTCCCCAAAATCTCATAATATGTAGGATACCTAAATATAATTTGCTCTTCACCCTCCACATCACAAATAGAACCAAGGCAACATACACTATCACCTCAACGAATATGGTGATTTATCGTCACCCATAACTAGTATGAACCTACCCACAACCAGTGCAAGTAAAATCTAAGCTGACAAAGGGGACCCTCAATCCATGTGTCCAATGTCATTGAATATAAGCTAAGCGAGCAATAATCCCATCCTCAATCGTCATGAAATTCTTTATGTACAACACCAACTTAAGACTATGAAAGCAAAGGTGAGGCCATCCAAGTGACTTGAATAAATTGTTGATGTATATCATCCCTGACTGCTTGGTTAAGCACCTTTCCAAGGAGAAGATGGAGAGGATCATTCATGGAGTATTTGAAAGGAGGCAACCAATCTATAGAGATGCCAAGTAATTGGAGTGATCTAGCTTCAAAATACCAGCCCTGATGACAACCAAAAGTGTTTTTGGAGGGAACCCATTCTAAAGAGCAAACTACTAAGGATAGATAACTCTTTCAACCTGAAGTACAATCACCCATGGATCTAAGGCAATGCAGATGAAAAATAATCCTTAAGATGCTTTCAAGGTGATAAGGATGAGCAAGGTAGAAGAAGAAGAAGTGGAGTGCGCTATTGTGGACATGAGACTAACATTAAAATGAATTATGCAATTATCGCAACTGGATGTGTCTACCTCCAACTCAAACATGAATATTGCAAGACAAATCCTACAAACCTTGGAAAACTATGAAATTTTCATTGAAATGCTTGTGTACAAACCAAGACCTATCACTTTGACAAGAAGAGTTAACTCAAAACACACCCTTAAATGTAGGCGAAAACAAACAAGAGGAAGAAGCAAACTAGATGAGATAGGATGTTGTTTGGACAAGGAAGTCCATGTCTGGCTAAAGATAGGCACGTAACTAAAAAGGTATGTTGTTTGAATGATGGAGGATGTTGTCTAGATGAGATGCATATTTAGATGGTGGCAGAGGTCATCCAAATGAAAAAACATATCATTTGTTGGAATCTCATTTGCAAGAAAGCATATGTCATCAGACATTAGAAAAATGTAATCTAAGGTTATACATAGAGGGTGATAGCAATCCTGTGCACCATGTTGAGGATGATACCATGTTGAGGATGATAGAAATTCAAGGCACCATATAGAGGACGACTGCATTCCAAGAAGCTTTGTTGTGGGCATTTGTAGTCCAAGAGGCTTTGCCATAAACGATTGCATCCAAGTTGCTTCCCAAAGAAAAGTTGCAATGTGTGTTGCATCCCTGGGGACAATTGCAGTAAAGGACACGACTTGAAGGGACAATCTCCAGTGGATGAATCCAAAGTTCAAGAACAATGTGCTAACAAGAAAAGGAAGAGAAAGTGATACTTTAACTGAAATCAAGGACCACCCATTCCCCTGTCTTTGAGTGAATGATAAGTCACAATGTTATCACATGGAATATTGACTCACTTAGGGTTCAAAAGAGAAACAAATCAAGTACACATCAACTAAGGAAGGACAAGACACATGCCAAGCTCAAGCAAGAACGAAAAATGTTGCCTACATAGGGTTGCACATAGTCAATTTGGAGATTGTCGTAAAATACATGGGAAACATCAGCATCATCTAAGGAAAATCGTATGCTAATGTCATCCAAGGCTAGATAGGCCACACACCACACAAGTAAATGAAATGGATGAAAGCCAATGAAGAGAATGTCAAAGCCATCTAAGATCAAGATTAACATGTCATCCACAATATCTTCAAAGGAAACATCATCGAGACTAATGCGATCAATGTCGTTTGCCACCACTATTGTCTAGTTTGTTGTTATTAGGAATAAAGGAGATATGCCTTCTAATACTAGACAAACATCATATGAGAAAGGGGACACAAGATTTTCATCTGTCTCCAGGGATGCTAATGTCGTCTAGAAAGGCAAAAGTAAAGCATAAACTACCAAAGGATAAACATCATCCAACAAACATGAATGTGCAACATTGCTCTGGAGAGAGAGATTTGAAATGCTATTTGATAGAGATGAGGGAACGCTATCAAAAGCATTCATAATGTCATCCAACAATCAGAAGTGCCATCAAAGGGATTGTAGTCCGAGAAACAAGGGGTAATGCCATCAATTTGAGCACAACTACAACTAGCAAGCAAAACAAACCAACCATTTGGGAAGTGAAGAAGCATGTATTCTAAAAGAATAAGGACCAGCATATTGTTTGTGTTTAAAACCATGTTGTCTGAGACTTGAATGCTTTCTAGGCTACCTCAAAGATGCCGATTGGAACATAGAGGCAACAAGCTTGCATTTGTGTTTTATCTAATGGGATACATGTCTTGAATTTGTACTTCATGTAGCCAAACGCCCTGTGATAGGGTGTACAAACATAGCACAAACTACCCTGATACCATTTATCTAGATTCCAAAACAACATCAAATTGCAAAATTTATTGTGATATAACAAGTTTGAAATCATGAAAGAACAAAGGGGAAGAACAACAAAGGAGCATGGAATCATTCAGTACCAAAAAGAAGCAATATCGAATAGTAAGAATTGAATTAGAAATATTAGTCATATGGAAACTTTATACAATGAATTTTTGCAAAGGAGATTAGGTCTGTGACAACCTATTCGTTTACAATTGAAGAATATGTTTTTATTCAATTACATACAATAAAAAAATAAAAATACATCACTGAGAGATGAAGTGATTTAATTTCCAATGGTTACTAAATATTGGCATCACACTTCAACTACTGTTGTTAAGTTGGCATTGATATGGAAGATTCTAACAGTTACCAGTTGAATCAACTTCAAAAAATCGTAACTTTTCGCTTGTAACTTCAGTTCCTATTATTTTAACCCCTCAAATTCCACTCTAAAGGGCTTCAAATTTGGCCCACAAAGCTGCCACTTGGATCAGTTTCTTTGTACGTTCTTCATCAACTCTGCCATACTTTTGAGGCATTGGTATCAGCGAAGAGATATAAGAAGACAGCACTTATAGTATGATATTTATTTATTTGACTTATAAAACAGACAATATTAGCCATCAGTTCATCCATAAGGAACTTTTGGCCTGATAACTTCGTAAAAAAATGCAATGCTCAAACTTTAAGCATTTATCCATTTGTCTGCTGATTCTACTTTGACAACACATGGGAAGCCACAACAAAGGCTTGACTTCAGAACAGTATTAAATTGTGATAAAGCTATTTGAAGTGTAAGAAAGTCAGCTTTTATTATACAATGTAGGCAGATGCTTTGACATGTCTGCATTAATGCATGTTGTACAAGTGCCGTGGATGGGAATATGAACATATGTGCATGAGTTGATGATACATATAACAAAAAGCTGTCGTATGTGTGTGTTTGTCATGTAGTATTGTGTATGTACGTGGCAATATATATTTTTAAAAAATGCAATATAATGTTTTAGTTATTTTGATGTTTTAGTGTACACGGGTAATTAGGTGGTCATTGGGCAGTTATCAACAGCCTATAGGTCCCATAGATCCTATATGTACATATCTATCTGGGTGAAAGTAGGCTGTTGGCCAGAAGATGCCTGCGGGTTGGTAGTGTTGTTTGATGAGGTATGGTGTTCGGACCATGATGCATTGTAGATAGTTGTTCTGCAGGGTACATGTTGTGTGGGCAGTGTATCCATTTCATCCGTAAGTTATTTCCATTGTTTACTTTATTTATATTTTTGTAATGGAATTATATAGGGGCATGTTGTATTCCATTTCTACAGACCCATATCCATAGGAGATGATGCAAATGACATGCATCTGCTGAATAATCAATCTTGATTCAGTGCAATGTTTTTATAAAAATAACATACACAAAATAGTTGTTAAGACAATAAAGCTCATAATATCTTTACTTCAAGAAAAAGAAATGTGTCAAAATAGAAAAACTATAATGTAAATCATATGATAAGCATGGATATGTGATCTGCTTTTAACTCCATCTACCATGAAAAGTAAATCTACTTATTTTCCTTCTGTCTTCATTACCAAATTATCTTGTTCTATATGGGCTAATCTATTGTCACATTTGGATGACACTAACAAAGGTTTCATTGCCTATTAAATTGCAAATATGATATACTCACGAACCTTCTTCTGGGCCCTTCATTCTCAATGTGAATATGAGTGGCAACGTCAATGTCCAGCTGCAAAACAAATCACACTTCAATCAAAAACATGAATCGCGCTTATTTGGATTAATACCACTTCATTGTTTCTGCAAAGGGAAAGATTTGATTTAATATTAGTACTAAATTTGTGTTCTAGAAAATCATAACTATTGTATAGAACATGTACAAGACAATTTATCTATTCTTATTTTTTCCAGATGCTTTTTTTTTTATACATAAACCTTAATTTTCATTCTTGTGCAGGAGATCCCTATTGTCGCTAGAGGTTGATAATCTTCAGGAAATTAAAACCTTGCACAGCTCATGCTACACTTTTGCCGGGGCTATGAGCTGTGGCCCATATGCACTTGTTGGCATCCCTGCCACATTGATTTCCTCTGTAAACATTTTGCTATTCAGTAATCTTTTCTTCCTTGGAGCTCTTATTGTCTTTCAGAATGTATTCCTGGTTTCTTGCTTTTTCTACCGCTGTGCCCAAGGGAATGTGCAGTTTTTCCTGTTCATTCATCATGCAGGGTCTTTGTCTTTTCGAAGGCAAGGGTAGTTTCGCGCCAGGTCCTCAAGCGCAAATTGGTTTCGAGCAAGGAGTGAAGCGCAGGCCCATTTCGGGCCAGAAAGCAGCAAAACCCAGCTTTGGGGAAGAAAACGTAAGTGAGGTCCAGGCTGTTTCGCCCTTGTATGAGAGCGCAAGGTAGTTTCGGGCCTTGACTGGGCTCAGCTGCAGTTTTAAAAGAAAAATGCTAAGTGAGGTCCAAGGTATTTTCGCCCTGTCTGGAGAGCGCATAGCCTTTTCGGGGCTAACTTGGGCAGAAAAGCATTTTTTCTAATAATCATTGCCAAACCTGCTTTAGACAGTGTGGGGCCCAAAGTGTTTTCACCCCAAATCATGAGCGCAGCCCAGTTTCGGGCTTCTTTTGGGCGAAAGCGCCTTTGACCAGCCCTCAAGGTCAGCGCAAACTTGTTTCAAACTCCCAAGGCAGTGTGGGGCCCAAAGTGTTTTCGCCCAAATCAAGAGCGCAAGCCCATTTCGGGCTAAAGGCTGAGTGAAACATAGGTGGGGCCCAAATGATTTCGCACCAATTTGCAAGCGCAATTCCTTTTCGGAGTTAGGAGGGGAGAAATGACCTTTGACTTTTCCACAGCGCAACCCAACTCTCAGATCATAAAAATGCTAACATGGGGCCCGAAGTGTTTCGCTCCACAACGCCAGCGCAATTCCTTTTCGGAGTCTTCCAAGGCGAAAGCGCCTTTGACTTTTCCAAGGCGCGGCAGCACTTTCAAAGAAAAAATGCTAAGTGTGGTCCGGAGCGTTTCGCTCCAGTTTCCAAGCGCAAATCAAATTCGGGCCTGCCAAGGGAGAAAGTACCTTTGACTTTTCCACTCTGGCGCCCCTCCCAAGGTAGCAAGGTGCTTTCGCTCCTGTTTTCCAGCGCAAGGCAGTTTCGAGCCTAGTAAAAGAGAAAGCACCTTCGACTTTTTCATGCCGACGCTGCTCCCAAGGTAGCAAAGTCGTTTCGTTTCATTTTTGGAGCGCAAGCCCATTTCGGGCCAAAAAACAACGAAACGTAGGTGGGGCCTGCATCCACAAAGCACTTGTTTCATTCGAGCCCCAACTGCCTCAGCCAAAATTCCTCAGAAATGCCTCTCATCGACAAAGCAAGGTGCGCCCTCACCAGTTGAATTGCAATCGGTCTGAGAAGCTTCCGGATTTGATTTTCCCGGATTTCAGAATCCGATCTTCCGTTGAGGCGGTTCCAACAAGTGAGGAGGCGATGCAACAGGCGAATCATATCGCCACATTGAAGCCATGCAGCCACTTCTCCATGAGTCATCCAATTCGGGCCATGCCTCATTACTGTTTAATGAGTGCTGAAATCCTATCTTTGCTGCCACCGCGATGTTTTGTGGGTGTGCATTTATGTTTTAGAGGCGAAATCCTCTATAAAAGCCAGCAATTCTAATGTAATATGATGGACATTTTGCTAGAGACTTGTTGTACATGAATTCTGCTATGAATGCAAAGAAACCTTGGCTCTAATTCTAGACTTCTCTTTATGTATATGTTTTCTATCCTGTATTTTTATCAAATTCTCTTCCTTGTCTGTGGGCTATAATTCTATGTATGGATTTAGCTTCCGATAGAGGGTGAATACTGGATTAAATCTGGAGATTGCATAAATAGGATATCTGGTTTTAATTTCTGTTACTTTCTTTGTGTGAAGTGCTATTGGTTCAGAGTGCAATTAAGTTATCATGGTGTTTGTTCATCACCCCCGTTCATCTGGCTTGAAGCCATATTTTCCATTCCTTTCAGTTATTTCTAATTTCTTTCCTGTTCCTTAATCTCAAATCCCCAAGTTAAAGTAGTAAGGTAACCAACCCTCTGTGGAGATTGGCACGGGAGGCATTCTTTCCTTTCGGCCTTTCAATGTTGGCCGAGTCTAGGGCGCATGGATGAAACATTCCATACCTAAGGCGGATTTTTGACCAACAGTTTCTGGCACGCCCAGTGGGACACAAACGTTCCACGTCAAAGCAGTATTAAGAGTTGATGTTCATCTTGTTGCTGTTAAAAAAGAACATCTGGCGACTCAGCTGAACTCAAAAGCCTCCGAATCTTGAAAACCGGTTATAAAGCCTCACCTTCATGTACACGAGATCAAAGGCTAAAAATCCAGAGGAAGCAGTTGAGTTCTTCGAGCTCAACATCGACGCTTTGGGAGAGCATCCTAGAGTAGTCCCCTCGACTATCTCGTCGGTTCGACTATCCTAGCTGTTATAGTTTCACAGACTCCAAGTCCTGCCAGCACTGCAACTAGGTTGCCACCTCAACCAAACGTTCCGATCCAAATGGCGCAGCCTCCGCCCAGGCAGTTTCCCGCATGGAATCATTTGCGATATCTCAATTTACAAGCTCAGAACCAAGTGCTGCCCGCAGCATTGAAGGCTCTGCCCACATACGACGGTACAGGAAACACCACCTATGAGCACGTCCAAGATGTCGCTGCACAGGAAACCATCCACCATATCACGGAAGAAGATATCATGGTGAGACTGCTAGTTCTCTCACTCAAAGGGAAGCTCCTCTACTGGTACCGATCGCTGCCGCCCGGTACCATCACTACATGGGACCAATTAGCGAAGCAACTGATAAAGGGTTTCAACGAACAGGCGGACCTTTTCTCCTTGTTGCACCAATTCACCACCATCCAAAGACACCCCCAAGAAGAGGTAGCGGATTTTAACGTCCGGTTCACTCGAACCTGGCAAAGAGTCATTGTCGATCTTCGGCCCACTCCGGAGCAAGCGGCGTTCTATTATCTAAGAGCTTTCCATTCCGACATCAGCATGAGCATCCGACATGCTAATGTCAGTACTTTTTCGGCCTTGTATGAGCAGGTGCAGAAAGTCGAGGCTGACTTAGTCACTATCGGTAAGTTGCTGCCAAAAATGACCATGCCAATTTATCCGGACTTTCCTCAGAATATGTATCCTAGTGCATCCTCTCAGTCACTACCTACATCCCCAATGTACCCCAATCAATCATGGAATCCCAATCCTCATAATCACGCGGTATCCACCCCGTAGTTTCAAGCACCCGTTGCTCCTCAACTCCCAGCACCTATCCCATATCCCGCACTGCCTGCACCATTGGCGCCATTGCCATTACCCGCACCTCCAGCAGCTACGAACCGAGATCAGAGAATTGCAAGATCTGCGATCGTCAATGAAGACAATGGCGAATGAGATCACCATCTTAAGGAGGAGGTAAAATGATCAAAGCTTCCAGCCAAGGAGATTCGCTCCTCCTCCCCCGATTACTAGGTAGCAAGCTGCTTCCACCAACAGGGCTCCCGAGAGAAATGCGGCGATGCTGGAAAATGAATAAGCCGGTTCATCCGGCAGAATTTATTTGTGCTCCACTTGCAACGACCTGCACGGCGAAGAGACTTGCATGGTTCATTTGAATTATATACAGACCCTTGCAGACAGCGCTCCTGGTGGGCAGATAAATATGATAAGGGAAACAGATCGCAATTTTATGATTCCCCCTGTCGAGCAGGTCTTCGTCCTCATGAGAACTGGTAAGAAGCCCATCGAAGTTGATCCGGTTCAAATGGAATCGTTGAAGGTGCCTACTAGTTCCAAGATGCCAAGTGAGAAGATGTTGCCCCTAGAAAAGGAGCCTGTCCAGGTGTCAGAGCCGGGAGATTCCATCCTATTAAAAGACTTCCTGCCTCCAAGAGCAAAAGGGAGAATTCCTCAACCGCAGGCTTCGCCCTCTCAACCCCAAACCGAGGTGAGGAATCAAGCGAGAGAAAAGCTCAGATATCCCTCCCTGACCAAGCGTCAGAGGGTAGAAGCAACGCAGCAGTATCGAACCAGATACGAGACTGCTAAGGAGGGAGGCGAGTCTAGTACAAGAGCGTACAACATCCTTGAAGAGCTAAAGAAGACTCCAGCTAAGGTAAGCCTCTTTGATGTCCTTCAACTGCCCGATCAAGTCGATCTACTGCAGGAATCACTGAAGTCTGCCAAAGGCAAAGGAAAGCCGACCCAAACTGTCTTGACACAGACGCTGACTACCTCAACCACCGCGAAGAACAGGCCGCCGCCATTCTATCTGTCCCTCAGGATGGAGGGATGGGTCGTGCATAACTGCATGATCGATTCTGGCGCTGCTACTACTGTGATGCCCAAGGTTGTTTGCAAAATTATGGGCATGGAGTATACAAGTAGTCCTGGTGTGCTTCAACTGGACGAAACTCTGGTTAAGACAATGGGGGTAATCAAAGATATCCCGATCGTGTTGCACAAGATGCCGCAGATTACCGTAATTCAAGAAGTTGTGGTGGTGGATTTGGAGCCCTATTTCAGTATGTGCTTATCAAGGGAATTCACCGCCAAACTTGGAGGCTATCTGTCTCTAGATTATTCGCACTTGGAAATCCCCTTCAGAGGAAGGAGGATTAAAATTTTTAATGAAAAACCCTCCACCTTTCACATTGAAAGGATCCAGGATGCGAAAAAACAATTGGACTCGATCAATATGATTGAGGAGGTAAAGGAAGGAGGAATAGAGCTGATGGAAGAAGCTCTGGACGAGCTCCGCATAGAGGATGAATTCTCCATGCGCGACTTTAATGCCATGATCGAATCCGAGATGGGATGTTACTCGATCACTAAGCCTGAAAAGGCTAAGGTACTAAGTGACGAAGACTCCATCACCGATCAACTGTGGAAGCTCTTCTTCGACGGCGCTCATTGTAAGAATGGCGTCGGGGCAGGAGTTTTCCTTGTCTCCCCTTCGAGAAACCAAAAAACTTACTCTTACAGACTCGCATGGAGCTGTACGAATAACGCTACAGAGTATGAAGCCCTGTGTTTGGGGTTATGAAAGGCAGAAAAACTTGGAATAAAGCAGTTGCAGATCTTCGGAGACTCGGAGTTGATCTGCAACCAAGTAACCAATAAGTGTGTTGCGAAGCAACACTATCTGAAAGCATACCATAACAAGGTATGGGACCTGCTCGAGTCTTTCTCGACCCTGAATATCCGGTCTATTTCGCGAGAGCGAAACAAGCATGTTGACGTCTTAGCGTCTATTGGAGCCAGATACTCCCCTGTCGAGAACATGATGCAAAAGCCGAAGACAATAAGGGTGATCTATAGGCCTTCGATACCGGACAAAAATATTCATTGGCAGGTGTTTGACAACGATGAGCAGATTGTCAATTTTTGATCGACAAAGCCAGCAATATTGAAGACAAGACCCTCAACGAAGAAGAGTATGAGGGGTTGATTCAGCTGAAGAACAACCGCGTCTTAAAGGGCTTAATCACCCTTGAAAGTTTGTTTGATCAGGACGATAGGTCCCTCGCTCACAAGATCAAGGTGGACGTGAGAGAGTACGAGGAGCTAGAGTTAGAATCCGGGAAAGCCATCAAGGTGGGAACTGATTGCACGCCGTTGGAAATTGAGCAAATCAGAACCCTGTGCAAAGAATACCCGGATATTGTTGCCTGGAGCTATCGGGACCCGAAGGGATACGATAAGAGTGTCTTCCAGCACACGATCGACCTGCAGGATGGGATCAAACCTTTCAGGCAGAAGAAAAGGCTGATTAACCCAAAAATAGAACTGATGATGAAGGCCAAGCTCCTGAAGATGCTGGAGGCGAAGATTATCTATCCCATTAAGCACTCTTCTTGGGTGGCAAACCTGGTCCCAATCCAAAAAAATAAGGGGACATCCGCCTATGCATTGATTTATGAAACCTCAACCAAGCATATTTGAAGGACCACCACCCGTTGCCCCAAATCGACCAAATTCTTCACGTAGTGGCGGAAGCACAAATATTTTCTCTGCTAGACGGCTTCTCCGGGTACAATCAAATCTGGGTAAAAGATGAAGATCAGTACAAGACCGCCTTCACCACCAAGTGGGGCACTTTCGCCTACCAGCGCATGTCGTTCGGCCTCTCAAATGTCGGGGCTACTTTCCAAAGAGCGATGGACTTAGCCTTTGGTGAGTTACTCAATCACATCATTGTGATTTATCTAGATGACATGATTTTTTTCTCCCACAAGAGGGAGGAATACGGTCTACATTTGCGACAGGTGTTTGAGAAGTGTCGAGAGTTCGGAATCTCCATAAACCTAAAAAAGTCCATTTTCGTGGTAAAAGAAGGCAAGCTCCTGGGCCACGTAATATCAGAGAAAGGACTAGTTGTTGACCCTGCCAAGGCGGAAGCCCTACTCAAGCTACCTCTGCTAGTGAACAATAAGGGCCTTCAATCCTTCTTCAGGCAGATCAATTTTGTCACGAAGTTCATCTCTGATTTCGCCCAAGTAGTAAAGCCGATGACCGAACTCATCAAGAAGGATGTTGAGTTTCAATGGACCGAGGAGAGGAAGCCGGCATAGATCAAAGAAAGAATCGCTCAAGCCCATGTTCTGGTCAACCCCTGTTGAGCAAGGTGCAGCAAAAGAATTGCAAAAGTATTGTCATTGTTGTCAACACAGTCAGATTGATGCAGTTGATGCAGTTCAGAGGTCCGTCAGATCAAGTGCGAGAAAGTTTCAAGGAAAACGAGAGGTGACCCAGATTCGAAAGCGGCAAAAAGAGACAAGGAAGAAAAGCGTCGCGATATCGCGACATGTTTTCTGTCGCGATTCGCGACATGGTCGAGGAGAGAGAAGGCGCAGCCGAAAATGTCGCGATTTCATTCGCGACATGTCGAGTTTTCGTTGAGGAGAGAGAAAATGTGTCGCGATTTCGCGACAAAAAGTGAGAGAGAGAAAATGCACGCCAAATTGTCGCGATTTCGCGACATGTCCGAGGAGAGAGAAGATGCGAGCAAAGCGTGCGAAAGGAAAAGAAAGTGAAAGCTAAGCATCGCGATTTCGCGACATCTTGGGAGAGAAGGAAACAAAGGTGTAGCGATATCGCTACATGTTGAAATGAATGGAAACAAAGGTGTAGCGATATCGCTGCATGATGAAAATACATGGAACTAAGGTGTAGCGATTTCGCTACGTGTTGAAACAAAGAGAAACTAAGGTGTAGCGATTTCGCTACATGTTGAAACAAAGAGAAACTAAGGTGTAGCGATGGCGCTACATGTTGAAACAAAGGGAAACTAAGGTGTAGCGATTTCGCTACTAGTCAAAAGTGTAGAACTGAAAGATGCAGCAATGATATTACAAGTCAAAATTTCATGAAAAGAGGCAAGGTGAAAACACAAGGCACAAAGATGTAAAAATCTCGTCATTGCATGAAGCATAGTGTCGCGATTTCGCGACATGTTCCATTTTCGTTGGAGTTTGCAAGCAAAGCTGTACGGAAGAGCAAAGTGTCGCGATTTCGCGACATGTTCCATTTTTGAGTTGGCAAGGAGAGTTGTACGGAAGAAAAAGTGTGACGATTTGAAGCTTTGACAAGCGATGATGACGTCAGCAAAGTTGAAAAGTGTCGCGATTTCGTGACAGGATGAAAGGAAAGCTGCTGGAAGCCGGAAGCGTCGCGATTTCGCGACAGCATTGATGATGACGTCAGCAAAGTTGAAAAGTGTCGCGATTTCACGACAGGATGAAAGGAAAGCTTTGAAGCTGGAAGCGTCGCGATTTGCGACGACATTGAGGATGACGTCAGCAAAAGTTCAAAGTGTCGCGATATCGCGACAAGATGCAGGGAAAGCTTCCAAGAGCCAAAACGGTCGCGATTTCGCGACATGCTTAAGGATGACGTCAGCAAAAGTTCTAAGTGTCGCGATATCGCGACATGAGCGAGGAAAAGCTTTCAAGGCCAAAATGGTCACGATTTCGCGACAACCTTCAGGGTGACGTCAGCATAAGTTAAAAGTGTCGCGATATCGCGACAGGTAACAGTCTGGCAGGTAAAACCCGCAGGAACATGCAAGGTGACACGTGTCGAAAAAGCCGACAGGAAAATCATGCGACCAGTTACGTAAAAAGTAACTGAAGTCAGACAGACGGTTAAACGTTGACAGGTGTTGGACATGCAATGCAACAGCCAAACATGCATAATTGAAACGCATTCGAAAAGCCGAATATGAAGGATAATAAAAGCATTCGAAAGGTCGTATTTGCAGGCATTCTAACAGACGTATTTGAAGCATACAGAAAAGCCGAACATGAAGAATCGAAAAGCTTTCGAAGAATCACATATGGAGTTTCGAAAAAGCATTCGAAAAGCCGTATTCGAAGAAATTGAACAGTCGAAGTGCATGAAACAAAATTGCCGTATTGCATGGTTTCAAAAGACGTATTGCAGGGTTTCGAACAGTCGAAGTGCATGGAACCGAACAGCCGTATTGCATGGATTCGAACAGTCAGAGTATGTGATTCGATTGCATGCAGGATTGAAAGGTTATAAAAGAATAATCGTACGAGAGAAGACGTTGCTTTGTTAGAGAGAAATTGTTGTAAAAGGAGGGTTAGAAAAGAATCAAGAGAAAAATAAGCGAGCCGTGAGGTGTGTAGAGTTGGGTTAATTGCGGACCAGTCGGGTCGTGCATGAAGTGAAGACATTTTTATGTCATTCTAAATTGATCCGAATTGCAGTCCAAGTTGGTGCTTGGTACTAGGAGTTGGTGCTCCATCCGTTGCGATGAGAAAATTACGGGGGTTGGTGCTCCTTCCGGTTGGTCTTGGTAAAGTATTTGTAAAATTGATTTTGCAAAGGCTGGATTTGGATTGGAGTCCAAGCGAGTCATTTTTGAGGAGTAGCCAAATTGGTGAACCTCGGTATATTGAGTGTTGTGGTGTGCTCTCTTGTTCAAGTTGTTTTTCAGGTTGTCAAGTTCTCTTTATTTCATATTAAATGCTGTAGATATAAAAATTAATAGCTACATCTGATTCACCCCCCTCTCGGTGTCATTGTGTAATCATCAATTGGTATCGAGCAAGGTTCCTTGTACAAGCTTAATCGGCTAAGGAGATCTTGGAAGAAACAATGGCGGGGTGGTGAAGGATTTTCATCCAACAAAGCTCCCTTATTTGATGGAACAAATTACACCTTACGGAAACTCGGAATGCAAACATATCCGAGTGCATTGGGATACGATATTTGGGATTACGTAGATAGTGGATACACAGCACCCACTACCCCTCCAACAGAATCTGCTTGAGAAAAAGAAATTTGAAAACAACTCCAAAGCTAAGAATGCCATAATGTGTGGGCTTGTTGACGAGTGAAGCGATAAGAGTCATGAGTTGTAAATCAGCAAAGGACATGTGGGATAAAGCGAAGAGCATCCATGAAGGAGAGAGTAAGATTAAGGAAGCAAAGCGCAAACTCATCGAGCACGGTTCGAAGCACTGCAAATGAATGAAGATGAAAACATAGAGACTTATATCTTGAGAGTCAACGGAATTATTAATGCAATCGAGAGGACTCGGTGAAGAAATTGATGATGCGGTTGTTGTGAAAAAGGTTCTCGAGAACACTTCACAAAAGATTTAACTCCAAAGTCTCTGCAATAGAAGAGGCAAAAGATCTAAACAACTTCGAGCATGGATGAGTTGCATGGTTCCCTGACGACATATGAAATGAGAATAGGACAAACCAAGTCTACGAGACAGAGAAGCGACTTTTAAAGCACACAAGAATGTAAAAGCTGAACATGAATCCGAGGATGAAGGAACACTTGGATGAAACGAGAAGCCAATTTTGTTCGGAAACTCACAAAAGGAAAAGGAAAATATAGAGGGAAGCTACCTTTTAAATGCTTCAACTGTGGAGGAGTCGGTCATTTTGCAGCAAAATGTCCAATGCGGGAGAGAACAAAAAATGGTGAAGGTTCACACCAAGAAAAAGGTAACTGGAAGAAGAAACAAAATTTCAGAAAGAACAACTTCAAGAAGAAAAGCTTCATAACCAAGAATGTCGAGCGGTTCGAAGAAAGCACGGATGAGGAGTCCGAAGAAGAAGGAGGTGAAGCTCTGTTCATGGCACTTGAAGAAGAAAGAACGAGAGGAAAATCGGGAAGGTGATGAAAATTCCAAGGATGAAGCTGAAGTGTATTTGGAAGGAGAATTGGTTGCTTGCACTTGAAGAGTTGAGTGCGAGAAAGGAAGAAGAATAAAAAATTTTCAAAGAAATTAGAGAATGCCAGAGACATAATAAACAATCTGAAAATACGAGACGAGAGGAATTCAAGAAAATGTCCGAAGTTCTTGATGAACAATTAGCTGTAAAGACAGTTGAATGCGGCAAGCTAGAGGAAGACATTGTTATGTTAAGGATGCGGTTAGAGGAGATGAATAGAAAATTAAGCTGTTTTCATAAGTTTGAAGAAAGTCTTGTAAAAGTTGGATAAAATGTTAAATAACCAAAGGCCTTCGGCATCAAATTTGGTTTAGGCTTTGATGAAGGAGAATCTTCAAAGGATTCAAAGAACTTGAATATAGAACCCACAAAGAAAGAAGAAAAGATCGGGGGTTGAACCCAGAAAAACAAAATCATGCAAAAGAAAACAATAATGCCAGATTCAAGAAGAATACTGACAAAGATGGATTCACAAAAGTCACACATCCGAGGAGGAGAAGAGTCATGGCTCCTACTTCAAACTGGCAAAGACCGGCACCCAGGTTTAATCATGCATTTTCTGGTTATTGTTTTAAATGCAATGCTTATGGCCATAAGATTTCGGATTGCGAGGCATAATGTATCTCAAAGGAATTTTACCGGCAGAAATGTTTTTTCTCCTTTAATGAATTATGCGGTTGAATGTTATAATTGTCATAATTTTGGACATATTGCTAGAAAGCTGAGAAGCACTTTTGCATCAAATAATTATCGGGGTAGAAAATCTCGGCCAAGTGGGTTGAAACAAAACCAGAAATTTCTTGAAAAACAGGCACATGCTAATGAAAGGACAAAGGCAAAACAAGTAGCAAAATCTGCTATCAAACGAGAATGGAAAGAAAAGGAATCTTTGATTGTCCGGACTGCTTTTAAAGCTCGGAACAAATCAGCACCTTGGATACTTGACGGTGGTTGTTCCAGTCACATGACGGGTGACAAGCAAAAGTTTGAGAATTTACAGAATTATGAAGGTGGTTACGTGAAATTTGGAAATAATGATGGAGCAAAGATTGTTGGAAAGGGATCAGTCAAGATCGGTGATGGCAATATAAAATCAAAAGAAGTCTTGTTTGTAATTGGCCCGAAGCATAACTTGCTAAGTGTAAGTCAAATATGTGACGAGAGGTCATGATGTAATCTTCAAGAAGGAGGGTTGTGAAGTAAGAAAGACAAAAAATGGAAAGTTAATAGCCATTGGGTGAGAACTTCAGGAAATGCTGTATACACTTTCAGAAGCTGCAGAAGGAACATGCTTGATGGGACGGGAAGATGAAAGCGGCTATGGCACAAGAGGCTTGGGCATATTAGTTTTGACAATGCGGCAAAAATCGGTTCAAAAGAAGCGATTAGAGATATACCAAACATTGGCAAACACTGTAAATAGCATCCGTGAGTCATGCCAAAAGGGAAAACAAACCAGAGCCACTTTCAAAGCAAAAGAATACTTCACTAGCAAGCCATTAGAACTAATTCACACCGATCTATGTGGACCCATGAGAACTGAAAGCATAAATGGACACAAATATTTTATGCTATGTATAGATGACTACTCAAGAATGACATGGGTACTATTTATGAAACTCAAGTCAGAAGCCTTTGAGATGTTTAAAACCTTCAAAAATCTTGTTTAGAATCAATCAGGAAAAATAATTAAATGCCTAAGATCAGACGGGGGAGGAGAGTTTATCTCCGAAGAATTTGCAGAATCTTGTCAAAAACATGGGATAAGAAGACAGTTTTCAGCGGCTAGGACACCTCGGCGAGAATGGTGTTGTAGAAAGGAAGAATAGAACGAGTGCGAGGAAATGGCAAGGACAATGCTGGCGAGAAAACAAAATAGGTGACAGATTTTGGAAAGAGGCGAGTTCATACTGCGGTTTACATTCAAAGCAGGTGCATCTTTGAGACCACATGAAAGCAAAATAGCTTATGAGTTGTGGTTTGGCAAGAAAGGCAACATCAAGACATTTCAAAGTATTTGGCAGCAAGTGCTACATAAAACGGACTGAAGATAACCTCGGTAAATTTGAAGATAGAGTTGATGAAGGTATCTTTCTCGGTTACTCAACAAAAAGCAAGGCATACACATGTTACAACAAGAGGTTGAAGAAAATTGTTGAAAGTGCTGATGTGAAAGTTGATGAAGGTAGAGAACAAGAAACTACTTATCAAGAAAACTACCCTATGTATGAAGAAGTCATTGAAGGTGATGATGAAAAATACAGAGAGAAGAATCGAGAAAATTGATCCGGATGGTGTAAAAACTGAATACGAAGAAGAAGAAAACGAGGAAATTTAAAACAGGCAACTGGCAGAAAAATCATCCAAGTGAACAGATTATTGGGGATCCCACAGATGGTATTCAAACAAGAAGAACAACAGTGAGGAACTATTCTCTGTTATCTAGTATTGAACCTAAAAATGTTGCTGAAGCAAGCACTGATGAAAGTTGGATGAAGGCAATCAATGAAGAACTAGATCAGATAGAGAAAAACAATACCCGGGAATTAGTACCTAGACCAACAAATAAAAACATAATTGGCACTAAATGGGTTTTTAGAAATAAATTGAATGAAGATGGGCGAGGTTGTCGAGAAATAAGGCAAGATTGGTATGTAAAGGCTATGCTCGGGTTGAAGGCATTGATTTTGAAGAAACTTTTGCACCGGTAGCAGGACTAGAGGCAATCGGAATGTTTACGGCATTAGCGAGTTCATAAAAACTTCAAAGTATATCAAATGGATGTAAAATCAGCATTTTTGAATGGAAAAGCTGGAAGAAGAGGTTTACATTGAACAACCGGATGGCTTCCAACTTGGTGACAATCCAGATTTTGTTTGGAGGTTAAAGAAAGCTTTATATGGATTAAAGCAGGCACCCAGAGCATGGTATGCAAGGTTGGATAATTATCTAATTAAACAAGGGTTTAAGAAAGGTTTGGTGGATAGAAACTTATATGTCAAAGCGAGAGAAGGGTCATCTTATTGTTCTTGTTGTTTATGTAGATGACATAATATTTGGCAGTAGCATGGATGAATACTGCAAAGACATATCAATTAAAATGAAAAAAGAATTTGAGATGTCAATGATTGGTGAACTTTCTTATTTCTTAGGACTGCAGGTCAATCAAAATGAAAAAGGCATTTTTATTTCTCAAGTTAAATATGTAAAAGAAATGCTTGAAAAAGTTCACAATGGAAGACGATAAACCGGTCGGCACTCCCATGACAACGAGTGCCAAGTTGAGCAAGGATGATAAATCCCCGGATGTAGATCAAACAATGTACGGGTCTATGATTGGAAGCCTGCTTGTATTTAACGACCACTAGACCGAGATATATTACAAGCGGTATGTATGGTTGCAAGATTTCGAGGCCGGTCCCAAAGAAACTCATGTAGCAGTTGTAAAGAGGATTTTCAGATATCTCAAGGGCACTATGGATTATGGGTTGTGGTACCCAAAAGGTAAAGATTTCACTTTGATTGCATATTCGATGCAGATTGGGCGGGATGTATTGATGACGAGAAAGAGCACAAGTGGAGGAGCATTTTATCTTGGTGACAGGCTGGTAGCATGGCACGGCAAGAAACAAGAATCGGTATCTCTATCCACTGCAGAGGCAGAATACATTGCAGCAACAACATGCTGTACTCGGATATTATGGATGAGACAAACGTTGAAAGATCTTGGTATTCATTTCAATGAACCAATTTCAATTAAATGTGATAACACTAGTGCTATCAACATATCCAAGAATCCAATAATGCATTCAAGAACCAAACATATTGCAATCCGATATCATTTCTTGAAGGATAAAGTTGCAGAAGGAGAGGTTAAATTGGATTTTGTTCCAACTACAGAGCAAGTAGCTGATATATTCACAAAACCTTTGCCTAAGGAAGTATTTGAATACCTTCGGAAGAAGTTGGGAGTAGTCACACCACCCAAGCACTGACTAGCTATGGGAAACACATTCTCAGGGGGAGCATTCAAACTTTTTAAGTCTGAGAATGTTGTGCATAGACTCGGGGGAGTCTACAGACAGCCCTTTGGTATTATTGGCAAAGGGGAGAAGAAATTAAGCAAGGTTGCCAGTGTGTTGCCAACAATTCCAAAGGGGGAGATTGTTGAGCAAGGTGCAGAAAAAGAATTGCAAAAGTATTGTCATTGTTGTCAACACAGTCAGATTGATGCAGTTGATGCAGTTCAGAGGTCAGTCAGATCAAGTGCAGAAAGTTTCAAGGAAAACAGAGGTGACCCAGATTCGAAACCGCAAAAAGAGACAAGGAAGAAAACCGTCGCGATATCGCGACATGTTTTCTGTCGCGATTTCGCGACATGGTCGAGAGAGAGAAGGCGCAGCCGAAAATGTCACGATTTCGTACATTCGAGAAAAAAAATTGATATAAAAAAAAAGAAAATGTCACGATTTCGCGACATGTCGAGTTTTCGTTGAGGAGAGAGAAAATGTGTCGCGATTTCGCGACAAAAAGCAAGAGAGAGAAAATGCACGCCAAATTGTCGCGATTTCGCGACATGTCCGAGGAGAGAGAAGATGCGAGCAAAACTGTCGTGATATCGCGACATGGTAGAGGAGAGAGAAAGTGAAAGCTAAACTATCGCGATTTCGCGACATCTTGTGAGAGAAGGAAACAAAGGTGTAGCGATATCGCTACATGTTGAAATGAATGGAAACAAAGGTGTAGCGATATCGCTGCATGATGAAAATACATGGAACTAAGGTGTAGCGATTTCGCTACGTGTTGAAACAAAGAGAAACTAAGGTGTAGCGATTTCGCTACATGTTGAAACAAAGAGAAACTAAGGTGTAGCGATGGCGCTACATGTTGAAACAAAGGGAAACTAAGGTGTAGCGATTTCGCTACTAGTCAAAAGTGTAGAACTGAAAGATGCAACAATGATATTACAAGTCAAAATTTCATGAAAAGAGGCAAGGTGAAAACACAAGGCACAAAGATGTAAAAATCTCGTCATTGCATGAAGCATAGTGTCGCGATTTCGCGACATGTTCCATTTTCGCTGGAGTTTGCAAGCAAAGCTGTACGGAAGAGCAAAGTGTCGCGATTTCGCGACATGTTCCATTTTTGCTGGAGTTGGCAAGGAAGAGTGTACGGAAGAAAAAGTGTCACGGATTTCGAAACGACAGATGATGCGTGAAAGTTGAAAAGTGTCATTTGAGGATGAAAGAAATGTGAAGGAAGCGTCGTGATTTGTGAGATATGATGATGACGTCAACAAAGTTGAAAAGTGTCGCGATTTGATGAAGGGATGAAAGGAAAGCTGTTGAAGCGAAAGCGTCGCGATTTGCGACATGCATTGAGGATGACGTCGGCAAAAGTTGAAAGTGTCGCGATATCGCGACAAGATGCAAGGAAAGCTTCCAAGAGCCAAAATGGTCACGATTTCATGACATGCTTAAGGATGACGTCAGCAAAAGTTCTAAGTGTCGCGATATCGCGACATGAGCGGGGAAAAGCTTTCAAGGCCAAAATGGTCACGATTTCGTGACAACCTTCAGGGTGACGTCAGCATAAGTTAAAAGTGTCGCGATATCGCGACAGGTAACAGTCTGGCAGGTAAAACCCGCAGGAACATGCAAGGTGACACGTGTCGAAAAAGCAGATAGGAAAATCATGCAGCCGATTACGTAAAAAGTAACGAAGTCGATTGACGAGTTAAACGTTGACGGGTGTTGGACATGCAATGCAACGACCAAACATGCATAATTGAAACGCATTCGAAAAGCCGAATATGAAGGATAATAAAAGCATTCGAAAGGTCGTATTTGCAGGCCTTCTAACAGACGTATTTGAAGCATACAGAAAAGCCGAACATGAAGAATCGAAAAGCTTTCGAAGAATCACATATGGAGTTTCGAAAAAGCATTCGAAAAGCCGTATTCGAAGAAATTGAACAGTCGAAGTGCATGAAACAAAATTGCCGTATTGCATGGTTTCCAAAAGACGTATTGCAGGGTTTCGAACAGTCGAAGTGCATGGAACCGAACAGCCGTATTGCATGGATTCGAACGGTCAGAGTATGTGATTCGATTGCATGCAGGATTGAAAGGTTATAAAAGAATAATCGTACGAGAGAAGACGTTGCTTACTGTTAGAGAGAAATTGCTTGTAAAAGGAGGGTTAGAAAAGAATCAAGAGAAAAATAAGCGGAGCCGTGAGAGTGTGTAGAGTTGGGTTAATTGCGGACCGGTCGGGGTCGTGCATGAAGTGAAGACATTTTTATGTCATTCTAAATTGATCAGAATTGCGGTCCAAGTTGGTGCTTGGTACTAGGAGTTGGTGCTCCATCCGTTGCGGCGAGAAAATTACGAGGGGTTGGTGCTCCTTCCGGTTGGTCTTTGGTAAAGTGTTTGTAAAATTGATTTTGCAAAGGCTGGATTTGGATTGGAGTCCAAGCGGTCATTTTTGAGGAGTAGCCAAATTGGTGAACCTCGGTATATTGAGTGTTGTGGTGTGCTCTCTTGTTCAAGTTGTTTTTCAGTTGTCAAGTTCTCTTTATTTCATATTAAATGTTGTAGATATAAAAATTAATAGCTACACTGATTCACCCCCCCTCTCAGTGTCATTGTGTAAACATCAACCCCGACTACTCCAAGGATTTTATCCTTTACGTCGTCGATGAACCGGAGAGCTACGTAGTTGTCCTTACTCAGAAGAACGAGGACAGGGACGAGCGACCGATAGCATTCCTGAGCCAAGTCATCCACCCGCATGAGGAAAAGTACAACTTCATTGAGAGGCAAGTGCATGCGGTGATGCCGTCACTGAAGAAGTTTCGTCATTAGCAAAACGATAGTGTACGTGATGCACCTTGACATCAAAAACCTCATCATTCAAGGTGAGCTTAGCAATAAGAGGGCAGGATGGGTCTCCAAGATCCAAGAGACGACATAGAATTCCGGCCCACTAAACTGGTCCGTGGTCGAGCCCTATGCCAAGAACTCGCCAGGAGAGTCGCGTCTGAGGTGACGGTTTGCCAATGGGATGATCCAGCGCAGGAGAGCAATCTTGCAAATCGGTCTGTACTCGGCAGAGATTGGACAGAAGACCTAGTGGAATACTTCAGTACTGGACGGTGCCCTTCTGACCTCAATGCTTCGCAGAGAAGGTTCAGGCTCCAATCCTGCAGATATGTGTTGTTACCGAGTGGTTTGTTTCACAAAAATATAGACGGAGTCCTCCTGAGATGTGTCAAGGGGACAGAAAAACAAAGTCCTAGACGAGTTTCATTCTGGAATGTCAGGAGGACATTTCACCAGAAGGCCTATGGCCTTAAAGATAATAAAAGCAAGCTATTATTGGCCTACTATTTTTGTTGATACCTTTGAGGTTAGCCAGAAGTGCGATAAATGCCAAAGGGACTTTGGCCTGAGCAGGAATGCTTCTTTGCCCTTGCACCCAATTCAGGTCGAAGCTCCATTTCAGCAGTGGGGCTTAGACTTCATTGGGGTGATAGATCCCAATTCATCCGCAGGGCATAAGTACATCCTGACGGCTACAGATTATTTTACCCGGTGGGCCGAAGCAGTGCCCACCAAGCAAGCTAACCAAGATGTAGTCATCGCCTTTCTGGAAGGACTGATAACCCGTTTCGGGATATCGGATGCAATAGTAACTGACAATGGCACCCATTTCACCGGTGCCAAAATTTGCGCATTCGCAAGTATGGTATTTACCTAAAGACTTCGTCTAATTATTACCCGCAAGGCAATGGTTTGGCAAAGTCAACAAATAATAACTTACTCAAGATCCTGAAGAGAACATTGGAAGGCAACAAGTGGAGCTGGCATCTGCTTCTGGACTTAGCTTTATGGGCTGACCGCATTTCCATTACGAAATCAATCAAGACGTCCCCATATTCCCTGGTATACGAGAAGAAAGTAGTGCTCCCCACGCATATTGAATTGTCTGCGTTGCAGTCTCTCCGGTCTTTAGATGGCGAGAATGAAGAGTTTGACCTTTTAAGTGTCAGGATAGCCCAACTGCTGCAGTTGGAAGAAGAAAGACAAAAGGCCTATAAGGCTTTCATGAAGCACGCCGAGACCACAAAAAATTGGTTTGGCAAGAGGACCTCCGACTGGACCTTCCAGATTGGCAACTTGGTGCTGAAATGGAACGAGAAAAAATCCAAGCCAGGAAATCACGATAAATTTGACGCATTCTGGGAGGGTCCATTTCGAATTTCTGGGGTCAATCAGGTGAACTCTTTCATTCTTCAAGATTTGAACAGGTTTACTCTTCCAATATCGGTCAATGGCCTTCATTTGAAGGCGTACTAACAGTAAAGGGTAGTTGAAAAAATTTCTTAGCTGTATACATATTTTTAATTCCTTGTTTGCTTGTATATATCTCTTTTTTCTCTCAGAGTATAAGTCTCTTCTCCCCCCTTTCGCGCTATTAGTGGTGCAGTTTTTGGCCAGAGGTCTAGCTGGCAGAGAAATGGTGCGGAGGAGTTTAAATAAAGTTGTTTTTTTTAGTTTAGTTTGTGCGTTTTTTAGTGCGCCACAGAAAAAAAAAATAGTAGTTTTCAAATGCCCAAAGCCAGCTAAGGTATTTTTGCGCTGCAAGGATGTCAGGTTCGCCGTTTCTAAGGCATCGTCTACCAAGAACAATTTAGCAGATGAAAAGCGCCCTGTCGTCTGGCAGGAGGGAGTTTTGCTCTTTCATAGGTGCGAAACTACGTTTCGGCGCTCTAAGGAGCGAAAGTTATGAACAGAGGTGGGACCAAGTCGAAACCGAAAGCCAAATCAAAAGGTCAAAGTCAAAATCCTTTTCGCCCCTAGCTGGACAACGCAATACCTTTTCGGAGTTAAAATGGGTGAAAGCGCCTTGGTTTTTGTTCTAGAAATCAAGGCCATTTCTGTTTTAAAGGATGCAGGTGGGGTCCAGTATTTTTTGCCCCAACTTCCTAGCGCAATACCTTTTCGGGAGTTGATGAGGTGAAAGCGCCTTTGACTTTTCTACAGAGGCGCAACCCATTCTAGGAGAAGAGGCTAGGTGGGACCCAAAGCCGTTTCGCCCCAGTTTAGCCACGCAACTCCATTTCGGGACTTAGTTGGGCGAAAGGCGCTTGCACCCTCCTTTGTGGGCGAAATTCAAAATCACGATGCTTTCTCCTATTTCGGGCCTTAAATGAGCGAATGGGCCTTTCGCTTAACTTTTCGAGCGAAAACCATTTGGCGCCGCTCTTTAAAGAAGACATCACTCCGAAGAAGAGGAGCGCTAGTGCAGAACTTTCGCTCCCTCATGTTGCGAAGAAGCCCCGGTCTAGTGCAGCCCGACCTCTCAACGCAAACCCTCTTGCAGCATCGGCAGCCATGGAAGCAAGCGCCCCTGAAGTTTCTGTTCCGGCGCAACAAACGCAGCAGGAGGTTGAGTTCATTGACCTAGAAACAGAAGCTTCGGATAGAGAAGAAGGAAGGACGAGCACTATCACGCAGCAATTCACCGTTTCGGCTCTTACAAGCCCCGAGCCCGCAGGTGCGTTCCCTCTTTTTTCTTCTCTCTCTTCTGTGCCTCTGGCAACTATCCCCTCTAGCACCGAAACCCTCGTTTCCACTCAGCTTGCATTCGGCGTCGCCCTGTCTGCCAAGCCTTTACCTGCATCTCATTCATTGCTCCCCTCAACGCTCCCTCCTGTTTCTCAACATTTAGCTCTGCGTCTGTCTCCAACGCAGCGTCCGCCCCTGCCCCTCCTCAAGTTTCTGTTAATCCATTCGCTGCCTCTGTCGTTGTCGTTAATCCAAACCTATTTTCGCCCTCTAGCACCTCCTCAATTGTAGCAACGACACCCCTTGATATTCCAACCCCAGGCCCTAGTACTTCGGTTGCAGCCATCCAACCCCGACGTCTCCCAAAGTGCTGCAGTCGCTGCCCCAACTGTCCCTGATTTATCTGTCGAAGCAAACCCTCAACAAGCTCTGTTCCCTTTCACGCCACTCTTTGGAGTGCAAGAACCGATGGAAATGGAGTTGGAAGTTCTCCAGGAGGGCCCAATTGCAAAGAGTATACGTCGGGCGCAACAGAGTTCCTCAAGATGGCTCAAGGGCCAGAAAAGAAAGAATGCACAGGCTCTAGCCCAGGTGGAAAAGAGGGCTATCTTTGACCCAGAGAAGATGCAGCTCCACAAAATGGAGAAAACGCCCAAGATTCAGAAACCCCTGGAGGAAATGACACCAACGGATTATTCCTACCATCATACAGTTGAGGACATGAGGACGATTGATGCAGCAGAGAAGATGGGCAACATCCAGGTTGAGATGGGCTCCATCTATTTCCACGGGGAGCATTACAAAACTCGCTGCTATGAGGCTGAGGCCAAAAGCATAGAGCTCGAAGAGACCCTGGCGCACACAAGGGAGTAGCTTGAAGAGGCTCAGTCCAAATCTGAGTAGTTGCAGCAACGTGTAACCATTCTGGAGCAGGAGGTAGATAATTACAAGAAAGAAAACGAATAGCACCTCAAAGCGCATGCAGAAGCAGAAAGCCAGTTGCAAGCCTTGAATTCTCAGGTTCAGGAACTGCAAACCCAGTTGATAGCAAAAGTAGGGCAAGCAAAGGTCTTTTCAAAATATCGTATTAAAGAGGTTCGCCATTGCTTCCTGACAAACTTCCGAACAAGGGCGCGCAAAGCAATAGCAGTCCTAACGTTCATTTGGGAGGCCAAGAAATCAGTCACTTACGCGCATCTACCGTGGAGGATGCTGAAAAAGACGTTGACCGATGGCTAGAACTGTCAATGAAGGTGCAAACCCTAGAAAAAATGGACCTCGAGCTTACTCCAATGTGCCCACTTGCTCGATCATGGGCAACTACAAAGGTAACACTACGGGCTTACTTTGCAAAGATGGAAACAACCCGAGAGGCGAGAAGGCTGATGGACACGTTTCAGCGGGAAAGGCGTGTTTCTTTGATGTATTCCGAAACTCTCGCACAACTCAGTTTCCCTAGCTTCACTGACGAAGAAGAATCTATTTTGACAAAAGAAGAGTTGAAGCCAGTTTGGGACGCTTTTGAAAGCGAAACTTCAGAGATTGACAGTTGGAGTGAGCCTATTTTAGAGCATCAGGTGATGCAGTTAATAGCCAGGTTCGCACGAATTGAATCCTGTTTGGTAGACCTCAGCTAGAGGGTTAAATACGCTGACATAGACCAGCTTGAGACCTTCGGATACCTGATCAGGGAGCTCCAATATCGTGGCACAATTAAAGAAGACGCTTGGGCCCTGGTCCAAGCAACCTATGAACGTATCAACGAGCGTCTCCCACGATCGGAACCTATCCAGCAGCAAGAAGATCAAGCACAGGAAGGAGATCAAGCACAAGAGGTAGACCAAAGGGAAGGAGGAGACCAAAAAGAAGAAGAGGACCATGAGCACCAAGAAGAAAAGGAAGAAGCAGAACGGGAGAAGTTGGAGGAAGAGTCTACTGCCATCAGTGAGCATTCAAAAAAGGACAGCGATGATGACTCTGAGCCCAACAAATAAGGCCTGGGATCTTCACATTGAGGCGAGCTCAATTCCCTCGCGAGCCGCCAAAGATGTTGGCATCCCTGCCACATTGATTTCCTCTATAAACATTTTGCTATTTCAGTAATCTTTTCTTCCTTGGAGCTCTTATTGTCTTTCAGAATGTATTCCTGGTTTCTTGCTTTTTCTGTCAAAATTTGTTGGTTGTGCCCAAGGGAATGTGCAGTTTTTCCTGTTCATTCATCATGCAGGGTCTTTGTCTTTTCAAAGGCAAGTGTAGTTTCACGCCAGGTCCTCAAATGCAAATTGGTTTCAAGTAAGGAGTGAAGCGCAGACCAGGAAGCAGCAAAACCCAGCTTTGGGGAAGAAACGTAAGTGAGGTCAAGGTTGTTTTGCCCCTGTATGAGAGCGCAAGGTAGTTTCTGGCCTTGACTAGGCGCAGCTGCAGTTTTAAAAGAAAAATGCTAAGTGAGGTCCAAGGTATTTTCGCCCTGTGTAGAGAGCGCATAAACTTTTTCAGGGCTAACTTGGGCAAAAAAGCATTTGTTCTAAAAATCATTGCCAAACCTGCTTTAGACAGTGTGGAAATTGAGCCTAAAGTCTTTAATATCAATTGCAAAAACCAAGTTACAGCAGCTTTCTAGCAAAATTTCCCCTCCTTTTCATTACAATATGTGGGTTTTTATAGAGGACCCGACCCTCTGAGCCATCAATGCGCTGGATTTGAAAGTACACCCGCGCCTATCCCCTTCTGCTACTGAGCTTTCACATCCATTTCCACAATTAGCAACCATGGCCGCATCAACCGGGAAAATCTGCATTTATGAGTCGTCTGACTTGTCCTAGGTTTCTCCGGGTGAGGTGCTCGAGTGGATTTACAAGTTGCCCTAGCTTTTCTTCTACAAATGATGGCTCTTTTCCTATTGCCACAAATGGGCACCGAGTCTTTCGATCAAGAAAAATTGCATTTATGAAACACTCAAATGCCTTGGAAAGATACCCGGCCTTGGGATGTGTGCCTTCGAAGAAAGCGCCCTTCATCGGTTGAGCCCTAGAAGGTGCTTCGCTAAATTCTAGTTCAGGGCTTTGCTTTGCAACAGGTGTGGGCCGAAGTGGGGATGATAATCATATATGAATGCTTCGCCCGAAGGGCCCCTAAAAAACTGCTTCGCAAAGATCATATGCCGAAGCAGATGTCTCCTGCAAAAGCATGGCTTCTACCTTTTTTATCTCTTCGCCAGGGGTGTAGGCTGAATTTCGCTTCGCGTAAGATTTTGTCCGAAGCGACGGATGATTGCCAACGAACTACAAACTACTTCGCCACAAACCACTTCAAAAACAGTTGTTCGAAAAGGTTTTGGCCGAAGCTGATTCCTGCCTTAGAATATTTCCTTAGCTTTTCGGGGGAAGCAAGCCCTTGGATGGGGAGGCTTCGCACAAAAGGTGGCCAAAGCAGATGCTTCGCAACGGCTTGGGGCGAAGTAGAATTCACCGGAGAACTGGTTCGCCAGAGGAGGGGCCGAAGCGGGTGCTTCACTTAAATTTTAGCGAAGCACTTTTGCACACTTAAAAAATTTTAGCAATTTGCTCTTGCCGCTTCGCAAAATTTCCGCCCAAAGTGACTGTTTTGGCAGCTTCGCCAGCGAAGCTCCTTCTATGCCTTAGAAAATTTTTGGGCTTCTATCTGGGCTCTCCTGCTTTTTTCTTTGCGAAGCTGTCCTCGTTTATCCTGCGAAGCTTTTTAATCTGGTTTGCTCCGTGGGCAAAGCTCTTACATATATGGCTTATGTACAAAGGGTATAAAAAATGAAAGCCAAAATTGTTGTAATGCTGTTAAAAACAAGAAAACAAATTCATAGAAAAATAAGAAAATTCTTTACAAAATTTCAATTTTCACTACCCCTTCAAGCAATGTGACAAAATTGTCAACATTCCTGGTGGCTCGCGGGGCAACGAGCTCGCCTCGGTGCAAGGACCCTCACCCTTTATCCGTTGGGCCAAAGTTGCCTCCAGACCCTTCTCCTTTCTGCTTTTCTTCCTCTGAGAGTGCCTCTGCAACTACCTCTTTTCCTTTTTCCTTTTCTTCTTCTTCGGGTGCTTGTTCTAGTTGTGGCGGCGGGGGAAGGCGATCACGGATGCGTTCCATAGTTTGGCGAACATGGGCCCAGGCACCCTTCTGAAAGGGTTCACGATCTTGCAGCGCCTTGACAAGAATATGGAACCGATCAATTTGCCCTATATCGGCATATTTGGCTCTTGCACTCAAATCATTCAAACAATCCGCAATTTGGCAATACTTGAAAATGAACTTCGTGACCTGCCTTTCCGTGATTGGCTCGTTCCAGTCATCTATTTTTGAAACATCATTTTCAAACTTGAGCCAAGCTGGTTTGAGTTCTTCTTTGGTTAAAAGGTTCCCGTCATCATCGGTGAAACTCGGGAAACCCAATGTTGAGAGATCTTGGAAATATCCCAGTGAAGTGTGTTGCTCCTGCTCGAACATGTCCATGAGATTTTTAGCCTTCTGAGCTTTCCTCACCTTGGAGAAGAAGGCGCGAACTGTGGCCTGGACAGTGGACCAATCTCTTGCTGTCCGACTCATAGCAGCTACCTACAAGTCTTGGTATTTGATGCTCTGTACCTCAAAGGCCAAATTGAATTGGCTTCTTATCTCCTATATAATTTCAACCGCTATTGGTCCCTTCTGTGCAGCAGCATACTGGCCTTCTGTGATTATTTATGTTATTTCATTTCTTCATTTGCATACTGTAATTCGGCATCCTGGATTTAGGTGTGTGATTGGGGATTGGACCCTGTAATTCTCCTGAAGGATACATAGGGGAGAAAATACTGCATTAAATTCTTTGTATGCTGCCTGTGGTTAGTGGTTTCTGTTACATTCATATATTTTCCGAACTGCTGTAATTTTGAAATTTGGATTTAGGAGTAGGAAAGTAGTTGAATCCTAGAACTCTTCCAGAGGATACATAGGGAAGTTAGCGTGGTGTTCATTTATGTTTTATTCTTTGTATTTATTGCTGCTACTTCAAGGTATTAGCTAGTAATTGTGTTGCCGGTTCTTTCCCACTAAATCATTCACATTTCTTCCCCTATCCCTTTTTTATCTCTTTCCTGCACTCTTAGCTTTAAAAAATCAAGTAGTTAGTGAAGGAGTCGGCCTTTCTCCGGAGATTGGCACAGAGGGCATTTCTTCCCTCCGGCCTTTCAATGTTGGTCCAGGTCTAGGGCGCGTACACGTACAAAATCCTTTCCTACGGCAGATTTGTGACCAACAGGGCCCAAAGTGTTTTTGCCCCAAATCGTGACGCAGCCCAGTTTCGGGCTTCTTTCGGGCGAAAGTGCCTTTGACCAGCCCTCAAGGTCAGCACAAACTTGTTTCAAACTCCCAAGACAGTGTGGGGCCCAAAGTGTTTTCGCCCAAATCGAGAGCGCAAGCCCATTTCGAGCTAAAGGCTGAGCGAAACATAGGTGGGGCCCAAATGATTTCGCACCAATTTGCAAGCGCAATTCCTTTTCGGAGTTAGGAGGGGAGAAATGACCTTTGACTTTTCCACAGCGCAACCCAACTCTCAGATCATAAAAATGCTAACGTGGGGCCCGAAGTGTTTCGCTCCACAACGCCAGCACAATTCCTTTTCGAAGTCTTCCAAGGCGAAAGCGCCTTTGACTTTTCCAAGGCGCGGCAACACT
Organism: Wollemia nobilis; assembly: GCA_028583015.1. Classification (NCBI taxonomy): domain Eukaryota; kingdom Viridiplantae; phylum Streptophyta; class Pinopsida; order Araucariales; family Araucariaceae; genus Wollemia; species Wollemia nobilis. Next base: position 2,861,469 of record JAQPPZ010002381.1, on the reverse strand, counting down.
TTCAAAGAAAAATGCTAAGTATGGTCCGGAGCGTTTCGCTCCAGTTTCCAAGCACAAATCAAATTCGGGCCTGCTAAGGGAGAAAGTACCTTTGACTTTTCCACTCTGGCGCCCCTCCCAAGGCAGCAAGGTGCTTTCGCTCCTGTTTTCCAGCGCAAGGCAGTTTTGGGCCTAGTAAGAGAGAAAGCGCCTTTGACTTTTCCACGTCGGCGCTGCTCCCAAGATAGCAAAGTCGTTTCGCTGCAGTTTTGGAGCGCAAGCCCATTTCGGGCCAAAAAACAGCGAAACGTAGGTGGGGCCTGCATCCGCAAAGCGCCTGTTTTAGTCTAGCCCCCCTGCCTCAACCAGAATTCCTTAGAAACGCCTCTCATCGACGAAACAAGGCGTGCCCTCACCAGTTGAATTGCAGTCGGTCTGAGAAGCTTCCAGATTTGATTTTCCTGGATTTCAGAATCCGATCTTCCGTTGAGGCGGTTCCAACAAGTGAGGAGGCGGCGCAACAGGCGAATCATATCACCGCATTGAAGCCATGTAGCCACTTCTCCATGAGTCATCCAATTCGGGCCATGCCTCATTACTGTTTAATGAGTGCTGAAATCCTATCTTTGCTGCCACCGCGATGTTTTGTGGGTGTGCATTTATGTTTCAGAGGTGGAATCCTCTATAAAAGCCAACAATTCTAATGTAATATGATGGACGTTTTGCTAGAGACTTGTACATGAATTCTGCTATGAATGCAAAGAAACCTTGGCTCTAATTCTAGACTTCTCTTTATGTGTATGTTTTCTATCCTATATTTCTATCAAATTCTCTTCTTTGTCTGTGGGCTATAATTCTATGTCTGGATTTAGCTTTCGATAGAAGGTGAATACTGGAAATCTGGAGATTGTACATATAGGATATCTGGTTTTAATTTCTGTTACTTTCTTTGTGTGAAATGCCATTGGTTCAGAGTGCAATTAAGTTATCGTGTTGTTTGTTCATCACCCCCGTTCATCTGGCTTGAGGCCATATTTCCCATTACTTTCAGTTATTTCTAATTTTTTTCCTGTTCCTTAATCTCAAATCCCCAAGTTAAAGTAGTAAGGGAACCAGCCCTCTCTGGAGATTGGCACAGGAGGCATTCTTTCCTTTCGGCCTTTCAATGTTGGCCGATCTAGGGCGCATGGATGAAACATTCCATACCTAGGGCGGATTTTTGACCAACAGCACTATATACATTACTAATCATGCAAGAACCATAAACTTGAAGAGAAATTTGGGAAATCAAAAGTGGAAGATTTATTTATAGCCAGACATCAAGACTAGCATTAAGTAATGAAAGAACATATGTGATAAGTAAACAAGTAACCAGATCAAATTCTTTCCAAGTGTTCAGAGAAATTTGTCAATGATAGAGTTTACTTCTCCTCCTACTGTTACAAGCTTAGACGTTATATTTTGGTCCAAATCAGTACACTGTTTCTCATATTCATAAGTCAACATAAGTTCAATTCAGAATTTAAAAGCATCCATATAGGAGGATGCAATATCTCCTGTCAAATGATGAGATATGAGTTTTCAGACCCAAAAGTTAGTGACAAGAGCTGTTGTTCTTGTCTAATGGTTATCAAACATGATTATTAATTAGAGATTCCATATAACTTTAAAATCATCTTAGGTTTTATCATTCAGAGATCTCAGACAAAATTCAATATTAGTAGAAATATTTGGGGACAAGATCCAGTGATTCACAAAGCCAATTAACAGTCTTCAATGTAGAATAGTTTGTACTGAAGCAGCATTTTATGTATTAAGCTGGAGTTTGGATGAGTTGTTTTATTCTATCTTGGGTGACTCAGCAACACAGAACATCAATCTCCGTTGACTCAATGACTTTGGCAAACTGAAATAGCAAAATATGACCGTACAAACAGCATTGGACATCACAGCACATAACAAAAAATGGAAAATTCCTATTCAAATATATTACAATTCACTAACGCTTGTAGAAAGGGGAATGCTTTGAGAATAACTTTCCAAACTGTCTCACTTGTGGCAACTTTGGGCCTAAGCTGACTAGTGTAACATAGCAAACTTAGTAGTGCCTTTCCTTACTAACTCCAATCAGGGTAACTTTATATAGTTTTTATTGTGGAAATGGCCAACTCCCCAACCTTACATATTTTGAAAGTGCAGTTGGCAAGCACTGTGCTGAAATTCGTTCTCAAGGTCTTCCACAAAGCAAACCCATTAATCAAGTTGTTTACATTCATTCAAAGTTTTCTGGTAATTCTGCCTTTTTGCTAGGTTATATCAGCAGATTACTTCTAAGGTTACACCATCCAAAACAGCTTTCTGTTCATTCATGAATGTGTTGAAGAAGTAAGACATATACTTGCAAGTAATCATCATATACAATCTAACAAAGCGTTTTTTTTTTTGGTTTGCCACTCGATTCACATTCAAAGGATTTGGTAACTAAAGGCCATGAAATGTATCATTAAAGCCTAATCACACCATATAATTTGTTATGGAGGATTTTCCAGTAATGCTCCAAAGGCCCAAATTGGTCAAATTCTTTTACCATCCTAATCCTTTATAGAGATGTTCTAAAAGCCTTGTAGAGCCAATACAGCCAGTTTGTCATGCTTTAGTATGATTTGTGTTTGTTGTTTACCTTTTGAATGCATGCTTTAGGTTTCTTCATATTTATCAGAAACCCAAAGAGTGCCACATGATGAGAAAATCTGCACCTAAAGATGTGCAGGGCATATATATGGACCCAGGGGGAACATTGGACCAGCAAGTCATTTGAGTTTAAAACCATGCTGTCCAAAACTTGAATGCTTTCAAGGCTACCTCAAAGGATGTCAATTAGAACATAGAGGCAACAAGCTTCCATTTATGTTTTATCTCATGGGATACATGTCTTAAAATTGTACTTCCCTGATACCATTTATCTAGATTTAAGGAATACCCAGAACAACATCAAATTGCAAAGTTTAATGTGTTATAACAAGTTTGAAATCAGGAATGAACAAAGGAGCATGGAATCATTCAATACCACAAAGGAACGATATCAAATAGTAAGAACTGAATTAAAAATATTAGTCATATGGAAACTTTATATGATGAATTTATGCAAAGGAGATTAGGTCTATGACAAAGTATTCATTTGCAATTGAAGAACATGTTTTTATTCAACTGCATACAATAAAAAAAAAAAAAAAATACATCATTGAGAGATGAAGTGGTTCATTTTGCAATGGTTTATAAAACATTAGCACCACTCTACTACTACTGGTGTTAAGGTGGCATTGATATGGAATATTCTAACAGTTACTAGTTGAATAAACTTTGAACAATCATTACTTTTCGCTTGTAATTTCGTGCAGCCAGTGGAACCTTGTAACAAAAATGTCTAAAAATACTTTGAACCAGCTTTGCTTAATGCATCTAAGAAGATTCTCACCTAATGCATATAAGAAGATTCTCACCTACACTGTTGCACTCAGAGCAAAGCACCTATTACTGTCTTATATTCGACCTCACAAATAGGATTCTTCTGAGGGTGTATAAGTTTTAAGTTAATTGTTTCCTGGGTAGGAATGAAATGGGCTACAAATAAAGCATGGATATGTAAAATCCTATGACAAGTTAGAATGACCTTTAATTCTAGCAATGTTACAAATTCTAGACTTTGAAGAATACTTCAATAGTGGAACTAAAATTTTATTTACAAATGTATCAGCTTACATTACCATCAATAGGGAAAAGGCACATCTTTAGCAAAATAAACGACACTGGATATGCCTTAAATGTGGTTGAAAATAGCAGCCAGAAATCGACTCAGCATGGACGCATGCTAAGAGTCGAAGTAGTCTTGGACATCAATTAAATCAAGGCAGCAAAATGTTTTACTCTTGCTCCCCAGCAAAAATCTGAAAAAAAGGGGCTGAAACCCACATCCACAATTGTAAAATGTGAAACTCCCACCAATCTAATTTGATGAAAATTAGCCCATCTGTTGTTTCTCTTTATCAACAAGAGCCTCTCTGCTCTGCAAAACAACCTCCTGAAATAAGTGAGATGAATAGATTTTTATAATACGTTTTATGTATTATAAGAGATTGGATGCATAGCTTTTGCTTGGACTCATCAAACTTGGATGACCATGTTGTAGGTCACTAGTCAGAGAGAGAGAAAGAGAAGGATAATTTCATTAATATCTACGGATGGTCAATATGGGCCAATGGGGTTTGTCAAAAAGAGGTATTATAATGCACTGCAATAATATGCAAAAGGATGCTTCCCATTGAAACCTTTATAAAAGTCTTTGTATTCAAAATCTAGTGGTAGAAAGCACAATATTAGAGACCGTAGTAGCAAAAATCAGCAAAAAATTGGCAAAATCGTGATATTTTGCTAAGCCAAATTGGATCGAATCGCTAAGTCAGGAATTCTTTGCCGATTTTTTGCCAAAAATCGCGAAAAAATCGGCCATAGCCGCACGGGTAGAGCCTGCGGCCAATTAAGTGAAAAAGTTCACTTTTCACTTATTTTTTCAATGTAAGCTCTTCCAGACAAGAAAAAGACTTTGCCTACCTGCTACCACCCCAACCCAAACACGCTAGGGCATCCTAAGAGCGAGCGGATTGCAGTTTGAAGGAATCCGACAGCCAACAACAGCCACCAACAACAATGCTATACATTATTAACTAATGAAATTCTCCATAAAAAAATGTTGAACTATCAATCCAAACTTATTGCTCAATATGCTTGTATATAGGAGTAATATTTAAAACCACAAATGATATGCTGCCCCTTGACCCTGCAAAGGGGATCCTACCCCCTTGACCCCCGACACAGGTGTTGATCGGCATTAGCAACCAAGGCACAAAAAGAGGCATGGACACAGCGACAAAGAGAACTAGAACTTTTTCTAGGGCAAAGGGCGAAGGCATTCAAAGATCTTGAGACATCGTATTTGTCATGACTCATGACACATTTTGTAATTTGCACCTTTTTTATATTATAAGCAATACAAGAATATTTGAATTTTGGAAGCATTAAAATTTATTTATTTAAGATGTGTTTTGTCACTTTCATGTGTAGTTTAAGGCTTTAAGTTTGTATCACTTGCCACTTTCATGTGTAGTTTAAGTTTACAGTCTTACATCATTAATATTTGATTTGCATAATGTTAATTCATTGTGATATGCATGAAAAAAGCTTTTTTCAATGAAAATTTGTGTTTTCTTTGGTTTTTTTTTGCCGATATTTTCCCCAATTTTATTCCGATTCATGATTTTTTCCCAATTAATCATTTGCCGATTCAGATACGATTCCGAGTTTCTCTACTATGTTAGAGACAATGCAATGTGTAAGTGTTAGGAACTGTTGGGCGAATATAGGGCGCAAAGACCTAAAACCTTTCCTAGTGGCATATTCGTATCCTATGTATCCTTTCTAAATTATTCCAGATATACTTAATCGCCAATGCTGAGATCCAGATATGCAGAATGACAGCAATCAAAAAAATAAGCAACATGAAACAGAAATATTAAAGAAAGGCAGCATACAAGATAGACGCAACTAATTGAGCCAAATATACTTTTGAATTAAGAGCAGATGTACAGCTAGAGAAGCTTCTTAGCAAGATATCCCCCTTTCCCCCTTTTACAATGAGATGCACTTGCTATTTATAGCAGATTTACCCTCCCAATTACATTTTGAGCACAAATCCCCAAACCTGCCAAAAGCTGTAAAAGCTGCAAAAAGTGGCGAGATTTGATCCTTGTCGGCCATCCTTGTACTTGCAGTATGTTTTCTCTGAACTTCGTACAACCTCCGACGGTTTTGGTAGCTGGAAAGGGGATGATCAGTCAGTTTTGGTAGGTGGAGTACAGTTTATCTTTCAATGCTCACCTACTTCTCTTTGAAGTCCAACTTTACTCTTTATGGAACTGGCACGAATCCCAAAACCTGATCTGGAATTGGAGAGAAAACCATCTTCAGACATCTTATTGACTGTTGCCGAAGATTGCTGAAATGGAGAAGATACGCCCAAGATCGCTGGGAAGCGATGGCGATCTTCAGAATTAGGACCCAAGGCAATCTTTGACTCGAGCTAGAAAGCGCTCACAAAGTGAGCGATTTCGGGAATTTTTGCTTGGCGATGGCGATCTCAAGAACGGGGGAATGAGTTGGCCAATACTGCTCCTTGTTCTCTTTGTTGGATGTCGCCGAAAAAAGGAAAGCGATTTCGGGCGCGAGGGGAAGCGACAGCGATCTTGAGCTCATGCGCCCTTCTTCTATTTGTGCGCTCGGAAGCGCTGCGGCAATGAATGTCGTCGGCCGGCGATCGCTGGCTCCTTAACACTTAGGATTTTCCGCTTGTTTTGAGCGCCGCGCCCTTAATCGCTAGAAAGCTGGCGGGATGTCGGGCGTCCGCGAACTCTTAGCGTCCTCTCATAGGCCCTGGAGCGCTTGAAAACACTGCGCGCTGGAGAGTTTCCCACCTGCGACGGCGATCGCGAGCCTGCCTCCCTTCTCCTTGATGCCCCTTGTCGCTCAAAAATGTCGTAGCGACGGGCGGATGGAGTGCGCGACAGCGATCTCGGGCTCATCATGACTTAGGCAAATCTTTCACTTTCACGCACGGCCCTTAGTCGCTCAAACAACCCGCTTGCGCCAGAAATCGCGCGACAGCGACGGCGATCTCGGGGATAGGTGAACACTTAGCAAAATTTTACAATTTTTTATACCAATGCTGGCATTCAAGTCTGATGAAAAGCTGAGGACTGAAAATTGAACACTCGAAGAAGAAGCGAGAAAACTTAACATAACAACTGAGGAAAGAGCAATGAAGAAGAAGGGTGGCAAGAACCTGATGAAACCTGAAATTTTGTACCCCTAGCAAAATGTGGCAACAGGAACCTTCTAGTTAAAAGAAGCACATCCACATAAATATTGCAATAAAAGCAATAATTCATGAAAGAACTAAATATTGCAATACGAAATGGAAATGCAGAAATATATATTAAGCTCACAAATTCACAATACAGAATCATTGGCCTCTTCAAGGGGGCAACCTCCTAACAGAACTTTGATTCAATATGCGAAAATATACATCCATCTATGCCCCTTGCATTTTTAAAGACTCTTCATAACCCTAAACCTAATGCTCAAAGGTTGGCTTACATGCAGAATGCCACCCGAGCTAGAATCTTCTACCAAACAAAACAGTTACATTCTTTATAACAATTACATTAAACGATGCCACTTGTCTAGGCGCCTCTAGTGCCACAAACTATTACAAAACATTACATAATATCATTAGGATGGGGTCCCCACGTTAGAAAGGGGGTTATTACATAATAGTGTTAGGATGCGTTCCTGACATGCCCTAGCCCTTCAAAAAGCTTTGTCCTCAAAGCTGAAGATAACGAAACTGTTGTTGGAGGGACTCCCATGTGGCATCTTCAAGTTGTAATCCTCACCATTTTACAAGAACATCAGCGATGACACGGTGGCGAAGGGTGCGCGATCTCCTATCCAAAATTCGTTCAAGCTCAAGAATGATGGATCCTTCTTCATCCAACTCTGGTAATGTGGATTGTACCTGTACCTTGTTGCCAACAACCTTCTTCAAGGAGGAGACATGAAAGACTGGATGAATGCTCGAAGTGGCCTAAAGGACCAATTTGTAGGTTGTTGAACCAATACGTTGTAACACCTAGTAGGGACCATAGTATTTGGTTGCAAGTTTTCGCATCCCCAGAGCTGGAGAGAGCAAAGGAAAACAATGTCGCCCACTTTGAAGCTACACTCAAAACGATGTTGATCAGCTTGCTGACTCATGCGGTTCTCAGCCAATTGAAGATTTACCTTAAGTTATCGTAGGATGGCAACATGTTGGCTAAGAGTGGAATCGACAACTTGAACCTTGGAGCTTCCTAGAATGTAGGAGGAGGATGTTGGTGGAGGAAGACCATATACTACTTCAAATGGGGTAACCTTGGTAGCGGTATGATATGAAGTATTATACCACCATTCAGCCAAAGGGAGCCATTTAGCCCATTGTGTAGGATGTTCTGATGCAAAGCAACGGAGGTATGTTTCCAAGCACTTGTTAACAATTTTAGTTTGGCCATCAGTCTAAGGCCAAACTCATTTTGAGTTGAATGCCCTGCAACTTAAACAGTTCCTGCCAAAAGTGACTGGTAAAAGTAGGGTCCCTATCTGACACAATAGATTTTGGGCATTCCATAAGGCGAAAGATGGAGTCTAAAAATATTTGGGCAACTACGAAGGCTGTGTAGGGATGGGACAAGGAACAAAAATGTGCATACTTTGAGACGATCCAAGTCTTTAATTTTTCCATTTAATTCCTCCATGCCCTTTTCCCTTATCACATAGGCCAAGGAGTCATGTAATGATTTGAGTTCATCTCTTAACTGACCTCCCAAATTTCCCCCCATGAAGTTACTTGAGCGGCAATTTTTTAATCCATTTCTTGTGCCTTTTGTTGTTCCCTAGTGCCTGTAGCCATACTCTATTATTTTTTACCTTCTAAGGATACTAAAAATAGGAATACTATTTTGACAGTTACTATTTCTAGTAATGATCCCGAAAAAGTGTTTGGGTGGTATATATCAAAACGATCTCCTCGAAAAGACGATCAGAATTGGCTAGGTCTCCAGATGAAGTTTTTCGGCACCCCAGATTTTTTTTTCCTAAAGTGTCGTCTGGTTTTCTCTTGGAGCCTTGGTTCACTCAGAAAATTGACTTTTGTCCGACAACCCCCTTAGCAGGCCCTACAGTGTCCGTTATTGACAACTATTCTATTTGACTTTGTAACTCACCGTTTTTTACAGCTGTCTTGGTAGACTCTGTTACTGGTAATTGCCCTAACTACTATGATTCCTTATTATAACTGACAACTGCATAGTCAAACTCTGTCTTGACTATTGCTAACTATGGCCCTGGCTGAAATAATTGCCCTAACTACTATGATTCCTGATTATAACTGACAACTGCATAGTCAAACTCTGTCTTGACTATTGCTAACTATGGCCCTAGCTGAAATGATACCCGACTATTACTGACAACCCTGTCTTGATTGTTACTTTCACCACAATTTCTTTCGTCTATTTTAGTTCAGTCAATTCTATGACAGTGTAGTCTCTTTAATATGCTCAATTTCTATGGTAGGGTTTTAAAATTTCAGGTTAAACATTCAACAGAAACATGGTACTCTAGGCCAAGGTGTATGCCTGCAATGACGAACGATAATGCTCAAATCAATATTTCAAGCCACTACTTAAGGAGGATTCCACGCATATTCTTAAGCGCACTACCCACCTCTCTAACAGTACGGGAGGGTGATCTTCTCGAGGGTTGTGATCGATGCACCATGGATAAATACACGATCGAAGAGCTTCCTAGGTCTAAAGGGTTGTCCTAATCCTAGGGGGGTCTCCCAATATACTTGAAGATACATGAGAGCTCAAGTCCGTATACGGGTGTTGTCTGAGGCCTAGGTATTGGAGCTTGATAACCCCTCACTTCACTAGATGCTTTACAAGCAATCTAGCTTATCCAATAACGATAGCACCTCTGTGATATTTTAAAACCCCTAGCAAAAGGTTTCTAACCTATTAAACTAGAACAGAAAAAAAATGGCTCGAATTAAAGTTCAGTTTAAACATTGAACAGAAACAGGGTGCCCTAGGCCAAGGTGTATGCACTATCCATAGCTCAATTTTTTTTTAAATAGGATAATACACACAAAAATAAAAACACGGAAAAATTATACCTAACAGTCAAAATGGCAGGGCAAGAACTATTGCAGTCGTAGCGAAACATGGCCCTGGAAAGTGCTTTGATACTTGTTAGGAACCTTCTAATTAAAATAAGCACAAAGCAATAATTCATGAAAGAACAAAATATTGCAATACGAAATGGAAATGCAGAAATATTTATTAAGCTCACAAATTCACAATTCAAAATCGCTGGCCTCTTCGAGGGCGCAACCTCCTAAAAGAACTTTGATTGAATATGCAAAAAGATACATCCATCTATGCCTCTCGCATTTTTAAAGACTCTTCATAAACCTAAACCTAACACTCAAGGGTTGGCTTACATGCAAAATGCCACCCGATCTAGAATCTTCTACAAAACAAAACAGTTACATTAAACGGCGCCACTTGTCTAGGCGCCCCTAGTGCCACAAACTATTACAAAACATTACATAATATCATTAGGATGGGGTCCCCACATTAGAAAGAGGGTTATTACATAATAGTGTTAGGATGGGGTCCCCACATTAGAAAGGGGGTTATTACATAATAGTGTTAGGATGGGGTCCTAATAGTAAGTCACTATCAACTTAAAACAACATGGTTGGACATGGAGCAAATGTGGACAGATCATCAAACTTGTAGGTATCCATTGCCTTCTAAAGTGCTTGAAGCTGCTCCACACATTGCAAAAGGTTTCAATTACACAAAAACATACTCAAAAACTGAATTATTTGAGGAAACTAATGCAATCCCAGCATCATAATGTATAGAGAATTATCAAATGCCGTTGCCTCACTGTCATGGTTATGTTGCTTTTGCAGTTTTCTTTTTCTATTGTGGTAGATGCAGTTAAAAATAAACATGAAGGTTCTTTGTTGTTTATTTCTCGATAGAGTATTATAGTACTAATGTTCTTGCATGTGTAGCTAAAAATGTTTCTCAACCCACTCAGCATCAACAACCTCAAATATCAGATTCTTCAATTCCTAATTGGTATTATCCTTTTGCAGCACAACAACTACAACTGCTGATGTGACAATGACTTCTTCACAAGTAACTGATTGATATTTCCACTTCATTGTCTTAAACACCAACTAAAATATCCAATTTTGTAAAAATTGATCCTATATTTTGTGCTATGAAACAAACCATGCATGCTCAACAAGAAGCCAATTATGGAACATTGAACCAGCAAACGGATAAGAGGGGCATAACTTCTCATGAAATAGTTCATTTGCCACCAAGACATCACCAAAGTTCAATATCCATATGAGACCCTACCCTTTAGAAACACATATCCAAACTGATTTCTATTCAAAATATTGGAAAATACCATTGGAAATGTTCAGAAACACCCTTAAGGACGTCTGCAGCAATTTCATCTTATCAGGGAGTAATGAGATAGTTAATTCCATTCAACATGATAACACTAATAACAGTCCTAACTTTCACTAGAAGTAAACTCTCCCATTATCAGAACTTAGAACAAATATTCTGCCATTTTGTCTAGAGCTTCTAAGTGAACCAAATTTTCAAATGGTTATGAAGTGGACCCAAACTTTAATTAACCAAAGAATGTCAAATACTTTTGTCCTTCGCAAGGGCAATGTTCCCCACAGTGGTCAACTCAATAAGATTATGGCATAGCACGTGTATTCGTAGAGTATTAAAGAATACCCCTAAATTTCATTTCTACCTCTTAGTTCTATATTTTTAATACCCCCTCCTAATATTTTTTTTTTTTTTTATATACCCCCATTTTCACCATGTATCCTAGGTATCTGTTTTCTTCATGTCATTTTTTGTACCCCTCTTGACTTCCATCCTTTCTATGACAACAGTAGTTTTATTTTAAATGGCTTCATTAACTCCACCATCTATGAATAAAATAGGTAAAAGGTTGCTTTTATTTTCAATGTGAACTTGAATACCATTGGAACTCTAGTTTAATCTTTTGTTATTCAATCTTCCATTGTAGTAAGCATGACAATAAAGATCATAACAGCAATACCTCCTATCAAAGATAGAGGTTATGGTTTGCTCATTAGAATAATTGAAAATTTTCTTAATCAGGATCAAAGAGTCTTCAGACTCCAAGCAGACTACAACTGAATATAGGCTGCCATATGTGAGAAGACAAGCAAGATTATTTATGTATTTTATATGAACCAACTACACCCCGCCTGCACCCCCCAAAAGAAAACCCCACCCCACACCACAATATTAAGGGAAATAAACATCACTTCATCTAATTTAATAATACCTTATAGTTGGCAATATATCTCTTCTAATATCTCAATTTAATTACCTCAATATGAACTCACGTGGTATGGTATTGCGTATATTCTGGACAGCCACAATGTTCCCATGGCCCTACAATATCCATGTCGATGAAATCAAGTGGTCTTTTGGCCCTCCCTGTTGTATTTTTGGAAAGCTGTGTATGGTGTTTTGCAAAGGTGAACCCTTACCTTCACACAACTTGTTATTCCCTTGAATTGCTCAAGTTAACCATTGTATGCTTCCTCCAAAAGTTGAGATTGCTCAAGTGTCAATACATTTGGGGCCATAACCTGCTATCCTCATATTTTTTGTCATTAAAGATTTTGCAGTTTACTTTTAGAGAAAGCTCTTTTCCATTTACTTCTTATGTCAAAAAACCATCATGTGGACCACAAGGAAGAGAAGTTGCATCAAAACCGCCCCAAGCACAACCAGTGCATCTTAGTATATTATCAAGTTTGGGAACCAACAGTAATTGACATCCAAGAGAACTGCCTCTAAGTTGCTGCCTAATCATCAAGTATGTGCAACCACATAACATTGACTTACTATTATTATTTTTTACTTTAGAGATGCAGTTAAAATAAACTTCAAATTTTATTGTCATCTATTTTTAGATAAAGCATTTTGATGCTCATGCATGATATCCTATAAACAGTATTAATTCTAACAAGTCACTACAGGACTTTCTCAACCTACTCAACATCACCAACCTCAAATAACATATTCCTAAATTCTTATATAGCATGAGGACTTTGCAACTTAGGGCATCTAAAACACCAACAAATGCAAACATTATTTCTTTGCAAGTAACTAGTCAATGCATAGTCTTTTCCTTTATGACCAGAAAAAGTTTCCAATTTTGCAAATCCTGATCCTATCACACCATACAAAATGTATTTTGTTTTTGAGCAGCCTTCTCAAGTGACTGCAGCTGTTTCAAATGTCGCAAAAGGATCTAACAAGATGAAAAGACAACTAAATGAGTAAATTATTTGGGCAAGCTAATGCAATCCCAATTTCATCAAATATAGAGAATCATTATATGTCGTCAGCTTATTTTTTGCAGTTAACTGGTCTTTTATTATTATTTGTAGTTGTAATTAAATAAATGTGAAGTTACTTTGTTGTTTTTTTTAAACACAGCAGTTCAATGTTCATGCCAGCTATCCTATAATAATATCAATGTTCGCACATATGTAGCTTAAGGTGTTTTGCAACCTACTTAATATAGTCAACCTCAAATATCAGATTCTTCAATTTTTATTTTTTTCACATCAGCCCTTTGCAACACATCCACCCTAAACGCAATTGTCACCTATTAAAAGCAAAGTGGTTGACACTTTATTTCTTTGCCTTTAAGAATAAGTTTGCATACTCAATTTTACAAACCCTAAACCTATATGTGGCACTATGCAATAGAATGTACCTACTCAATGACATGCTCATTATGGAATGTTGCATGCTTAGATGGGCAACTAGGGCATATACGATTTGATGAAATTAACTGTTTTAAAGCTGTGATCAACCAAGCCATCCACCAATTCCAATGCTATTACAAATAGAAGTAGTCAATTTTATAAACAATAACCCTGTTGTGTGTCCCTTGCAACAAGATATACCTGCTTACCAATAGGATTAGCAAGTTAGCATACAGCATTTTGTTGCATCGAGCTGCCAATATCTTGAGATGCAGAACACGCAATATGACTTGACTATAAAATAGTTTCTCCATACAACCTACATAATGCCCTATTGCTATGCATGAATATAGAATGGGACAAGCTATAAGGTTATGGTTGATAAAGTGGGATACCTCTGTTTGCAAGGGCATTGAAATTGGGTGATGATTTGGTGGACTGTAACTATTCATTTCATGAGATGGAACCCTCTGTAGTTCCATGCAATGCTCGCTAATGAGCTCGTTGTTAAGCCAGTGCATCTTTTTGTATGGCACAGCTTACAAATTTGAGGTTTGTGAAATTGGATCCTCAGTTGGCTGTAAAATGAAGTATTGACTATTTTCCTCTTAAAGAGGTGACAGTTGCAATGGGAGTTGTATTTGTTGAGTAGCAAAGGGCTCATCTTACATAGGAATTAAACAATCAAATATTTGATGTTGATGATTCCAAGTAGGCTCAGGAACACCTTCAGCTACACATGCATAAAAACTAATGCCATTAATGGGGTACCATGCATAAATATCAAAATGCTCTATCAAGAAATTAAAAACAAAAAAGCTTTCATTTTTCAATTTAAGCTACACTGACAAAATAAAAAGCTTTCAGATGCAAGCGAATGCAGACGACATGATACAGATGAAGATAAGACTTGCATGAAGACAAACATATTGGGCTTTATGTGAGTACAGAAGGATGCACAAGATGCTTCTCCTCATGGTCAAACATGCTCAATGTTATCTCGCATTTGGAACTTTGACCCGAGAATAAGATATTGTGTGTCTTTTGAAATATAAAAATTTTTTAATGCCATGCACAACAGTTCATCACAATAATGTCAGCCTGCTATTATAGTTATGCCACTGACCTAAACTTCACAACCATATAATAGAAAATAATCATTGGGTGCAACTCATTAACACAAAGGAAAGGAACTTTTTTCTATAAACTTAACCATTGATTTCAAGTATGTGTAGATGTACAATATCTCAAGGCACCATCAATATACAAGACAAAAGCTTGTTGTGTGTCCTTTTACTACTTAATGAGAAATATTTACGTGCATCATCTTTTCGAATGGATAACATTGTAGGCAAGAATCACAAAGTACAAATCATAAAATAAGCAATAGCAAGGAAAATAAATGCTACAAGATGAAAAAATCTCAAAGAGTAATGAAACTTCCAATAAAATTCTAAAGACAAAAAGTAGTTATATAATGGTGTAATCTTATTCCATAATGTAATATAGGCTAACCACTGCATACATGAGCACACACAAAAAAATTATTCGTGTCACTAAAAGGAGTGTGGTAGCTTCATAGAAAATTTAATGCAAGAATCATCTGTGCATACCTTTTTAATTGGAGGTTTTATCCCAAAGGCCTCTCCCAGTGCCAAGCGCTCACTACTTTCCTATATTGATAAACCATAATAATCAAGCCTCACAAACAAGATTAGATATAGTTCATAGAAATAATTAGGCACAAAAAATAAAAATGAACTTTATGGCGGGGCAATAACATACAGGATGATACTTCAACAAGTTGTTGATAATGGTTAGGCGAATTTGTTCCAACACTTCAGGATTCTCAACTTTACGACCACTATCTCTGTAACAATAAACCACTAAAGATTGTGAATTGGATGATTCTATATTGAGGCCGCATAAATCATTTGTCCTTCATTCTGAAACATATTTGTTATTTAGTATGCATTTGGCATATTGTACCGAGCACAATCATACAGTTAAATGTTTCTAGAAAATAAAAAAAATCTCCAGGGTAAAACCATGCTCGATAATTAAGAACTTCATTAGTCCTTGCCAATAAGAATAACCATGATCATTAAATGTTATATATTACTTTACACCAAATCAAACATAAATAATATGAATGTACACAACCAAACAAAAACGTCAAGAGTGAGTATCAGAAGATGCAAGTATAAAAGGTAATGGTAAATGTCATTTTTAAGGTCACGGCAAAGCCACCATGCCTCCTTGGCATATGAGACTCCTTTGTGTGAATAAATAAAAATTTTCACTTTCCTCTATATTAGTAGTTCAATGAAGTACCTCTTTGGATTTCAACCCTTTGATCTCAATCATGATAACTCAGGATTGTCGCCAGTACATTTAAGTCCAAGATACATCACAAATAAAAACAAAAATTGTTAAAGTTCTCGTAACAAAAAGAAGAGAAAATGCTAGGTAAAGTACATAGTTTTTTTTTTTAATTTAAATAATAATCATAGAAATCATATTAATAATAAGAGAGAATTTATAAAAAAAGCAGAGTGTACTCTGACAAAGACTAGGATACAGACATAGGTTAAGAACTAGGGCAGACTGTAGCACAACTAAGACCTTGTTTTAGACAGGTTATCTCCATAGATAAGATATATGCATTGGATTTCACAGAAAACACTAATATTTAATGTCCAAAGTCATCTCCAGCATGTTCAAAATGATAATATAATTAGTCCTGAATCCTGATAAAATCAACTTAGTATCTGCAAGACGCCTTTACATATTTAGTTGTGCCATTTCAAGTTGAATAAAATGTACAGGGTGCTGCACGTAAGACCCAGTCCCGTTGAGGACTGGATGTAGAATATGGTATACTAATAATATATTAGTCAGTAGTAAATATTCTGTTGCTGCAAAATACACCAAAGACTACAACACTATCAATGATTTGCTGAAGTATTCACATAAAGTTGAAACCATAGTGTTCAAATGCAGACTTAGCTCGGACTCAGCAGGCCTGTGTTTTGGTTCAGACTTAGACTCAGGGCAAGACTAGGCAAAAGCCCAGCACAATACTCAGCAAATAACAAAAGACATAAAACACAAAAGTCTTTTAAAGAAAAGATAAAAACAATTGTAATCCTTGTACATTTTCCAGCAAAATAACATAACTGAAATGCAAACAAGCCATATCTATGCTAACATCCATAATATCCATCATGTTATGAGAAAATACATGATATTACCAGAAATATCAAATATGTCTCAAAGGTATAATGATATCATGGATAATATGAAATATTATAGTCTCAAAAGACGAATCACAAACTAGAGTAACTACAGATGTTGCACTAGCATCTTTAGCCCCTCCATGGCTCAAGCCTTCCCCACAAGCAACTGCAGCGCTCTTGCGTCTCTCAAAGGTGTTGATTGTGGCCAAGAGTGCCATCCTCTAACTCTTGAGACTATATCTCCCTCTCCATTGCTGCTCTTTTCTCCTCTTCCCCAATGGCCACTATGTCTTCCTTTTTAGTCACTTGATTTATCCACTCTATATTGCCCTTGTCGGGTTCCTCAAGCTCAATGATCCACCCTAAATGTGGATCAATCTCGTCCAAGTTGATAGGCTCCAAGCTGGTCCCCTTGATTTGTCTGTGGTGAAGGTGAAGATAGCAATGTAAAAATATAAGATCATTCAACCTCTCTTGGGCCAACCGGTTCCACTTCTTGGAGTGAATATGTTCAAATGTACTCCAATTGCGCTTGCATCTAGAAGAGCTACATGACTGGATCAAAATATTGATAGCAAGCCTTTGAAGATGGGGGCATTCGACACTAAATGAGTTGTACCATATGTCCAAAAAATCACAAATATAAACCGAAAATTATTTTAAAAAATTAAGAAAAGAAATCACTACCAAGCATACTTGATTGCCATCTATCTCAGTTGAACAGAAGAAAAGTTCACCAATGCTCATTTTGTACATTTGGAGATCCTTATGTGTTTGTACCTTATAGCTTGATCAAGCTACATCATCACAATGTACTTGTACAAGCCTCCCATACCCTCCACATCAGCTTTGAAATTTTTTGAAAATTGGAGATGTGAGTTCAAGAAGTACCCAGCAGCACATGGAGGCCTACGGAGCTGAAATTGCCATCTTTAGTCAATGATATCCCATATGGGATGATATTCACACTCCACGCCTTTGTAGAAGGGTTTGATGGCCTCCTTTGCCCTATCCATCCCCTCATACACATAACCCATTGGTGCCTTTTCTCCATCAACCACACAAAGGGCTCCACCAAATATTAACATAAAAGATAAATATTAAACTTTAAAGAAATGTTAAAACTTTAAAGGAATTATTAAAAATTTAAAAAAAAAATGTTAATAGAATAAAAATCAAACATGACATTAGATGGCATTAGCTCAACCGGTTAGATTCGTCAACATTCAAGGAGGAGACCCAGGTTTGAATCTTGCCAAGCAATACATGGATAACATCCAAGTTGTTGTAATACCACCACGTGGTGATGATGTAATACGGGTGGGGCCTGTTTCAATCCCATATAACCAATTGAAAAAAAAAAAAAAATGCAAACAAGACACTCACAATTATGATTTTCTTGGCTTGCCAAAAATTGGCCTTGTCAAAAACCCAATCAACCATCTCCATATCAACCTTTGGCTTCCTTGAATATTTTGAACTACTCCATTCATCACTAACAATCTTTCTCTTCAAATTCAGCTTTGCTTCCAATGAGGATTCCAAAGTGATGAAGGTGGTTGAAAATCGTGTGATTCCAAGTCTCACAAGCTCCTTTTCTCCTATATATCTCCTCATCATATGAAGCACAAAAGTATGGTTGTAAATGTATTTGTAAACACATTTTGCTTTGTCCACAATCAAGGCCACCCAATTGAGCTTCCCAAGGTCTGCAAGTATAAGATCAAGGCAATGACCTACACATGGAGTCCAAAAAATGATGGGATACTTCTGTATAAGTAGTTTCCTGTTGTGACACAATTCATAGCATTGTCCATGACGATTTGAACAAAATTTTGAACACCCACCTCCAATAAACCTCCTCCAAAACAATGCAAGGATATTTGGCCTTTTGGCCTTTCTTATCTTTCCAAAAGCATCGATTGGCTCTAGACACAACATTCTATTTTTTTTCATCAGTCCACCCATCGAACATAATAGTGCAGCCCTTCTTCTCCCATATATCACACTATGTATCAAGCAATATTGTGATATCATTGACCTTTTCTTGTAGCTTGTTGCCTCAAAGAGCATGAGTTGTTGCGGCTTTGAATCCCAAACCAGCCATGGCCAAGGCATTAACCAATGTCGGCCAATAACAAGACCTAAATGAGGCACATTTTTTTTAATGTAATACTAACATAAATTCTAAGAAATAAAAACACAAAGAAACTGTTAGAATAAATAGATATGATAGGGATTTCTATTATTATATCGTTTGCCACAACAGCCTTTTAGGCATATCTTGTTAGGATTTGTGGGGATAAGTTGTTGAAATTTTTACGAATAACTTGTTAGGATTTGTAGGGATAACTTGTTAGAATTTGTAGGGATAACTTGTTAGGATTTTTAGGATCTGGTTTTATCAGCACCAACTGATTACCTAATTATAAATCAATATAAATTGGAGTTCACAAATGAAAATTCAGCATCTTGTGTTACATTCTTTTATGGTATCAGAGATACCTAAAGGAGAAAGAAGTAGTTTGTTTCACACCGTTCGTTTCAACCAGGTTGAATTTTTTGTCTTTGGCAGTCAATGCCACTGCAGATTGTTAATCTGCAGTCAGTTTTGGTATCGTTGCATTGTCAATGGAGGTTTTCTCCTGCCTTGTGTTTAGATCTGTTAAATCTGGCAAGCGGCGTTTGGTGTTTTGATATTTGGCATTCAATGGTTTTATCCTCACTTGAAAAAGTTTGTTGCTTGCAACATTCTGAGTTCAGCTTGGAGTTTTCCCGTGTTTCTAGCTTGGGAAAAGTGCAACTTGGAGTTTGCCCAGGTTTTGAGTTGGGGTGGAGCAGAGTGCAGTATTTAGCATTCACTGCTCTGAATCTGGTGTTCAAGGTGTGTTTGGCATGTAGAAATGGAATACAACACACTGCAATACAGTTCCATTTCCACTTAAATAAATAAAATATACAACGGGAATACATTAAAATTAAAAATGGATACACTGCGCACACAGCATGTATCCTGCACAACTATCTACAATACATCAAATGCTCCGAAAAAACATCAACAACACACAACAACATGCACACACACTCCAAGCAAAAATAGTAGATGGATGATAGATCATCATGTATTTGGGAAATGTAAGGGGTCTACTTATCCTATTCTTGGGAAGAGGGAGGAGGTTGCCAAATTCCATAACTTCCTCGTACCTAACCCTAACTACTCTGTAATGATCTGCCTTGTTTGAAATTTGTAGTTCTTGCAAGTGTTTTTGGTTTTTTGATATATTCTGATTTTTTTTGTAGTTTTTTCAAAATATGGAAAGAAAATTGCAAGTAAAGAAAACTAAACAAACGGCCAACTTGAACAAATCATAACTTTCACAATACTAATCGAAATAACTTGAAATTCGGAAACTAGATAGTATTTATATTCATCTTCAAACCCTTTTAAGGAAATAATGAAAGAACAAAGTACCAGGCTACAATAAATTTCTGAAATCAGAATTCTGGGCTGCTGGTACAGGTAGTACAGATGGTACAATGCCTCACATTTTTGTTTGCAACTTCCAATTTAAAGGTTTCTCCACCAAATGGATCTCATAGAGGGGTCACTCAGACCTGGGCGCCCTTATAAAATGCAAGAGTGGCACCAAAAAGCAAGAGAAATAAATACCAAAGCTCACGCTAGCATGGAGTATGTACGGCACACCTGGGAGAGAGGTACGGCCTCAGTAAATGCTTGTCAACTCTTCAAATACTACCAACAATGGATCCGTTCTAATCTTCAAACCCCCGAAACTGCATAACGTCCCACTATCACTCAAACCCTTGTGTCAATATGTATTGAAACCGTTGCAATAATGTGCTGGAATAGTTCAAACTTCACAAAATCAGGCACAGCAACTATAACTCTCATAAAATACCACCAACTGTAGTCCCAATCCCTTCGAAACCTCTGAAATCTATCACCAATGCAATATCAACGCATCCTCTGAAGCAAGAATGCCCAAAACCATTCTGAGAGTATCTCTCAACTCCGAAAATGGTGTTCTTGAGGGTGGTTTTCGTCACCAACAAGCTTCAGAAACCCTGCAAGTGCTCTCCAGATTTCTCCCCAAAAACATATGCCAAAAGATCCTCAAGAATGACCCCCAAACCTCTATTTATTCTTTCCTCCAAGCCAACGTTGAGTTTCTAGATGCTTCTATAGAGGAAATAAACATTAAATTCTCACCTTTTACTTTTAATATTTAAATTTGCATCCTCCAAGGGATCGACCACCCTTTCTAGGCCCGTTAAACATTACTTTATGAAATTATCTTTCCATCAAGTGGTTATAAGACCACTTTATGCATATAATATTAAATTATAACATTAACTATGTAATATTAATTTAATATCACATAATTAAACTGTTCATATTAAAATTTTGGCCTTCCACCTGTCATCCCGACAAACTGAACATAGAAACGGATACCCTTTTTGTCGTAGATCAACATCCCATTGTCCGCTTCCATGAAACCCCATCTTCATCGACTTACTAAAAATAGTAAGTCCCTTCCAAAACTGTCCAGAATGGCCTGGAAAGGAAACTCGAAACATCTGCACATACTGGAACATCATACTGACATCAACTGGGCTCCCAACCCACTGATTCCTGCCTACGGGAACCCTGGAGTAGGCAAGTTCATACTCTCCCTCGATACTGACTAGGATGGGGCCATTACATACCCAGACACTTCTAGATATCCAACATCATAATTACATGATATTTGAATTACATGTAGATACAAATTACATGAACATCGGAATTACACTTATGCTAATAATGTCTACTAATCATTTTGTCAAAAACTTGGCATACAAACTACAAGATGACACAAAATGACAGAACTTCATTCATTGATTATGCAGACATGTCAATTCGTCTGCATACATGGCATTCAACATTTGTTGTTCGGGGTTGTCATTAGTGGAAGAATGACAAATATTCAGACTCTAATTCTTCCAGTTTAAATGACCAGAAGAAATTACAATGTGATACTTACAATTTGTGAGTATCAAGATTTGACGAATATGGTTCTCAAGAAAGAAACTAGACCAGAAGATGATGCTGATGACTTCAACAAGCGACATAGAGAAGCTTTGATGCTTCTCAAATTGTCTGTTGCAAATGATTTAATTCCTGAAGTTCGTAATGAAGATAATATTGCAACACTATGGACAAATTTGCAGAATAAGCATCAGACATCTGAAGCAGGACGTCCTTTGTTTCTAAAAAATCTTCTCTATTCTTCCCAGTTGGAGGAAGGAGGGTCTATTTATAAGTACCTTATTCATCTGAAAGATCTAAGGGATCAATTGACTGTTATTCAGAAGAGTGTCAATAATGAGGACATGGTCAGCAATGTTTTGCAAGGTTTGCCTCCGTCTTATTAGTCTTTTTTGAGTCTCTTCATTTGCTTACTAAAACTCAAACTCTTGATTTTAAAAGATGTTTTCTTTACTTTACAAAAAGAGAGGAGACAGTCATATGGGAGTATCCACCTTAGGGAGTATAGAAAGTATATTTACTACTAAAGTCAAACACAAAGGCAATCATATTGCCAAGCCCTCATCATCTGATCAAAAGCAAGGTAAAACTTCTAATATAAAGCAATTCCAAGTCATTTGTTTCTAGTGCTGGAAACCTAGTCATTTCAAACAAGATTGCAATAAGTTGAAGAATAAACAAAATCAACAAGGGAAGAAACAAGTAAATGTTGCTAAGATAGAAGATTAGGAAGAGAAGTTTGCTTTTGTAACAACTCAGAGTTCATCTGGTCAATCTACTGAGTGGTACTTTGACTCTACAGCATACACATTGGTGTGTTGAAAATCCACTTTGGGATGACCTTGAAGAACAAAGCTTGACAGAGGTACACCCAAGTGAAGTTTGCCAACAACAAGAGCCATGTCAACAACCAAAATGGTATACACAGACAATGAAAGATGTCGAGGATGAGAAAGCCGTAGTTGAGTGATCTAGGCAAGCCGGAAAAGAGCCTAGACAAATGAATGAGCGTGCAAATTTTGCTTTAGTTTCACAATTTTTTGAACCCAACAGATATGAAGAGGCCAGAGGTAAACCAGATTGCGAAGCTGCCATGGAGGCAAAATTTAACTCATTGATGAAGAATAAAATATGGGAATTGTGTGAATTACCCCATGGAAAGAAACCCATTGGTTGTAAATGGGTTTGCAGGGTAAAATGTAAATCGTATAATTCAACTGACAAATTCAAAGCTCGTCTTGTTGCTAAAGGGTATGTACAACAGAAAGGTATAGAGTCTATAGACTATGGAAAGACATTTGCTCCAACTACAAAGATGGTGGTTTTTCAATTAGTTCTCTACATTGTGGCATAGTTTGGTTGGCATTGGTAGATATATCAGATGGATGTTAAGAGTACCTTCCTAAACGAAGATTTGAAAGAGGAGGTCTATATGGTGCAGCCACAAGGGTTTTAGGTACCAGGAAAAGAACATTTGGTTTGCAGATTGATTAAGTCCCTATATGGACTTAAGCAAGCTCCCTGAGGCCAGTATTTCAAAATTGATTAACATCTTAGAGATTCATGATTCAATCGAAGCTTTTCTAATCCAAATCTCTATACCGAAACAAGTAATGACATTGTCATTTTCATTGTATATGTTGATGACCTTGTTATTACCGGTAGTGGTGCCCAGCTGATTCAACAACTAAAATTTGATTTGAGTTCAATTTTTTATATGATAAATTTAGGACACTTTCATTACTACGTAGGTGTAAAATTTTGACAACTTGATCATACTATGTTTATATCACAAAACAAGTATGCCCAAACACTTTTGAAAAGATTTTGGATGACAAATTGTAATCCGATATCTACAACTATAGAAGCTAGGCTGAAATTGCTAGCCTACTTTGATTCATCGCCAGTCAATGAGTCAGTATATCGTCAATTGGTGGGCAGCTTGATTTATCTTATGACCACTTAACCGGATTTATGTTTTAGAGTGAGTTATTTGTCTTGTTCCATGTCAAACCCCCGAAGAGAGCATTGGCAAGCTGCAAAATGTATTCTCAAATATATCAAAGGTACTTTGGTATATTGTACCAGCAATCTAATGATTTTCAGTTGGTTGGATACATTGATGCAGATTGGGTAGGATCAATTGACGATCGGAAATCTACCACTTGTTATATGTTTGCTCTTGGATTAGGGGCTATGAGCAAACTTCAACATACACTTGCTTTGTCATCAATTGAAGGAGAATATAAGGCAGCATGCAGTGCAAGTTGTGAAGCTATTTGGTTGCGACACATATTGTATGATCTTCAGATAGATCAAATAGCATCAACATTGCTTCATTGTGATAATCAAAGTGTGCTCAAGTTGGTGAAGAATCCAGTATATCATGTCAGAACAAAACATATTGAAGTTCATCATCACTATATCCGGCAGTTGGTCAAGCATGAAGAATTTTGCAAAAATTAATGTCCAACTTCTGAATAAATTGTTGATGTAATGATTAAACCTTTAGGTAGAGAAAAATTTGTAAAATTTAGCAATAAGCTTGGGATTGTATCCAGGTTTTTCATTAAGGGGAGGTGTTAGAATAAATAAATATGATAGAGATTTCTATTATTGTATTGTTTGTTACAACAGTTTTTTAGGGATAACTTGTTAGGATTTATAGGGATAAGTTGTTGGGATTTTTAGGGATAAGTTGTTAGGATTTGTAGGGATAACTTGTTAGGATTTATAGGGATAACTTGTTAGAATTTTTAGGATCTAGTTTTATCAGCACCAACTGATTACCAGATTGTAAATCGTCATAAATTGGAGCTTAAAAATACAAATTCAGCATCCTGTGTTAGATTCTTTTAGATCCAAAAATTCAAATAAATACATCCTTACCTTGCCACATTGAATGTAATGTTGGAGAAAAACCAAAAGTTCCCTATCACACTTCTGGCCGCTTCATGCTTGTCCTTGTTCCAAGCAGCACCCTCTACCAAGGGTTGGTATCCTATGGTGAAATGGGGAACACTATATGAATTCAACCAAGAAGTTGAAGCATTCCTTTGTTGTTTCCTAGGGGCAATAATAGAAGAAGATGAGGCTATAGAGAAGTAGTAGAACTGTGACAAGTAGAACTCACCATTACTTGTTCCTCCCTTGTTATTTTGTACTTGTTCACATAGGACTCAAGATAAAGAGTCGTATCTCACTGTGCATCTTGTACAACAACTTTGCACAGCCTAGCATCATGTCCCTTTATGCACACAAGATAATATTCATGCAGTTTATTCCTCCCCATATATTTTCTTAGCAGAAGTTGCAAATGAGCTTGTTTTTTATTTGGTTATAATTCAATACATCCATGCAGGGCCTTTTTTTCCAGTGTCAATGACATTCTAGGATTAAAAGACGAAAAAAGATTTTAAAGTTAGATAAATGGTTCAACATAAAGGGAGAAGAGAAAAAAGAGCTAATGAAGAAGACATTTTCTCTTAAACTTTTCTAAAACAAAGAATATTGGAGGAGAAAAGAAGGTGGGAGAAGAACGGAAAAAAAAGGGGGAAAAACTTAGCTCAAGGCTCAAACCCTAGCTCCGGTCCTTTGAAAATTTGGTGACTCTTCTTCCAAGTCCTTTTATTGGTTGCTCTTCCTCCAAAATAACCTGCAAATGATAGCTACTCTTCCTCCAAACCCTTATGATAGATGTTGTAGCCGCTCAGATCCAACTCTGAGAAAGTGTAAGTGAGAGTAACAAAGATGAGAATGAGAGGCAAATTCACCTCTTTCTAGGTTTTATGCCTTTTAATAGTTTACAAATGTTTTTTGTTTTAGGCTTTCAATTCTTATCTTTTTCTCTTTCTTAATTTCCTTTTTTTGAATTTAGAGAGACCCAGCCACCCCCTGTGACTTGTTGCTAAGACTAGGGTCAAGACTTGCATTGACAGGGTCCAAACTGTTTTGCTTCAATGATTTATCTGATGTAAAAAAAAGCTCCACAATGTATTCTTCATGCTGAGTTTTGTGCTCATCCTCTTTGCCTTGAGATCATCTTCACAATTATATTTCAGATTCATTGCTTTAGATCCATGACTTACCCCACCTCAAGCCAAGAAAGAGACCCGTATTTAGCACTCTATTCCTCACACTAGATTGCCTCTATGAGAAGTTTTGGTCATGTTCGTGGCTGGTATTCAGATGTTATTTCTCTTCTTCAATCTGTTGGCATCTACATAGACCGATTACCTCCATTTAAATGCTCCTCCTCACCTCCTTCTTGATAAGAAGGTGATTAATCAAGCCATGAGTGATGATGTTTATCGACAATATATTCAGATCACTTAATTCGCTCCATCTCGGCATCTTAGTCCTAAGTTGGGCTTCTATATTGAACATTTCATGAGGATTGAGGATGGCATTATTACTCATCTTGGACCTATCCAATGACATTTGACAAATGGCCTTAGGACTCTAATTGGTCAGCTCAAAGTTTGCTCATATCAGATGCAAGTGGAGACAGACCACCATTTCCTTGAGAGGATAGGATATGTTGTCTTTGCGCTCTTTGAAAGGTGAAGACTGAAGAACATCTCATTTTCATGTGTCCTATTTATTACGAGTTTTGAGGGAGACACTATTGCTTGTATAGAGGCTCGGGCAGATTGCTTGCCACTTTTTTCAGCTATCCTAACTAAATACTTGCCTCTATGCCTTTGGGAAGCTATCACTCTTTGTATAGGGGAGATCAACTACTACTCAACTAATCACCTCATTCTTTCACTCTATCGTTGTTTGCATATGATAATGGCTACTAGAGCTTCAATGCTTTCTTCTTCTTGCATGCAACAAGACAGGACTGCAATTCTCTATGTCCTCCCAATATTATTCAACCAAACCCACTTGGCCCTGGACATTCTCCTAGGAGTATCACTAGATACTATCTTGGCCATTTTGGGTTGGTTGGCAGTGACGACGACTTTGTCTTTTATTTACATCCTAGTACAAATAGGGATGGTGCTTGGATCCACTGAAGCTTTTTCCTATTTTTCTCTTTTACCTTGACTATTTGTTACCTCTTCTCTTCATCATTACTTTTAGCCTGTTAGTTTTACCCCTTTTTGGGCCCAACTCTCAAGGCCGTAATTTGATGCCATACAATTGTTCCACTTTAGTGTAGTTTACCCTAGTTTCTTTAATCTAGTTTAGCTTATTTTCATAGTACTTTTTTGGTTACTATAGTGCACTGTAACAGCCCTTTTTAATGAGTCTCATTAGCCCACTTCGGTCATCTGGGGACATTAATAGGATTATCTTATCTCCTAACCAACCTACCTAACTTGCCTAGACCAACCACTTAAATTTTCCATTATATAATAAAAAACAGGGTAATTAGGCTAAATTGCATCATGTCAACCCTTTTAGCTTTTATGAGATTTAGACAAATAGACCAACTCGAGGCCTGATCGACCCATCACTCACATATGTTTCTCTTCCTCAAGTCCCTAATGCACTTTGGAATACACAAGGGCAGGAAAAGAGGATCATACCAATAAATGAAGCCCTTGAAATTATTTGGGAAAATAGTGATCAAGAAACCACAAAGCTAACTGAAGTCTCTTTAAGGTTGACTTTTTCACTTTTCAAGTTGACATGTATGAACAATAGAAGCCATTACATTGAGCTCACATTTCTCGCCTTTGTCAACTTATTGATGGAACACTTTGAAAACAAAAAGTTTGATACATTCAAAACTAACAAGTGGAAAAGATAAGACAATGTAATGTCCCTTTCCAGGCTTGTCTTTTGTGAGAATGCTCTCAGAGGATGTTGGGGTTTCGCCAGATGGTTGTATGCCTTTGGATGCCAGTTTTTCGGGGACATTCTGAGATTTGAGGGAGGACTTACTATTTATAGTAAGTCGGTGATTCAGGTTTCTAGCCGAATTGACTGCAAAATGTTATTCTTCGCCGAATTGGGTATCCAGATATATCTCCAGTTGATTGACTAGACCCGTTTGGTTATCAGTGCAGGGAACTTACTATTTTTAGTAAGTTGGTTTTGGCGGAGCAGAAGTCCTACAAGTGGCTAGTTTGGCCAAATGGGTACTCATTTCTATCTTCGGATGTGAGTTTGGATGAGTGGTCATGGAGTTTTTAATCGTCGAAGTTATAATTATTATAAAGTCATTAAATTATTATATTATTCTCCTAAGTATGACTTTATAATTTGTTAGGGGGCTTATGAGTACTCATTTTGAAGGAAATAATGTATATTTTAATGTGGTTTTATTAATGCCTGGCTTGGACGCCACTTTGGGAGATTATAAATGATTAAGTGATATTGTGGAGTTAAGTCATTATATGTGCTCATTAGTAAATGAATTATTGACATAAAGCAAGTAAAAAAGAAAGAAGTTTAATCCCACATTCTACCCACATTGGGTCGACCAGCTCGAGAAAAGAATAAATAGAGGTTGTGAGAGCATTTGAAGACATCTTTGGTTATTACATTTCATGTTTGGAGAAAGGAGCTTGCTTGCAGCAGAGTTTGCAAGAAGATATCCAGCTTGTTTGTGACGAAAAACCACAAGCAAGGGCAGATTTGGCTTGTTTGGAGATGAAACCCTCCAGCAGGAACATCACTTTTGGGATTGCAAGATATCCTTGGAGTGATTGTGGCATTTCCGTGACGGGGAATGATTTGAGCTTCAAAGTGGCAGGTTGTTGATGACTTTTTGGGTGCACTTGGTGCCATTTTTAGAGTTACTTCAGATTGCAGATGTTTCCAGTGAGGCCAAACCATTAGAGGCTATTTTGAATTAGATTGCTTGGGTTTTGAAGAAGCTTGTATTGCTGATTATTCATAGTTTTTGATCAGCTTATCAGCCATACACTTCAGCAGTTTGGAAGGGATCTATGTCATTTGTGAAGGGTTTTTAACAGGCCGTACTAGTTGCAGTGAAGGGCGTGCACTTATTGAGGCCAAACGCCTCCCATTTGGAGTATTCATTGTGTTGTATGAGGTCTTCTCTTTGTTGGACAGCCAAACAACAATTAGTATGCTGGAGAAATTGTATTACAAGCATATTTAATAAATATATAAGTTTGCTGTTGCTGGTGTTAACTTCCAGAATTATATCAGGCCTTTAGATCTCCAGGTACACTTATCCTTGTACAATTTCCTTCATTGGGTTTGCTCAATATCATTAGAAGAAGTTTGTGCTTAAATTTTGTAGTCATTGGAGGAGTAGTTTTTAAGATACAAGCATTTCTAGTTTGCTGCTATTTTTATTTCCAGAATTTGTATTATTGCAAAAAGTATAAAAAATTCATATTTGCATAAATCACGTGATATCAAAGCAATCAGCAAACAAGACATTCAAGTTTTCAGTTTGGAACACAAGATCGGAACCTGGCTCTTTGCGTGGCAAATTGATTTGCCTTCGAAAGGGGTAGGACATTACAGACAAAGATAATAATATTGACCAGCCACATGCATGTGTCAATATCAAAGCACTTGAGTCGCCTTAATAACCAATCTGAACACTAAATTCAATATGGATCAGAAGGGTTGGTTCTCTCTATTCCTTGATGTCTTCTTGAAAAGAAGTGGTGATGGTATAGTTGCCTGTCAGGTCTACTAAAATAAGACTCATACTAACCCTAATTTTCAAGCAAATTCCCATGACTCTCTATTACAAAGAACTGATGTACTTAAAACTCAAGCCAAAATGGATGTTAGAATCTCATATGAGGAACACTTTGAACAAGAAAACAAATTTTATCACCGATGTTCTCAAAAAATAGTTATAGAAAAATACAAATCAGGAAGGCTTTACTAAAGGCTACGAGAACCCCTTGTTCCCACCAAGAGAAGGGAAACTGCGAAAGAAAACCACAGCCATTGTTTTCCCACTACATTTGAATGGACTGTTGACAAAATTGCAAAAATTCTTATACAGAATGAAAAAAATTTTGCCTATGTATATCCATGACAATAAACTTAGATCAACAAGGGGGTAAACCCAAAGCAACTTAGTGGCATTTCCATTACTTCTTGTTTATGTGAACAATCTAAATTTGGCGAATTTGGGAAGTCAATCCAGATTCCAGACAATGATCGAGCAACACTGCAATGACATGCATTATAACCAGTTGGTGAAGATTGTACTAGTTGAGCACACAATTCAAGCAAAAAGCCAAATGCGTGTAGAGAATGTGAAAATGGTTGAGGGGATTGATATTTATGTTGAACAACATCATAGGAAGGCTAATTGAGATGGAGAAATATGGGAACAACCTCAATAGGGATGAAGGTTGGAAATTAAGCCATACCTAGAGACCCATCATCCAAGGCCTTAATAATGAGGTTAGCCAAGGTACGAAGGTACTAAAGAAAAATTACTCTTTTTAGTTTAGGCCAACTAGCGTCCTATATTCTAAAAGTATATTTTGGAATGAACACAAGTATACACCGACATGCACATGCACTCGATAATTACATCATAAATATCCTGGAGAGGGAAAAGGAAGATAGACCTAAAACACTGAGAGTAGAAACCACATTCATGAGACCATCAAAAACTTCATAAAAATGTAACATTGACTATTGTCAACTTTTACAATAAAATTGACTTTGAGGAGTTTACCTACCATAAATACCATCTTCTTGCTGCACTAAGAAATGTAACATTGAACATTTTTTGCAGCATTGACTTTCTACAACTTCTACCAAAAGACAAATTTCTGTTTCAGTTTTGATTGCAAGGTGTAATTGAAACATTGCACAAATATGAAAATATGCAAAAAAGATAGTGAGGAAAGCAACCCGAGCCTGAAACAAGGAGTTGATCGGATTTCAAAGTAGCGCGATCTAATTCAAAAATTTCACCATGTGTCTAGCATATTTTTTCACTATAGCAGGATCACCAAAACTAACCCCATCAAGTTCACCCCCATAGAACTCAACAGTTACACCCACTTGTTCAACACTATACTTTAATTCTGCTCTCCTAAAAGGAACATCAGCTTTCACAATTCCTTCTTCATCAACTAGAACAACTGGAAATGTTTCGAAAAAGGTAGGCATACGACGTACAAAAAGTTCATGTCCCTCTTTATCTTTGAAGATGGGGTGTCCTAACCAACCAACAGCTATTCCATCCCCATTGTCCATGGCACCTGCCCTGAATAATCCCCCTTTAGCTGGATTATTCCCAATATAATCATAAAAAGCGAGTTTATCAGGAATTTTTGACCAAGCTTCTGATAGACTGAGATTTTCAGCCAGACCGGCACGAACTCGTCGATCTATTTCTTGTTGGAAGTATCCCTGATCCCACTGATAACGAGTGGGGCCAAATAATTCGATCGGAGTTGTTGCGGAGCCATACCACATGGTTCCAGCGACAATGAAAGCTGCAAAAAACACAGCAGCAATACTGCTGGATAGGACAGTTTCAATATTCCCCATACGCAATCCTTTGTATAAACGTTGGGGAGGACGAACACTAAGATGGAATAGACCTGCTAATATACTGTATGGATCTGCTAATATTGCAGCTATTCCTTATTATTGTGTACCAACTCCAAGATCTGAGATTACAAATCTACTAAACTATGGTACAGGAAAGAGTATTAATGGGGGTGGGTCACGCTTTTGAGCAATATATAGATGTTATTTTGTATGGTTACCTGTGTTTGTTTTTGTTTCCCAACAATATCTCCTATGGCGAGAAACTGAATTTATGACTCTCAAGTAAAACTATCAGTTGTCAAGTGAAACTCTCTCTCTCTCTCTCTCTCTCTCTCTCTCCACACACACACACACACAATACATCTGTGTAACCCTAAGTATGACAATATCCATTCTGATAAGAAATGCATGCGGAAATTTTGCTTTTCAACCATTTTCAAAAATACTGTCCTAAAAAGGCTATTATGACAATCTTGTAGAGTCCAAGCCCGATCCAATTTTGAGGCCTTGGAAAATTTGCAAGATTGAAATTCAACCTCCTTCAATTTTATTTTATTTTTTTTAGTGGACATGTTCGAGAATACTTTTAGCATCTTCATTTCAATTTCTAGAAGCCTCGGGGAATGCAATGTTGTTGGAGAATATTACATTATTTGGTACATGCCAATGTACCATCTTGGTGCATCCTTGTAAATATTAGATTAGGCTTGTGTCCTAGATTACTGTGTGAGTAAATATTTTATGTTATATAATAATGTGCAGGAAATGCACAAACGTCATGTAAATATGTGAGCAAGTGTTATGAGTGTAAATGTGCACAAGTGTCCCATATAAGTGTGCACATGTAGGAAAGTGAAGAGTTGTAAAGAAGAGAGAAGGTCAAGAGTGCAGCATATGAGGAGTCACGTACAATTATATAATTGTGACAAACCATTGTAATAAGCATCGAACGTGCATAGCTTTATGCTTGCATTAGTAGGCCTTCATTCTATAGTATTTCAGTATTTTATGTGCAATATTATGAACAGTGTGATGTGATTTTTTTGTGAGTATTCTTATTATGATTTCTTATATTCATTCATATTATATTGCAGCTTTCATATATTTGATCCTGTGATAATTATTTCGTGAGATTTACATTAGTATTAACTTTAAGGATTCAAAAGCTAACAGCGGTATCAGAGCTACAGCAAGTGCTTGCACAGGATTTGTTAAGCTACAAAATCAATTTGTGTCCAGTGTGACAAAATTGGTTAGAGTCTATCTACTTTAAAGGGAGTTAGATCTGGGCTATATTTGGAAAGTTGCAGAAATCAGAAAGCTAGGGTCTTTCCACTAGGTTGAAGCATAACCAGTGAAGACTAGGTAGGGTCTTTCCACTAGGTTGAAGCATAGCAGCATATGAGGAGTCACGTACAATTATATAATTGTGACAAACCATTGTAATAAGCATCGAATGTGCATAGCTTTATGCTTGCATTAGTAGGCCTTCATTCTATAGTATTTCAGTATTTTATGTGCAATATTATTAACAGTGTGATGTGATTTTTTTGTGAGTATTCTTATTATGATTTCTTATATTCATTCATATTATATTGCAGCTTTCATATATTTGATCCTGTGATAATTATTTCGTGAGATTTACATTAGTATTAACTTTAAGGATTCAAAAGCTTACAGCGGTATCAGGGCTACAGCAAGAGATTGCTTGCACAGGATTTGTTAAGCTACGAAATCAATTTGTGCCCAGTGTGACAAAATTGGTTAGAGTCTATCTACTTTAAAGGGAGTTAGATCTGGGCTCTATTTGGAAAGTTGCAGAAATCAGAAAGCTAGGGTCTTTCCACTAGGTTGAAGCATAACCAGTGAAGACTAGGTAGGGTCTTTCCACTAGGTTGAAGCATAGCAGCATATGAGGAGTCACGTACAATTATATAATTGTGACAAACCATTGTAATAAGCATCGAACGTGCATAGCTTTATGCTTGCATTAGTAGGCCTTCATTCTATAGTATTTCAGTATTTTATGTGCAATATTATGAACAGTGTGATGTGATTTTTTTGTGAGTATTCTTATTATGATTTCTTATATTCATTCATATTATATTGCAGCTTTCATATATTTGATCCTGTGATAATTATTTCGTGAGATTTACATTAGTATTAACTTTAAGGATTCAAAAGCTAACAGCGGTATCAGGGCTACAGCAAGAGATTGCTTGCACAGGATTTGTTAAGCTACAAAATCAATTTGTGTCCAGTGTGACAAAATTGGTTAGAGTCTATCTACTTTAAAGGGAGTTAGATCTGGGCTCTATTTGGAAAGTTGCAGAAATCAGAAAGCTAGGGTCTTTCCACTAGGTTGAAGCATAACCAGTGAAGACTAGGTAGCGTCTTTCCACTAGGTTGAAGCATAGCAGCATATGAGGAGTCACGTACAATTATATAATTGTGACAAACCATTGTAATAAGCATCGAATGTGCATAGCTTTATGCTTGCATTAGTAGGCCTTCATTCTATAGTATTTCAGTATTTTATGTGCAATATTATGAACAGTGTGATGTGATTTTTTTGTGAGTATTCTTATTATGATTTCTTATATTCATTCATATTATATTGCAGCTTTCATATATTTGATCCTGTGATAATTATTTCGTGAGATTTACATTAGTATTAACTTTAAGGATTCAAAAGCTAACAGCGGTATCAGGGCTACAGCAAGAGATTGCTTGCACAGGATTTGTTAAGCTACGAAATCAATTTGTGTCCAGTGTGACAAAATTGGTTGAGTCTATCTACTTTAAAGGGAGTTAGATCTGGGCTCTATTTGGAAAGTTGCAGAAATCAGAAAGCTAGGGTCTTTCCACTAGGTTGAAGCATAACCAGTGAAGACTAGGTAGGGTCTTTCCACTAGGTTGAAGCATAGCAGCATATGAGGAGTCACGTACAATTATATAATTGTGACAAACCATTGTAATAAGCATCGAATGTGCATAGCTTTATGCTTGCATTAGTAGGCCTTCATTCTATAGTATTTCAGTATTTTATGTGCAATATTATGAACAGTGTGATGTGATTTTTTTGTGAGTATTCTTATTATGATTTCTTATATTCATTCATATTATATTGCAGCTTTCATATATTTGATCCTGTGATAATTATTTCGTGAGATTTACATTAGTATTAACTTTAAGGATTCAAAAGCTAACAGTGGTATCAGAGCTACAACAAGAGATTGCTTGCACAGGATTTGTTAAGCTACAAAATCAATTTGTGTCCAATGTGACAAAATTGGTTAGAGTCTATCTACTTTAAAGGGAGTTAGATCTGGGCTCTATTTGGAAAGTTGCAGAAATCAGAAAGCTAGGGTCTTTCCACTAGGTTGAAGCATAACCAGTGAAGACTAGGTAGGGTCTTTCCACTAGGGTGAAGCATAACCAGTGAAGACTAGGTAGGGTCTTTCCGCTAGGTTGAAGGATAACCGGTGAAGACGAGGACCCCTATTTGGGCAAATCAACTTGAATACAGTTGATTATTAAGGGAATAGCCAACCCTAACATAGATTTGAAGATTTGCAGATTGAAGATTGACGCAGAACCAACTCAGGAGTAAGTTGGTCATTTAGGAAATAGCCATCCTGACATTGATAAAGAGATTTTAGGGGCGTAGACAAATTCCTGGCAACTGGTTTCTTTCAAGTTAGTTGAAGAAGCTGGTACAATCAAGCTATCTTGTTTGGAGTATCAAGGAAGTTTATTGTCACCTTGACAAAGAAGAAGATTCAGGTTGCATCAACCTGAGATATTACTGCAGTGAAGATTGATCTTCAGAAGTGAGAAGCTTCCTACAACAGATAGAGAAGACTTTCATCTTCAAGTGCAAGAAGGCAAAAAGCTTTCCTCAAGCATGGATTGATTTGAGTTGCAGTCTACAGGAAACCCGGAGAAAGAGGTCCCACTGAAGAAAGACATAGGAGACCCGTTGAAAGAGGTCCCATTGAAGACAAAGCTAGGAGACCTGGAGAAAGAGGTCCCATTGAAGACAAAGATAGGAGACCCGAAGAAATAGGTCCCATTGAAGACAAAGATAGGACCCGAAGAAAGAGGTCCCATAGAAGAAAAAGATAGGATACCCGGAGAAAGAGGTCCCATTGAAGATTGAATAAATGAATGAGACCCATTGAAAGAGGTCCATCATAAAGCTAAGAAAATATAGTGATTCATAGTAAAGAGAAGAGGCCATACTACAAGCCATTTGATAAGAGATATAGGCTTAAGATATAGGAAGTGGAATAAGGCCAAGGAACTAAGTTTCTACAAGGAAGAAGGCAAGCTGAAACAGAGGACAGCATACAAGAGAAGATTCGGCCAAGTTATTGGAAGAATAGATCCTGTAAGAAGAGGACAGATTTGGGGCAGAGAAAGTACTACGCAGCTCATAACAAAGACGTCTAAGAAGGCAGCAACCTTGAAGACAGCAAGTTGGAGCAAGTTTAAATGTTCAAAGGCAGCAAAAGTTTGAACATCAAAGGCAGAAAGAACATAGGACAGCAAAAAAAAAAAAGAATATTAAAGGTGAGCAAAGTTTGTTTTAAGAGTTAGAACGCAATTATCAAAGAAGACAATGCAAAGTTCAAGGTTGTAAGCCTCCTTGACAAAGAACAGAAGCAACACCTGCACCTGCACCTGCATCAAGGAGATAAAGAAGATTACTGATAAAAAACAGCATAGGCAGCATTCGTTTACACAGAGAAGCGCCGGCCATGTAGCATCTAAGAATATTGAGTATTCGCAGCACCAAAGGCAGCAAAGGAAGAGAGCATTGACGCAGACCTGAGAATGCAGCGGACGGACACCAGACGTGAGGAGACGAAGCATCATTCATTAGTCAAAGCAAGAATAGATGAAGCGCCATTCAAAGCGAAGACTAGCCGAGAGGAAGTGAACCGCCAGTGCCATTCGAGTAAAGACTAACCTAGAGGAAGCGAATGCCATCACAAGCGTTGAAAGGAAAGGAAACCTAAGTGGGAGAACCAAGCACCACACTCAGGAGTACGAGGAGTCAAACGCCAAGCTAAGGGAGATTCGAAAGTTTGAGAAGTGCAAGTGCCAAGCACAGGGAAACTCAAGAGATCGAGCGTCACACTCAAAGAAACGCTAAGCACCAAAGTAAAGCATATTCAAAGACTCATGCGTTGCAAGCCACGGTATACTGAAATGTTGGAGTGCAAAAGTGAAAGGGAATAGAAGCATAGAAGAAGCCAATATTTAAGCTCCTTATTAAAGAAAAGAAAAGGAGACTTGATGTAAGATTTTTAGTTTCAGTGAACCAGAGACAGAAGATTTGAAGGCTCCAGAGTTAAGAGATAAGAAGCCTGCATAAGAAAGAGAGTTTAGTTAGAGTTGCTGCAAAGAAAAGTGATTGGAAAAGATAAAGAACCATCTCTATTCAAGCATGCAGAAAGCTATCTATTTGGCCAGCGAATAGATAAGTATTCAGTAAGTCATTGACATTAACACATGGCCATTAGCATAAGGAAAGAAAGGCCGAAGCCTCAGAGTTAAAGATAAGAGCAAATGACTTTGATAAACTCCCTAGTGCAAGGACAGAGTAAGAGTCTGATATAAGGCTGCCATAGAAGCCCACGTCTAGCGTGTAAGGAAGTGCTCAGATAGGCAGCAAAGAGAAGTGCCCGGATAGGCAGCGAAGTGAAGTAATCAAAGGCAGAATATCAAAGTAAAGTAACGTTAATATGAAGTCCCAAGAAATAGCGCCAAGGCAGATCGTTGAGTGCCGAGGCAGATTGTTATGACAGGGTAGCGCTAAAAGAAAATATTAAGGAATTAAATTGAGAAGGTGCGCCTAGGAGGAAGATAGCCAATGCAGAAGAATGTTGAAACTCGCTGCAAAACAGAAGTTTGACATAAGCATTGAAAATTGAATGATAAATTAGAGTGAGCCTGCAAATCAATATTGCTTTCGAGATACAGTGCAGCACATAGCAAGTTACAGTGCACAGAGAATTCAAGATGGAATTCTAATCGACTTAGAAGGCAACACAGTCCATTGCATTCGGACAGGCAGCACACCGAGACGACTTGGAAGGCAAATCAAACCAAATGCAGAATAGAGAAGCAGAATAGTCATCGTTTGAGGCAGAGGAACTCAAAAGGATACAACAACGTTCACAAGCGTGCACTACTAGCGTTGGACACTTGGAGCGTTTCTTTGGAGAGCGGAACGTTTCACTGCACCCACCATGAGGAACCCTAACGCCAAGAGAATTTGGAACATCTATTGAAGCAAGTGAAAGATTAAAACACTTGGAAGATTGTGTCAGAGGCATTGAAGAGCAGTGCAGCATCAACTCATAGGCGGTCAGCAACCTGAAGTGAGATAACGCAGTCAGGCAATCAAAGTGATTCGAGGCAAAGTGGACAGCAAGCCAATCAAATGCAGTCAGTGAACCAAGCTCAAGGCAGACAATGAACCGAGTCCAAGGCAGTCAGCGAATGGAACCTAAGGCAGTTAGCAAATTGAGCTCAAGCCAGAACAGCAAACCAAACCCAAGGCATTCAGTAAGGGGACCAAGGCAGTTGAATAACGTAGCACGAGCACGAACGCGAAAGAGGCGGAGGTATAGTATTTGAAATTCAAATTTTACTAAGGTTGTATTAATTATTTGGAGTTATAAGGTTTTTGGGATTAATTAACGAAGTTGAAAGAAATTATTGACTTAATTAAAGATAAGTTATCGTTGGAGAGATAAGTAGAACTTTAATTTAGGAGTCATAAGGTTGATAAAAGATCGGAGTAATAAGTAGATTAAAAGTTTGAAATTCTTATTATTTTGGAGTAATAAGAATTAATTGTTTTTTGAAGATTATATTTTTATTATTTGCAAATTCACAGACTACGGAGCTATAAGGATGTCTACTTAAAAGGATTCAATGAATTCAATGGATATGGAAACTATGATTGGAAAAGAAAGAGCAAATGTCATAAAATTTGGGATCAAAAACTTGATTGAAAAATCGGAAAATTAGATCTAGTCTCAAGTTTAATCTATAGTGAAGCAATAGATGAAAAACTTTGAAACACATGAATACTATCTACATGCAAGAATTGTTGAAGCAATTGATAATGGAAAAGGAAAAGAAAGTGGCATATGATGCAAAGGATAAAGATAAAGGGAAGAAAGTGTCATATGATACAAGA
Organism: Wollemia nobilis; assembly: GCA_028583015.1. Classification (NCBI taxonomy): domain Eukaryota; kingdom Viridiplantae; phylum Streptophyta; class Pinopsida; order Araucariales; family Araucariaceae; genus Wollemia; species Wollemia nobilis. The sequence continues at coordinate 2,823,004 of JAQPPZ010002381.1, read as the reverse complement.
ATCTAATGACAATGAGAAAATTCAATAAAGAACAAAGACTAAAGAACATGAAGCTAAACTCAGAGTTGAAGACAAGCAAGAAGAAGAAGAACTTGAAAAAGAGCAGATCCATTGCAAAGTCACATGAAAGACAAAGACCATATTGAAGACTAAAGTCTTCAATAACCAAATAATGTAATACAAAGGGGTTTTGGAGAATATTACATTATTTAGTACATGCTAATGTACCATCTTGGTGCATCCTTGTAAATATTAGATTAGACTTGTGTCCTAGATTACTGTGTGAGTAAATATTTTTATGTTACGTAATAATGTGCAGAAAATGCACAGGTGTCATGTAAATATGTGTGCGAGTGTTATGAGTGTAAATGTGCACAAGTGTCCCATATGTAAGTGTGCACATGCAGGAAAGTGAAAAGTTGTAAAGAAGAGAGAAGGTCAAGAGTGCAGCATATGAGGAGTCACATACAATTATATATTTGTGACAAAGCATTGTAATAAGCATCGTACGTGCATAGCTTTATGCTTGCATTAGTAGACCTTCATTCTATAGTATTTCAGTATTTTATGTGCAATATTATGAACAGTGTGATGTGATTATTCTGTGAGTATTCTTATTCTGATTTCTTATATTCATTCATATTATATTGCAGCTTTCATATATTTGATCCTGTGATAATTATCTTGTGATATTTACATTAGTATTAAGGATTCAAAAGCTAACAAATGCCAATTTTCCTCTCCTCTCTATCTTCATGTTCTAGAAGAAATTGAAGATGGCGGGTGTAAATTTCTTCAGATGCTCTATAATATCTTAAACCTCACACCAAAGGTTCTAGGTCCTCAAGAAAGATTGTAGTGTACCTAGGGCTTAGAAGATTGGCAAGACTCATGATTTATGTTGAATACTTGAATCCAATGAGTACAGTATTGAATTAATAGTGCAAGGTAAAGTAAGAATTTTCCATTATAGAAAGAGGTACACCCAAGAGGCATGATGACTTGGCTGTGACCTAAAATACCACCTTTAACTTCTCCTTTTATACAAATACATTACAATTGGAGAGGCTGTGGGACCACTGCAAACTTCCATTTCCACATTTGAGCCCGCTTGGGTACTTCAGATAGGAGGTCCAAGGTCCAAATCCAAAGGGGGTTAGGGTAAGTACGCCCTGTAGGCAGATAGCACGACACAAGTGCCTCCTCCATGCATAGAGGACCCAGGGAGTAGAGAGTGGTCTGATATGTGCAATGCTCATGGAACTTAAAAGAGTTACTTAACTTTTAACTTAAATATGGCACAGAATGGCTAGAACTGCTTTCACCTGTAGTTTGATTGCAGAATTTGTGGCTTTGGCCTATTAGGGTGGAAAGTAAAAAGAGCCCTTGGAGAACTTCAATTGTGAGGTTGCCTTCACATTTTCAATTCTCCCCAAGATTTCTATGAGGTATCATTTATGCCCCATTGTTTGAACTAGATTTTTTAATCTTTAGCATAGCTTCCCTTAAATGACACAGATACCTCCTTTTGGATTGTGGCTTGGTGGGATGTTGCATTCCAACAATTCTCTGTGATCTAAGAACTATCATGGATCAAGTTCTTCTAAGCCTGGAGTTGCCAAAGGAGTTTTGAGTGAACCTTAACGGTAGCAAGGATTGATGCAGATTGACGTCTCCCTTCTTCAATGACAACAGAGAAAATAAGTGAAATAAGATGCAATGATAAACCACCCATTAGAATTTATTCTTGTTTGATTAAGCTTAACCCTGAATTTGTCAAAACATCAGCATCGCCAATTTCCCCCTATTGAGATGTGCCAGAATTAAGAAGATTTTCTTGGATTATCCAAAGCATCTTCCAAAATCTTCTTGACATCTATGGGGCATTTAGCTACTATTCAATGAAAGTTATTCTTGGTGATCAAGTCGAGGAGTATAGTTTTGGCACATTTTCCAGTTTATTGGTTTGTGGAACAAGAAAAGTTAATTGCTATGGGAAAGATCAATTCCAAGGGTCAAGCTTATATAGCCAGTGCAAGTTACAAGAAAGGCATTAAGAAGGTCTTAAACAAGATTCTAAGCCTGCTAAGGCACAGCAAGTTGAAAACAAGAAGTCACAGGAAAAGCCTTGTTCATTGTGTGGAAAACTAGAGAATCTAAAACATATGCTTCAATAAGCTGAGGGACCTTTGCACAAAACAAAATCAAAAGTCTTCTAATCAGAAGGAACAACAGATAAAATAGATAGGCCAAAGATTTTCAGTAAATCCAATGTCTTCTTTACAATATTTACTGTTCCTTGTAATTTTTCCAATAATGAACATATCATGGACTTTGGTGCTTCTAAATGCAAGATATTGGGGATGAGATTACTTTGATTGCTTACACAAACTCTGATTGGATCAGAAATACAGATGAAGTCAATACACATTGAGCTTTGTCTTTCACTTTGGATCAAGTTTGCTTGCTTGGCCATGCAAAAAGGCAATGCATTTTGCTCTTTTGTAAACTGCTGCGGAGGACAAGAGGCAGTCTATATATAGGCAATTCTTCATGATCTTCAACTTCAATAACAACAGCCTACCTTGGTATAATGTGACATCCAAGATGCATCAGGATTCTTCAAAATCTAATGTACCATGCCAATAAAAAGCACATTCAGGCACATAAACATTATACTTCATAGTTTTTCCAGCATCATGTTAATAAAGTAATGCCATATCAAGGGGTAGGTTGTTGAAATCTTTGCCAGACCTTTTGCAGAAGTCAAATTAAATTCATATCTCTGTTGGGGTTGAAGGACATTGTTACTAAGGGGGGTGGTCAAGTAAAGCTACCTTTCTTCATGTTCCCAAGTCAATCTTAAGGAGGGATGTTAGTGTGGTAGCCTTGACTTACTAACATGTGGATACCATTAGTAACCAACATTTATTCTCAAAGAGTCCCACATTATGGTTTCTACTTTTAAGAAGTAAACTATAAATCAACATTCTTATGCAATTAGGGTTGTTCATTATTATTGCTGGTGCATATGTTGGCGGTTCTCACCACAATTGTCTTGTTCATATGTCAATCTGATTACAATTGAGCTTATCGATTATATGGGTAGTCTGCACCCTCCATAGGCATACACATCTTGTTTCTTTCATGCTGCTGTACAAAAGTGACTCGATATTGATCCATAATCATCTTATTCCTAACTTGTCTTATTCCTTCCTATACATCATAAAGTTGTTTGAAATTTTGATTTATAGCCATCCTATGATTATACCTTTTCCTGAGAAGTACCCTCCCAATTCATATTTGAACGCCAATTTCAATCCCTACAAGGAATTTCTCTATATTGACTAAATATAATGGTGTTTAGAACCATGTTGGCTAAAGTTCAATATGATTAGACAGCCACTATTTCATTAATCCATGAAAAAGTTAATAGATAGCAATTAAACTCACAAACGTGTGATAAAGAACTTGGTACGAATAACTGATGCCTCAGTGACAACATTCCCTTTCACCACATCCAGGCCAAGATCTTTAAGCGCTTTCATCTGCATAAGAGATTTCTATCAGTCCAAACAAAAACAAAGAATTCTAATCCACATCTGCATGAAGGTCATCAAATAATAATAACTTTTGATGTATGTAAATGCCAGTTATCAAATAGAGACTTCACAATGCAAAGTGCAAACTATATCTTTGAGGAATGAACTCTATGAACTCTTGAGTTGACGCACACAGGAACGTAACCATTGTAATGGAAAAAGGAGTGGACAAAAAAAAAAATTGCAACAATGCATAGAGATAGAACGCAAAACATAATGAATAGTGCAACAGCATCACCAAAATAATGATAAAATAAAGATGAGTTGGCATCTATAGTATCATATTTATTACTAAATATATTTATCCCTGATATACCCCCCTTTGTTGCACAACTGCTTCAGTTTTCAGGACAGGCATTAATATCATGTTTACTACATACTAATGCTGAGCCAGTTGACCTCATCCTATACCAACTTTCTCCATATGCATAATTGGTGTTTCCATACCCGCTGTATTTTGTTGACCAAAGTCCAATGTGTCAATGACAAGATATTAATCACTTCTATAGAAGTAAGCAATAAAGATCCCTCTGTTGAAACCAGTTAAGGAAAATTGCCTATTCTTGTGATAAGTCATTTTTCTTGCAAGTTTTTCAAGTCAGCAAGAAAACAGAGGGTTTTTCACTGTGCCAAGAAATCGCCAAGAAAATTATGAAAATCTTGCCAATTTCTCAACAAAAACTTGGCTGAAATTTGGTGCCAACAGCCAGAGCAGAGAAAATAGCGATAAAAGGGGGAAAACCCCCATTTTTTTATTTTTTTTTCCTTCTGGTGCTCGTGACTGAAACTTTTCAAAGGCCTTGTGGAGATTGTAGAACAAATTTGGAGGATGATTTGAGGGATTTAACAACTCTTTTCGAAGATTTCATTCCTTGGCACAAGATTTCAGAGGTAGGTTTTTTGTTTTTTATGCATTTTTTAGAGTTTTTTTTCGGGTTTTTTCCTCTGTTTTCTCTCTTCTCTACTGTTCCTAGAGCCTCTAAGGCCATGTCTAGGACTCTTCTTTTTTTTCCCCCTTCAAAAATAGATGGATTCTTCAGCTGAGAGCATGGGACCCAAAGCTGACAGCGATGGCCCAAACACTCCAAACACATCTAAAACTTGACTTTAAGATATTTGCTAATTGCTAAGTTTTGGATACCAATTTATAGTCATACAGCAAAACACCAGCATGCCTTCTGCATAAGCTGAGCCATAAATTCCTGTTTTAGTGTAAATAAAATCGAATCAGCTTCGAGTTAATTCAGCTCAAAAGGGAAAGAAACCTAAGAGCATGACATAGATTGACCAAAAACAGGGCAAGTTGAAAAATATGTAATAAATTCAAATGCTGATAGAGTTGTATTCTTCATATGACACATGCAGAGTGATCAAATTAACACTCATCATAGTCTGCAATTCATAATCAGAAATCAAAATCTCTATTACCAACCTGAAAACATCCAAAATGATGAAATCTTCAAATCTCCGCAAAATAAATAGTAGTTTGAAGCATTGTTACAATGTTTCAAAATTAGAGTGAATGGACATGGAAAATGTTTGCAGGTTCAGAATTCCGAAAAAGGCTCGCTTCTGTTCGGTATGGACTAATACCAATGATTAGAATTTTTTGTTTATTTTTTTTTTAAATTGGTTGCATGGGATTGAAACCCATATTACATCATCACCACATAGTGGTATTACAATAACTTGGCTATTATGCATATATCGCCTTGGAGGTTGGGATTTGGTGCTTTGAGAATTCTCTAAAAAATTCACCTGCTCACTATTAGCTTCAAGCTTCAGGATCGCTTGGGACCCATTGGCAATGTCAATCTCAATGGCTCTTTTCTTGATCTGTTTGTTTGAGGTTTTGTCCACTTTTTTTTTTGACACTTACATCCACAGCTCCTTTCTTTTGGGTTCTTGTTACAAGGCCAGGGGTACCAAGCCCAGACCCCAATATGTTCTTCCCTTTGGATGGTGAGCCTATGGCACTTTCACAAATAGCCAACTTGCCCAGATTCTCTCCTTTAGATGGTGAACCATTTAGCATTCCAGAAGGAGAGCCTGAAGAATTGCTCAGGTCTATCATTAAACTAAGACTCTTCCCTTTTGAAGAGGAATCTAGGATCATATTTGAATCTGGTAAATTTTACTGAACTAAAAAATCAAGACTCTTCCCTTTGGAAGGAGATCCTTGGCAAATTATAGAGTCTCCATTTCGAAGATTGTCAGAGTCCATTTTAGGGTTTGCTTCAGCCAACAAGGAGAAGCCATAGCAACTATATTTAGAGTGGCATCCTCCTCAACATTAGTTGATGGTTCAATCACAAGGCACTCAAAGGGGTAGCCTTGCAACGGGTTAGCCGAATGAGAATCAGGTCCTGGGTCCGAAACACATACCTGAACCATTGAATCAATCAGGGCTTCAAGTTCTTTTGCTAAAGGGACTCTTTCAAATCTAGTAGTTTCTGGCCCAGGAGGTTCTTCATGTGCCCTTGAAGACTTTTTTGTCAGTCCTAGAATCTTGAGGACTTTTATTCTTCTTTTATGCCCATACTTGTCTTTTTAATTGGGCTATTTTGTTAGGACATCGGTTGGCCAAATGGCCACTCCTTTTACAAGCCGAACAGATAAGAGGTATGTTTTCATACTCCACAAGTTGCTTTCTGGTACCAAAATCTGAGATAAGATCTATTGAATAAGGCAAATTGGTTGAGAGGTCCACATTAACGCACATTCTAGCATGCATACACCATTCTAGATTTAGATCTAGTGGCCGAATCAATTAAAACCAAGTCTCCCAAGATTTTGGCTATGCCTTGTAAACTATGTTCATGCCAAAATTGGAAGGGGAGACCAAGGAGTCTAACCCAAAGAGGATCCAAGTTGATCTTTTGAGAATCCGAATTGAAATCCACACCCCATCTTCTAAGGAATAGGCTTCTTCGTCCAAAAAACCAAGGACCCCCACCAAGGATCCTCACCGAATCTGCCTTCTGATTAAGCTTAATAAGAAAAAAGCCCTTGGGAAGAGCTACGATTTCCAAAAGACCTTTCGAAGCCCATTTAAAGGATGCCCATTTTCGAATGGAATCGATATCAGGTCGAGCTCCTACAAATTTACCAACCAAATGGAAGGCTCCCTCCTCCATGGTGAGATCCATCAAAGTGCGTGGTACTCTTAGCAAGTTGTCCACAGGTTGGAGATCAAAGAGACCAACCAAGGGTTCTACTTTTTGACTTTGAGACCATACTTGCGAACGACCTTGCCCCAGGGTTAAAAGGAAAAACCAATCCTAGCGGGCCTCTAGGGGGATCCGCATCTCCAGGTGGAAAAGGAGGGTCCCCAAAAGAAGTTGTGGGGTCTCCAGGGGAGTCTGAAGGAGGACAACATACCTTAGTGGATGCCAGGCACCCCAATCCTCCAACCTCTGTCTGTCTCCCATGAGCCGCTTTGCCACCAGACACCTTGCTCGCCATCAATATAGTAATAACATAATGTTGCTCTAGCACTGCTCCACTATTGCTCCCCTTCGTTGCCCTAACACTGCTCAGCCACTGCTCAATACTGCCCTAGAACTGCTCCACTGTTGCTTGCCTTTGCTGCCCTAACACTGCTCAGCCACCGCTCAACACTGCTCCACTGTTGCTCGCCTTCGTTGCCCTAACACTGCTCAGCCACTACTCAGCACTAGCACTGCTGCACTAAAACTTTTAGGTTATAAAGAAACCTCGAGAGCCACTCTTAGGTGGTCGGCAATGTCATCCCATCCGAGTATACCACTATCTAGAGGGAAGCCACAAGAGATTTTTTGTGTCTCCCTTCGCATCGCAGAGGTTCAAACCGTGGACCTCCTGTTCAACGAGGCCAGGCTTGCCTTCTCCACTTGCCATACAACATTTTCATTGTCAACAACAATAAAGAATTAACTGAAAGACCATACAAAAACCCTTCACTATCCCGATGAAAAAGTGCAGACCAAGCTTCAAACTCGGAACCAGTCAAACTTCGGTCGCAAGCCTTACAGTCAAGCCACTCCTCATTGGTGAACTTAAAAAAAGCGTGCCCTCAATAATTAAAACATGCATCCGCTGATTACCACCGAAAGCACACAAAAAGAAAACTTTGTCCTATTGCCCACCAAAAGGAATATTCCATTTTTCAAATTCAAAATTTTGGAAAAAAAAAATGGAGGGAATAGGCAAAATTTTCCAATTGCAAAAACAAATACCTAGATAACAAAATCTCCATAAGTATCAAATTGGGAACCCCCCTTGAAATTTTGCAAAGAATCCAACAGAATTGGTTGCTTGTCCATATCTACCATGGTTTTCCTTATACAACCCTTTTGTGCAATTGAGCGAAGTTACTTTATATTGGCTCTAATACCATGTTGGAATTCACAATACTTTCTAGAAAATTCCAAAACATACATTCACTACAATCATATGCAAAATAGAAGGACAAAATTGAAGAGGCATATAGACAAAATAAATAGGAGAGATGGAAAGAGATAGTTGACAATAGAAGGAATAAGGGATTGGTGCTCGTAGGCACCCCCACGATCTCACATTACAAACTGATACAATGGATTAGTCATTAGGGGGGTATTTAACCCAATCCCCAATTGATTGCTAACCTCAAGTCAACATAACCTGACTTGAAGGTTAAATTACAATATATTATATGTATGAAACCCTTTAATTAAGGTTAATCATACAAGTGATTTAACCAATATCGCTAAGGGTGAATACATTAAAACTACCCATAGACTTACCTAAAGATGCCCGTAGGCTTACATAAATAATGCCTATAAGCTTACATCAAGAGCATCCGTATATGTATTAAACCCTTTGAGGTTAATCATAAAGGTGGTTTCACCAATATCGCCAAGGGTGAATACATTAAAACTGCCCATAGACTTGCATAAAGATTCCCGTAGGCTTACATAAATAATGCCTGTAGGCTTACATCAAGAGCACCCATAGGCTTACATTGCACTTGCCCTTAGGCTACATAAAGAGTGCCTATAAGCACTTCATCATTGTTGGCCTTGGCAAATAAGGTCAGATTACAAATATTCCAACAAATTGCTAATATGCATTGTACATTCCAAGATTTATGTTGCACCTTGTTGTTGTTGTTCAGTTTATGATGGTTGTGTGTGATTTGGATTATTGGCTTATATTTGCATATTACAAATATTTATTGCAGTTTACTTTTTGTTCTACTTTATTGTTTTTGTTTATGCATGATTGGAATATTCAACAATGCTACATATTGGTGTCATTGCCAACGTGGAGTTGAGTCAATGACACGACTGGATGAGGGAGAATCTACACCTTTGCAGACAAAAGCAATGATGACAGTGGAGTCAGCCCACTAATAGATCAGAAAGAATGGGATGAAGAGTGACCAACATGGCGAACGATGAAGATGTGGGAATAACAATGAAGAACGCATAGAGGAACCATAACAAAGGCAAAGTCTATCATGACAACTACCCCTTCCTTAGCAAGAAGTGTAGAAGGTGAAACTTGTTTTGACACCTCTAACTATTTAGACTAGATAAAGACACAACAATACAAGAAATAGAGCCACCCCAAGTTTTGGCCCGACAAAGAGAATTTCAATGCTTGTAGTCGAATGTGTGTGGCCCCATCATGACAAGGGAAGTCCTCATTCATAGGAACATTTATTTTCTAGTAAAGAACAAAGTGCATACCATCTGAATCACGTTTGTTTGAAATGTTATTGTTGCTAGAAAAGGAACAAGACGAGCAACTGAGTTGCGAATAACAAGCACAAGCAGGATTGCCAATGAAATTGGAGTTGTCGCAAACCAAAATGGTGTAGAAATAGAATACAAAACAATAAAATATAATTCCCTTGTATATAAACAACAATGGTACGCAATGGGAAAAATGTACAAATACTTGTTGATACACTCCACGTTCAACATGTGTCGTCATCCTAGTTAGCTGTAATATATCATGTTTCGGTCAGGAATACAACACACAAACTTGCCTTTACCAGAACATGTATCAGCAGTATGCAGAGGTTTGTCAGCACATTCAGCAGCTGGAAGGTGGTCAAGCTAAAACTTCCACTCATCCTGTTCTTATTGCTTCAACTACTGCTACCCAGCAAGCAATTGTGTTGCACCATCGACAAGGACACAAAAAATTTAGAGGACACAGATATATGTTATCAAGTTATTCTGTCTCATAGTCTGCCTCATAAGACAGGAGTGATGAGTTATTGTACATAGTTTTTTTAACTTTTGTACAGGTGTTCATGCCATGATTTTATGTCCATATGATGTAACAAAATGTTAAGTATTAGGGGGTACTTTTATTGTTTCACATATTTAGATGGTTAGGTGGTTAAGCAAGTCCAGCGGTTATCACCCATCTACTGTCTCCCCTGGTACCTATGTATTGCATATACCTTGGTCAATGCGGTTGGTCGCTGGTGTAGCTCTCGATTTTTTATGACGTGATGTATGCTCAACCAGGTTGGCTGCTGATATGTATTGCAAATTCTGAGAGTAATGATAGATGGCTTCTGTTTTTCTACTTATGGTGGTTGAGTGTGATTTCTATTGTTCTCTTCTGTTCGCATAGTATAAATATTTGATGCAGTTACTTTCTGTTCTACTTTACTGCATTGTTCCTTTTTATGTGTGAATGGAATATTCCACAAAGGTGATATGACAGGTACTCATAAGGCAAGTAGACTTCAGGAAATAGATGGTGTGGCAAGAAGAGTCGACAGCAGCCACCCAAAGGATATGAAACAAGAAGTCATATTTGGCTTCATCATTAGAGACAGAATATAAGTGAAAAATAAGTTCATAGAGTTAAGTAGGATAAGCATGGCATATGAAGATCACAAATGGATAGTAGTAACATGACTATCTAAGGAGCATACACGGGAGGGGAAAGAACTTGAGAGGATAAAGGCCAAGTATGCCTGATCGTCAGGAAAGTGGGTGAGAAACATGAGTCAAAAAACTGCGGAGTCAAAATTTTGTTAGCAAAAACATAATCCAACATGTTTGCCCTACCCCAGTGAGGGAAACAAGTGAATCTGGTGGATTTCAAAAAGCATGCGAGCATATTAAAAATGATAAGGAAAAAAAGAAAAAAATCCACGGAACTCACATACTAGGAGGTGCCATCTTCTATATACTATAAATGGACTTTGTATATGCATAAGAGGAGATCTTTGTAAACCAAACCCCACTGATTCCAACTCATGGCAATAGACCTTATCCTCTGTGACGTGACGTCATTTATCTGCATCTGATCGGCCCCTATTCAAGCACTCTCACCGAGAAGAATGATGTATCCCAAGGAAGAGAAAATGGCTCCAAAGTCTACAAGAGATTTAGTTAGACCTTGCCTAAATATTATTTATATTTTATATTTGTTCATAACAATAAATATTCAAGCTCTTTAGGGACATCAATTTCAAGTTCATAGCTTCTGCATAACAAATAATAAATATGTTAATTCTTTATACCATAGTTGAGAAAATCGGAATCAGATTGGAATCAGCATGGAAAAAGAATTGGATAAAATTGAGAATTGGCAAAAAAAAGGGGAAAAAACGGCAAAAAAAAAACTGAAGAAAATGCAATTTTTCATTGAAAAAAAAAAAGCTTTTTTCGTACATATCACATTTTTTGGAAAAAGAAGGGCAAAATTTGACAAAAATCGGAATTCCAATGCAATTTGAATAGGCAACCCTACTAAATCAGAAAAACTCAGATCGGACTGAAATTAAATCAGGATTTTCATAACTATGCTTTATACTAAATATCACAATAGTTGAAGGTAGCATACCGTGTCTATAAGCGCACCAAGGCGATCACCAAAACTGATTTCCACAATTGTTGCATCAGGATCCGAGTCTTGGTCTATTAATACTATTGGTGTTGGGACAGAACCTCCATCAGCATCCTGCCAATATGTGCAAAAAGTTGAATTAATTTCTAACCAATGCTTCTCACAAAAATTTCATAATGACAGGTGAGGAATACAATGTACCAAAGGGAAAGGCCTTTTATGAATACCAAGACTGACAAAAGAAATGTTTCATTCGACTTGTACCATAAGAGACCATACTGTTTTGAACAGTAGTCAATGAAGATGACTTCATCTCAGGAGGTAAGTATATCTTAGATCTTAATTGTTAATCATGTCCATTGCACATAATCATTATTCAAGCCCAAAAGTTTCACATACAAATAACCATCACCAAAGTAGATAACAGCTTTATCATCAAATTCTATCATATCCTCATTAATGAAATTGGTCAATAAAGAGATTTTAAAGTTTGAAGGTAGTGTGTTAAGATATTTTATGCCAATGCATTGGAAGAACCAGCAAAGGAAATTAGCACTGAGGTCCCAGATGCCTACCAAAGATGTCGGTCTTATAAGGCCAGTTGAGTCACCACAAGCTTGATTAACAATCCTGCGACAGAAATGAAATTTTCAAAATCTAGCGTCGGGCATGACAAACAGTGAAACAATGACCAATTATATAGAATTCAATACAAAGAGAACATAGCAACCTCACTATCATGATAATAGAAAAAAACATAGATGATTCCCAAGTCTATAACAAAATTATATGAACGTTGAATCATAAAAACTTTGCACAGATTCCTACAACATAAATCCTAAGTCCTCATAGTAAAATTGATCATGAAAATAGTGTTTCTTTTTCAACCCACGAACTCTTAATTTTTCCATGCAAATTAAACATTGCAAGTAATTCCAACTTCTGATTTCAAATTGCTTTAGATGTAAGAAATATAGTAGAGAACAATATTTACCACCTTTCAGAAACATGTAACAATATTCATCTTGAAGTATATTTAGGTTTTGATGCGAAAAACAATTTTATGTTCCGATAAATATTTTGCACATTAGGAAATAAAAAAAGTGCAACAGAATGCAATGAAAATGACTTAAAGTGAAAGAAAGAGAAAAGAAAGCACAAAAAAGAGGGCTTCCACAATAAATGTGAAACAAGGGCATGTGAGGCACCTCTAGCTAAGTTTGAGCCTCAAGCCCCTTAAATATCCAAAGTAAACAAACACGGGCAAAACTCTATATGTCTAGTTCATCCTAGTAATCCATATAATGGAACTGTCAACAGAAGACTCCCATGGAAAATAACTAGAGTCGGTCTCTGTTCATGCATGCAAACTAACAAATGTAATCAGAAGAGATTATAGAAAAACAATTTCAAAAAAAAAAATTCTTAGATTTTTATTAAATATGGATATGTTTGCCTCTATCTGGTGTTTTATTCACTCCCCTTTCAAGATATCTTTCTATGCCCCAAAGAGGCTGTTATCTTCAATAGATCTTCCTAACTGAATTTACACCAAGTAGTAAGGGGCAAATGGGTATCTACCATCTTCTGTGAAATCCACAAGGGATTCAACAATATATAATATAATAGAAAAGAGAGATGAATGGATGCCATCTAAACAAAATGTTAGCTGGATATATGTAACATCCACGGGCTATAAACCTAAAGAGTCATGACTTCTAAACCCATGTCTTAATAAATGCCTTTTATAATAGATTATTATATAAGGCATGCATACATATTATAATAACATAAGATCATAATATAATATAACGTTATAAAACATGGTGGGGTTTTGAATTACGACACATCCTCCCATCTAAAAAAGCTTCAAACTCTAAGTATCATTAAGATCTTCAAACTAGTGAATGAAAATCTTCTTTGTTGATCTGATGACTCCTATGTTGTAGAAGTGTCTAGAAAAGATCATCTTCTCCTTGAAGCACATAAAGACGGGTGTTGCAAAAACTGATAATATCTACATAAAGATAGGGGTGTTGCAAAAACTGATAATATCTTCTCATTAAATCAGGATTAATCTATTCGAGATCCATTTTGATTAGTACGAAGTATCTTTGCAATTCAATATCTAAATTTTGTTGTTCAACGGTTAAGACTTTGGAACTCTAAATAGGAGGTTCAAGGTTCAAATCCGAAAGGGTCTAAGGCTGTACACCATACTTTGGTATGGGCGGATAAACACTTCGATAACTACATCATTCCATTGGGCCTATGGCCTCATGGACGTTACAAACTACTCTACTTTACTAAAATAATATTTACTTGAATTGGACAATTTCAACTGAAATGGAAGGTTTTTGCAGGAGGAAGTTACAGGTTGAAGACTACGGTTTTTGTAGGATTTCATTTACGGGTTGAAAACTAGGGTTTTTGCAGGATTTCAGAGTGAACAACATTTATAGGCTGAAGACTAGGATTTTGCAAGGAGGAAGTTGCAGTTTAAATTATTGGATAAGGGTTTTACAGTGAACAACAGGAGGAAGTTGCATATTAAAATTCTCAGGATGAAATGGAAGGTTTTTGCAGGAAGAAGTTACAGGTTGAAGACTACGGTTTTTGTAGGATTTCATTTACGGGTTGAAGACTAGGGTTTCTGCAGGATTTCAAAGTGAACAACATTTACAGGCTGAAGACTAGGGTTTTGCAAGGTTTTACAGTGAACAATAGGAGGAAGTTGCAGGCTGAAGAATAGGGCTTTTGCAGGATTTCATTTTTGGGTTGAAGACTAGGGTTTTTGCAGGATTTCATTTACGGGTTGAAGACTAAGGTTTTTGCAGGAGGAAGTTATAGGCTGAAGACTAGGGTTTTCATTTACAGGTTGAAGACTAGGGTTTCTGCAAGATTTCATAGCGAACATGAAAATTATAAACACTTTCAATATACTTTGTTGAACATATAAAACCTGAGGGTTTTGAACATGAGTGCGGGTGGGAAGGTGAGTGTGCAAGGTGGTCGGGTGTCTGAGAGCAAGGCGGAGGGTGGCCTGCAGAATCCGATTTGCGATGGTATCGGTCAGGGTGGCAATCTCGATAATGGTCTCGTTGGTGGTCTCAATGTCGGTTCACAAGCAAATGGGGTGCTTGGGAAGGTTGGCAGTCAAGATGACGGTTTTGGTGGCAGTTACGGGGGTGATTTGCAAGCGGGTGGTGAGCTTGGGAAAGTTAGCAATCAATCAGAGAAAGTGGTCCTTGGGGGGCCCTCCCATTAGATTTCTGGAGCTGTGGAGTCAGTGGGTCTGGCAGTGTTTTGTGGTGAACCCATGAAGGGGTCCCCAAGAAGCGGTCATCCAATTGACCTAGGTGAGTCTTCTTTCATTGCGATTACTGCTAGGAGTTTATTTTCTCGAGCCTCAAAACCTCTTTTCGACCTTTCTGCGGTCAGCAACAAACTTGTCATTCCGGATGAGTTGGTGGATGCTACCATGGTTGAAGGCTCGTGGAACCTGGTTGGGAAGTTTCAGGGAACCCGACCAGACCTCGATTCCATTCAACGGTGGGCTCTATTTAAATGGAAACCCTTGGGCTCCCTTGATATTGTGGCTCTGTCCAATGCTTTCTTCCTTATCAAGTTGATTTGTGAGGAGGACTCGAAACGGATTCTTGGGGGGAGGCCCGTGGTGTTTTGGTAAACAAGGGATTTTTTTGCGGAAATGGGGTCCAAACTTCAACCCCAGGACTCAAAAGATTAATCTGGCACACCTTTAGGTTCGCCTACCTAATTTGCCAATTCATTTATGGCATGAAGATATCCTAAGGGGTATAGCCAAAGCCATTGGGGAACTGGTTCTTATTGACTCAGCCACCAGAGCCAAGTCTAGGATGATATTTGCTAGGATGTGCATAATGGCAGACCCGGAGGCTGAGCTACCGGGCCACATTGAACTTATCTCCAAGCAGGTTCCCTGGCTGCAGCAGATAGTCTATGAGAATCGACCCATTAGGTGTTCTTCATGTCAGAGATTCGGGCATGCGATGGTAGTGGAGCTCCACAGAAGAACAGGCCAAAAAAGCTAGTGGAAAAGACCCAAGAACAAATGGTTCCTTCTGTAATAGGACAATCTGAGCCGAGCCTGAACGAGCTGGAAATGGGAGATAAGATTGTGGATCAAATCATCCCAGTTAATGTGTCTAAGTCCAGTGAGGTGGTGGTCCAGGCCCCGAAGGGTAGCCCTGTCAAGTTGATGGCCCTAGAAATCGAGACCTGTATTCCATCGAAACTTATTCACAATTCCTACCAATGTCTGGCTTCTCAAGATCTAGTTTTGGAGGAACTTAGTTCTCCCCAGAAGGCTACTGAACTTGCGGTCCAGGAGGAACTCAGTTCTCCTCGGAAGGGTTTTGAACTTGCGATCCAGGAATCGGAGTCTCCAACTCTACTTGACTTTAAAAAATCCCTTTGTATGGGAGCAAGATCTTCAGGAACTTCAAAGTCCAAGCCAAAAACCAGAAGTTCGAAAAAAATTCAAATGGATGTGGGGACTAGTCGAAAGCCTGGTAAACCCTCAAACAAGATGGTAAGGTTCAAAGGAGCAGAATCAGATATCGTTGATGGAATTCAAACTCAGCTTAAATTTGAGAAAGAGAAGGAGAATAAAAATAAACAGCTCAAGCTAGAATCATTTTGTGGACCCCCTCAATCCTCGAACGAGGGAAAATCTCCCAAACCATACAAATGAAGATGCTCTCTTGGAATATAAGAAGCCTAAATGGGTCTACAAAGAAGAGGATTTTGGCATCTATCAGAACAGAAGTTCGTCCGGACATTATATTTATCCAGGAAACCAAAATGGACAGGACCAATGCAGAAATTACCAAGGACATCATCTGGAAGGAAGCTGAGTTCATAGTAAATTCTGCTATTGGGGCTTCGGGAGGTCTTCTATGCCTTTGGGATCCCATGAAATTGGATGGTTTTGTACTTCTTATATCTAAAAGGGTGATAAATATTCTTTTTTGCTGCAAAAATTCAGGATTTAAGTGGATCTCCTCTAACATTTATGCTCCTAACACTAGTCCGAATAGGGTGATTCTTTGGGATACACTGAGCACCATGAGGGGCTTGTTCAAGGATGAGGCCTGGGTTCTTGCAAGGGATTTTAATACCCCACTCTATCCCTCTGATAAGAAAGGGGGCTCTAATGTACATTCCAGAAGCATGGAAGAGTTTGCTTCTTTCGTGAACAACCAGGAGCTGATGGACTTAGAGTTGAAAGGATCCAAATTTAACTGGACTAATAGGTTGGTGGGAAGCCTAAACATTCAAATCAGACTAGATAGAGTTATGGTTTCAAAGGAAGGTCTCCCCTTTTTTGGTGATGCTCTCCTTTGCTCCTTGCCTAAAATTAGTCTTGGAAAAAGTTCGAAATCAAAAAAATTTCCCTAGGTCGTTCAAATTTGAGGCGATGTGGCTACAACACTCAGATCTGGAGGCCAAAATTAAAGCCTGGTGGCCACGGACTTCCTCCGATCCTTTGATTTCCCAAGTGGCGTCTAAGTTAATATTTGTCAAGGCTAATCTTAAAACTTTGAACAAATTTATCTTTGAAGACATATTTCAAAGGAAAAAGGAGATATCCGAATAATTAAAGGAGTTCAAAGTCGATGTAGCATCGAGGGAAGTAGAGGAAAGGGACCAAATCACACAAAGAAACTGTTATCAAAATATCATAACTCATTGGCTGAGGAGGAAATGCTATGGCAGCAAAAATCCAGATCTCTCTGGCTTTGGAAAGGAGATAGAAACACAAAAGAAATTCATGCCTCTACCTTGAGGCATAGAAGCAATAACAGGATTAGAGAAATTCATTGTGCCAATGGGATGGTATTCACAGATATTGAGGACATTAGGAATGAAGCAGTTAGGTATTTCAGAGATCTCTTGTGTGTCATTGAAGATAGGGACCCACTCACGAAAAAGAGACTTCTCCAAAATATATCCTGCTTCGGTTTCGGTAGAAATAAACTCTGCTTTGTGTGCCCCGTTCAATGATGAGGAAATTAAGGAGGCGGTGTTCTCGATGGGAGGCCTCAAAGATCCATGTCCGGACGGATTCCCACCCATTTGTTTTAGAGGTTTTGGCACATTTTGGGAGAATATATCTGTAATGCCATGAAGGAAATCCAGGCGTCGAATTTTATTCCACCTGACATCAACTCTACTTTCCTTGTCCTTATTCTTAATATGAAAGGTTCTAAGGAATTTGGGTTTTAAATCTTCTCTTGCTTCAGTCCCAAGAATCAATCATCTAGTAAGAGCAAATACTATTTGGGAACCGCCCCCTCCTGGGTGGATAAAATTAAACTTTGATGGTGCGTCTAAGGGTAATCCAGGCCGAGCTGGAGCAGGTGGTGTCATCAAGGATGCAAAGGGGCGAATTTTGTTGGTGTTTGCTGAAACATCGGAACCCAAACTAGCCATGCAGTTGAGGCTAGAGCTCTCTTTCAAGGAGTCTTGCAATTAAAATATTTGGGCTTCAGAAAAGTCATAATCGAAGGTGACTCGCTCAATATCAGTAATATGGTTAGAGGGATGCAGACTCCAACTTGGACAATCTCAAACCTATTGGAGGAAGTGCATAAATTGGCCCAAAGATTTAAAATTGTCTAGTACCAACATGTGTTTAGGGAGGATAACAATTCGGCCAATTTTTGGCTAACCTGGGCACCTCTCAAAACGGCATCACAGTTTGGAACAGGAAGTTTCCGGAAGGCTCAATCCAACTAACTGATGATGTTAGAAGAAGGTAATTTGCTTGCTGCTTATTTGGTGGTCAGAATTCGGCTCTATTCAAGGGGGATTTCGCAGTACTTTTTAAATTTCAAGAACCATTTTTTTTAATTCAAACAAGAGGAGATCCTGGCCCTAATGGGGTGGGAAGAGTGGGAACCGAAGGATGAAGAGTTGGGGAAGGAAGCTGTACCCAGCGGAACCAAGAACTAGGGTCCGGTTCCGGGTGGTTTGTTGGGAATGTTTTTTGTCTTGTCCTTTTTGTTTTGTTAGTCTAGTTAGCTCGGCCAGGGCGTTTGCTCTCCCCTGCGTGGGATTGAGTTGCCTTAGGCTGTCTCGGAATTTTAGGAGTATGTATGGAACTGTTTTGGTAGCTTTGTTTGGGTTCGATCCTGTTGGATCTCTAGATCCTGGTTTCTCTTTTGGTGGCCTATGGACCTCCCTTAATCTCTCGAAGTTGTGTGGATCCATTTTGTAAAAGTTTTGGGGTTTCTTTCAAAACCCCTTCTTCTACCAAATCAAAATATATATATATATTTACTTGAATTGCTAGTGTATCTTCTACACCTTTGATTACTTCAAATTTTAGAACTCTGTTGTGCTCTCATGATATTGGGGATATCAATAGGGTTTGATGATAGATTTATTGGATTCTTGTTGATCAATATTTTTACACTCATAAACCTTTCTTGTATTTGGCACTAGAGCAATCAATAACTTGTCTTTTGTTTGAATTTTTTTCCAAAATGGAGCAGAACAACTACTTGTCCTCAACGTTCATTCCATACATGTTCAATTTGAATATCTTTGTTAATGCTGAAGTCTACAAATTAAATCATAGTTTCTCTATTAATAATAAGTGTTCCCTTCTATTGTGCTACCTTTTGTTCTTCCCTTAAAACTTCTAACTCTGTTAAGAAGAAATTTGGTGGTTGAGTTAAATGAATCATCTCCTTACCCTTCTTGGACAAGATTTCATCAACGTTATACACAAGTTCCTTATAATGTATACTCTTTCCCTTTAAATTTTTTTACTTCAGCAAACAAAGCTTGGTTCTTGTCATGTACACATGAATATTCTCTTCTTTTTGTGATAATTTACATTAAATATTTTGCAAATGGAATTGAAAACTGCAGAGTTTACCTTTCAAACCCTTAACCTTAAAATATTGGATCATTTCTGACTTCAATTCAATCAAACCTTGTAATATGAGTTAAGGCTGGGATTAGACCAAATTGTCATCGTATAGAACTCAGTCTAGTAGGGGGTATCCCAAAAAATTAAATAAGTGGAAAACTCAAAAAACAGAACACATGAAAAACAGCATTGATTCATTAAAGACTCAGGATTTATATGATGCCTTTTGCAAGGAGACGTCAAGTGACTTCAATTGGCAAATGAATATGTACATAGCATATATAGCCAATGTGATGCCATACAAGTGTAGGGCTTTATGAGAACTTCCCAACATTCACTATTTGTTGTACACAAAATTCTAGGCTGAATCTTGCCATTGGAATGCTCCAAATCCGAAAATTGGACCCTCACACTCCCAAAAGCCTTGCATTCATGCCTTCATCGCAATGGCTACTATTTGTAACTGAACAATGTTCACAACCTTCCTCACTGAAATTTGCAGCGGGAATGCTCCAAACCCGAAAATTGGACCCTCATTTCCACAAGCCTTGCATTTACACCTTCACCTCAATGGTTAGGCACTGAAACTGAACAAACAACCCTTAATCTTACTTCCTCACTAAATTTTGCAGCTGCAATGCGCCAAACACCAAAAGCAGACACTCAAACTCCCACAAGTCTCACATCTATGCCTTTAACTCAATAGTCGGGCATTGAAACTAAACAAGCAATCTTTAATCTTCCTCTTTGACCTTGAAGATCCTCCTACATCATAGCTACTTATAGGGACCATCTATAAACTTAATACACCACTATCAAACATACCCTACCCAAAATATGAAACAAACACCAACCAACCAGAGCTCATTAACATAGCTAAAAGAAAAGGCTCCAAAACAAGATGACTAGAAATCGATGTGACATTATTATTACAAATCCAACAAATTGCACCTCAAGGTTGCAAGGAATGAGAAAGATCAAGCAATTAACTATTAAAATAACATATTCAAACCCATCAAGCACTTCTTCACAATTGGACTGAAGATATGCTTTGTATTTTTAGTTAGATGAGGATGACATTGGTATTCAAATAAATTCAACTGGCAAGGGCACTCCACTACTAATGGGAGACACTTCATCGAGTTGAGTGAGTCACGTAGCCTCTTAATTCTCAACGTGCCCTCTTGTTTTTTTGTAATCTAGCGAGTTCATTTGATTCATGCATGGTGAAGGCGCAAATCTAGTTAATGTTTTGGCTTTTAAGCCTTCGCTTCCTATTATCTTGAATTTCCATGTTTCCAATCAACTCTTTGTAATCAACCATACAATTTTGTCCTTTACTCTTACCACTTTCTAAATGGTATGTTCCCTCCTCCCCACACTAGGTATTGACAATTAAATTTAATGCCATCATCCACTTTGATGTTTAGCGTGCAAATGTTTGTGTGGTGTGTCTCTCCTAACTAACATGTGTAGCATGTCTCTCCCAATAGGTGTGAGACATTATTCTACAGGCAACCACATATGACTTCCTCTTCTACATCTATAGGAAGCTCTTGTTGACTACTTTTCTCATACAATCCATCATCCCAATTTGACTCATACTTGTGGTTCTTATCCCATTTATTATTGGTATAACAAGAATTATAAAACCATACAAAGAAGACTTCACTTTATCCTAGCACATGATCCTACTACCATTCATTTCGCTTGTAGAAAGTATCACCGTCTCCATAGATGCAAGAAACAAGATTTCCTTACTTCTAGGAAATACAAATTCCCCAAAGCCTACACAATTCACCAAAGGCCTTTAGTCATAAACTCGTCCCAAGGAAATCTTACTATACTAACATTGACACCAAAGCCTAGATATATATGTCAAACCCACAACTCTTTATATGGTTCTAAGATTTGAGGCCCAAGTTTAGGGTGTATTAATTGGGCTTGCATTGAGAGGGTCCAAACTTTTTTTGCTTCAACAGCTTATTCAACGTAAAAGAACAGTTCTACAATGTATTTTTCAAGCTAAGTTTGGTGCTCATCCTTTTCGCCTTGAAAGCATCTTCAAAATTAATTCTTATTTTTATTACCTTAGATCCATGGGTGGTTGCACGTCAAGCCAAGAAAGATACCCATATGTGGCACTATGCTCCTCAAAATTGATTTCTTTTAGAAGCACTTATGGTCATCATCATGGCTAGTCCTTTGAAGTTATTTCTCTTGTTCTATTTGTTGCCAAATGCATAGACCTATTACATCGATTCAAATACTCTTTAAATGTTCCTCCCCGCCTCCTTAAAAGTGATTAATCAAGCAATCGAAGATGAGATATATCAATCATATTTTCAAATCACTTGGGTCGCTCCATCTCAGCCTTTCAATTCTAAGTTGGCCTTCTACTCTGAAGGTTTCATTAGGATTGAGGTTGGCATTATTACTCATGTTGATTATATCCAACAACATTGGCCACAACCTCCGGATTCCTCTTGATCAGCTCAAGTTTGCTCATATCAATGCAATTGGACACAGACCACAATATTCCATGAGTAGATAGGGTATGTCATCTTTGTTCTCCCCAAGACGTGGAGACAAAACACATTTTGTAGAAATGGAATACAACACATTGCAATAGAAATCCATTACCACTTAGATAAATAAAATATAAAATGGGAATAACTTACAAATATAATTGGATACACTGAGCACATAGCAAATATCCTGCAACTATATGCAATACAACATACTTCGACAAACCATCAACAACATGCACACACTCCCAGATTTAAACAGGTAGATGGATGATAGATCAACATCATCTTGTATTCAAAAAATGTAAGGGTCTACTTATACTTTTCTTGGGAAGGGGAGGTAGTTGCCAACTTTCACAACTTCCTCATAGCTAACCCTAACTACCCCAACACAACATTTCTAATTACCCGACATTGTTTACATGAACATCCAAATTACACATAAGCTCATTTCGTCAAAAACTTAGCATACAAACTACAAAATGACCAAACTTCATTCATTAATTATGCAAACATGTCAATTCACCTACCTACATCTATCCACTCTTCTAGACTTGTCAATGTCCTCGACGACACATAGGCTAAACATTGTACTAGAATCTCTTGTCAAGCTTCTTTTGCTTTCTCCTCTTCTTGCTTTCTAGCCGGTTCATGTGATGTTGTTCCCATACAAGCTGTTTATTTCCAGTGGCATATTCCTATGTTGGAATTTAAATCCACTTTAATACCTCTTCTTCTGAGGTCAAGGGGGTGGGAGCCCCTTGCAAGGTCAAGGGGTAGCGCCCTTCACGCATACCCTCTGAACTGAAATACACATATTGTCTAAACTGAAATTTTCTCCTCAACTACATTTTGGTGGTCTTTAATCGTCCCTCTCAAACAACTTCCCCTCAGCTCCAAATAACCTCTCCCTAGTTCCAAACAACCTCTTCTTGGCTTTAGGCGGCCCTACCTTGGTCTCTTGCGAACATCCCTTGGCCCCAGATGGCCCTCCTCCTTGGTCAAACAGCCAACCTCTTGTTCCAGATGGCCTTGGGCCAAACAGTCGGCTTCCTAGCCGAAACACTCCAATTCCTAGGCCAAATGAACCCACCTTTTGGGTCAAACGACCTAGACAGTCCAACTCCTGGGCTAGATGGTCAACTTCTTGGATCAAACAACCCTAGGTTTGACGGTTGCTTCTACTGGCATGGACCTCAGATGAACTAGTTTGATAGCTTCCTCCTCAAGATGACCCCGCTTGATTTCCTAGTATACCATCTTAACCCCAGACTTCAGATGACCCATCCTGATCATCGTACGACCTTGCTCGATCTCTAGACAACCCAATCTCATCAACCCTCTTGACTAGGGCTCTAGATGGCCCATGGTGAGTATCGAAGGACCTTAATTCCCAAATGGCCCTGGGGAAGTTGTCGGATGGCCCACACAAGTTGCCTAACAACCCAAGGAAGTTTTCGGACGACCCTAGCAAATTGCCTAACGACCCTACTCTATCAAACAACTACTTTTTATATGGCCCATTGTAGTCTTTAGACGACTCGTCCCAACCTCCAGACGACCCACTACAATCTTTAGACTGCCCATCCTAGCCTCTAGATGGCCCATTGCAGTTTTCAGATGGCCTGATTCAATTATCTCACTTGTCGTACAACGCGCCTCTTCGGCTAGAAGGCCCAATTCTTCAATCAAATGATGTGCTCCTCTTCCCAAACTACTTGTTTCTCGTCTTATATGGCACACTGCTTCTCCTAGGCAGCCCTCTTCCCTTCCTAGGAACAACGCAACTGGCATTTTGTACAATTTTGTCTTTTCACCATACGACCTACTCCAATTATTAGACGGCCTTCCCAAATGGTCGAGGCAGGGCGACATAAGGCCTACTCCTTAGACCTTATGGCCCAAGGGCCATCTGGGAGCCTCTTGCTCCTTCTTGTCGGCCAAGTAGTGGCACTGATAGCCCTCTCCCCTAGCTAGATGACCTATGGGTTGTCTAGGGTTGAGTCCTACCCCCAAACGATTGGGAAGAAGCCCTAACGACCTTTCCCCTTGGCCATGTCATCCTAGACGGACTGAGTCCCAACTCAAACAGCCTAAGTGCTGACAATAGGGGCTTGGGTCCATATAGCCCAAGTCTAGATGGCCAAACGACCCTAGCAGATGGTCATATGCCAAACAACTTCCCTCTTCGCCATCTACATCACTCACTTCATCATCTACATCAGCCACTTGTGCAACCCCTTCCTGCACAGCTTCAACTATTTGCTCGATCTCTACCTCCTCGATTGTAATCAAGTTCACCTACTCTGCTTCCCGATGAATGTTGACTCTTCTCTAGTTCTTCAAACTCTCTACACATCACCATTTCATCTTGACTCGCAATACTTTGACATTCACGTGAGAAGTGCCCCCACAAATGGCATTCTCAACATTGCACAATGGGTCTGCCCTTAGTATCATACTCAATTTGGCGTCTTCTAGTTCTCTAGAGGTTATCACAGACCGCATCACCAAGACATCCCCCCTCAATACAATCTCCCTTTATATTGCATATACATATACAAATGCTTTCACAACTTTACATGTGTTCTAAGTTCACACTCATCTTCAGAGTCATCGCTCTTCCCTTGCCACCAACATTTGGATGATGCAAAATTACTCTTGTTTTCAAAATCATCACTTTCGCTAGAAGAGTCACTCTCATCATCAGAGTGGCTTTCAACATCAAAATCACTTCCATCTTACATGACCCCAACATTTCAATGACATCTTTGCATCCCTTTCCAAGTTCAAAGCCCGCTAAAAGGCCTCCTGATATGATGTTGAAAGGACCACCCTAATATTCTTCTTGTATGTAGGAAGACGTTCCTCCACAAACCACCTCTTCTTCAATGCATCTGACAAATCTTCCTCCAGATTAGTAAAAAAACCACTCAACATCCAATTGTACGAAACAGACTTTTTCTTGCGCGAACAGACTTTTTCTTGCCCTATTCCATTCTATAAATTTCAGCAATGACCTCATCATCATTGTGGAACAACTAAAATTCCTTCACAAATGCTTTGCACAACTCATCCCAAGTTTGGTACTCATCCTCTAGCAATCCCATGTACCAATCTATTACAATTCCACAAAATGTCATAGGGAATAACCTTCTCTAATCTACATCATTCTTCTGCCCATTTGCTTTCCACATCATGAGGCAAATTTTCCAATGCCTGATTAGGTCCTCTGTTTTCCCACCATGAAACATGGGACACTTACACGATATGCTAAAATTGGTCTTTATCATGATAGGTTGAATTGGCATTGGTAGTTTGCGTGTCTCACCCTCTTCATACAAATTATCAAGTGCACCCCACCGCAATTGCTCTCGTGCTGGACTCTTGTTCCTTGCACCATGAAACGTACCAACCTATAGTTGCTCCAATGTCATACTCTCGTCCCCCTCACCATCGAGCACATCAAATTGGAGTTGCTCTAGTGCTGATCTCTCGTCTTGTGCACTGTTAGACATGCTATCTTGCATTTGCACCAATGTCGGACTCTTGTCCCACTCACCATCGGACACATCAACTTGCAATTGCTCCAATGCCATACATTTGTCATGCATTCTTTCTACCACACAACTTGCTCCAACCACTCCTAGCCTTTCCTACCAAACCAAGTTTTCTCCTCCATCAAACTTGTCAGCTTCATCACATCCAACTTCATCGACATGAACACGAACTGCCATATCTGCGTGCATGTCTTTGCTTGTGCAGGCTGGTCTATCCATACATAAATCTCCGCTTGTGTGAACTCATTCGTCTATGCACGCGCCTTCGTCGCCTCCGCATATGTTATTGTGCACTTGTCTATCTTTGTCAACTCGCACTTCCATGTCGACACACACATCTGCTTCATGCTCAAACACTTGCATGTCACCATCTTAAGTGAACACTTGCACTTATTCCTCATACGCAAGCACTTGTACATCGCAAACTTCACCATCATGGTCACTATCATGGATTTCTCCATTGTCACATATTTGTTCATCGGCAAGTTCACTCAACACATTAGTAGTTTGCACATTGCCAACTCTGTCGTCAAGCAATTCCTCGCCACCACATAACTCGTCGTCATGTAACTCTTTGTTGCGTTATTCTTCGCCACTATCAAGTAACTCTTCATCACCATCACATAATTCTCTACCATCGTCAAGCAAATCATTGTCGTTGTCACACAACTCTTTGTCACCAACATGCAACTCTCCATGCACATATCCTCCATGCATGTCCGCTTGCCCATATGGTTGCGCATCCACTTGAATGTATGCTTCATGCATCGAGCCTTTGTCAGCGTCAACAAATAAGTCGACATCTTCTTCTATTGCAACCTCCAATCTTCCCTCCTCCCATGGGAAACTACATTCGTTGGTTGCATCCCATTGTTGTCGTTGCGTACCTACCCAAGTTATTTGCTCGTCACAACTCCATGTCACCCAACTCGACCCAACTTCAAACAAGCAACGACACCAAAATGTAGAAATGGAATACAACATGCTACAATACAATTCCATTACCACTTAGATAAACAAAATATACAATGGAAATAACTTACAAATATAAATGGATACACTGTGCACATAGCATGTATCCTACACAACAACTATCTACAATACATCATACTCCAATGAACCATCAACGACACACTTCAAACAACAACATGCACACACACTCCCAAATACAAACAAATAGATGGATGATAGATCATCATCATCTTGTATTCGAGAAATGTAAGTGGTCTACTTATGCTTTTCTTGGGAAGGGGGAGGTAGTTGCTAATATTCACAAATTCCTCGTACATGTCAATTTGCAGCCTACACATTTCATCTCTAGGTGTCCTATTTATTGCTTGTATAGACTCAAGCAAATTTCTTGCCACATTCTAAAGCTATCCTGATCACAAACGCATGGCTCTATGCCTTTAAGAAGTTATCATTCTTTGGTGTCAAGTATTACTAGGGGGATCAATTACCACTCAATTGATCACGTCATTCTTTCACCCCATCTTTTTTACCAAGAGTAATGAGCATTTATTTGAAGTTGTAACCCTCCAAAACGTTAATGACATAATTGTGTATCCTAGTCCACAACGAGAGTACCTATATATTACAAAAATTGGGGAAGGTACTATTGCTTGTATAGAGACTCAACAAATCTCTTTCCACGTTCTGAAGTTATCCTGATCACAAACACATGGCTCTATGCCTTTAAGAAGTTATCATTTTTTTGGTGCCAAGTATTACTAGGGGGATCAATTACCACTCAATTGATCACCTCATTATTTTACCCCATATTTTTTACCAAGAGTAATGAGCATTCATTTGAAGCTATAACCCTCCAAAATGTTAATGACATATTTGTGTATCCTTGTCCATAACAAGAGTACCAAATAGGGCTTCGATGCTTTCTTCTTCTTACATGGGGTAGGATAAGATTGCTGCCAAGTTTTCCCCACCCCTCATGTACCCAAGGGTTGCAAAGAGATATAGTTTATAGGTTTCCTATCTTCTATTCGTTCCATGGCCATGGATGCAAGCAAGGAACATGGATGCAAGGAAATCGTTTAGGAGATAGACTCAACATCCTCCTAAGATTATCCAACCAGGCCCCCTTGGTCCTAGCCATTCTCTTAGAGCATCATTAGATCTTATGTTGGCCCTTTTGGGATGGTAACGACGACGACTCTTTCTACTTTGCACCCACTACAAATTAGGGTTGGCACTTGGATACACTTAAGCTCTTTTCTATTTCTCATTTACCTTGAATGTTGCCCTTGTCTTCTCTTTATCGTTTTTTTTTTTAATAGGTTATATGTGGCTTCTATTGGGGGGCACTCCCATCAAAATACCAAAATATTACATTTGTTGTAGCATACATTTTTATCATGGTTTTTTCACTTCTTTTCTCTTAAATATATTCTTCAACTTCCTCGAAGTGCTATGTTTCTACAATCAACTCCTTGGCATCATTTTGATTGAGACAAAATCTCACTTGGCCAGTTGCCTTCTAAAATTTGAATTTCACCAGGATGAAGATCAACACCATAATTCGCTAATTTATCTGATAATTGATTTCCTTCTCTATAAATAAGCTCACACTGCCAAGAGATTGCCTCTAGTAATAGATGATGAACATCAGCAATAATATTATTTTTTATCCAGTCTCCACATCCATTTTTGTTAATAGCATTGATGATAATTTGTGAGCCCCCCTCTATTGAAATATATTTCCATCCTTTTTCTACTGCAATTTTAATCCCTCTAAGAAGTGCCTTAGCCTCTGCATAGTTGTTAGTTGAAGTTCCATCTGATTCTCAATTAGTGAGGAGAATTTTGCCTTCACTATTTTTAAAAACATCACCTCCACCAGCTTCTCCTGGATTTCCTTTAGAAGCAACATCAAAATGAATTTTGATAAACCCAATGTCTGGATATTTCCATTTTACATAGATCGAAGTAGATCCTTTGTTTTAATTCCGTTGTCGCAAATGACCCTTCCATGTATGTTCAAATCCTATAGCCAAGTTATTAGCACCTCTTTTTCTGCAATTGAGACTTCCCATGATGAGCACCATATTTGTAGACATTCTGCAAGAGAGGCACTAATACGGTTCCAAACTTGGGCATGATTTTGATCTTTTATTTTAAAAATTCTACTATTCCTTTCAAGCCATAAATTCCAACAAATAATGGCAGGGCCAATCCTCCAAAGAATACATAATGCTTTAGCTTTGAAATAATTTATCAAACATTTTATCAACTCTTTCAATGTTGATGGAGCTACCCAATATAATTTCATATTTTTTTTAAAATAACCCCAAATGGTGTGAGCAAACGGACAATGAAGTAAATGGTCTGACGTTTCTAAATCCTTGTCACACAAGGCACATCTGAAGGGTCTTCTCTTTATTGTTACTTAAAAGCAAGTTCGGATTTATCCATTTTTGGATCCAACTCTCAAGTTTGTAATTTGATGCCACATAGTTGTTCCAAGATATTGTAGTTTACCCTAGTCTTTAGTCTAGCTTATTTTCATAGTGCTTTTTTGGTTACTCAATGCATTGTAACAGCTTTATTCAACAAGTCCCAATGGCCTACTTTAGTCATTCGTGGACATTATCAATAGAAGTATTTGCTCTTATCTTATCTCTGACATCTTGGCCAAACCTATCATCCAAATCACCTATCCTCCAGCTTCATATTACTTTTTTTTAAACCTAGGAATACTAGGAAATCAATCCAAAACTTAATAACAAAGCAACTCATTATGAAAGGCTTCACGCAAAATTCCTCAAAAATGGTATTAAGTCTCTAGTTAAGTCCACTATTGTAAAAATCACGACTCAATAAAAACTCGTTGACCCAAATCTTGGAGAGTTCTCGGCAACTCCGGAAAAAATAATTAATTAAAAAATAAATTTAATTCAAAAATAATATATTATTTAAAATAAAATTAGAAAATCAAACAATGTTAGCTCAATCGATTATATTCCTCAATTTTCAAGGAGGAGACCGAGGTTCAAATCTTGCCAAGCGATACATGCATAATTGCCAAGTTGTTGTAATACCAATATGTGGTCATGATGTAATACGGGCAGGGCCCGTTTCAATCCACAAGCATTCAAAAACAAAAATTAGAGAACCAAGAATTTGATTTTCTATTAGATTCTCATAAATAGAGTACAATAACAATTCTTCATCATCAAAAACCAACAAAATACAACATACTAAAGTAGTTTTAAACTTCTCATTACTTTTCCTTCCTTGTCCTTAAACTATATGTTTGGATAGATGGTGGTTGAAGCAACTTAGCCTCAGGAACAAGATCTTCCATATCCTCCAATCCTCAAGTATGTTTTGCTTCTTCCAACAACGCATTGATCTCCTCCTTAGTGAACATAGTATCATCCTCCCACTTTGAACCATCGAGCAACCCAATTTGAAAGGGGATCCATTGCATCCAAGTTAATCAGGTCAAAGGATTTCATTCCCTCCACTTGTTTGATGCAAAGCCAAAGATCGTACTGAATGAAGAAAAGGCCATTTAAGAGCTCCTAGGTCAATTTGTTGTGCTTCTTGGTGTGTATGGCCTGAAATAGAGACCAATTGCACTCACATCCAAAAGTGCTACGAAGCTGACTCAAAATACCAATGGAAATCTTTTAAAGATTTGGTCATCTAGCACAATAATCTTCCCATCACATATCTGCAAAAAAAAAAATATAAATTGTAAATTTACATTTGTAATTTTGTAAATTGCAAATTGTAGTTAAAAATCAACAACTAAAAAGGTTTAAATTTTTACCTGGTCGGAAATTGTTCCTTGATTCAATACAAAAAAAGAATGAAAACAGCCTCCACCGAGCCATTTTGTAGTCTTGCAACTCCTAAGGGATTACGCAACGTGTGTCGGGGACATCTATCATCTTCTTAGCACAAGCGTAGAAGCCATCTTTGACGTCTTCATCATTATGATGAAAATTAGGACTTACATAGAATTTGGGTTTCAATACGTACCCCAATGGATGAAGAGGTTTAAGGAATTGCCTCGACCATCTCTTAAAAATAGTTTGCCAAATGAAATCATATTTGTGTTGGTTGCCTCCATAGTAACGTTCAATGGCCTCTTTTGCCCTATCCATGGCCTCATATAAATATCCCATTGGCAATTTATCTCCATCCACAAGGCAAAGAACCTTAACCAAAGGTTTCATCACCTAAAATTGAACAATGAAAATTAATCATTAAAAATTAATCATAACTTGTGAAATTTAATTAAAATTTAGAAATCTGAATTTGTAATTTTTCATTTACTTCAAAAAAAAATTAGAAAAATACTAAAACAAAAAAATAATAGATTCTATAAAGCCAAATACTTACGTTGATTATTTCCTGCACACGTGCCAAAAATGCCTCATCAAAGATTTGGTGGAAGATTTTTTTGCCCCTCCATAGAAAATGACTAGGCATACCTCTCCTTTCTAACAAACATCCTCCTTAGAGCAAGCGCTGCACCTTGAAGGCTCGATAGAGCGATAAAGTTGGTGGAAAATCTAATGAAACCTAGGCAAAGAATGTCCCTCTCGTCGTTGTGCTCTCACATAAAGTTGAGCATCCATATGTGTTTGTAGATGTATCTGGTGATGTTCTTCGCCTCATCAACCACGATCCTCACCCATGACAGTTCGCCAATATCCTCAAGGATGAGGTCAATGCAATGGGTGGCACATGGGCTTCAAAAAATAGAGGGGTACTTCTCAAGATGTTTACCTGCAAATACATAGGCGTTGTCTGTCACTACTTGGACAACATTCTCCACTCCCACTTCAAGCACAACCTCCTCCAACAAACAAACCAAGAATTGTGAGTTCTTCATCTCTTGAGAGGTATCAATAGATTCCAAGAAGACACTAAGAAATTGAGGGTGTGGTTCCTTGCATCTGTCCATCCATCAAATAAAATATTGCAGCATTTTCTCCTCCATAACTATCTTTGCTCTTCTACAAGAACACACGTGTTTGTGACACACCTCCAATAAAGGACCATTGAAATCTTTGGTAGTACGTGCCCCCATCCCTTTGCCAACTCCATCAAATGCCTTCACGAAAGCATCCCAATAAGGGTTGTTGGTGGCATTAAAAGGAATGGTGCAATGGCACCAAAACTTTCTCACCATCATCCAGGCTTCATCTTCTCCTTCCCCCATGCAATAGCTCAAAGGGTTTTCTATTCAAACTTGAGGGAGGAATCCCTCCTCTACTTGCAACTTGTCTTCCCAAATGAGCGTCAGAGATGAGGACCAAGGATGGACTCTATTACAGTGGTAATAAGAACTCCCTCATATTTAGACGATTCATCATCATTAACATAGGTCCTAGGCCATATCCCCACTCCAACAACAACCTTTGTTCTTTTTGCCTCTAACTTCCTCTGCTCTCTGGAGGACAACCAAGTCTTGACCTCATTTTAGATTATATCATCCACTACTATATACTTCTCTACATCGAAACCACCAACCCCAACAAGATAAAATTTGAAGCGATGGATGCCTCCTCTCATATCTTTGCCGCAATAGTTGCAAAAGAATTGATATGGAGTCTCTTTTCTACCATGTTTCCACATTAGGTCCCTCCTGTGACTTGGAGTTGGGGTTGATGAATTTGGCTCATGGTTGCCCTTGCCCATTCCATGCCACTCACCTGAAAACTCCATCTGAAAAAGGTTAAGTGTTAAGATTCAAATACAATGCCTTAGAGACATTAGAAACAAAAAAGACTGAAAACAAAGTAAAAACCCTTTAAAAAAAACTAAAAAATGAGTAAAAATAAAGAAACCCTACCTCTGAAAATTTGGCCCAAGATGTGAAATCTTCAAAAATAGGGGGTTAAATCTGTCAAATCCTTGTTGAAATCCTTTTGTGAATGTTTGGTTACCCTCTTGAAACTTTCAGTCACCAGCAGGAGAGAGAAAATTTGAAAAAATGAGTGTTTTCCCCCTTTTATGGTCGTTTTTCACATTCTGCCTATAACTAGTCAAGTTTCAACCAGAAAATCACAAGAAATTGACGATTTTTTGCATGATTTGTCGCTGAGAAGACGCTCATTTCTCAACTTTGAGAAAATGGGGTGATTTAATCACCAAGATAAAATAGCGCAAGAAATTCCAAGAAATTGCAATTTCTTGATCATTCTTCCAACTATGGTTAAACCAATCACATTGCTATTAAATGATGTCATCAAAAATGGTTTGCCACCCTTTTGATCACAACAAATTATTCACCCCGTACTCAAAGCAGAAGAAAGTACAAATCTGACTAATTATAAGACCATTTTGATTGCTCACATGTTTGCCAACTATGCACCATTGCCTTGGACATGAAACTTTTTGAAAGGTTGAAGCAAGATGGTTCCACATAACAAGGATTAAACAAGTTTCAAGAGTAATTTATATAATACCAACCACATATTTGCTTTTTGCTAACATTGAGGAGGCTTAGGCAAGGCCCACTAAAGTCTTTTGTTGCTTTATGGACTTAAGGAGGGCCTTTAACATTGTATACAAATGCTTATTATTCTAGAGATTAGAGGATAGTAATATCTTTAAGCTCCTTTTTGCAACAATTTTGAGGTTCTACGAGACAATGTGTGATTGATTTTGAATTGCCCATGCATTTTTCGACGAGATTAAAAATACTATTAATGTTAAGGAAGAATACACGCAAAGGGCACTGCCCTTTGACCCTCAACACAGGTGACGACAGGCATTGCCCGTCATGTTGGTGATGCGGTTAATTGCAGGAAGTGAAGCGAGCAATCGGAGAACAATATTTTGCTGGCAACAATTTGCAGTGAAGCCAATTGCAAAAGATTTGTGGAATAGGAGAAAGCAAAAGGAGCATGACAAGAGATTCCATTACAATGTTCACTACTTCTATCCCAAATGTTCAATTCATATGTCGACAAGGATTTTGACAAGTCTAGAGGATGGAATAGATGTAGGCAAACAATTTGACATGTTTTTTGAATGCATGTTTGAGCGTAGAAATGTATATGCGCAAAATTCACATGTGTGTGCACAATGTTTGTAATAATGTGCATGTGGCAAAGTGTAATAATGCGCACATGGCAAAGTGATTGTAATAATGTAATATAATGGGGTATTTTTTATATTTTATGTATACAAATAGTTTGAAGGTAATTGCATAGTTGCCACCCATCTACCAATCTCGTTATATCAATACCTACACATGTATGTGTGAGATGCAGGAGTGCTTCTTGTTGTTGGTCGAAGTATATTGTTGGCCATCGTTACTTGATGGTAGATTGTTCCTCAAAGTATGATGTATTTTCCATAGTTTTTGTGCAAGATACATGTTGTTTGTTAGTTGTTGGTAGACTGTTCCTCACAGTATGATGTATTTTCCATAGTTGTTGTGCAAGATACATGTTGTTTGCACAATGTATTTGCACAATGTATCCATTTAAATCTGTAAGTTATTCCCTTTGTGTACTTTGTTTATATCAGTGGTAATGTGTATTGCAATGTTGTATTCCATTTCTACAGTTGTTGCCTTCAAAATTGGGTCCTAATCATGTCCACAGTTTGTCGTATTTTCTCCATTCTTCTCGCTAAGGTTTACCTATACCATCCTTGGGCCGTCATACTTGATGGTATAGGATCTTTTGTTGCCTTTGCCACATCAAAGTAATGCGTCGGCTTCTCATCAATCTACAACTCACCGACATTGTACTTTGTAAATTTAGAAGGGAACGACACCTTCTCCTTCCTTTCAACTCGTGCATGCTTCATTGCCTTCTCCTCTATAGCGCGACTAGACTCACCTACCTCATAGGTGTTATGGGATGTCTCTTCCTACTTTTCATTCATGCTAAGACAAAAACATGAAGGGTGGAAGACTTTGTAATTCTCCATGTACGAATGCAACAAACCATTGTCCAAGTGCCCTTCATGTTCCATGCATTCTTCTAGTTTTAGCACTCTGTTGGATTCTAGCCTTCATCATCAAATAAAGAAGCTTTTGAATCACTTGAGGACACTAACACTTCACTCACAAACTGATTTTTCAAATTGATAGTGTACTTATGTTGGCCCGTTTTCAATGTCAAAAGACCTAATCCCAATTGTGGTCCACCTTTGTCGTGCACAACCACCCATGTCCCAATAATGAGTCCTATGCCAGCATTTTCATGGTGATGACCATGAAGTCCAAAATGAATGTTTGTTTAGCAATCTTCCCCTTTTGGGTAGTAAAACTCCTTTTATTTCAATCTTATATTAGTCTGCTGCACACAAAATGAAATGTGCTAAACAAAAGAATGGTGCACCAACTCTCTCCATGTCCTTTCAAGCAACACATTCGCTCTAGTCTACACCAACAACACATCTTCAACATGTTACTCCAACTAGTGTGTTCATGTAGATCCTCACAAAATGTCCTCACTCTTGGCATCTTCTACACTACACATTAGGCCTTCTATCAAAATCTTCCTGCAATATCTCTTCACCACCAAACCTATTACCAGATCGATATTGTGTGCCAAGTGATCTTCCTTGACTATTGTTCTGATAACTCCCACTTTTCGCATCTTGTCCATCTTTGAGGTGCTTTGTTTCTGCTCAACCTATTCCTTCTACACCATCAAGGTTTGGTGCCTTCTACTCTTCAGGTTAAATGGACAATCTAGGACAAAATGCCTATTTATCTCGCAAATGTTGTAATATGATTTCTTTCGACGTTTGGCATTCATGTAGCCTTCCATCTTGCAATTCAAACAAAAGATGTCCTTCTCCTTTCTTTTCTCACCTTTCATTTCATTGATTGCGCATTCTAAATCTCTTGTGCACTTGAATAGTTGGATCCATGGATTCCTTCTCACTATCAAAGTCACTTCCTCCTGCCATTATAGTCTTCATCTCACTTTCCAAGTTGAGTGCTCTATCAAAAGTGTCCTAACATGTCAACAACGACACTACTTTCATCTTCTTCTTATACCTTGGAAGGAATCCGTCCATAAGCCACCTCCTTTAGAGTCCATCGGCCGGTTTGTTCTCCATATTATCAATGAACACCTTCAAACAACATTTATATGACTTAATGTTCTTGTCTTTCTTATGCTTCGTTGCGTAGATGTCCCCAAATATCTTCATTTCATCTCGAAGCAATTTGAACTGGAACTCTTTCTTCAAATTAGCTCATGAGGTGAATGGAGCCGTGCATTTCAAGTGCCACTCCATTGATATCCTTGCAGAATGGTTAGAAACAATCGCAACCATGAATCTTCATCAGTCAACCTGTTGGATGTGCGTATCATCACACAAATGTCGATGTCTATTTGGATCCTCCTTCCCATCTCCCATGAATTTCAAGCACTTATGCTTGCCCATTGTAATAACCATCATCGATTGCATTGAAGTCTAGCTCTAACTCTTATGTGGTACTTGTTATTTGTTGGACGTTCCTTGATAGACAAACATGGTTCCAATGGTGGATTAAAAGTCTACTCAAGTAAACGTCGACCTTCAACCACACCACTACTACACGACCTTCTTGGTGCATACATCAGTGTTAGCTCTGGTCTCTTGAACACACTCCCTTACAGTTGCTACATTGCTAGACTCCCATCCTTTTCACCTCTGGGCACTCTCCCCACACCTATGTCACTACTAGAGTCACCACCTGAACTTTGTGCTCATACTTGTCAAAGTGACCTCCTTCATCACGTCCTGCTTCACTTGCACGAGTGTCTTCTTACCTCCATTATGTTTACTTCACGCTTGTCTACTTGCACGTCCACTTTGCGTGCATCCATTTGCTCTTTCGTCATAAGGAAGGACAACCCCCACTAGTCAAGTTCTCTTCTATCCTCCATCCGAGGGCTTCCCTCCTCTCAAGGGGGCCACACATGCTACAACTTTGGCAACGAAACTCCTCTTATGTCGTTGTTGTCTACACGTCTCTCTTCTGCCTATGACTATGTCCTCTACAAGTACTTCCAACTACGCCATTTGTGTGCCTTGTCCCCCATGTGTAGGTTATTTGCATTGGTTATTGTGTGGTTCACCCATAGGTCACCATATCGATTGTTGTTGTGTGGGTCATGCCATTGGTCGTTGCATCAATGCTCGTGTAGGTCCTTGCAAACCTCTTCATCACAATCGGCTCCTTCATGTACCACTTCACGCATATGCATTGTGCAAATCTATGTGATATTTATCTTGGCTCTTCTCTTGTTTGTCCGCATCCAAGTCCACACGCTATATTGTTGCTCATCCACCTTCCGCTTCATTACAATGTCACCACAACCCTCAATCTAGACTCATTGCGGCAATGGCATCAAATGTAGCACAGCAGTTTGGTATTCCCTAATTGAAGGTACAAGAAAGTATCAAAACAGCAATACACCTACACAAAGATAATCCATAAACTTGCAATGAAAAGGAAATGCAGAGATATATTTGTGTTACCCATAAATAACTCATTACATCATCAACACAACACTCCCATATATGCAATACAATCAGTTCAATACTATCAATATGATCAACACACACATGAGCTACAATACCTGAACAATGAATGCAGGGGTCTCTAGTTAGAAATGCTAGCAAGGGGAGGTAGTTATGCCACTACGAAAAACCACCTCTCATACCTGCTCTATAACAACAACTACCTCATACATAACAAAACACAACATGAACATAAAACATCATTGTGCAACTCCATGCAATGTGATTATTTACACATGAAATTAAATATTTCCAATCAAAATCGTTATTTATCGTGTGTACTCTTCCCGCATAAGCATCCAATTTATGCTCTTGGTGGCGCATGTGGCAGTACCATGTCAGAACTTAAGATAGTTCAGGTATTACCCATCAATAACTTATTACATCATCAGCACAACACTCCCATATATGCAATACAATCCGTAGAGCACTATCACTATGATCAACACACACATGAGCAACAATACCTAAACAATGAATATAGGGGTCTCTAAATAGCAATTCTAGCAAGGGGACGCAGTTATGCCACTACGCAACTACCTCTTATACCTGCTCTATAACAACTACCTCATACACAACAAAACACAACATGAACATAAAACATCATCATGCAACGTGATTATTTACAAACATGAAATTAAATATTTCCAATCAAAATCATTATTTATCGTACGTATTCTTCTCACATAAGCATTCAATTTATGCTTTCGGTGATGCATGTGGCAGTACGATGTCAGAACTGCCACCGACAAATATCTTTTCATGCCTTATAGTATATTTTTCCCAAATATTAAACCAAATTTCCTTCCATTTTTTGTATTCCTACATTGCTTATTTTGTAGCCAGCTTGTCCCTCAATATCATTGATTTTGAAGGAAATCTCATTTTTTTGGTCTTGCCATAAGATGTGGTAACATGGTATGAACTTCTTGAACTTTTTTGAGGCCTTTGTTGTAGCTCTCTAAGATTATACTCACCATTTAAATTAATTCCACACAACTAACAAATAATATATGAATTGCTTTAATTTTGTAAATAATCATATCTTCCCTTCATGATTTGAATCGCTTAGTGCCATATCCACAGCAACAGTTAAAGTTTTACTTGTGTCTCTTAATTACATGAGGACGGACTCCACATAGTTTAAAATCTTTCTTGACCACAAACAATCTCATTACAAATGACAAACCAAGCAAGCAGTTATACCAAATTCACCAATTTTTTGTATTTCAATGACTTTCCATGTCACACAAACAAATTCAACAAACACAGTTGGACAAACAATAGTCAATATCATATGAGATTTAAAATAAATGAAATTAAAAATAGTATACCTAAAACTTGTCCCATTTGCATAAATTCATTGACATCTATTTGACTCCTACATCTAGAAACATAAGTATTGAAAGAAAACAACCCAAAAAAAAAAAAAAAAATCTCAACAGGGTAAAATTATCTCCCAAAAACTGATTCATGGAGGCATTTGCTTGTCAACCTCACTCTTGTATGAAATGTAAAGTTGCTTACACATTTTATATTTATATTTGTCTTTATACTAAGACATTATTCTCTTTTTTTAATTAGTTATTTGAAATTGAAACAGGCCCACCCATACGACATCATGATGGCATTATCAGTGTATTTCAACAAACTACATTATTGTGGTAGTACAAACAAACCACAATATGCTGCCTTATTATCACAGGCTTCCTCATTGAAAAGTGTCCATCATAATGTGTGGAATTGAACTCCAATAATGATTATACAGTTGCATCCCATTTACCGTTGCTCCAAAATGTCTTGGGCTATATTGAACATTAAATTAATATATTATAATTATTCCTACTTTTAGAATTTCATGTCGCATTTTATAAGTGTTTTTTTTAATTATTATTATTATTAATAAGTTTTGCTAAAGAGTTTGAAGAAATCAGGTTTACACATATATTAAGGGAAGGAAACAAATGTGCAGATAAGCTAGCCAATAGAGGGGTTTTGATCGAGGATCGTGAAGTTAAATTCTCCTGTCCATGGTTAGAGGAAATAGAAAGTTTAGTTGAAGCTAACAAAAAAATGTTGATTGTCTGATCAATTAATGATTAAGATTTACTTTAATGTTTTCCATTGGTAATATCTGCTTTATTTTGTAACAATAATGTGTTTTCATTTAAACTATTTATTATAATTTTTGTGGTTGTACTTGTGTTTCAGGAAGGAAACTAGCATTCTAGATTTGGTAAAGCGGACTATGATTGTGTGATGTTTTGGAAATATTACTCTACTAAGATGCAAGGCATAGATAGTAGAGGTGAAGTTTTGGCATTGTGAAGGCTGCTATAGGAAAATGTCAAGAAAGATGCTAAATTATGGATTACAAAAAATTGAAAAAATCCAAAAAATGAAAATCAAGAATTCAGACATTTATGTAAAATGATGTAGGTTTCTACCTATAACATCTCAATTGAGATGAGAAGTGTATCTATTTGTAAACTCTCAAGCTCTAAAGAAGAGAGATGTAATTTGTCAAGGATGGGGGACCCAAGTACAACCCCTTATTATCCAATAAAAAAAATATTATTATTAATAAGCTATGTGTGGCTTCTATTGGGAGCCACTTCCACTAAGATAACAAAACATTACATTGCTATCAAATTAATTAAACCATATCCAACTTGTCCTTTTATCAAAGATATTCTTCATTTGTCTTTCTATCAAAGATATTCATCATCTTCCTCAAACTATTATGTTTCCACAATCAACTCCTTGATATCAATTTTATTAAGAGAGAAAATTTCACTTGTCCAATTGCCTTCTAAAATTTGAATTTTGTCAAGATGAAAATCAACACCACAAATGGCTAAAATATTTGCTACCCATTTTCCATATCTATAAATATGCCGTCTATAACGACCTGTCAACTCCTTAATACCTCTTTTTTTAACAAGTCTTATTCATGCTCCTAATATTCCAAGATATCATTTTCATCATCATTTTTTGTTTTTATTTGTGAACTTAGCCCCATTTCTTGTTAACATTTAAGATATTTGTTTTTGTTTTCCCATATCAATATCCCTCTAAGTTTCCTTTTCTCTTTGTTTTTGCTTCTTGGGTCTTCTTCTTTTTTTTTCATTTCCACCAACACTTTCATCTTCATCGATCTCTTTGATTTTTTCACACTATTCATAGTGAGACCTAAAGGATCCGAAGTGCAAGAAATAACCTCAAAATCACTTTCTTCTTTATGTTGCCCTAGAAACCCTAAAATACAAGGACGCTCCTCCATAGCAATTACCTTCTTATACTGCCCTAAAAACCCTAAATTGCTATGAATTTTCTCCATCCTCATTTCTTTATTATGTTGCTCTTGGAACCCTAAAGTGCAAGGGATAACCTCTACACTACTTTTATTTATATTGCCAAGATAGGATTCTATACTACTTGAGGAAAATGAAGACAATTTACCTGGAATAAACTTGACCTCTTCTTGCATCTTTGATTTAAAATTTTCCTTCACATCTTCCTTTGCACCTTTAATTCCTTTTAAATTTAAACTTACACATTGTACTTTCTCATCCCTTGTATCCTTCTTTGTTTCTTCTAACAGTTGATCCAAGTGAAATATGGTGGCCTTTGTCATATGATGTTGCAAATAGGCTTTCTTTGCCGAGTTGTGGGACTGGAAGACCACCAAGGTCTTATTTGGCCTACTTGTTACACCGGTTTTGTTGTATGGTTGCGAGGTGTGGGCTAGTGGCACAACAAATGCAAAATGGAGGCAAATAGAAAGGATTCAAAAATATCTAATCACAAATTTTCTCAAAATTAAGGCCACAACCCCTTATGAAATTATTCTAGCTGAAACTAGAATGTTCCCCCTTAGAAGCAATTGCTATGACCAAGTTGTTATGTTACTTGAAAAAAAAAAAAAACATGAAAGATGATAGATGGCCTAGGGCAGCTAGGGACGAAGAGTTGCATAGGCGAAAGAATACATGGATGAAACAAAATCAGAAATGGATGAACCGCTGGGAAATCAACATAAATGAATGCCCAAATGTCAACAAAGACATAAAAAATTATATGAATGAAAAGTTCAGAAGTGGAATGTGGAAAAATGCAAGCAGGAAAAGACAATATTATATTGCAAATTTTAACCCAATGTATGACCACAAGGAAAAAGCATATATAGGCGCTGAAATCAAGTGGAAGGAAAAAATCCTCATTGCTCAGATAAGGACTAGCTCTCATAGGCTTAGATGTGAAACGGGGAGATGGACAACGCCCAAAGAACAATGGGAAGAAAGGATATGTACTCTATGCAGCACGGGGGCAGTAGAGACAGAGGAACACTTCATCTATAAATGCCCGAGTTTTTCAGATATCCGTGACAAATACAAAGAAACACTTGGGAACGGGTTTATGGCAGATTTATTTGAAGACAGTAAAATAAAAAAAGTTGGAGAATTGCTAACCCAAATCAGCGGGAGAAGGAACAACCTTCTCAAAGATATTAAAGATCATATGATATGATTGAGGTCCCATAGACCATATTTAGGTCTCGCGGACGTAATTAAAATCTTTCATTTCATTTGCCTCTTCTTTTGGAGTGGAATATCCTTGATCTAATCCAGCTTCTATTACAGTATGATTTCCTTGCTTCATCTTAATGTTTGTCTCACAACCAAAATTTTTTGTCTTTTCCTTAATCATTTTTACTTTGCAATCTCTTGCCATGTGTCAAGTCTCATAACAATTGCGGCATCAGAATGCAATGTTTTCATAATCCACTTGTTGATCACTCTTGATTCAGATTTGATCTTAATGGATTGAGGCAAAGGTTTTGAAATATCCATAGCAATACATATCCAGGTATATATAGCATGCTTTCACTCCTTAGTACTTGGTCCCTCCTTGATGAACCCCCCCTAGATATTTCCAATATTCTTCAAAACATCCTTCTCGATAAGCTAAGATGCAATTCCAAAAAGCCTACCCCACATTGAAAGCTTTTTAATGGTTTCTGTCTTGACAGAAAAATTCTCACACCATGGTCATAAATAAAGGGCATCTCTTCCCCTAAACCATGGACCACCACCCATTATTTTATCCTTGATTTCTGAACTAGAAAAGATGATGAGGAAAAAACCCTTTGGAAGAAAAATCACAAAGTAATTTGAATTCGATTCCCACTTCCACTTGATTTAATTATGAATCTCCAAAAACCGTGGCTAGTATACATGGAACTTACATATTAACCCTCTACTTTTAAGAACTATTATACAATGCTTGACCATCTCATCCTTAATAATCACTTCTAGTGTAACATGGAT
This sequence comes from Wollemia nobilis, assembly GCA_028583015.1. NCBI lineage: Eukaryota > Viridiplantae > Streptophyta > Pinopsida > Araucariales > Araucariaceae > Wollemia > Wollemia nobilis. Next base: position 2,780,707 of record JAQPPZ010002381.1, on the reverse strand, counting down.
CGAAATTGCCATATATTCCCTCTTCCTATTATCTACAACTTAGGCATCCATACTTCCAACAAGGGCATCTTGACTTCCCATCAGGGCTTTCAAATATGGCTTTCCTTCCATACTACCTAGTGGGGCTTTGCCCCCAACTCGCACTCACTCTTGGTTAGCACTTGATGCTAGTTTTATTATAATATGTTACATGTTTTAGTTTTTGATATGTAAAATTTTAAATTACTCTCTTTATTTTATAAGTGATTTTCTATTGCCAGTTCTTTTTTTCAATTTTTATACTTGTCGAACACAAATATGAACTTGATTCTAGTCACTATGATCTTATGTTACAAGCAACCTGGAATTTTAAAATAAAAAAAAAAAACCAGGAGAATTTATCATTAGCATCACTAAAAAAAGGATCAACACTTCAAAAAGGAAGAATGATAGGTCAGACTTCATAGTTTCACACAATTTTGTTCTCTTCTAAAGAAGCAAGTAAAATTAACATATGTTGATTGTTAATATTGTATTCTTTGTAATCTCAAAGTTGTTTGGCCTCATCCATATTAAAAGCCTGTATCTTTGTACAGCCTGAGTGAGCCTAACAGTGAAGGCTTTGTACAGCCTGAGTGAGCCTAACAGTGAAGGCTTTGGTATTCCAGATAGGAGGTCCAAGTTTTGAATACCGGGGGACGGTGTGTATGCCCTATAGGCAGATAGGGCAACACAACTCTCATGCTCAATGCTTTGAAGGCTTTAGTATTCCAGATAGGAGGTCCAAGATTTAAATATTTGGGTATAGGTTGGTCTAATATGTTCAATGCTCATGGACGTTAAAAGTTCCCAGCTTATTCTGATTTTGTGGTTGTAGAGTATGCCCCACTTCTTATATGAGTGATGAGTTTCACTAAACGGTCAACTTCGAGTTAATTCCTCGCCTAAAACAAGAATTTTGGTTAAAACTAAGGGCATTAAAATTGATATTAAGTGTTGAACCCAAAGCATGAATTAACAACTCGAGACATTTCCAAAAGAAACAATTTAAAAAAAAGTTGAAGAAGTACAACAATTGTTGCAGATTAATCAAAGCAAGGAAGCTACACCTAATCAAATTACAGTTGGGCATAAAATAAACCAGATGACGGCTCTAAGCAAACAACCAGGATCAGGAAACCACCCACCCCTGCGAGCTGTTTGCCAAATAATAATAATAATAATAAATGGTTTAAAGCAAATTCTAGCTGGATCCTGTTATTTAAATTTGTTAAGGCTGACGTCAAATGAGATTGATCAAAGTCTACAGACTTCAGCCATTTCCTAAAGCAACTCTACCTGCAATATACTGGATGGAACCTATTTTGCTCTACTCAAAAACATCATACAAAAATCCTGTTCTATGCTCAATTTCCATGCCAAAACATCCTACAAAAATTCTGTTCTAAACTCAATTTCCATGCCAAGCAGTGCAAGACCACTTACATCATAACTCAATTTCCTGTCAACGTAACCAATTGTGCAAAATCCCTCCAAAATTAATATGAAATCGAAAATCCCTCCAACCTTATTTTCGCGCTAACATAACAAGCAGTGCCGCTAAATAAATAAAAACGAGAATACCTTTGCGGGTTAAAGACGTAACCAAGTCGAATCGTCGAATTTTGACCCGGAAGTCGCGGTTGCCCTGGTGAACATGCGCCGAATTTAAGGGCGACAATTCCTCTAGCTGGTAAAGAGCGCCCTACTCCGTGGCCTCTGGCTTGCAGTGCAAATTTTGTAGCTGTCATCGCCATTGTTGAAACTCTTCAGCTGATTTTGTTTAAACTTTGCAATCGTCAAAACCCTTAATCTTGAGTAGTCTCTTAAAACGGGGAAAATACAGAAATGACCAGCACGTTACGCTGTTGCGGTTTTGCAGCGAATCGACGGCCGCGGTTTTCCTTCAGAGGTGGAAGTGGCACACTAGCCCTTGGATCCCGTGAAGTGGCGTGGGTGAATCCCACGTCAGGCATAGGACTCCTTTCGCGCTTATAAATATAATTCGTTTATATGCAGAACGGAACGGAAGACTCTGGATTACTGATTGAAAGGGATATTTTTTTTTATTTTTATAAGTCCACTCACACAAACAAGCACAGACACCTCAAACACATATACAGTGGTATTATAATTATTACAATAATAAAATATGTGTGAATGTTTTTTTTTTAAATTAATGTCATTTGATTTGATTTGATTTTGTATTTTTTATTTTATTTACCCTCAGAATTGCACGTTGATAAATCATAACTATCTTTTTTAGAGCATGGGAGCTTACAAATAAATTCAATTCTCATTTTAATTGAGTTGCTATAACTGAAACTTAAATCATTTTACATAAAATGTCTAATTCTTGATTTTTATTTTTTAAAACATTTTCAATTTTTTGTGTGAATACAAATATTTTAGAATTTAACATCCTTTTTGACATTTTCCTTTAACAATTCACAATACCAAAAATTCACCTCTACTATTTATGCATTGCATCTTAGTAGAGTAATATTTCCAAAACATTAAACTATCATAACTCACTTTACCAAATCTAGATTTCTAGTTTCCTTTTTAAAGCTCAAGTGCAACCATCTAAATATAATTTTTTTCTCAAGTTCCCACCACCCATCCTAAACCTTTAATCACTAGATCAATTGATTTTTTTTAACTATTCCATAGTGCAAAACCATTTGGTAGAGAGAATGCAATAAATATTATGCTTGGGTCGTTGGGCTCAACATACTTAAAAGAATTTCTACCCATTGTCTTTGACTTTCTTTGTACAATCTCCAAATTACTTTTCCTCTAAGAGCTAACTTTGCATCCGTAAGAACTCTTAAACTGAGACCTCCCTAGTTTTATCATCACATACCTTGCTCCATTTCACAAAAGGAAAATTTGTATTATCATGTAATCCTGGCCACAAAAATGGTCTCATAATAAAGATTAAACTTTTTTCTATTGATTTTGGCATAGTATACAAGGACATATAATATATTGGAATGACCTGTAAGACTAATTTAATTAGTTGCACTCTTCTTGCTAATGATAACCATCTACCTTTCCATGTTGGTAGTTTATTCTAAACTTTACTTATAATTGGATTCCATAATTCTATCCTCATTCTCCCCTTAAATAAGGGTATCCTTAGATAAGTTGTTAGCAAATTTGCCTCCTCCATTTGAATAACCTACATAACATTGCTTTGATTTTAGTTGGGGTGTTTAGGAAGTAAATTTTGGATTTTGTCCTATTGAATTTTTGCCCTAATGCTCTTTCGTATTCCTTTAATAAGTTATTCAAATTTGTGGCCTTGTTTATCCTTGCCCTCCCAAAAATGGTTATATCATCTACAAACTGTTGATGGGTGATGTTGTTGATGTTATTAATAGCCTTAATTCCACTTATAAGCTCATATTTGTAGGTCTTCTTCAAGTTCCTACCCAAAACCTTTGCCATAATAATGAACAAATATGGTGATAAAGGATCTCCCTCTATAAGGCCTCTCTTGGCTTTAAATGATTCTATTACTAACCCATTGACCAACACTAAATAAGAAACTGTAAAGACACAAGCTTTAATCCATCTGACCCATTTCTTCCTAAATCCTAACGTTTCTAGTACTGCAAAAAGAAAATCTCATTTAACCCTATCATAGGCCTTACTCATATCAAGTTTTAAGATCATTGTTTTCTCTTTTCTTAAAATTGTTGAATGCATAACTTCATGAGCTACTATGATCCTATCCAAAATTTGTCTCTTTCACAAATCCTCCTTGCTCTTCTAAAATAATTTTGTCTAACAATGGTCTTAACCAATTCACCATCACTTTGAAAATAATCTTATATGTCATATTACATAGGCTTATGGGTCAAAATAAATCAGATAATTTTATTTTTATTTTTTATTTTACATGGTGGTTGCCACGATGATCCAGACATGTTATTCCATCTTTTATGGCCGCCACAATATTCTATGTTGTCGACCTCAAAATCCTCCACATAATACTTTGCACAGTCCACCCCTATAACCACCATGCCATAATCATTTTAAACCTTTTACATCATTGAAATCACCAGGAAAAAGATGAGCGTTCAGTTCGACGAGGCTCAAGATTTGAACCCTGGGCGTTCGTCCCCCTTACGGGGTTTTGCCACATCAATTAGTCGACACCTCAGACCTTAAAAATTTAAGTTTTCAGGGATTTTATGAGGGGTCCTAGTCACCTCTTATTAGGGTTTGAACTTGGATCTCCTGGATGAAAACCTAAGAACTTGCCACTATGGTATCCCTCACGGGTCATGAATCAAATAATTTTACATCATTCTTTTTTGGAATTAGGGTAAGATATGTTGCATTTATTTGATAAGGTATGTATTGTTTTTCCCTAGATTATTCCACTACCACCAATAAAGAATCCTTCACTATATCCCAATTATGTTGATAGAATGTTGCAGAGAGCTCATCCGAACTTGGAGATTTATCCTTATTAAAAGAGAAAAGAGCTAGATGAACTTCTTCTAGAGTAATAGTCTTCATCAATTTCCTATTGTCTTCATTTGTTATAACTGAAGGAAAATTTTGCAAAAGTTTTTCATTAAGAACTTCAAACTCCTTTAATCCTAGAATATTATGATAAAAAGACCTTGCCTTCTTTCTAATTGCACTCTGGTTTTCAATCCAAACCCCTTCTACTTATTTAATTCTACTAATTATGGATGTTGATCTCTATACTATTATCATTCTATGCAAAAACTGTGTTTTTATCTCTTTCTTTTAACCAAGTCAGTCTTGATTTTAATCTTCAAAATTTCTCTTCCTTACTCAAAATATTATGATATTCACTAAGTAACTCCCTTTCCTTCGAGCTTGGATTATTATGATCACATTTTTGGAATTTTGAAAGTTTTTATTTTAGTTTTTCTTTCTTCTCAAAAATGTTTTCAAAAGTGTTATTGTTCCATTCTTTTAATCTAGATGTCATTGATTTTATTTATTTTGGAAGTTGTATACATCCCACCGTTTCTTGAAGAATTTCATGTTTGTGTTATCATATCAACAAATTGAGGATGGTCTTCCCACATCTACTCATATTTAAAATATGATATTTTTTTAATTCACTTACCACCATTTTAACTTTTATTGGCTAGTGATTTGAACCAATCCTTGTTAAGGTATTAATTTTAGCACAAGTCCCTTCATCTAGCCAATGATTTAAAAGAATTCATCTGTCTAAATTTTTTTCTATTAGGTTCTAGCCTCTCCTATTGTTAGTCCATGTATAGTCATCTTATTAAAACTCAACCTCCCATAGATTATTATTTTGAATAAAAGCTGATAAATCTCTCATTCTTTAAGTTAGTTTTCTAATTCCCCTTAAATTTTCATCAGTTTGGTTATGGCATTAAAATATCCTATGATCATGAATCAAGTTTCTTGGTTTTTACTTCTCATAAAGGCTTCAATCCCACTCCAAACTTCTAATCTGCTTGACTAAGTTGTAGGTCCATAGACATTGATAAGGATGAAACAAATATATGTAAAGAAGCATGTGACTAAAGAGACTATCCAATACCTAGTTTTATGAATGGTTACATAGAAGGTTCTAATAGGATTCCAACAAGTTAGAATTACTCTTGTTGCTCCTTCAAAATCTATAGCATCCCATTCACATCTCACCCATACTGCTTTCATAATTTTGGAAACTTCTTGTCATTTTAGTTTTCTGGATACAAAGGATATCAGGCTTATTACTTAAATAGAGGCCCTTGATACACTCCTACTTTGAGGGGGCATTAACACCCCTTGTATTCCATGAGATAGTAATCATATCTCATTAGGGGCTACTAGCCCCGCCTACAAATTATCAATATCATTTTGTTGTTTGGTAAAGAGAAGTTCAACCAACTTAGTTTGTGTTCCTTTCTCTATGTTTGCTCTTGCTTCCTTGGATCTTGCTTGATAATTTGAGGGTTTTTCTCTTTTTGCCTTGCTTGTATCAGGTTTAGGTCTTATTATTCTATTCCTTAATATTTTTTCACAACTTTCATTTTCCTCAAATTTATCCTCTCTTAGATCTGCTATGGAAGCTTTTGAATTGTCCTCCTTATTTTTTGGTATTTTCTTATTAATGGTGGATGTATTAACATCTAACACTGCATTTTATTTACCATTTTTTTCTCTTGAATGGTGCATGGTACTTCAAGAGAGTCTTCAAAATATGATTTGACACATTCCTTAGGTTCATCGAGAATGTTTATCCCTAAATCAAGATCATACTGAAAAGAGGGTTCCTTGTTAATATGTTGAACTTGATATAATGTGTCCTCGAAGCTTTGATCTACTTTTTCTTCATAGGCTAAAGCCTCAAAAGAGTTGGCATTTCTTACAATATCCTTCCTTACTGGTCTCCAATATTTATTTGCTTTCATTCTTCTATTTCTATTTTTTGGAAGTTGAAAATCATCCTCATCCATATCCATTTGTAAGTTTCTCTTGTGGTTTTCTACATATGATTTTTTTGGACTTTTCTTAGGACATGAGCTCTCAATATGCTCCACCTCACGACATCTTCTACATATAAAAGATATGTTTTCATAATCTATATTTTGGATCCATATATTATCCCCATACTTAAGAATGATTGATTTTGATAAAGGTTTACTTATATCAATCATGACCAATATCCGAGCATAAATAGCCAAGAATCCATCTTTTGTAGTTTTTGAAATCTCAAGAAATTCTCCCAAAGTGTTGCTTATTGCCTTGAAGGTATCATTTCCCTAAAACTCAATGGGCAACCCATACATCCTAACCCAAACTGGTACTAGGGATATATTTACATTTTTAGGTGAAAAGCCTTCATACCAATGAGTAAAGAAGAGTCTTGCTCTTCCCATTAATCAAGGACCCCCTTTTAGTATTCTATCTCTTTCTTCATTAGAACAAAAAATGGCTAAGAAGAAGCCTTTGGGAAGAAAGGATATAATCACTCTTGGAGACTTCCAACTTCTATCAATTCATTTTCTCAAGGCTGAAGACCCTAGCCAATACCCATTTAATTTACCAAAAATTATCCTATCTTTGAGCAATAAGAATCGATCCTTTGTGGTTTTCTAACTAACCTCTACTACTATAGATGATTCTAATAATTTAGCTATAAATAAATCAATAATAAGGAAAATAAAACTCAAAATCTACTAAGATTTACCAAAATATCCTATAGCAAATATAACATTTGATAAAAAAATTATAATAATTTGCAAGTAAAAGTTCTAAGATAAAGAAGGGTTGGAAAAACCTAGCTGAAAAATTCCTATGCCTAGACAGAATATCTTGCCTTACTAGATCCTTATCCCTCTATTGCTCCTCCCATCATCCAAACCCTGGTTGATGGATATTTGTCACAACTTGAGAAATCATCACTACCCTTGTTCTAGAAGGCTAACTTCACAGGGTTGTATCTCCCTCGATATTGCTTGGATTCCTTCATATGACCACTCATTTTAAAGCTCTTACAATTATGCACAAAGTGGTCCTAGAATCAGTTGAATAAAACAACCCTTTGCAAAGATATAGCTCCTAAAAGATGAGATATTTTTTAGAAATAAAAATCACCCTAATCCTTCGCGAAGTATGCTTCTTTAACAAAAGCATTTTGTATTTTATTGTTATTGAATATGTGTAATATTGTCCCTGTGGGACACCCTAGTGGTTAGGGCTTTGGGCTCTCTTTCGGGAGACCTAGGTTAAAACTACTATGGGGCATGGTATGTGTGTGTGAGTGAGCTTTTGTACAAAAAAATTGTGTAATATTATTTAAATATATTATTATGTTATTTTTATTTTTAAAACTAAAAAATGAATAATTTTTTTTAAGAAACCTATATTACCTTGAATTGATCGAGCTTAGGGTAATTTTTTTATATAATTAACTCATATTTTAAGAGTCATATCTTTGCATAGATTTGTCTAATTTAGACGACTCTTGTGCCATTTTATGTGGAATTTAAAGAGCTTTAAAATGAGTAGCCATATGAAAGAATCCAAGCAATATTGAAGAAGATACTGGTCCGAAATAAGGGTAGCGTTAGGGGAATTTTTCATAAAAATATCTCATTTTAAGGAGTCATATTTTTGCAAAGGGTTGTCTGATTTAGATGGTTCTTGGACCAATTTGTGTGGAATTTGAAGAGCTTTAAAATAAGTGGTCATTTTGCATTTCGAGCAGTATTAAGGGAGATACAACTCTGTGAAGTCAACCATCTGGAACAAGGGTAGTGATGATTTTTCAAGTCATAGGAAAACAAAATTGCAGATATATATCAACTAGGGTTCGGATGATGGGAGGAGCAATGGAGGGCTAGGGCATTAGTGAGGCGAACATTTTGTCTAGGTGTGGAAATTTTCAACCAAGTATCATTTATCCCTTCATTATCTTAAAAGTTTTACATGCAAATTATTATAGGTTTATATTTAAATAATATAATCGTTATATTGATAAATTTCAGTAGATATCAAGTTATAGTTTCCTTCCCATGGATTGATTTATAGATAAATGCATAGAATCATCCCTAGTAGTAGAGGTTAGGGAGGACCTCATAGAGCAACGATCTTCATTGCTCAAAGATAAAGCAATCATTAGTAAATTTAATGGGTCTTGGATAGGGGTTTTAGCTCTAAGAAAATGGATTAATAAGAGATGGAAGTCTCTAGGAGTGATTCTATCTTTTTTTCCCAAAAAAAGTTTTCCTAGCTATTTTTTGTCCCAAGAAGAAAATAGAGAATCCTAGAAAGGGTCCTTGGTTTATGGGAAGAGTAGGACTCTTCTTTACCCATTGGTATAAAGGCTTTACACCTGAAAATGTAAATTTATCCCTAGTACCAGTCTAGATCAATATGTATGGGTTACCCATTTAATTTTAGGAAATGGATACCTTCAAGGAAATAGGCAACACTCTAGGAGAATTCTTTGAGATTTTAGAAACTACAAAATATGGAGTCTTGGCTATTTATGCTCGGATATTGGTCATGATTGATATTAATAAACCTTTATCAGAATCAATCATTCTTAAGTATAGGGGTAAGTTGTGGACCCAAACCATGGATTATGAAAATGTATCTTTTAGATGTAGATGTGATTAGGTGGGGCATATTGAGAGATCATGCCCTAACAAGAGTCCAACAAAAACATATGTAGACAACTGCAAGAGAAACTTACAAATGGATATGGATGAGGATGATTTTTAACTTCCAAAAATAGGTCTAAACAGATGAAAGTAAATAAATAGTGGAGACCAATAAGGATGTTGTAATAAATACCGATTCTTTCAAGGCTTTAGCCTACGAAGAAAAGCAAATCAAAGCTTGGAGGACATGGTACAACAAGATCAAAATATTAACAAGGAATCATCTACTTAGTATGATCATTAATTTAGGGATGAACATTCCTACCGAACCTAGGGAATGTATCATTAGATTTTAAAAACTCTCTTGAAGTACCATGCATCATTCAGGAGAAGGAAAGTGGTAGGGAAAATAGTGTTAGATGTTAGTACCTCTACCATTAATAAGGAAGCACCAAAAAAATAGCAGATGAAAGAAATAAACAAAGTATTATTTTAGTTCCAAACATTGTTTTAAGATCATATCTTAAGATTTTTAGCCATTATCATAAGACAACTAAATAAAGCATTAGTTTTGTAGTCATATAAGATCTAAAAATAATATTTTAATTAATTAAATATATGCTAATTTATTATAATTTTAAATTTTATTTTATATTTATAACATTTTGAAACTACTAAGAAAATTGTGTTTATGAAGTTGAATAGATAATAAATTATTTGATAAGGATAAGTCAAAAGCTTCCTTAGTAGAGCCAAGAGAGAATAAATCTAATGAAAAGGAAAGTAGTGAAAGCATATTGAGGAATAGAATAATAAGACCTACTCCTAGTACTGGCAAGACAAAAAGATAAAAACCTTCAAATTTTCAAGCGAGAGCAAGGAAAAGAAGAGCAAACATAGAGAAAGGAACACAATCCAAGTTGGTTAAACTTCTCTTTACCAAATAGAAAAATAAATTTGGTAATTCATAGGAGGGGTTAGTAGCCTTTAATGAAACATGATTACCATCTCATGGAATATAAGAGGCGTTAATGCCTCCTCAAAGCAAAGATGTATTAGGGACCTTTGTATAAGTAATAAGCCTGATTTATCCAAAAAACTAAAATGACAAAGGAAGAAGTTTCCAAAACTATAAAAGCAATATGGGTAAGATATGACTTGGATGTTGTGGATTTAAAAGGAGCAGTAGGGGAAATTATAATATGTTGGAATCTAGTTAGAATTTCTTGTGAAACATAAAACTAGGCAGTGGATAGCCTCATTAGGCACATGCTACATTGTAGATATTTGTTTCATCCTTATTAATATATATGGACCTACAAACTAGTCAATAAATTAGAAGTATGGAGTGGGATTGAAGCCTTTATGAGAAGTAAAGACAAAAAAACCTGCTTCATGATCATAGGAGATTTTGATGCCATAACCAAGCTAGATGAAAAATTTGGGGGAATTAGGAAAACAACCCAAAGTATGAGAGATTTATCAGCTTTAATTCAAAACAATAATCTATGGGAGGTTGAGTTTGAAAAGGAAAACTATACATGGACCAACAACAGGATAGGTCAAATGATAGAAGAAAAATTAGACAGATGTATACTCTCAAATCATTGACTAGATGAAGGCACTTGTGTTAAAATTAATATATTGACAAGGATTGGTTCAGATCATTGGCCAATAAGAGTTAAAATCGTGGTAATTGAATTAAAAAAAATATCATATTTTAAATATGAGCATATGTGGGAAGATCATCCTCAATCTCTTGATATGATATCCAGATATGGAATTCTTTAGGAAATGGTGCATTGCATACACTTCCAAGGCAAATTAAATCAATGACATCTATATCAAAAGAATGGAACAAGAAAACTTTTGAAAATATTTTTTAGAAGAAATAATAACTAAAAGAGAATCTTTCAAAATTCCAAAAAGGTGAGCAGAATAAGCCAAGCTCAGAGGAAAGGAAGTTGCTTAGTGAATATCATAACGTTTTGGGTAAGGAAGAGAAATATTGGAGATTAAAATTAAGACATACTTGGTTAAAAGGATATAAAAGCCTAAAGCTTTTTCATAGGATGGCAATAGTATAGAGATCAACATCCAAAATTAGTAGAATTAAACCAATAGAAAGGGGTTTGGATTGAAGACAAGAGTAAAATTACAAAGGAGGTAAGGTTTTTTTACCATAATATTATAGGATCACAAGATATTGAAGTTCTTAATGATAAACTACTGCAATTACCTTCAGTTGTAATAGATGAAGACAATAACAAACTAATGGAGCTTATTGCTCTATAAGAATTTCATTTAGTTATTTTATATCTTGATAAGGATAAATTCCCTAGGTTTGGATGGACTCTCTACAACATTATATCAACATAACTAGGAAATACTGAAGGAATATTTATTGGTGAGAGTGGAACAATATAGGGTAAAATAGTACATACCTTATAAAATAAATGCAATATATCTTATCTTGATTCCAAAAAAGAAGGATGTAAAATTGTTTGATATGACATATAAGACAATCTCCAAAGTGATGGAAAATCAATTAAGACCAATATTAGACAAAATTATTTTAGAAGAGCAAGGAGGATTTGTGAAAGAAAAACATATTATTGATGGGATCAATAGCTCATGAAGTAATGCATTCAACAACTTCTCAAAAAGAGAGAGTGATCTTAAAACTTGATCTAAATAAAGCCTATGATAGGGTTAAATGGGATTTTCATTTTGCATTATTAGAAAAGTATGAATTTGGAAGAAATAGGTCGATTGGATTAAAGCTTGTGTCTTTATAGTATCATATTCAATGTTGGTCAGTGGGATAGTAACATAATAATTTAAAGCTAAGAGGGGTCTTAGACAGGGAGTTCCTCTATCACTATATTTATTCATTATTATTGTAGAGATATTAGGAAGGAACTTGAAGAAGGCATACAAATATGGGTTAATAAGTGGACTTAAGGCTAGTAATAACATTGACAACATCACTCATCAACAATTTGTAGATGATACAACCCTTTTCGGGAGAGAAAGGAAAATGAGCTAGATATTTGAATAACTTATTAAAGGAAATGAAAGAACGTCAAGGCAAAAAGTTAATAGGACAAAATCCAAATTTTACTTCCTAAACATTCTAGCTAGAATCAAAGCAGGGATATGTAGGTTACTTCAAATGGAGGAGACAAATTGGATAGCAACATATCTAGGGATGCCATTATTTGAGGGGAGAATGAGAATAGAATTATGGAATCCAATTTTAAGTAAAGTTTAGAATAAACTATTGATATGGAAAGATAGATGGTTATCATTAGCAGGAAGAGTGTAACTAATTAAACCAGTCTTCAAGCCATTCCAACATATTATGTCCTTGTATATTATGCCAAAATTGGTAGAAAAAGTTTAATCTATATTATATGGTCATTTTGTGGTCATAATTACATGATCAAAATAAATCTCCTTTGGAGAAATGGAGGAATGTGTGTGATGATAAAACTAGTGGTCTTAGTTTAAGAGTTATTACAAATGCAAACTTAGCTGTAAGGGGAAAAGTAATTTGGAGATTTTACAAAAAGAGAAAGAAAATGGGCAAAAATTCTTATAAGTACATTGATCCCAATGACACAAGATTAATATTTATTACATTCTCACTACTATATGGTTTTGCACTATGGAATAATTTTTAAAAAATAAATTGATGCAGTGATTAAAGGTCTAAGATGGGTGGTGGGATCTAGAGATAGTTTTCTATTTGAATGGATACTTGGTGTGATAAAAACCACTTAATCTAGGTCCAATTTTGAAATCATGGATGAGATTACTTAAAGATAAAAATAGTGATAGGGTTTCAGACATTATGTACAAGGATCACAAAGGAATATACAAATTGTAAGAATATTTTTTACAAGTATATCGAACATTAATGCGAGGAGGCAATTGAGTAGAAAGATACCACCATTGATTATTTTGATGCGAGTCAAGGATAAGTTGATTTGGGAGTTGAATAGCTCAAGATAATACATAATAATAAACATATATAATGTAAAGCACCAAAAAAATAGGAATACCACAAGAATATGGAGATATATCTAGGATAGTCCTAACATTCCAAAATTCAAAATGTTTGCATGGCTAGTAGGTCACAAGAATTTTTTTATCCTGGGATAACCTAATGAAAAGAGGTTTTCATGGCCCCTCATAATGTGTTCTATGTAAAAGGGAGGAGAGTATAGACCATCTCTTGGGACACTGCTCAATAATCTGGGAACTATGACAATGGATTCTTAATATGTTTGGTAAATGCATGGTGATGAATGGAATAGTTAAAGAATGGTTAAAGCAATGACAAAGCACTTTTAAAAGTCAGGCATTACAAACAAGTTGGGATACATTGAAAGATACAACACTTTGGATTGTATGGCTAGAAAGGAAAAAAAATTAAAGGAAATGAGTCTAAACCAACCCTATAAACTCACCTAATCCACAATATTGAAGTGGAGAGGCTTGATAGATGGATTCAAGTCATCAAATGGAATTATGATGTTGGATATAGGAGAAACAAAAGGAAGGCAAAGAACATAAAGTGGAAACCACCGAAAGTGAAGTTGGTCACATTGAATTTTGGTGGAGCATCTATAGAAAATCTAGGACCAATATAAGGAAGAATAATTAGAAATAATAAGGATGAGATTTGTCACATTACGCTTTCAATAGTGGATTTAAGATAAATAATGAAGCTAAAGCTTGGGCAGCTTTGGAAGGGTTAAAAATATACAAACAAATTAAATGGAACAAAGTATGGATAGAAGGCAATTCACTAAGAGTAATAAACATGATTTTGAGGAAAGCAAAGGCTCCATATAACCTACAAGAGATCATTGTGGAAATATAACACCTTGCTACAAAGTTTGAAGAAATTGGGTTTACATATACATTAAGGGAGGGGGGAAAATGTGCATATAGGCTAGCCAATAAAGGATCATGAAGTTAAATTCTCTTTTCCATGGTTAGAGGAAGTAGTAAGTTTAGTTGAAGCTAACAAGAAAATGTTGATTATCAAAATTAAATAATGATTATATATATATATATATATATATATATATATATATAGTTAACATGGTGGAATCGATAGCCGCCATGGTTATCCATGTTGTCCACCCCTATAACCACCATGTTGCATCATTTTAAACCTTTTACACCACTGAAAGCACCAAGAATACAGACAAGTTTTCTGTCCAACGAGGCTCGAGATTTGAACCTTGGACGTCTATCCCCCTTATGGGGTTTCATCGAACCAATTGGTCTACACCTCGGACCTAATAATGATTAATGTTTACTTTTTTGTTTTCACTGGTAATATTTGTTGTATTTTATAATTTTAATTTGTTTTCATATAAACTATCTATTATAGTTCTTGCGGTTGCACGTATGCTTCAAAAAGGAAACTAACAATCTAGATCTAATAAAACAAAAAATGATAGCACAAAGTTGTGGATATATTACTCTACTAAGATGTAGTGTGTAGACAGTAGAGGTGGAGTTTTGGTATGTGAAGGCTATTGCAAGAAAATGTCAAGAAGGATGTTGAATTTTATAATATTTGTATTTACAAAGAAAATTGAAGATCTAGAAAACAAAAATCAAGAATTCAAACTTATTATGAAGAAGGTGTAGGTATCTAGCTATAGCAACTCAATTGAGATGAAAATTGAATCTATTTGTACATTCTTAATCTCTAAATGAGATAGTTATGGTTTGTCAAGGATGGGGGATCCAAGTACATGTGCTTTTTCTCCAAAAATAAAAATACCTTGAATAGTTCATATTAAAATAAATAATTATAATTACAGTTAATTCAAGTGACAATGGATTACTATTATTCATTAGCTAATAAATAATATTTGTATTAAATAGAAGGTCCACCAACCTATAGTTAAGTATAGTACAATATAAATTGACAAATTTGATAAAAATAATAATATAATTGATGGCATAATTAGTACCTAACACATCAAGTGCTTAATTGACAAATAGTTTTTTCTAATTGGCTTGCTAGTTGGTTGACTAGCATAACATCTAAAGGTTTTTGCAACTAAGGCTATTCTATGAATGATGGTGTTAAAGGTAGGTTTGATCTCAGTTCTTATTATTGATAATTGCATCACCTTGTCTAGAAGTTGGGAAGTGGTTATGTTATTTGTGAATTTGATGGTGAAATTAATGATGCAAGCAATTGATTTTCTCCATCTACTCTATGTTGTTGTCTGGATTATACCTATGGAAGTGAAAGTCGTAATTTTGATATTAGAACCCCGAAGGGAAGAGCCAAACCAGTAAACATGCTCATAGATCTCTACTTCCATATATGTTTGGCAACAATGAGCCTATAGTTTTCCATAAAGGGCTATCATAGTCTTGAATGAATTTGCCAAGTAATGTTGTCTTTTAATAATTTTAAAAGGATGGAAAGATATTTTCTAACTGAGACCAAATACGGTGAACAAAAGGGCAATACCAAAATAAGTGAGGACTGGTTTCAAGACTAGAGTAGAAGGTGTAATGGAAGGGACATCCTAGCATGGGTGTGGTAATTGCAACAACTGGAAGCTTAAATTAAAAATATTTTCAACCCAAGACTTGAAACTTCATTTCTAATTTGATTTTCTAAATCTATGCAACAAGATGTGTCCATTCACATTCAAATAATATCATCTACCACTTGGCATTCAAACTATCTAATATGGGAAAGGGAGTAATAAATTGGGGATACATAAGACATCATTAATTTTTTGAATATGTGCTTTATTAGGCCAATGCCAATCCTTTAAGATATCAATAGTAGAAGTCCCCATATTAATATTCACAATATCAAGAATCAAAGAATAAAATTTATTGAATGTGGCATGTATAAAAGTAAGAAGATTATAGGCCACCTTGGCTAGTTTCTAAGTGGTCAAAGAGCAAACAAATTGGTCACAAAAATCAAATAGTCTATTTGTGTCATTTTACAAAAATGTCAATCCTCTAAAGTTAAGAGATAATGCACTAAAACCAAGGAGAGATAGGCAATATTGAAAATGGTAATGAAACTCAAGATACAGTTACACACAATACTCAAAATGAATGATCTTTTATTGTTGTGAAGGTTTTGCTTGTTATGAATGCAATCCTTACATCATCTATTTCCTAAATTCAACATCTCTATTTATATGGTGGGGAGCTTAGTCTGTTCTTTGATTGCTTTTGAATTCCCAACAATATTCTCTCTTTAAAAAAGATTTTAAAAAGTTCTCTAAATGTTCCACAAAAGGAGAAGGATATGGTCATTTTATTTTTTTATGGTCTATGGCACATATAAGTGCAGTGTCTAGTAAAGGCAGCAAACTAGGAGATGGGGAAAAAACATAGGGAAGTTGGAATACTGGGATGTTTTATTTTTATTGGTTGATGCAAAAAACTAAATAATTCAGTAAACCTGGGAGAAATATATTTGAAGGTATATTGGTTACAATCCTTTTGGAGGCTTATGTTGTAGGATGCAATGTATTGAATCTGGCTGGAATATACCAAAATACAGGAAGTAAGTATGTAAATTGGTTATAACAGACCGAGTTTTTTGATGGATTTTGAAGAGGATCTTGTGGACTACTCGAAAGATCCCTTTGAGGGACAACACATTTTCATCTCTTCAAAGAATAATGGTTACTCTAAAGGGATATCTCCGCAATTCTACTCAAATTCAAAAGATCCTCAGAGTTGTTTTACTGGATTGAATTAGGAGGATGGAGAAAGGGTTTTCTTGGAAATCAGAACAAGGGAGTTAACAAATAATCTGGAGTTAATACTCATCCCAAAAAAGGTTTTTAGTGGTGACTCTTCAGCAGGTTTTCTTGGGAACCTCTTTAGCACAAAGGAAATGGTGGGCAATATGAAAGAATCAAATTTTTTGGGGGCTTCAAAGGAACATGGAACAAAAAATAAAAAGAAGTGTGTGAAAATGAAGAAGGAAAAAGTAAACTTGGTTTTAGGTGAAGATATTGGTCTAGATCAAATCCTAGAAATGGAGAAGAAAACCCTTACTGGAAAATTGTCCAACAGATTATATTCTAAAAAATCAGTTCAGTAGTGGGTTGGAGAAACTTGGGGCCAGGCACTGGGATATACTCCAAAAATATATCTTTTGGCTAGATGATGGCTTGCTTTCTCTTTCAATAAGGAGGAATATGCAAAAGCTATATTAAACTCAAAATGATTTTGGAACTCTTCATTGTTATCCATGAGAAGATGGTCTCCATGTTTTGATCCACGAAAAGAGCTGTTGACGTCCAAACCAATATGGGTCAAACTTCCAGGTCTGCCTTTGGAGTTTTGGACTCACAATATTCAGGAAAAAAATTGGTGATAGCATAGGTACTTTCATTAAAATGGTTGACAGACTCTTTTCAAATGGTTCTAGGACTGTGGCCCAGATTTTGGTTGTTTTGGACCTGAAGGATGGCCTTCTTGAAGCTATTGATATTGCATTTGGTAAATGGAAATACTCTCAGACCTTGGATTATATCAAAGTGCCATTTCATTGTACACGGTGCCATGTTTATGGACATGTGGCCAACGAATGTTCACAAATTTTTTCTAAGAAAGTATGGAGGGCTAAGTTACCTATGCCTCCGTGTATAGGGAACACAACCCTTGATAGGAATCAAAGATCTTCATATGGTCGAAGTTTTCAAGGGGAGATAGGAGAGGGTCAAAGAGGTGACTTTCTTGGAACTGCAGGTGGACCTTCACATAACAAGGAAGGTGCTATGTTATCCAATCTACCTGAAGGGATAAATGCCAGTCTACCAATTACAGAACTAGTAGGAGGCACAGAAGGGATGATGAGTATATTGGACATGCCGGGAATTTTTTCTACGTCTGCTATGGAACCCATAACTGCTGGAATAGAGCAACCATACAAGGAAGATCTTTTATCACAATTTTAGCACAAAAAGGTTTCTTCTTGTCCACCTGATCTCTTACAAATACCTGAAACTGCTTTTGGGGATCTTGAACAATCTTCTAATGCCTATAAGAACAAAGATATGAATGGTAAGGAAGACATAAGGAGGGAGGAAGATAGTTTTATTTTTGTTAAAGAATCTTCACCTCCCAGAGATACAACCTCAAACTTAAAAAAAAATACTCACCCACTTTCTTACTCTCACTCTCTTTCTAGTTTTGAAGATGATCTTCATTTCATTGGTAAGAATCATTATTTCCTCACGTCTCAGAAAAAAGAAGCAGCAGATGAAATAGAACTTAGAGGAGGTTTGAGTACTGATGGGGTGGGAGGTAGGCAAACAGGTGTTGCAGGAAGGAAATCTTTTCTAAGCATTGCCAAAGAAAAAGCCTGCAGAGAAATCAACCAAGGAAAGCAACAAACTATAATGGGGGTTCTTAGAGCAAGCATGACTCCAGTTAAAAGTTTAAAATGATTATACTATCTCTAAATGTTAGAGGTCTGGGTAGTCCTCATAAAAAAACTGCCTTAAACAGGTTAGTGAAGGTTCAAAATCCTGATATTCTGATGCTACAAGAAACCATGGGGGAGGGCAAGAAAACCATAGGTGATTTGCTTGTTTTCTTGAAAGAATGGGATTTCCTCTCAGAGGATGCTGTAGGGAGATATGGAGGGCTCATTTTGGGATGGAAAAAAAGGTCCTTCCAACTCTTAAATAGTGTGGATCTAGTCTCAAGCCTGGGTGCTGAGCTATTTTCTTTGGAGTTGGGTAGAAAAATTGCGGTGGTCAACATTTATGGCCCTTATGATAATAAATTGCCTTATTGGGAGGTCCTATTATCCAATATCTTTCTGAAACATGATAGTTTGATTTTAGGCGGTGACCTAAAATTTACTACCAAAAGAGCTGAGGTTTGGGGCTTTTCGGCAAGGGTGGATTCAAACGCTGGTTTTTTCCTTCATAAAATAAAGGAAGCAGGTTTAGTTGATATAGAGCCTATAAAACTTGTTCCAACTTGGAGAAATAATAGGTTTGGAAGAGCCTTGGTTGCAAAAAGGTTGGATAGGTTTCTTATCTCTGAGTCTCTACTGACAAAAGGTGAAATTATCAGAACTTGGGTGGAAACCGGAGGTGATTCTGATCATTCTCCCATTATGTTACAAATTGGACTCAAGGACGAAAAACCTCCTAGTCCCTTCAAATTCAACTCTTCCTGGCTAGAGGAACAAGAGCTTCAAGATTTAGTTAGGTATGAATGGAGGAAATTTGATGGCTCTCTTTCATCTTCCGCTTGCTCACAATTTATAGCTAGTTTGAAGAAGGTTAAAATTGCAGTTTCGAAATGGGCATATCAAAAATTTAAATCTCAAGAACAAGATCTTATTTTAGTGGAAAAACAAATTTTTGACTTCTATGACACAGAGATGGAAGGGGATTTTTCTGAGGCTTCCAAACAACATATCAAGAATCTAGAGATAAAAAGAAGGAATTTATTGGCCAGTAAAGAGGCAACTTGGAGACTAAAAAGTAGAGCCATTTGGATGGAAAAGGGGGATGAAAATACCAATTTTTTTCACAACTATGCAAATCACAGGAAGAACATAAACACCATTTGGAAAATTCCAAGAGGAGATGGTAGTGTAGCAAGGAATTTCAAAGAGATAGCCAATATTGGGGTTTCACACTTTCAAAAGATGTTCAAAGATCCTGATAAGGCAAATTTAGCTGATATTTTAAGGCTAACTACTTACTTTCCAAGGTTTGCTGAAGTAGAGACAAATGAGATGTTACTTGCTGATGTGTCAAAGGATGAATTAAAAAGTATTTTAAACTCTATGCAAAAGGATAAAAGCCCTGGACCTGATGGTTGGACAACATAATTTTTCATTGGTTTCTATGAGATGATTGAAGAGGATTTATTAAGGGTAGTGGAGGAGACAAAAAATACAGGTTTTATTCCAATGGATATAAACTCTACCTTTATAGCTCTTATCCCCAAGAAGGATTCTCCCACATCCTTTGATGATTTTAGGCCTATTTCACTATGCAATTGCCTCTATAAAATTATAGCAAAATTAATTGCCTCCAGGTTAAAGAATGTTTTTTCGGATACTATCTCACTGGAACAGTTTGGGTTTTTTAATGGTAGGCAGATTCATGATGCTATAGGTGTGGCACAAGAAGGTTTACACTCAATTAAGACAAAGAAGATGAAGGCAATGGTCATAAAATTGGAACTTTCAAAGGCCTATGATAGAGCAAATTGGATGTATCTTAGGATTATGCTTTTACACATTGGGTTTAATCTTCAAGATGTAAATTGGATAATGGCATGTATGACTACTATTTCTTTTGTTGTTTTGATCAATGGTTCGGCTTCAAATTTCTTCACTTCTTCACGTGGATTAAGACAAGGTTTTTCTATATCCCCAATCCTTTTTCTTTTGATTGCTGAAGGTTTAAGTAGGGCTCTCAAAGATGCAAAGCGTACAAGAGTTATTAAAGGCATAAGGGTGGGCAAATCTATTTTCCTTACTCATATTTTATTTATGGATGATATTTTTCTATTCTACGAGGGACATTTGAGGGAAGCCACAAGTCTTAAAGGTATTCTTGAATTTTTTTGTAATGCTACTGGAATGATGATAAACATGACAAAGTCTATGATGTCCTTCAATGGTATGAAATAAGAGGAAGAAAATTATTTTCAGCACCTTTTTCATTATTCAAAATGTGATTTTTAGTCAGGTTTTAAATATAACTAGATGGTTATGGGAAAAAATATTGGACCTGGCTTGTTGACAAAATAGAAAAAAGAATAAATTTGTGGGGTAATAGATGGTTGTCCATTGGTGGAAGACTAACCCTTATCAAAATAGTTTTGGAAGCTATTCTAGTTTTTTGGCATGGACTTGCATACATTCCTAATGGAGTCCTTGACAACATCAGAAGGAAATGTTTTAGTTTCTTATGATCAGGTAATAGGGTCAAAGAAGGTATCCATTTAGTCCAATGGAAGCATATTGCAAAACCAAAAAGGGAAGGTGGTTGGGGACTGATAAATATTTTTTATTTGGGAAAGCCTTGGCTGCTAAAAGCTTGTGGAGAATTATTACTCACGAAAATCTTTGGAAACAAGTTATAATATAGAAATATATTGAACCACTTACCCTAGTGGAGTGGATCATAAGCTCAAATAAGTCCACAAAGAAGGTATCAATTATATGGAAAGCTTTGTGTCTTGCTTTTCCTTTAATAGGCAACTGGTTAGCATGGAAGATAGGCAATGGAACAAAAGTCAGGTTAGGTGTTGATCCATGGGTTGGCAGTGGAGATCAATATAAACTCTCTAACAAACTCATAGACCTACTCCATGGGCTTGGTCTTTATACAGTTGCACATGTGGCCAAAAATGATGCCTCTACCAATTGGCAACAAGGATGGAAGAAGGTAAATCAGATAGGCCTGGAAAATGATTATGCAAATCAGTGGAATACTTTTGTGGTAAATCTTTTTTTGGTATAAGGTAGAGGTGGTTATAAGGTCCACAAACCTTTTACAAAGTCAAAATGGGCTGGTTCTAGCATCAAGCCCGTATAATCAAAATACAAAATGGATCTTTCTAAGACTCACATTAAGCCATACTTAGAGTCCACAAGTCCTATACTTGTCGCTTGACTATTCGGGATAAAACAAAAACCAAACAACACCTAGCACTTACTAACACTAGGTTGCTCTGTCTTGTACACTTGTCACCTCCCGGGCCCTGAGCAAATGGGATGCCTTTTACGCCTAATTCCATCCGTCGGATTACTCATCATCGGCCCCTCCGATCTCCGATGCTCTAACGGGTTTGATCTTAGCTCTTCTCTAGCAACCAACACCAATAGTTCTTGAGGGAAGTTATCCTTCCAAATTTGCATCTCCCCAACGAAGCGCAATATTTGCCATTAGATCCGCCGCTTTGGTTCCCTTCTGCGAAGGTGTGTTGGATTCGGGCATTAACCAAATGAGATTTATGAATCTTTGCTTCTAGGATAAGCTCCAATATGGTCCAGTTTGGGGTCTTTATCCTCCTTAATTGCCTTGATTATATTAAGCGAATCCCCTTCAAAGATAACTTCCTTATAACCCTCAAGTCCGGCAATTCTCATTGCACTGCATGCGAGCTCGGGCTTACGCAAAATGATTTGTTTGAGTTCCCAAAGGCTCTACAAAGGCAAGGACCACTTTTCCTTCCTCATTTCTCAGAACTCTTCCTACTCCTGTAGCTCTCGGATTTCCTTTGGTTGCCCAGTCAAAATTAAACTTAACCCACTTTTGTGTGGGGGGTATCCACTTGACACCATCCCGTGGGTTGGTTGTAATGTCTAGGTCCGGAAGTTCCTCTCCCCAGTTCCGCAAAATCCTCCTTTCCCTTAGAGACATGGTCTCATTTTTGAAGAAGAAAGTTTTCCGAGTTTTCTTTCAAAGCTACGATTATTTTATTACCACATAACCCGGGATCTTTCTTACGTCCTTTAAATACTCTCTTATTTCTCTCATTCCATATCCCCCATAAAAAATGGGGTAAGGCTGAGCTTCCGAGCCAAGTCAAAAGCTTTGCCGGAAGGGGGAAGCCCATTGTATGCGAAGTCGGACATGCTATTTGGACGAGACCCAATCTATATGAAATTTGGACGGGATCATTTGGAAGGCTGTACAAGAAAAATCACAAGTTAGAAATATATGACTTACAGATTCTATTGCTTTCTCACACAAGATACATCGATTGATGAATTGGAAACCTCTCCTTTGCGGATTATACATTTGTCGGGATCTTATTTTGAGCTGCCAACCAAAAGAAGAAAGCTATTTTTGGGGTTAAATTATTTAACCAAATAACGAGTCGGAGTCCGACCATTGAATCCTGAGTGGATTAACTTATAGGCGATTTTCTTTGAATAGATCCCACTTGTAGTTTTGCCCCAAATCGCCTTGTCTCTTCCTCCCCCGGGGAATGATCGGGAACACCCTTAAAGCATCATTGAGTTTGGTTAGGGCCACCTTCTCTTGCTCTGACAGATTATGAGCTGTGATTTTCTTCCAAGAAGAAGTTTCTGTGCTACTGACAATAAAATCCCCTACTTTTCCTCCCATTTCCTTCGAAAGTTTATGTTGGAGGACACGAAGGTCTAAGTTATCTTTCGGAGGGGCCTCTTCCAACCACGGGTCTTTCCAAAAGTCCACTTGTCTTCCATTACCAATTCTCCATCCGATGCCTTTCTCGACTACCTCCCAGACATTCGAGCAAACAATTCCAAAAATAGGATCCTCTAGGAAGATTATCGACTTTCAGGAAGTCCCGATTATTTACGATATATTTTGCCTTAAGAAGTTTTACCCATCCCAATTGATCATTATTGATAAATCTCCATACCTGTTTGCCAATCGAGCTTGATTCAATTCTTTCATTCTCTTTAACCCCGGGCCCCACGATCCTTGCTTGCACACACACGATTCCATGCTACCAACGAAATTCTCTTTCTCTCCTCTGAAACTGACCACAAGAAGTTGCGTTGAATTAGCTCCAATGTAGCTTGGACCTTTGCGGGCATTCTAAATAGAGACATGCGAGTAAATTGGAATGCTACGTAAAGTAGTTTGAACTAATAAGGCTTTTCTGCGGAGGTGAGGAAGGTCTGCCCTTCCACCTCGCTAACTTTTTGGAGATCCTGTCAATGATCGAGTTCCACAAAGTAGCCTTCATTCTTCCTTCGAACATAGGCATGCCTAGATAAGTTCTTTGGTAGAAGCTCCTTTCCACAACCGAAGAGGTTAGCTATTCTTTCCTCCCTCCCACCGGGCGTGTTAAAGAAATAGATGCTACTCTTCTTATAGTTTATGTCTTGTCTCGCTTCGTCTCATACTTGGTTAGAATTCTCTTCAACTTCCTAGCTTGAGGCAACGAGGCTTTGGACACAATGATTGTATCATCCACAAGCTGTTGGTGAGACAACGGCCCTCGCTTGTTGAGGCTGGTTTAAAACCTTCCAATTGACCATCACGCCACCATTGCTTGAAATGTTCCTACCCAATGCTTCCGCTAAAATAATAAACAAGTATGGAGACAAAGGATCTCCTTGTCGCAACCCCCTTTCACTCTTAAAGTAACAGGAGGGTGACCCATTCACCATGAGAGAAAATCTTGTAGTAGAGATACAACTAAAAATCAACTTAATCCATTGGAGACGAAACCAAACTTACCCAAAATCTTGGTGAGGAACCGCCATGAGACCCGGTCGTAGGCTTTATTCATATCAAGCTTTAGTAACATAACTGCTTCCTTACTAGTCACCATTGAATGAATAACCTCATGAATTGTGATGATACCATCCAATATTTGTCGCCCTTTCACAAAGCCACCTTGGTTCATATCAATGATGAAAGGAAGGATAACCTTCGACCTATTGGCGATTGTTTTTGTGAGAATCTTCATCGAGTGTTACATAAAGCGATAGGGCGAAAGCCGGAAAATTCCATTGCTCCCACTAGTTTAGGGATGAGAACTAAAAAAGTAGCATTAACTCCTTACGGGATTTCCATGTCCTTTTGAGCCTCAATTATAGCTTCCACTACATCATTGCCTAGGATATCCCAAAACTTCGGAAGAAAGGCTGCAGGGAAGCCATCCGGTCTGGGGAGGCTGTTACCATCCATGTCAAAAACGACCTTCTTGATTTCCTCCTTTGTGAAAGGACTAAGTAAGAATCCATTAAGATTATCGATTCTGAGGGGTGGAATGGCTGCCAGCAGAGAGTCCTCTTCTTCAATAGTCGGATTTACATCTTCTAGCAACGATTTAAAGTACTCAACAGCTTCCCTCCTTATGTCTTCCATATCTTTGGTGTTAGACCCATCGGCCATCTTGATCTCCTTAATTTTGTTAGTACTCCTGTGGCGAAGAGTAGAGACATGGAAGAACTTTGTATTTCTGTCACCCTCCTTTAACCAACGCAATCCGGATTTACTGCCTCCAAAAGGTTTCTTCAAATCCTAGCATCGTGTGGTATTCGGCTAATGACTCCCTCTCTCGGTTTCTCAGATCCTCTGTAAGTTGCTCTGACTTCAACTTCTCCTGTAGTTCATTGATCTTGTCTTTTAGTTCTGCCTTTTTAACAAAAATATTGCCAAAGGAAGTTTTGTTCCACTCTCTAATGTTAGCCTTCACATTCCTTAGTTTACATGCCACTTGGGCCGGTTTCGAACCATTATACTTTTTGTCCCACCATTGGGCAACCGAGATCCTTGAGATCTCGATGTTGGAACCACATAAGTTCGAATCGAAAGGGTCCGATGTATCTTTTCTTAGAGTCCTCCCCTGTTTCCCACGGAATTGGGTTGTGATCGGACCCGATTCTTGGGAGTGCCGTTAATGAAGAGTCCCCAAACCTCTCCGGGCATTCTTGAGAAAGAAGAAACCTATCTAATCTGATCCGAATTTGGTTTTCCTTCAATCTTTTGTTAGACCATGTATAGGAGAATCTACGCGAGGTCCACATCCATCGGCTCATGTTGCTCAACAAAATCTCTAAACTCGTAGATATCGGCGATTATTCTTTGAGAGCCCCCCAATTTATCTACGGGATTAAGGTAGCAATTGAAATCCCCCGCCACAATCCAAGGGTAGTTGGGGACCGTCTCCCTCAATTCGGCTAGTCGACTCCAAAGAACCCTTCTCGAGTCCACTGTCTAAGCTGGAGCATATACATTCGTTAAGATCCACTCTTCTGTGTGGTTTTATCCACACATAAGAGACAAATAAACCAACTAGACATCGAGAATCACTCTACTATCAATCACATTTTTGTTCCACATAACCGGTAACCCTCCTGCTGTTCCGGTGGCCTCTTGGCCTACTACTTCAACTTCTCGCCAAGTCCTATTCTTAAAAGGAATAACTCTACTCTCCTCCATTTTAGTTTCTTACGGTAAAATCATATCCGGTTTGTGTTCTTGTCTAAGAGCATACAAAGCTCTTATTTTTGCGGGATTACTCCCACGAATATTCCATGAAAGGATCTTCATTTATGGGCTTTGGATCCTCGAGCCTTCGCCCCAAAGAGCAATCTTGCTTGAGTGCCATCGGCCACTCCTCGCTCCGCTTCTTTACGCCTTAAGGCGGCATTGCTAGGTTTCCCTCTTCCCTACCGAACCATATCCCCATACATCCGCTCTAGGTTGAAGTTCCTTGGGATTCACTTGGCTTCTAGTAACCATCTTGGGTAGGTCGGTCTTGGTATTTGGGGTAACAATCGGCTTTCCGGAGTTAGCTGGTCTTTTTGGCGGTGGAGATGATTCCGTGCTCTTAGCTTCTTGATTAGTAGATTCTTTTTTCCCTGCTTTGGGGTTACACCGATCTTGGTGGTTCACCTCTTCCTCCCGAGTATCCTTGCTGTATTATTAGTTTCCTGCTCCTTCCTCCGATTTTTCTCCTCTAAATCCTTCTCTTGAGTCTCCTCTACCTCGGATTCCACTTCTTGGCTGTCCATCCGATCTCCCTTCAAATGATTTAATGCATCAAAAGCTGTTCTCCCTTTGGGATGTTGATCTCCTTGGAATTTCTTCCCATAAATTCCTCTGCAGTACATGGGACCACTTCCACAGAGCCTCCATAGGCCTCCCGTATCACCCAATCAAACTTACTTTCCCCCGGGCGTTGATCTATGGGGTTCTTTCCTTTGTGATTTGGCTCACGAGGCTTGTTGTATCATCTTAGGAGCAAGTTGAGCTTGAGGGTTCCCATCAAAGGGACCGGCTCCCTGTGAGAGGGTTTTGGGGCATAGGAATTTTTGGGAGGAGGGTTAAAACGTTGCCTCTTGCTTACAATAGGGCGAACGGGGTCTCCGATATTCGGATTTCGAGCTCCACGTCCTTGAGGCCCGGGTTGGGTAGGAATGGAGATCTGCGGGGGAGGGATATTATGCAGGTTTGAGGATCGGTATTTTGGAGTGGGGGCTGGTTCTTGGAAATGCGGTGGATACCACTGGTGCCCTACCTTCCCACAAACACTACACTTAAAAGACATATTTTCATATTCAAATACACGAGTATGAAGGCCAAACATAGACGACAAAATAATGGATTTAGGGAGCTCTTTACTCGGGTCCGCCAACACACACATGCGAGCGAGACAGGAGTCTTGTTTTGCTCAAGGTTGCGGGATCAATAGCTATTAGTTCTCCAATCTCTGTAGCTATCCCGGCCAATATTTGTTCGTTCCGAAAAGCGAGAGGTAATCCTGGCATCTTAACCCAAATAGGAGCCAAATCCAGGCACTGAGTGCGGGGGTTGAAATCGGGGGACCAACGCTTTAGATACAAGCCCCTTTTCCCAAAAAACCAAGGACCTCCTTGGAGAGTCCTTTCCATGTCCTGTTCACATTGAAATGTCACCAAAAGAAAACTCTTGGGTAAAGCCTTAATCATCATACCGGCCCTTGGATGCCATTTTTGGATGGCCCATCTCCTTATGACTTCCATGTCTGGCCTCACCCCCATAAATTTAGCCACCAAAGATGTTACGCCCTCCATAGCCACATGCTTGAGCTAAGGAATGCGGGACGTGCAACCTACCATTGACGGATTTTAGATTAAAACAAGAGTCGGATAATTTTTGCTTACCGCGAAGAGCATTAAGATATGAAGGTCTCCAGTTGCCAGGTTTCTCTTTGTCTCCTTCTTGGGTCTTCCTTTGATCCTGACGCATAGAGTCCTGGTCCCCCTCAGAGAAATCTTCAACCGCATCCGCCCAACGCCCTTGGACCGGTTCCAATAGAACTTCCTTGTCCACATCCTCCGCTCAGGGGCCTGCTATCTCGCCAAGCCCCCCACTGCCGCGTCTGCTGATCCGCCTCTCGAAGTCCCACACCTAGGGTTTGATGCCTCTAGACCTCTCGCTCCTCCTTTCTTTACTGCTCCATCCGTCACAACTTGTTGCCTCCAAAATCTGCCATTTTTTTTTTTTTTTTTTTTTTTTAGGGCCAAAATTTTTGTGACCGCTACCGTGCACGAACTGCTAAAGTGGCGGCTCTGATTTGCATAATGTTAATTCATTGTAATATGCATGAAAAAAAAAAAATTCAATGAAAATTTTCGTTTTCTTCGGTTTGTTTTTTTGCGGATTTTTCCCCGGTTTTTTGTCGTTTCCCGATTTTTGCCAATTTTTAAAAATGTTGATTCCGATTTTCTCAACTATGGTTTGAGCCTTATATCCAAATATTATCTCTTTTGTGGTAAATCTTATCAGTAGTAATGTTTATATAAATGAGTCTAATGAATTGATATGGACCAAAAATCCACTTACAGATAACTATACTCCAAAGTTTGGATACAAAGGTTTTTTGATAGTGGGGATCATGGTGAGCGAAAATGGTGGTGGAACCGAATATGGAAAATAAAGTATCCAATGAAAACTCACACTTTTATGTGGTTGGTCTTAAGCAGAAAGGCTTTGACATGGGATAATCTTAGGAAAATAAATTGGCACGGACCCAACATATGTACTTTGTGTAGAGAGGCTAAGGAAACTAGTGAGCATTTATTTGTGGAGTGCAAATACACCAAAAATGTTTGGTCATAAATTGAAACCTTAATAAGATGTTAATATGTATGGAAAGAACAATCCCTAGATGAATGTTTCAAAAGTTGGTTCGATAGAAAAGAGTTGAAGGTATTTAGAGCTTTGCCTCTAGTCACAGTATGGGGAATATGGCTCTCAAGGAATGTTGATATTTTCAATAATTACTCTATTCCTTCCTTTCAATGCTCTCAACATATCTAGTCCATTTTTGAAGGCCTCAAGAGGAATTATAAATGCCAAAGAAATAGATAGATTTCTAAAATCCATACTGACAAGTCTGGTGCATGGGGTTATTTTGATGGTGCTCATAATGGTACCACAACCTTATGTGGGTCTGGGGGTATTTTATATTTATAAGATAACCATATCATAAAATTTAAAGCAGGTTTGGGGCATGGTTCAAATAATTATGCTGAATTACTTACCTTAAAACTACTCATCAAATTAGCCATTGAAAAACAGGTTGAACAGATCCAAGTTTTTGGGGACTCTTTGTTTGTTATTAATTGTATGAGGGGTTTACAAAGGATGAATGTTCTACTATTAAACCCAATTTATGAACAACTTAAAGGAGTGGAAGGGGCTTTCAAAGATATCACCTTTTCTCATATTTATCAAGAACTGAATATGATAGCAGACTCTCTATCAAAATATGGTATTCACATGGAGCAAGGCAAATGTTTAAATATGGAAAGGAAAGATGGTATTTTGTTGGGCACTACTAACATTTCTATCTACGACCCATAATTTAATATCATTTAAATATTTGAGCCTCTATCTTGCAGTTATTGGGAGGATAGAGGAAATGTTCCTTCCTTTTCATTATTTGCTATTTTTTCCTCTTGACGTTTTGATCTAGGTGGGTTGACAGATATATTATTTGGTTGGCTGATTTTCTGCCTTTTGTTTTTCCCTGGCTTTTGAACAGGGGTTTTTTTCCCCAAGATCAATGTCGAATGCCTTAGGCATCTACAATATGTAATTTTTTCCCTTTTTCGGAATAGAAATTATTATTTTTTCTTGAAAAAATAAAATAAAAAAAGAGATAATGCTGTCGATTTTTATTGAAAAGCAAAATGTTGTCCCACTAAACACTTGATGTTCTAATGCTCAACCCATGACATAAAGTGTAATGCTTCTATGCTAAAACAAGTGCCACTTCTTCCCAAGCCTCCTGGATTTCTTTAAAGGTAAAAAATCCTTAACCTGTAAATATTTGACATTTTAGTCTTTGTCTTTTGAAGGGGTGACTTGCCATTTACCTTATTAGAAGCAATGTCAATTATGTATCTAAAGAGTATTTTTCATAGTTTTAAGCTTTGCAATGATTAACAATCCATTTAGTTGCCAATAACTTGCTTTATGTGAGGGGGTGAGGGGGTCTAATATACCAAACCCACCATTTTTCTTAGGAGCAGTACACAATTTTCATGATATCCTACTCATCCATAAGACCCATAACATTTAGATCATATACAATATTTTATTACTCAATTTATATGTTGATTAGTATTTTTTTATGCTAGCCAAGTAGATGAGTAGTATACATGTGATGCAAACATCCTTTTGATTTGGGGCATAACTTTGTGTTGGGGATTCTATTTTTATCCGTTCAATAAGCATTGGAAGTTTAGAGGGAGAATAATAATTTTTAATAAGCAACCTTATCATAGATATGGTTGCCAATAACTCCATGGAAAATTATTTGGAGGCCCTAAAAAATGCAAAACAAAATATTTACTAAAACCAATAAATTTCTATTTTTTTTATATTCACAAGCAAAATACATCTTTAGCCATGTTGACATATTAGTAGAAGACAAAACATAAATTCATGGAAGGTGAACCATCACATTTCTATAAGGTTGACCTTCCATATTCAATATAGTGGATTTCCAACCTACCAAACATTGTATAAAGAGAGATGCACCTTTGATTATAAAAAAACATGAGTAATGGATAGAAATTTTTAGCCTCATCTCCTCTCATAGACTGTTTGCATCATTCTCAATGTTTTTTAATAATAAAATTATTCTATTATTTTGCTTAATTTTCTATGTTCTGTTAGAGTAGGTTGTTTACCTTAGCTCATGTTCACCTAGGTAATTTATTTCCTTTTCATTTAGTTATTCCATGTATTTTCCCAACCCACTTATGTGTGGATATTTCATTTATCTTATTTAGATATTATGAGATGTTACATATTTATTTCTTAGATATTATGGGGATATTTGTAGATTTGACTATTCCTTGGAGTTACGGGGATATTTTTAGATATATTTGGAGAGTTGAAATTCTTTCTTCCATAGCAGTTAGATATCTATGGATCATATCACATATTCCTTTTGTACGGTGGATATTTATCCTTAGCTTGATCCTACGACTATGGTTGATCATCCTTGCCTATATAAGCAAGGCACCTTCATTGTACTTCGTGTTCTTTTTTCAAATATAATATATGATATTATTGCTCTTTGTTTTGCATATCTATTTGTAAGCTTATGCTATCAATTTGCTTTCTGATTCTTGTTTTTGGTTGAATGTGGTGTTTTGTTAACACTTGAGATCCTTGCATCTTGGAATGATCTGATTATCATTCCTTTAAAATTTGCTATACCCTGTTATTTTTTAATTGAACTATATCTTCATCTTCCTTAACTCAAAATTCCAAGTTTTATATTAGTCGTATCAGAGTGGTTTGAATTTTGAATGTGTGTCCATAAACATGAGATCAAGATATAAAAAGAATAGATATTAGATGTGAAGTCATTGTAATTACCTTTCTTGTTTTTCCAAATGATCTCAAATGGAAACAAGAATGGACGACACCAAGGCAATTGATCCTTTGAAGGAGGTATTGAATGCAACCCTTGTGAAATAGAGGAAAGAGATGATGATTTAGTTTGCTCAACTTCTTTTATGACTCCTAGTAGAAATTCTACAACCTCTCACTGCTTTAGCACCATTCAATGCTCCCACACTCTTTAAGATGCAAGTAATTTTTTATATTATTATTTTTGAAGGAAAAATTAATGTTGATGCCTTAAAATTGGATTAATTTTCTTCATAATTCCCTATAAATAAATTCATTGGGAGTGAAAATATCACTTTTGAACTTTTAAAAGCTTCATTATCTATTCAAAATTGGTGGAAAACATATTTTAATAGGGTCAAGAAAGAGAACGAAGATAAGAATTAGTGTTCATATGGGATTTTTTCATGGAGGATGTGAAGGAAGAGGATTATCTTGTAGGATCCTATGAAGACAAATACATGTGATGGTAATAACTATATCAAGGTAAAGACTGACATGTTCATGATTATATTGATGCTTTATTTTCCATGGTAGCAAACGTAGGTGCTAAAGATATTGAAAGACATCAAATCCTCAAGTACCATTGTGGGATACAATGGTACATTCAAGATGATATAGACCTCTTTGAATTCAAGATATTTGGAGAGACATACAAACTTGTTCTCAAATTTGAGCAAAAACACAAAAATTAAAATAGAAAAGGAGGAGAAAATAATAAGAACAAAAACACTAAGTACTAGCCAAATAAAGACAAGAGTGACAATCATAAGAATCAATACAAAGAGTGTCAACCCAAAAATCAAAATTGGAAGTAGAAAAAAGACTCCCAAGAAAAAATTCCCTAAATACCAAGATTGACAAATGATACAATTATTATAAGAGAAACCAATATTTTAGGTAGGAGTGTTGAGCAATTTAGTTGTTGTTTGTTGAGACACGACCCTCTACATCTGCTACACCACCACCTACACACCCATAGGCTAAGGATAAAGGGGAGCATATAGTGGAAGTTGAACCAAATGTGACTATTGCCACCATACATGTTGTACTAGAGGATCCATAAGAGGAGGAACACCTATTCCAATCATAAATATGGATAAAGTATAAGCCAATATATTTTATCATGGATAGTGGAAGTCAAAGGAATCTATTTTTAGCTTAGATTGTAAAGGATTTGAATCTATATATCACACCACATCCACAACCATGTAATGTTTGGATGGTTTTGACAATGAAGAGATATTTGTGTTACTTGATAATGTCTCCTCTCTTATGTTATTAAACCCTTCAAATATGGTTTTGTATAATGTCGTGCTCTTGGATGTTTATGATATGATTTTGGTCCAACCATTCATGTGGAAGAGGCATGGTGTGTATAAGTCTAGGCTAAAAAGTGTCATCATCACTATTGGAGGTCGGTGATTTGGGATACCAAAGGTATCTCCCATTTTTATTTTCTTAATTAGTGTTAAAAAATGTAAGAATATGATAGCCAAAATAAGAAATATTATTCTATTGATGATCAAGCCAGAAAGCAAGAGGACTTGTTACATTGATCATAGGATTTGTATAGAAAAATTAGATGGACCATATTATAGCAAAATATAATGACTTGTTCAAGTCACCAACTAGGGTTTCACTTCATTATAAGGTAAAGCATTTTATTGATTTAGTTCCTATTTCTCCTTTACTTAGTGCAATTGCGTATTGTAGATCAATCCTTTAAAATAATGAAACTAGAATGTAGATTCAATAATTTATTTAGAAGAGTCTTATCAAACCAAGTGCTTCACCATTTGGTAGTCAAATTGTCTAAGCTTCAAATAAATATGGAACATGGAGACTATATCGACCATGGAGCTTTGAATAAAAACAATGTGAATAACTATTATTCACTCCCTCACATAGATGACTTGTTAAACTAGCTCTATGGTGTAAACTTCTTCATCAAAATTGATCTCAAATATAGTTATCATCAAATACCCATTGAGCTTGTTGTTATATGGAAGACTGCATTAAAATCCAACGAGGGTTTATTTGAGTGGTTGGTTATGCCTGTTGGCTTGACCAATGCATCTACCACATTCATAAGAATCATGGATGACTTCCTATGTCCCTACACTAACTCATTTCTAGTAGTCTACTTAGATGACATTCTCATCTACATTATTGCATGGGAGAAGCATATTCAACATGTTCAATAAATACTTTAGACTATCTTAAGATACAAGCTAAATGTTAATTTGGAGAAGTGTCCATTTGACATGATGAAGATTCAATGCCTTAGGTACATTGTTGACAAAGGAGTCAATGTTGATCTTAATAACATTCGGATAATTAGAGATTGGAATACCACAAAAACTTTGATAGAACTTTGCAACATTTGAAGTCTTACCAATTTCTACAAAATAGTTGTACTAGGGTTCTATTGGCATCTCTCCCACATTATTTTTTGTAAATATTTTGTTTAAAGTTTTAAAATGCTTTTTCTTCTTCTTCGAAGCTCATTGTAAAAATTCCTGCTCCCCTTTCCCTCTGTAAAATCTTCTGTTTAAATTTTCTTTTCATCCAAGTCTAAAGAATGAAAAATGATCTTTCCTCGGTATGCAAGTAAATTTTTTGGTTTATGTTTTATCATGTTGATAAAGCGAAGGCCAGGTTTTGCCAGGCCTTCGCAGCAAGCGCTCTTCCATGAAAAAATTATGTTAAACACTCCTTGTGATGGGTGCCATGGATGAAAACATTGAGGCCATGGGCAAAAACAAGCACGCGTTAACGTGCTAAGTGAGGCGTTTCATGCCCACACACCAGCAAAGCCCCCTTTATGGACTCGAAGGATCGTTTTGGGCGATATAAAGGCCAAAAACCCTTTTCGGGCTATAAGTTGGGTGAAAGAGAAGCACCTAAGTTAAAGTTCGTAGCGGGCCCCACTAATGAGCAAGGTTATTTCGGGCAAGGAGGGCTTCGAAAAGCCTTTTCGAGCTTATGTTTGGGTGAAACTTGCATGGGGCCCAGTATCTTTCATGCCCACTATGGAACAAAACTCCTTTTCATTGCAAGAAAGGGCAAAATGCCATTAATCGAAGTCGCGCACTGGCCCGCCATGCCGCCCAACCAACAAAGCATAGTCAAAGTCAATGCGATCTACGTGGCCACTTTCTGAGTGCAGCGCTCGTGGGGCCCATAGTTCTAGGTTGGCATTTCACTCAAAGAGGGTGGTGAGACTCTCTTTCGCCTCTCTTTTGAGTGAAACTCCCCTGGCACCTCTCTTTGGAGCAAAACTCCCCTCGCGCCTCTCTTTTGAGTGAAACCACCCCAAAGCACTATTTCAGCAACGAAATCCAGTTTAGAGGGTGCACTTTCATCCGTTTAAAGGTGGTGGGTGTAAGGATGATCCGATCTTTGCCATTGAGGTGGTGCCGATAGTAAATCTTACCAACCACGTTGATGAGATGCGATGTTTCCAGCAATGGAGTCAGACGTTGCCATGCCCCATAACTCTTGAAGTGCTACCAAATCGAATCCTTCCTACCATGATGATGGATTGCAGTTGAGCATTAATGTTTTAGAGGCGGAATCCTCTATAAAAACTAGCAAATTCAATGTTTTAAGGATGGGCAATTTGCTTGAAAGCTTTGTAAACTCAAGCTCTGCTATGAATGCAAGGAAAACTTGGCTCTGATTCTAATCCACTTCTATGTGCAAATTTTCTATCATTTATTTCTATCAAACTCATTTCATTATCGAAAAGTTTAAATTCTATTCTTGGATTTAGTTGTCGGTAAAGGGTGAATATTGGAATATCCCTAGAAACTGCATGTTTAAGGAATTTTAGTTTCGGTTTCTATTTTGTTCTTTGTGTGAAATGCTATTGGTTTGAGGTTAAAAATTATCGATCTTGCTATCAGTTCATCACCCCTTCTCAATCGGCTTACAACCCTTTCCCCATTCCTTTCAGTCATTTCCCATTCCTTTCTTGTTCTCTAAATCTGCAAGCTAAAAATAGTTAGTAAGGGAACCAACCCTCTCTGGATATTGGCACGAGAGGCATTTCTTCCTTTTGGCCTTTCAATGTTGGTCGGGTCTAGGGCGCATAGATGAAACATTCTATACCTAAGGCAGATTCTTGACCAACAGTTTTTGGCATGCCCGATGGGACGCAAACGTTCCACCTCCAAAAGTATTAAGACTTGATGTCCATATTTTTGTTGGTTAAATTAGAACATCTGGTGACTCAACTGAACCCAGAAGCCTCCGAATCTTGAAGTCGGTTAAAAGCCCTCCCCTCATGATCACAAGATCGAAGGCTAGAAATCCAGAAGATACAGTTGAGTTCTTTGAGCTTAACATCGATGCTTTGGGAGAACATCCTAGAGTAGTTCCCTCGACTATCCCATTAGTTGGGACATCCTCGCAAGTAGCTGGTATATTTTCACAAACTCCAAGTCCTTCCAGCACCACAGCTAGCTTACCCCCTCAACCAAGCACTCCGGTCCAGATGGCACAAAATCTGCCCAGGCAGTTTTCGACCTGGAATCATTCAGGACCACTGAATCTGCAGGCTCAGAACCAGATCCCAACCGCAGTGCTAAAGGCTCTGCCCACATATGATGGTACTGGGAAGACAGCTTATGAGCACATTCAAGATGTGGCTTCTCTGGCCACTATTCACAGCATCACAGATGAAGATGTTATGGTGAGATTGTTAGTACTCTCACTCAGAGGCAAACTCCTCTACTGGTATCGATCCTTGCCACCTATTACCATCACCATGTGGGACCAGTTGGTCGAGCAGCTGATAAAATGTTTTAACGAGCAAGCAGACCCCTTTTCACTATTGCATCAGTTCACCACTATTCAACGACACCCATAGGAGGAGATAGCTGATTTTAATGTTAGGTTCACCCAAACCTGGTAGAGAGTTACTGATGGCCTTCGACCCACCCCGGAGCAAGCAACATTCTATTACCTAAGAGCTTTCCATTCGAACATCAGCATGAGCATCCGACATGCTAATGTCAACACATTTTCGACCTTGTACGCTCAGGCATAGAAGGTCGAGGCCGACTTAGTTGCTATCGGTAAGTTACCTCCAAAAATGACTATGCCAATTTTTTTGGATTTACCTCAACATCTGTATCCTAGTGCATCCTCTCAATCATTGCCTACACCCCCAATGTACCCTATTCCATCATGGAGTTCTAGTTCTTCTCAGAACTAGATGGTACCCACTCCGTAGTTGCCCACACCTGCTATCCCCCAACTTCCAGCTCCTATCCCATATCCAGCATTACCTGCACCATTGGCACCATTGCCATTGCCCGCGCCTTCGACACCTACAAATCTAGACCAGGCCAAAGAATTGTAGGATATGCGATCATCAATGAGGGCAATGGCGAATGAGATCACCATCCTAAAAAGGAGGTAATCTGATCAGAGTTTCCAGCCAAGGAGATTCGCCCCTCCTCCCCCGATTACTAGAGAACAAGCTGCTTCCACTAGTAGGGCTCCCAAAAGAAATGCAGTGGTGTTAAATAATGAAGAAGTTGGTCTATCTAATAGAGCTTATTGGTGCTCTACCTGCAATGACCCACACGATGAGGAGACCTGCATGGTCCATTTGAACTATGTGCAGACCCTAGCAGACAGTGTACCTAGTGGACAAGTGAACATGATCAGAGAGATGGACCGCAACTTTATGATTCCCCCTATTGAACAAGTTTTCGTTCTTACGAGAGTAGGTAAAAAACCCATTGAAGTTGATCCGGTTCAAATGGAACCATTAAAAGTACCTATTAGTTCCAAGATGCCAAGCGAGAAGATGCTACCGCTAGTAAAAGAGCCTACCCAAATGTCAAAGTCGGAGGGACCCATCTTGTTGAAGGATCTCTTACCTCTGAAAGCTAGAGGGAGAATTCCTCAACCACAGGCTTCAACCTCCCAACCTCAGACCGAGACAAGAGATCAAGAAAAAGAAAGGCTCAGGTACCCCTCATTGACTAAGCATCAGAGGGTAGAAGCAACACAACAATATCGAACCAGATACGAAACTGCGAAGGAGGGAGGCGAGTCTGGTATAGGGGCCTATAGTATCATTGAAGAACTAAAGAAAACTCTAGCTAAGGTAAGCCTCTTTGATGCGCTTCAGCTACCTGGCCAAGTAGATCTATTACAAGAATCATTGAAGTCTACTAAAGGTAAGGAAAAGCCAACCTAGACTATCTTGACTCAGATGTTGACTACCTCGGCCACCGGGAAGAATAGGCCACCACCATTTTATCTATCCCTCAGGATGGAGGGATGGGTTGTGCATAATTGCATGATCGAATCTGGTGCCGCAACTACTGTAATGCCCAAGGTTGTTTGTGAGATTATGGGTATGGAGTACACGAGGAGTAGTCTTGGAGTGCTCCAACTGGATGGGACTCTGGTGAAGATAGTAGGGGTGATCAAGGATATTTCGATCATGTTGCATAAGATGTCATAAATCATCATGATACAAGAAGTTGTGGTGGTGGATCTAGAGCCATACTTCAGTATGTGCCTATCAAGGGAATTCACCACCAAACTAGGGGGCTATTTGTCCCTGGATTATTCGCATCTGGAAATTCCCTTCAAAGGAAAAAGGATTAAGGTTTTTAATGAAAAACCCTCTACCTTTCATATCGAAAGAATCCAAGATGCGGAGAAGCAAGTGGACTCAGTCAATCTAATTGAGGAAGTTGAGGAAGTAGAAGAAGTAGACCTGATGGGGGAAGCTCTGGATGAGCTTCGCATAGAAGATGAATTTTCCATGCATGATTTCAATGCCATGATCAAAACAGGAATGGGGTGCTACTCGATCACCAGGCCCAAAAAGGCTGAAGTACCAAGTGATGAAGACCCTATTTTCGATCAACTATGGAAGCTTTTCTTTGATGGTGCACAATGTAAGAGCGACATCGAAGAAGGGGTTGTCCTTATATATTCTTTAGGAGAGCAGAGCACCTATTCTTATAGATTTACTTGGAGATGCACTAATAATGCAGGTGAATATGAAGCCCTGTGCCTAGGGTTGAGGAAGGCAAAGAATCTAGGAATCAAACAGTTACAGATCTACAAATATTCAAAGCTAATCTGCAATAAAATCACTAAACAATGCATTTCAGAACAACATTACCTAAAAGCCTACCGTAACAAAGTGTGGGACCTGTTTGAGTCCTTCACAGCACTGAACATCCAATCAATTTCATGAGAGCGGAACAAGCATGCCGACCTCTTGGCATCCCTTGGTGCCAGATTTTATTTGGCTGATAATATGATACAAAAACCTAAAATGGTGAGGTTAGTTTATAGGCCTTCAGTACCTGACAAGAATATCCATTGGCAAGTTTTTGATAATGATGAGTAGATCATTACCTTCCTGATCAATGAAGCCAGCACCATCGAGAAGAGAACCCTGGATGTGGAAGAACGTGAGGGATTGATTCAACTGAAAAATAATCACATCCCAAAGGGGTTGATCACACTCAAAAGTCTATTCGATCAAAATGATAGGTCGATTACCCATAAGATCAAAGTAGATGAGAGACAATATAAAAACTTGGAGCTAGAACCCAGGAAGGTGATCAAGGTCAGAGTCGATTGCACCCTCGAAGAGCTCGATCAAATCAGGGCTCTGTGCAAGGAATATCCGGATATCATTGCTTGGTGTTACCAAGACCTGAAGGGATATGACAAAAGCATCATTCAACACATGATAGAGCTGCAGGAAGGAGTCAAACCATTCCAATAGAAATAGAGGCCTATCAACCCAAAGATCGAGGCACTAATGAAGGTCAAACTCTTGAAGATGCTCAAAGCAAAAATCATATATCCAATTAAGCATTCTTCTTGGGTGGCCAATTTGGTCCCTATGTGAAAGAAAAATGGAGACATCCGCTTGTGTGTTGACTTTCAAAACTTGAACCAAGCATCTCTAAAAGACCATTACCCACTACCTCAAATCGATCAGATTCTTCATGTAGTGGTAGGGGCACAATGGTTTTCTCTCCTTGATGGTTTCTCTGGATATAACCAGATTTGGGTGAAAGATGAAGACCAATACAAAATGGTGTTCACCACTAAATGGGGCACGTTCGCTTATCAACGGATGCCCTTTGGTCTCTCAAATGCTGGAGCCACCTTCTAGAGAGCCATGGATCTGGTATTCGATGAGCTGTTGAACCGCGTCATTGTGATTTACTTGGATGACATGACCATCTTCTCACATAAGAGAGAGGAGCATGGCTTGCATCTACGATAGGTGTTCGAAAAATATCGAGAGTTCGGGATATCTATTAACCCAAAGAAATCTATCTTCACGGTGAAAGAGGGTAAAATTTTGGGCCATGTGATTTCAAAAAAGGGGCTAGTTGTTGATCCTGATAGAGCTGAAGCCCTTCTCAAGCTTCCACTACCAGTGAATAAGAAAGGCCTACAATCCTTTTTCGGATAGATCAATTTCATTAGAAAGTTCGTATCTGACTTCACCCAAGTAGTCAAGCCAATGATCGAACTCTTGAAAAAGGATGCTGAATTCATATGGATAGAGAAGAGGAAGCAAGCATTTGAGGAAATCAAGGCATGGATCACCCAAGCTCCAATTTTGGTAAACCCAGATTACTCCAAGGATTTCATCCTTTACGTAGTTGGAGAACTAGAGAGCTATGCAGTAGTCCTCACGTAGAAAGGCAAATATGGGGATGAGCGACCAATAGCATTTCTCAGCCAAGTAATCCAACCACATGAGGAGAGGTACAATTTCATCGAAAGGCAAGTCCATGCGGTTATGAGGTCACTAAAAAAGTTTAGATATTTTGTCTCCCAGAGTAGGATAATTGTGTATGTTGTGCATCCAGATGTCAAAAATTTTATCATTCAGGGAGAAATGGGAGACAAAAGAGCTGGTTGGGTCTCTAAGATCTAAGAATTTGACATTGAAGTCAGACCTACCAAGCTGGTCCATGGTCGGGCATTGTGCCAAGAACTCGCCAGGAGCATCACCTCTAAAGTGGTAGCATGCCAGTGGGAAGACCTAGTGCTAGAAAGTGACCTTGCAAATCGGTCTATAGATGGTAAGGATTGGATAGAGGACCTTGTCGAATACTTTAATACTGGAAGGTGCCCTTCTCACCTCAATGCTTCATAGAGGAGAAGGTTCAGGCTTCAAGCCTACAGGTATGTATTGTTGCCAGATGGTTTGTTTCACAGGAACATTGATGGGGTTCTCTTGAGGTGCATCAAGGGGATAGAGAAGCAGAGGATCCTCGATGAATTCCATTCTAGAATGTTAGGAGATTTTGTAGGAAGGCCTATGGCCTTAAAAATCAT
This sequence comes from Wollemia nobilis, assembly GCA_028583015.1. NCBI lineage: Eukaryota > Viridiplantae > Streptophyta > Pinopsida > Araucariales > Araucariaceae > Wollemia > Wollemia nobilis. Next base: position 2,739,780 of record JAQPPZ010002381.1, on the reverse strand, counting down.
TAAAGTGGGCTATTATTGGCCCACCATCTTTGTTGATGCCTTCGAAGTCAGCCAAAAGTGCGACAAGTGCCAGAGATACGTCGACTAGAGCAGAAATGCTTCTCTGCCCTTGCATCCAATTCAAGTCGAAGCTCCATTCCAATAGTGGGGCCTAGATTTCATCAAGGTAATAGATCCTAACTCTTCCATAGGGCACAAGTATATTCTAATAGCTACATACTATTTTACCCGATGGGCAAAAGTAGTGCCAACTAAGCAAGCTAACCAGGATGTGGTTATTGCCCTCTTGGAGGGATTGATAACTCACTTCAGAATACTAGATGCAATTGTTACAGATAATGGCACTCCCTTCATCGGTGCCAAAATCTATGAATTTGCAAGTAAGTATGGAATATACTTAAAAACTTCATCTAACTATTACCCGTAGGGCAATGGTTTGGTGGAGTCCACGAACAAGAACTTACTGAGGATCTTGAAGAGAACCTTGGAAGGTAACAAGTGGAGCTGGCACCTACTCTTGGATCAAGCCCTATGGGCCGACCACATTTCAATTAAAAAATTGATCAAGACATCACCGTATTACAATCGCTTTGGTTGCTTGGTGATGAAAATGAGGATTTTGATCCCATGAGTGCTAGATTGGCTCAATTGTTGCAATTAGAAGAAGAAAGAGAAAAATCTTATGAAGCTTTTATCAAGCATGCGGAGACCACAAAAAATTGGTTCGGCAAAAGGACCTCCGATCGAACTTTCCAGGTTGGTGACTTGGTGTTGAAATGGAATGAGAGAAAATCTAAACCAGGGAATCATGACAAGTTTGATGCATTCTAGGAGGGTCCATTTTGAATCTCCGATGTTAATCAGGTAAAATCTTTCATTCTACAAGATTTGGAGGGTTTCACTCTCCCTATATCAGTCAATGGCCTTCATTTGAAGGTATACTACCAGTGAGAAGTAGTAGGAAAGGTTCCTCAATTGTGTACATATTTGATTCTCTTGTATATATGTGTGTATATATCTTTCCTCCCTAGAATAAGTCTCTTCACTTCCCTTCCCTTTGCACTCTCAGTTGTGCAGTTTCGACCAAGCTCCCTACTAAGGTATGGAGTTGAGTTGGTAGGGGAACGTGGCAGAAGAGTTCAAGTCAGTGGTTTTATTTATTTTAAGTTTACATCTTTTCTAGCATGAGAAAAAGAAGAAAGAGGGTTTCGGGCTCAAACTAGCAAAGTATTTTTAGGAAAGGGGCTTGCGGTTAAATGGAGAAAAGAGAGGATAAATTGCCATGTCTGACGTCTCAAAATTAAATGAAGATGGTTGCGCTCCGCCATGAGAAGTGAAACTATGTTTTGATATCTTAAGAAGTGAAATTCAGGGCTAAGGTGAGGGCCACCAAGGTGTTTTCGCCCCCAAAGGTTCCGAAATTAAGTTGCGCTCACCTTTTTCAGTGAAAGCCTCGAATTCAAAGTCAAATGCGTGCTCTCTCATCCATGCAAATGTTTGAAAAGGACAAATCTTGTGCTAAGCACCACATGTCAAAAAAGAAGGGAGGAAGCACTTTCATTAAAAGGGGTGCTTTTTCATTTAAATTATTTCTTGACATCAAATATTGGTCAAAGGTCATTTTGGGTGCTTCGTTGAGTGAAAAGCGCTTTCGCTCTCCTTTTTAGTGAGATGCAAGTCGAGGCCCACTAAAACTTCCTTAAAGTTGTTTTTTCTTTTCTTGCGCAAGCGCCATGTGGCAAGGAGTTAAAAGGGAGGTTTTTATTCCAAAGGAAGAGGGTCATGGGTGCCTCTTTCAGTTAACAAGAGCTTGCATGCTTTTTTTGGCTGAACTTGCTTTTTTGAGCGCCTTGCATTTCTAAAAAAGGGTTTCACTCCTCCAAGCGAAGATTAATCGCCATTTTGGGAGAAAGACGTAGGGCCCACGAGTTAGAAATGCCATGTGGCGAAGAGGAAGGTTCGAAGCTCCCTCGCCCCAACGAGTTGTTTGTGCATGAAAATTTAAAAAAGTCATTTTTTTTTTTTGCACTCGCATGAGCGAAAGAGAGGTTTTACCTTGTTTTAAGGTGAAAAGCAATCTGAAGGGCGAAAAAACTTATTTCCATCTACTTTCTTTTAGGTGAAGCACCCAAGATAGAAGAGCGTGCTCTAGATAAGCACACCTTGCTTGCGCCACGTCAGGCACAATTGCTTTTCTAGGCATAAGTCTCCCTCTTCAGAGCAAAGCAATGAACAACATTTTTTTTTAAAAGGGGAAGCATTTCGGTGCTTTAATCAAGTGAAAAGGGTTTTTGACAACCCAAGCGAGCACAAGGAGGTTTCACTCTCGCAAGTCCCCGAACGCACATCCCTAGGCAAGGAAGCGAATACGTAGCCTGAGAAGGGTCGTTAGAGCAAGAACGTGCACCTTGAAAAGCGTAAAGTGGTAGGGCATGAGTTACAAGGAAGATTATGGTGCATGCCAAAATCCGTCATTAAAGAAAAGTGATCCACCGCCCGTAAGAGCAAATAGGAGGTCTCCAATATCATGCATGATCTCCGCATGCATTTATTCCTCCCACTGCTAATTAAGGTGGTAGATATCATTGCCCTACTATAAGAAGGCTTGCCCACACTGGAAATGACACACAAATTTTTTTTAGAGGACTAGGCTATTGCACAGATATTGTGAGTGCAAAGAGCATCGGGTGAATTACTGGTAAAGCACTTGCGCTAGGTGCTAAGGAGGTTTCTGTTCTGTCCTCGAACAAGCACTTGAGTTATTCTACAGGATAAAAAGAAAAGGACATCTAAAAATGGGTAAGAAGAACACCGAATCTAGGAAGGGAAAGACTCATGGAAAGCCATCCATAGCAAAGCAAGGCGAAGGAGCAAAGAGCTAGAAGAAGAAATCATAGAAAAGGCAAGTGGTGCTGGCGCCACACAATGATGAGCTCAACAAAATGAGAGATTGCCTGCTCACAAACAAAGATGTAGAGACGTTGCGCCAGACTATTGATACCATGCTTAAAAAGGTTTCTCCTCAAAGTAAGTAGACTGCGACCTATTTTTCTCACCTGTATTGGTACTTGTGCACGCTAGTACACACATGCCCAGAATTGGTGTGCGAAGTCACTCAATTTTATGACCCTCATATCAGAATAGTAAAAAATGCCAAGGGGGATAGCCTATTTTAGATTTCTACCAATAGTGTCAGAGATGCCTTTGCATGTGGTGAGCAGCCTCCAATGGACTTCACTATCAGAAGAATAAACATAATGGAGCAAAATGAGAGATACAAGTCTACAACGTTGATGCGATGGTTTATGGAGGAAATGTTGTTGGAGAAGCCAGTGTTTGGGGAGCTTCCCGAGATGCCCAGACCCTTGAGAGAGTTTAAGTACCCTGATATGTACTCCATGTTGGCGTGGGTTATGGGTCTTTCAATAGATGCGATGGTCTACAAGTGGCAGGTTTCTCTCATAGAATGCATTTCACATGGTAAATTTTATTCCCCTGCTGCTATGAGACCAGAAACGTAGCCCATTTTCTTCGATTGGGTAGAATGGGTGGCATGACAAATCCACCTGTAGTTGAGCGATGTGCAGAGTGGCAAGGATATGTCTTTTAGGCACTACTCTTTTCTTACTTGGTACTTTTCTACCATATGCGAGACCGTTTCGCTTTCATCACCAAGAATCTGATGAACGAGAAGGGTGAAGCGCTACCGGTCTACCAGTGGACTCAGGTTTTGTCAAAAATGGAGTCTTATTATAGCTTCAACATAATGTTTCTTGGCCCTACACTCGAGCTACTTTATGGTGTCTGCGCTCGAGTACCGAAGGAGATGAGGAACGAAGTAGTGGAGAAAGTGAAGGGTGATGTCTTTCAGCTTACATAGGGCTTGGTTATCCGGATGTATGGTTTTATTGGAAAACCTTTTCTCCTGCCTTACTACACCATGGAGTACCTCTTCACCCTGGAGGTCGCTAGGCAATGCGACTTCATCAATGATACATATGGGCATAGAAGGAGGAAGTCGCACACGTGTCCCATGCCATTCAAGTTTGGCCATATTGAGGTAACGTTGACTGGGCAGAACCGGTTCATCATAGTGACATTGTATGACTATGCGCTAGTCGAGATTCCCCAACATTGGAGGTATGACCCACTGGACATTTTTAGACCAATTATTGATGCAAAAAGCTTCCATTCTTGCCCTCATCCAGACATTGTAGCTCAATGGAATAACCCTACTGGACATGATTTGGAATGGCACATGGAGGAAATGATGGTGCTTCCCCCTTGGCATGATTTCTACACGTTGGAAGTTGAGTATGACCCTACGCACAACCCGGAGCATGTCCCTCCCAAGGATACATTGCAAAAAATGAAAGACAAATTACCCGATTGGTCGGATGACAAGATTGCAAATTGGTGGATCATGAGGGTTCATAATGCAAAGCCATCATCTGATTACCCGATGGTGTTAGATAAAAATTTCTTAGTGATTTATGATGCCAACATCGACACATACCAACCTGTTTCTTTTTCTAGTATTGTCCCTCGGGGTACTTCAAGCCTTGGCTAAACTGAAGATGTGATATCAGAAAGGGGCCAACTAATAGCAGAAGATCCACTTGTCCAAGAGAAAGGTGAACAGCTGCTCCCAGAGGAGCAAGGCACCCCAATGAAGAGAAGTGCTAGCATGATGCTCTCACCTTCTCACATCACCAAAAGTCCTAGGACCAGTGCATCAAGACCCCCCAGTACGAACCCTTCTGTAGCACTATCAACCGTGGGGGTGAATGTTCTTGAAGTACCTATTTTGGAGCAACAAGGGCAACCAAACTAGGAGATAGAGTTGATCGATCTTGAGATAGAAGCTTCAAATGAAGGAGAAGGAAGGGTGAGCCCAATCATGCAACAGTTTACCTCTTTGGCTCTGGTGGTATCCGAACCCTCAGGTACATGTTCTCTGATCCCTTCCCTTGCAATTGAGCGACTGGTACCCATTTCATCAAACATCAAAACCCCTATTGCTAGTCTACCCCCATTCGACATCCCTGTGTCTTCCACTTTATCTCTAGTATCCCAGTCATTGGTTACCCATTCTCTAGTTCTCACCCTCGTTCCCTCTACTTCCTTAACGTTCAGCTCTTTCATGTCTGTTACCAATGCATTCACGTTTCCTGGACCCTCCACTAGCACCTCTTCTTCCATCGCTATGTCTACTGCCATCCTTGATCCTATCCGAATTTCATCCTTAACAACCTCCACCATAGTGACAATGTCTATTGATATTCCAATGCCTAGTCCTATGCCTTCAGTCACTACTATCCAAACCCCAACATCTCCCAAAGTAAGCATAGTTTCCACCTCATCAACTTCCATCCCATCCATCGAAGTCTAGCCTCAGCGTGCTCTTTTCCCATATGCAATATTTTTTGGAGTACAGGAGCCACTAGAAATAGAGTTGGAGGTCCTCCAAGAACACCTAGTTGTAGAGAGCATACGTCGAGCGCAACAAAGTTCCTCGAGCTGGCTGAAGGGCCAAAAAGAAAGGGTGCGCTAGCTCCTACTCAGGTAGATAAAAGGGCCATCTTTGACCCGGAGAGGATGGAGGTCCATACGGTGCAAAAAGTACCTAATATCTAGAAGCTGCTAGGGGAGATGATGCCTACAGACTATTCTTACCACGTAGTTACCGAGGACCTGAGGATGATCAACACAACGGAGAAGATGGGTAACATCTAGATAGAAATGGGCTCCATCTACTTTCATGGGGAGCACTATAAGGAGTGCTTATTTGAAGTCAAAGCTAAGAATGTGGAGCTAGAGGAAGCTCTAGCACAAGCGAGAGCCCAACTGGAGAAGGCCCAATCTGAATCTACAAAATGGTAGCAGCACGCAGCCGGTTTGGAGGAAGAGGTGGGAAAATATAAAGAAGCAACTGAACAACACCTCAAGGCGTGCATGCAGGCCAAGAACCAAGTGCAGGTTTTGAATACCCAAATTCAGGAACTATAGGGCAAATTGATAGAAAAAGAGATGCAAGTGGTTGTTTTTACCAAGGAGCACATCAAAGAGATTCGCTACAACTTCCTGACCGATTTCTAGGCTAGGGCTTCAAAGGTAGTTATAGTTCTGATATTCATGTGGGAAGTACAGAAGGTAGTTGCCCTTGGTAAGCCGATTGTGGAAGCCATTGAGGAAGATGTAGACTACTAGCTAGATATTGCCATGCAGATCAAGAAATTGGAGAAGACAGAACTCCATGTTACTCCCATGAGCCCATTGGCTCGATCTTGGGCTATGGCAAAGGTCACTCTATGATCTTATTTTGTGAAGCTTGAACTGGTCAGAGAAGCTCAAAAATTGTGGGATGCGTTCGAGCAGGAGAGGGTTACTTCATTACTCCATTTTGAGGCCCTCGTACAAATGGAATTTCTCGGCTTCATCGATGATGAGGGTAATATTTTGCCCCATGGGGAGTTAAAAGAGATATGGGCTGCCTTCACCAATGACACCTCCGAGATTGATGGTTGGGGAGACCCCATTGCAGAGAAACAAGTAATACCCCTTATGACAAAGTATGCATGGATAGAGACCTCTTTGTTGGAGCTTAGCCAAAGAGCTGCCCTCGCCAACATAGACCAAGTTGAAACTTTTTGATATCTGGTCAAGGAGCTTGGAAGCCACCCACCATTCCCTCTGGATGCTTGGGCCAAGGCACATGTGGTTTATGAATATGTTTACAAGCACCCTCTGATATTGATGCATCTCCAACAATAAGAGGAAGAAGGACACACAACAAAAAATGATAGCGACCAGGGTGAAGTTGGCAAGGAGAAGGAGGGAGACCATCAAGAGCAGCGAGATAGGGAAGAAGAGAGAGAAAGGTTGGAGGAAGAAGTAGGTACCGATAGCAAGCACTCCAAAGAAGCAGAAAGCAACGATGACTCTGAGCTCGAAGGATAAAGGCTTGGGATCGTCACATTGAGGCGAGCTCAATTCCCCATGAGCCACCAAAAATGTTGGCATCTCTGCCACATTCTTTTTTGTAAATATTTTGTTTAAGTTTTAAAATGCTTTTTCTTCTTCTTCGAAGCTCATTGTAAAAATTCCCGCTCCCCTTTCCCCTCTGTAAGAACTTTAGTTTAAATTTTCTTTTCATCCAAGTCTAAAGAATGAAAAATGATCTTTCCTCGGTATGCAAGTAAATTTTTTGGTTTATGTTTTATCATGTTGATAAAGCGAAGGCCAGGTTTTTCCAGGCCTTCGCAGCAAGCGCTCTTCCATGAAAAAATTATGTTAAACACTCCTTGTGATGGGCGCCATGGATGAAAACGTCGAAGCCGTGGGCAAAAACAAGCACGCGTTAACGCGCTAAGTGAGGCATTTCATGCCCACACTCCAGCAAAGCCCCCTTTATGGCCTCAAAGGATCATTTCGGGCGATATAAAGGCGAAAACCCTTTTTGGGCTATAAGTTGGGTGAAAGAGAAGCACCTAAGTTAAAGTTCGTAGCGGGCCCCACTAATGGGCAAGGTTATTTCGGGCAAGGAGGGCTCCGAAAAGCCTTTTCGGGCTTACGTTTGGGTGAAACTCGCATGGGGCCCTAGTCTCTTTCATGCCCACTATGGAACGAAACTCCTTTTCATTGCAGGAAAGGGTGAAATACCATTAATCGAAGTTGCGCACTGGCCCGCCACGCCACCCAACCAACAAAGCATAAGTCAAAGTCAATGCGATCTACGTGGCCACTTTCTGAGCGCAGTGCTCGTGGGGCCCACAGTTCTAGGTTGGCGTTTCACTCAAAGAGGGTGGTGAGACTCTCTTTCACCTCTCTTTGGAGTGAAACTCCCTTTGGTGCCTCTCTTTGGAGTGAAACTCCCCTGGCGCCTCTCTTTTGAGCGAAACCACGCCAAAGCACTGTCCCAACATCGAAACCCAGATTGGAGGGCGCACTTTCATCCATTTAAAGGCGGTGGGTGTAAGGATGATTTGATCTTTGCCATTGAAGCGGTGCCGACAGTAAATTACCAACCGCATTGATGAGATGCGACGTTTCCAGTAATGGAGTCAGACGTTGCCATGCCTCATAACTCTTGAAATACTGCAAGATCGAATCCTTCCTGCCATGACGACCGATTGCAGTTGAGCATTAATGTTTTAGAGGCGGAATCCTCTATAAAAACTAGCAAATTCAATGTTTTAAGGATGGGCAATTTGCTTGAAAGCTTTGTAAACTCAAGCTCTGCTATGAATGCAAGGAAAACTTGGCTCTGATTCTAATCCACTTCTATGTGCAGATTTTATGTTATTTATTTCTGTCAAACTCATTTCATTATCGAAAAGTTTAAATTCTATTCCTGGATTTAGCTGTCGGTAAAGGGTGAATACTGGAATATCCGTGGAAACTGCATGTTAAAGGAATATTGGTTCCGAATTCTGTTTTGTTCTTTGCGTGAAATGCTGTTGGTTTGAAGTTAAAAATCGCCAATCTTGTTGTCAGTTCATCACCCCTTCTCAATCGGCTTACAACCCTTTCCCCATTCCTTTCAGTCATTTCCCATTCCTTTCTTGTTCTCTAAATCTGCAAGCTAAAAATAGTTAGTAAGGGAACCAACCCTCTCTGGAGATTGGCATGGGAGGCATTTCTTCCTTTCGGTCTTTCAATGTTGGCCGGGTCTAGGGTGCATAGATGAAACATTCTATACCTAAGGCAGATTCTTGACCAATAGGTATTCACACATTGCTTGGCCACTATAATAGGCGACCAAAGGAGGGGTCAAATCAAAGTTCCATTGGGGAGACACAATAAAGATCATTTACAAAGTTGAATGAACAATTGTGTTTAACTCCTATACTTCCCCACCTAATATACAACATCATTTTGAGGTAATGACTAATTCATAAGAGTATGCTTTGGAGCTATCCTCAAACGACATGGTCATCTAGTTGCATATTATAATGAGACATTCAATGAAGTAGTTCAAAAATAACCATACATAACAAATATACTTATGAGCATTTAAATAGTGGAAGCACTACATCTTTGGTAAGGAAACCATAATCCATACAAGTTATAAACCTCTAGAATTCATCTAAATACAAAATAAGATGAGAACTAAAAGATATAAGAAGTGGACCACATATCTATAATAATTTCATCTGATAAACAAGCATAAGAAAGAGAGTTCCAATTCATTAGTAGATTATTTAAGTTGAACTCTCATCATATCACTCGCCACCTATAACCACCAAAAAGGGTCACACCCGATTGCGGCTCCTATTGCGATAAATGGTAAAGATATAACATGCATACAAGTAAAAGAAATTGACAACAAATGAAGCAAGAAAGGAAACACTTTATTCCATTATATTTGAAGTCAAAACCCAATTACAAGTACATCCCTCTTAGGGATATTCATTTTGATACAATATTACAATAGGAGTGCTCAATTGTTTTCCCTCTTAAGGGTAGGTGTGATTTCCAAATGCCTCTTAGAATGGCACGAACTGCTCTAGGGTGGAGGTGCCCTCTTCTTCGCGATGGGGAAGGAACTTGATGGTTTGCTCTCCTTTGGAACTATTCCCTACGGTCAAGAAACAACAAGAATGTCAAAAATATAGGCAGCCTCTCATGATGAGGCCCTTTTAGGTAAATTGCATAATGACACCATTAACATGCATAATCAAGAAAGCATAAAAGGTGCTTCTAAACTATGCAAATCGAATCAAGATTCATACAATAGCATAAAGAAAGACAACAACTACTCTATGCATGGATCAGATATATGAAATAAGGCATGAAAGTGCATAAAGAACTTATTAATGTCCTAATTGAAGCATAAACATAAAGAAGCTAAACTAACCTAAATCTACGGTCAAAAGTCTGCTAAAATGTATTTTAACCATGAAAACAACTAATCTAACCTAATTAGCCAGACATAAATGAAATTAGGAAGGTGGTTATACCTCTACTACAAACCGTAGCTCTGGTGCGCGGTTTGCACTATAAACCATGGCTGACAACCATGGTTAGCACTACGATAGGCTTACCCTCAATTCCAAGGGCAGTGGGCTTCACCTCCTTGTCCAATTGATGTTCAAGGGTCACCTTCGATGTCCTTCTGACAGGTTTGGTGGTCAAATCATTGTGATGGGCCTTTGTTCGCCCGAATTTATGTTTCTTGGCTCTCCTAGACTCCTAGGGCATCCATAATGCAATTCATCATGAATCTTGGCAAGTAGATAGGGGATAAGTGCAATAGCTCTCTCTTAGTATACTTGATTGAGTGTACAATTCGATAGGGCTCCACTGCTCAAATCTCCAATGCTCTCTCTGATAGTTTGCCCTAATTTTGAGGGGTACTTATAGGACTACCCAAGGGCTAGGGGTGGCTTCCTAGAGAAGCCAAGATCAAGAAGGGGTGGTTAGGACAGTTGGAATGGAAGCTTCTGCCCTCTAACCACCTTCTTCTAGATCAAATGGCCGTTCCAACCGATTTGGCTCGGATTGAAGGCCAACTGAACTTCAGTTAAGACCGCAGGTCACAGCTATGGTCTAGACTATAAACCGTAGGTCTCAGCCATGGTTCAGCTATAAACCATAGGTCTGGGCTATGGTTCAGACTGATTAGGCCAAGGAGCCCAAATTGAGTGGTTAGAACCACTACTCTATCTTGGAGTCTATCCAAGATCTTCCATATGGTCTTGTAGCATGTCCATATGAGTAGTCACCCTCGACATGATGCATTTTAGGTGTCTACAAATGCCCCTTTTGAGATGCATTGTGAGATTGAACAACGCTGAGCAAAAATAGACCTCCTAAAATGATGTTGAAGGTTCTATGATGATCATTAGTCGGATCAACATTAGATGCCCCAGGTCCAGCAAAAGGACGTGCATCCTGGAATCATTGCTTCCAACTCTTTGGAGGCTTAAACTTGAAAGATTTTGCACTCGTCATCAGTCATTCGAGTAGCGTTTGATGCTACAATAGGAGTGGCCTATATAACCGAAAGGAGACAAGATACAAACAAATTATCATATTTGCTATTTGCCCCAAGCAAAGGGGTAAGCTTATGATAGTTGTTTACAATGATTCGCAAGGACGAACGCAATTTTGACAAGATCAAGGGATCTACGATCTCAGGGATCTTCTATTAATTTTGATTATGATTTGATATTATGACTACCCCCTCAAGCGACGAGTCGATGAGGGTAATGACAATGTATGAAGTGACGATGTCGCTTGACCACCATGGATGATCTGAACAAATTTAGATTTGAGCAAATTAATGCCTTGGCTAGGCCTAGTTCAGCTTTTGATTCCAACTGTTAATAGTATTTGCACGCTTCTATCCCATGGAGCAGTCGGGCTACAATAGCCATCTTAGGGAATCGAATTGATACAAATCCAATCAGATTTGTGTTGAATCAAATTATCGATGATTTGCTAAAAAAGAGGTCATAGAAGAAATGGCATGCAACGCCTCGTTCCCGTGGAGCAGTCCAACCGTGAAGGCCTTCTTAGGGATTGAAAAGAAGCATATCAGATCAACGATGACAATTTTTACCCCAAATGTCCTTATGGTAATTTACTCATCTTTTCGGATTGCATGGATCGCAAGTCGTTGCAACCGCCAAGTGTATAGGGTAAATTACTGAATACGAGGCGCATTTGGTGTTTTTAATTATTTGATTTTTTTGAATGTTTTGAATTATGCATTGAGCTTATTTATTTGGCTGGGAGGTGTGTCGCTCCATGAAAGGATTGTCATAGCGACGACCTCGGTTGAATGTACTTTATAATCTCAGCCAGATTTTTAATTTTTTTATTGGATCTCGGTGCTTGATTATCACCAAATTTCCAAATTAGCTTGCTTTTATTGCATTTTGACCCAATGGGAGGCATTAATTTATCTTTTTGGCCCTTCCCATGGTGGGATTTTCTAAAATTGTCTGCCAGTTGCAAACCGCGGCTAGGGTCTATGGTTCCCATTTGCAAAATTGGGAACCGCGACTAGGGCCTGTGGTCCGCGTGAATATGAGAAGTCTATAAAATTTCCAAATTTCAAATATCTCTCATTATTCCTTGATAGTGACCTGCAACTAGAGCTCTGACAGTGACAACTGACTAAACTGACCTACAACCTAGCACACCTTACCCGCACACCGACTCACAGCATGATGGTAGGGTGCGGGCAAGCGTCTTCTAGCCGCGGAGGATGAGGGGAGGGTAAGGTAACTCAAAAACCAAGACCTCGCATCCATTACCAGTAAAATTAACCCAATTAAGTAATCGGTAAATCAATTTCACTAAATTACTAGCAATGAACCTCATCTTAGGCTAGGGTAGCTTAGGTTATTTATTTTTTTGCATTTTTGGCCACGGTATCGCACCCGGTCGAACTTCGAACGGAGACCGTAGGTACCAGCTACGGTTCCCAATTGGTCAATTGGGGACCGCAGCTGCCAGCTACGGTTAGCATTCAAAATCCCAACGATCAAATTTTGACCGCATGCGAACCGTAGGGTTGACCCACGGTTCGCCAACTTTAGGAAAATTTTATAAAATTTTTAATTTTTCTAAATTTTTAGAGGCAATTAATATCATTTAATGCATTTTTGACCTGTCTGATTGACAAATTTGATTTGTAGGCCTGCATGATGACATGTTTTTGCAATTTTATCAATTTTTTACTATTTTTGATGATTTTTAGGTTAGTTTTTAAATTTTTTTGCTTGTTTTAGTTAGCTTTTTCCTTATTTTATGCTATTTATTCTGGAGATTGACTTCTAGAGCGCGAGAGCCTGACATTCTGAAGACTCTCCATGGAGAGCTCACTGGTGGTGAGCGAGAGTGGTTCAAAGCTATCGACTTCGGCTACATTTTGGATCTACCCACCATTAGGGTAGATCAATCCTATCTGACTACATTGGCCCATTGCTAGAATATGCGGACCAACACATTTCACCTACCTATAGGTGAAATGATAGTTACACTAGAGGACGTCTACAGGATCTTTAGGATCCCCATTGATGGCGAGGCCATCGTCTCCTCGACTTCTGGGGCTAAGGAGTCCATCTTCGATGCTATCTTTGGTGCTCGGAGTGAGGAGGCTCAAGGCACCATTGACCATGGAGGGGTCCACATCGGCTATTGGTAGGGGAAGAATGTCTTCTCCATGCACGAGGTCGTATTCATGCACCTAGTGGTGCAATATGTGCTTCCAAACTCCTCGAGCGTGAGGATTCCCTGGAACCTTCTAGCTACTATACGTAGAGTTGTACAAAGCTCTATCCACCAACCACTACTCCTAGCCTAGGGGAGCACTCTATTAGCTTAGCTCTATCGAGAGCTATATCATATTACTAAGCATAGTCGTAAGGGCATCAGTTGTAGTCTACTTTTACAGATCTAGGGTTGGCAACATATCAGGGTAGAGCATCCTGGGGAGTTGCCCTTACCCATTACAAACATTGATGATGAGCATCAATGCTATGCTGCCTACTAGCCTCAAGAGGAGGAGGGCTTCCAGAGCAGGACCCATGCTGGCGAGACCCAACATTACATCACTCGATTTGCAGGACTTGGGCCAGATGATATCCAGTGGCGGCCCTACATGGATTGTCTTGACTGGCTTGAGAGTCGTGAGAGGCTTCGATAGGCTCATCGAGATAAATGGCTACTCGGTTGAAAGACCGAGATCTAGGAGTTTTAGTTCTTCTCTCATGTCTTGCATCAGTTTGGCATGGTGCAGGACATCCCGAAGATCCCGTTCACCTATAGGTGCTTGGATTTGGAGAGGGATCTATCGTGGATCCAGCCTCTAGCTCTAGGTGATGCTCTAGATGACTTCTAGGAGACTAGGGTTGACATAGCGATGACCACTCTAGAGTATGATGAATGGTGGTCTCTATTTTATTGGTATGGGATAGGGCCTCTGGGCCACACTGCAGATCAGGCAGGAGCAGAGGTGGATCCTGACGGGCGTAGGGTGCACCAACGTACAGAGGGCGGCTGGGGCATAGAGGCTGCCATTGAGGAGGCTCCCAAGATTGATCCCGAGGAGGAGGCTCCAAAGGAGGGTGAGGTCCCTCCTAATAGTGTAGAGGGGCTACTCTTAGCATAGGTGGCTGACTTGCAGAGTCAGCTCGGTCGATTCTAGACATAGCAGAGGGAGCGTGACACTACTATCGCTACTCTACAAGTGCAGTTGATAGATAGAGATCATCGACTGACATAGGAAGACTAGCAGCTTGCTAGCCTGACCGCTTGGGCTACTATAGCAGAGACCCAGGTTGGCGAGCTCACCCATGCTCATGACTTGGCAGAGGCATAGAGGGATGCGGCCATAGCAAGCGAGATCTACTCAGGGCATAAAGGGGGATCCTCCATCCTCTCAGTTGATTATGGGGTCTTCGATGGCACCAGCAGTAGTACTACCAGGTGGTCGAGATCCTATGGTAGAGGTACAGCGCCTACAGGGTTTACTTATGAGTGCCAATGAGAGGCACGCATCCAGGGTTGCTCGGGTAGACCAGCTAGTTGGGCTACATTCAGATGCTGGGCATAGAGGTTCTTGAGGATCCATATGCTGCAGAGTCCCAACGGACTAGATCTCGAACTACAGGACAGTCCATTGCTAGCTCGAGCCATCGCACCCATCGAAGTGAGAGGACACACAGGTCCTCTAGTACGCATGGCGATAGCAGTCATACCAGGACTAGGGAGGCAAGGTAGTCTACTACAGCGTCCAGTCATAGGTCCCAATGGATAGAGGTGCCCATTGCTCAAGGGGTAGTTGGATGAGTGCTAGGCCTCTTCGGGCTAGGCGATACTCAGGGTGCTCAGCAGGATCCACAATAGTCAACAGGGTAGCAGGCATAGCAGTATCTTGAGCACAACATTGAGGGAGGAGGTGAGAGCTCTGGTATAGGGGGAGCAGATCAGAGCTAGAGCTCTAGATTGCAGGATACATTTTTGATATATCTCATTTTTGGTGTAAGGTCGAGGACCTACACATTTGTAGCTTGCGGGTATTTTTGTACTCCCGATGTACTCTGAGACACACATTATATATATGATATGATCATTATTATGGCTCATTATTGTGTACTCATTTATTTTTAATTTTATGTTTATATGATGCACATGGATGCAATGCTTATGTTATGCTGATGCTATATGATGTGATGTATGGATGACATGCACTAGATAGCTATTTGATTTATGATGATGATATGCAGTGATCTTAGATGCTTAGATGTGCTTTTTGATGGATGCATATGGATGCGATGTTTTTCTCTTAACGCATATTTGATATTGCTTTCTTTTCATGCATTAATGTATGTGATGCGTTATTTACATGATGCTAATCTAATGTAAATGAACCTGTATGCTTTAATCACTTAAAACATAAGGAATGAATGCAAATATGTTTATCAATCTAATGGATGATGCCACAGAATGTATAAAAATCATGAATGTAATTGAAAATCCTTAAGATAAGAATGTAATCAATTAATCACCCATATATGAAATGCAATGGTTTATGATGCGAATGATATAATGTGCCATTCGATTTTCTTTTTGCAAATTTGAAAAATATGCATGATATAGTCAGTGGTCGTCTAAATATTATTGCTAATATCCATCCGGTATCTATCCTATATGTTGATTGTGCTTTTTATAATGATGTATCATGGGTTTAATACTTTGCAATTTGGATGATTTATATGGTTGCCATTTTTGACACTTTGTTGCTATGGGAGAAATTTTTGAGGTTTTCCATGAGACTCAAACACCCTAATAGACTTATCAAAAGTTGCATACTAACCACACTAGACTTCTGAGATAAAAGGCTTTTGCTAGGATAGACCCTAACTATTCATTATCCCTGTGTGTGCAAATGATTATTTTAAGATAAGACACGAGCGTTCCCCGATGTCAGGCGGGATTCTTTCAGCCCATTGCTAAGATAGGGGTTCCACAAATGTCTTATCCAATATCAAGTTTAGATTTTAGTTGGACTAAGCCACTAGGCAATGCAGGACACCTGAAGCTAGCTCTTCCACATTCAAACATTGGTCTTGTTCATAAGCGAGATGCTAATGCGTCAGACATATCATCATGCGTAAGGTACAATAGTGCTGACAATTCTAGGGATTCAGGCTCATTCCTTTCTATCCTTCAATTTTTGGGATACTTGCTCATATGTAGTGAAGCAAGGGAGTCGATTCCATATTCTTTTTTAACTATCTTTGGATCTTCATTTGATCTCTCTTCGAACTAGATTTTGGATCTTCATTTGATCTCTCTTCAAACTGGATTTTGAATTTGATCTCCGCTCGAACTTTTGATTTATGATCTTCATTTGATCTTCACTTTGAACTTTGATTTAAGCCTGTTTTTTGATCTTCACTTGATCTTCACTTTTTGGCATTTACATTTGATAATTTTCTTCAGAAACTTTCCTTTGGGGGGATTTACTTGGAAAAACTATTTTTGGTATATCGATTGAGAATATCGATCTTATGATATCAATATGGGATATCACTCTAGGGAGTCGATCTATGATATCGATCTAGGGGCTCAATCATGAGGATTGATATGGGATATCTCTTTGGTATATTGCTCATTTTATCGTAAGCAAGGGATTATGAATAGGGAACTAACCTATCCTTTTGCCAACTGCCAACATTTCCCATACCGTCCGCACAAAGGGATAAGCAAGAATAACTCTTTTCGCTTCAGGATACTCGGTCCTGCTTCATGGCTTTCATCTTCCCCTAGTCCTTGTTAGGATTGTTTAAATTTGTTGATTAGTGATAGGCTTCTGATATGCTAAGGGCTATACTAACTAAACCTTAGCTACAAAAGCAAAGTAAGCTTTCTACCAACTCTTGATAAGACTACTAGGTATGGTTGAGTGACCAAAAAACCCTAGTATATCTCCATAGCAACATTATAGGTTGTGTTGAAAAACACAATTACTCACATGAATGATGGATCATGATAAATGCAGAGATGCATGATTTAAACACAAACGTGGCATCATTTGTAAGACTAACAAACACAAATGCCTTCTATTACGGAATGCAATGGATGACGAATGCCTATATGCAATGCAGTAATGCGGTGAATGCATGTGTAAATGCAAAATGAAAATGCAAAATTCAAATGCAAATGCAAATGTTTTTGGATTTTATGCTTTACCAATTTTTTTGGATTTTATTGATTTTATAATTTTTATGGGTTTTGAGCCTCATAATTGACCAAACAACGAGTACATGCCTCTGGAGCCTTTAGATTGACCAAGCAATTTTTAGGAATCCTTGGAGCTTTTGGGATTGACCAAAGGGATTATGGGTACCTTTGGGGCATTTTGGGATGACCAAGCGATTTTGAGAATCCTTGGAGCCTTTGGGGTTGACCAAGCAATTTTTCAAAAACTCTTGGTGCCTTTTGCATTTGACCAAAGGGCTTACAAATGCCTTTGGAGCTTTTGGGTTGACCAAGCAGTTTTTTAGAAACTCTTGGTGCCTTTTGAGTTTGACCAAAGGGCTTGCAGATGCCTTTGGAGCTTTTTAGGATGATCGAGTGATTATAAGAAAATCCTCGGGGCTTTTGACTGACACGACCAAGTGGTTTCAAGGACCCTTGGAGCCTTTTGGGATGACCGAGCGGTTTTGACCAAACCCTCAAAGCTTTTGAGGTTGACCAAAGGGCTTACAGATGCCTTTGGAGCTTTTTAACTTGACCAAACCACTAATGAAAGTGTTTGGAGCCTTTTAGGATGACCGAGCAGTTACAAGCAACTCTCGGAGCCTTTTACTATGCTCTTCAAGCATAAAACACCTTAATATGGATGATGTTGAGAGGTTCAGGCTCTTCAACACCCCCTAGCGATGTTAGGCGATAGGTACTTGGACCAATATTTTTAGATATGATGTAAGGTCCTAGCCAATTAGCCATGAATTTGTCTCGCATATCTAGTGGTAAATTAGAGTTCTATTGGTTTTCTTTCAAGACAAGATCCCCAAATTCAAAGTCTCTCTGGTGGACTTTGACATTGTAAGCTCATTTTAGTCGCTCTTGATAAACATGGAGATGCTCCAGGGTATTCACGTGACGTTCATCAAGTAATGTCAGTTGATCCAGTCGAGCTTGTCATGCACACGGTAATCCCTTTGGGATTATACTAAGCTTTAGGAAGTCTTTAATTTGTGACATCCAATTTTGATAAATCTCAACTTCGACTGCTAAGACGACTTGCTCCCCCTGCGTATTTACTTTTGCAAATGCAGACTCGAAAACAACCCTGTGGTGAATGGTAGTACCACTCCCCATGGGACTCTAAGAGGTTAATGACCCCCAGGGTGCCTTCTTAAGAAAGTCTTCAGCTCTACAAAACCATTCAGCTTGTGGTTCTACACTGATCATGTTGATCGATTCTCTGTTATCATAGGTTGCACGCTCTGTTGTTGGATGAGAGAGCGTCTTGACATGGATGGTAGTGAAATCAACAGATGGATTCTGAGGGATTAAGGATCCCAAAGAATCCATGGTATCTACAAACCTATTTGATGATCGAGGGATTGCCTCAATGTCATACCATTCTAGTTTGGCCAAATATGTATCAACTAGATCTTTATAGGCTTTCAGTATGGGACATCGACACTGAAAAAGCCCCTTGACTTGATTTACTATGAGCAAGGAATCACCAAAGATGTTCAATCTCTTAATATTCATGGTGATAGTTGTGTGGAGGCCCAATAGTAGGGCTTCGTACTCAGCATTGTTGTTGGTGCACGAAAAATCCAACTTGAATGACAAGGGCATTGGAGCTCCTTGTGGCGTGAAGAACACTATTCCAGCACCACCCCCTTGTTCGCACTTCGAACCATCAAAGAACAGAGTCATATCAGCATTGTTCTCTGGTTCTTCGGGTTTGGGAGCTTCAGATATGATGAAGACTGCATCGTCTGGAAGCTCAATTGTTAGAGGCCTACTGTTTGACAGTGGCGCCTCAGCTAATTGATCTGCTATGACCTATCCCTTAATGGACTTCTGGCTTATGAATTCTAGATCAAATTTCATCAAAAGCATGATCCACTTTGTAGTACGCGTATTGTGATAAGTCTTACTCATCATGTACTACAAAGGATTTTGTTTGGATATAACATACGTCGTATGACTTAACATATAGTGTCACAATTTCTTTGTAGCGAACACTATTGCTAAACACAATTTTTCCACGTATGCATACCCGAGCTCATAGCTCACCAAAGTTTGACTAATGTAATATATGGCCTATTCTTTGCCTTGCACGTTCTTTTGGGCCAACATGGTTCCCAGTGCAAAGTCAGTTGTCGATATATATAGTAGAAAAGGCACCTCTGGCCTTGGTGGAGCTAGCACTGGTGATGTCACCAGGTATTGCTTTATCTTAGTGAAGGCTGCCTTGCAGTCCTCGTCCCAGTTGAATGGGACACCCTTATGTAGCAGTCGATTCATGGGTCGACATTTATCCGATAGTTGGGCGATAAATCACTTTATCGAGGCTACCTTGCCCTGAAGGCTCCTTAATTCCTTAATATTGGTGGGAGGACGCATTTCCAAAATGGCCTTGACCTTCGTTGGGTCTACTTCGATGCCTCTCTTGGAGACGATGAACCCTAGTAATTTTCTAGAAGTTACACCAAATACGCACTTCTTAGGATTCAGCCTGACGTTGTGCTCTATCAGGCGATCGAAGACTTTCCTTAAGACCTCTGCATGCTCTTCTCGTAGCAATGACTTGGCTAACAAGTCATCGATATAATCTTCAAGAATTTTGTGCATATAGTCATGAAAAATGTATGTCATGGCCCGCTGGTATGTGGCACCAATATTTTTGAGGCCGAATGGCATAACTTTATAGAAAAATGTTCCCCATGGCGTTATAAATGCGGTTTTGTGTTGGTCTTCGGGTTTAATCCGAATTTGATTGTAACCAAAAAAATCGTCCATTAAGGAGAGCATTTCGTGACCTGTAGTTGCATCTATGAGAGCATCAATATTGGGCAACAAAAATGAATCTTTGGGTGTTGCCTTATTTAGGTCTCTGAAATCCATGCAAATACAGATTCTTCCATCGGGTTTTCCCATGGGTACCATATTGGACACCCATTCTGGATAATCGATGGAAATCACAAATTCCACATCCAACAACTTTTGTAGCTCATATTTCACCATTAAGGCTACTGTTGGGTGCATTTTCCTAAGATTTTGCTTGATCGACTTCTTCGTCAAATCTAGCAAAAGGTTATGAGTAACCAATTTCGGGTCTAGACCTGGCATATCCTTATACGACCAAGAAAACAAATTTGGTCTCTCTTTCAGCAGAGGGATGAGGGTGGCCCACTCATCTGGAGTGAGACTCTCTCCAAATTTTACTTTCTTTGCACTAGTGGGATCATCACTGATATCCACCTCAAAGGTTTCCTCTACCGACATATGTGATCCCTCCTCAAGCTGGTGAGGCATAGGAATCAGATGGATGTCATCAGTCGGGTTGATTGGTTTCATGTTGGAAGCATTTTTGGCATGATAAACATCATATGCACATCCTGGTGCAAAATGGAAAGGTTGCAACATTTCTTCATTGGGGAAGAAATCCTCAGGCTCAACGGGTGAATCAACGCGATCCCAGTCGATAGCATCTTTGTTAAGATACAATGGTTTAGATGGATCTTTTGGATTGTGGAGTGGAGTGGTCAAATCAATGGAGACCATGTTTATGGAATGGAATTGATCTCTAGGACCACACGGACTGACCTCTATAAAATATGCATAGTCCTCATACCCACGATCTGGCTCTAATGGCACAGGCACAAAAGGGTCTTCCCTGTGAGGACTATGAATAATTGGATCCTCCCTATGCATTGAATGCAAAATAGGATCATTCGGCTCATGGAGTTGCATGTAGGTCGATGGAAGGGGATTAACCAACCGATGGATTTGATCCAGGTTTAACCGTCTTGCTCTCAGATGCGGACCAACATGTAGCTGCCTATAGACCTCATCGATGTCGATGGGTTGATGGTGGTGACGCAAATAAGGAGGACCAAGGTAGGCCCTCTCTAGCTCATATTATTCATCACTATCATAATAGAATCCTTCATTCACCCCCACTCTTGGAGGGTGCTCCTCTAAATGAGGCCCCATGAATCTCACTTCTTGCATACTGTCGTCGCTATCCAAAAAAATTGGATAATTATACCTCATGTACGATGCTACTAAGAAAACTGTCTCGATCCCTTCCCCTGGATGATCAATGTTGGGAAGGATCTCTTTGATATCCTATACCGATTCCATAGGCAATAAATGATGCGCATACAAAGGCCTTACATAAGCACCTTCGACTTCATCCTCGAGTCCATCATCGTTCGAGGGATCCTCGTCTGCATCATAGCCTGGTCCACTCATATCAAAGGTGGACTCCACTCCATATTCATTACAAAGATCTCCTAACTCGAGATCGCTTGCAGTAATGGGGTTGCACCCCTGCATGTCTGTGTCATCGACTGCCTCATGGGTTTGGTGTCCCAGTTGATCTCTGGGGTTCATTTCTGCCTTAGTATGCTCAAGGAGCCCTTCACGATGATCTTCGAGTGGCTCAATGGTGATGGCAGATATCATAGGGTGATTCCTCCAGAATTTGGAAGGATCTGGATGATATGGATTAAAATCCACATCATCCACCATGCTGAGGTACAGATGATCTAGGGATGCTATGAGCAAATCATCCTACCCATGTATCTGTAACCCTAGACCGAATCTATCAGTGACTAACTAATAATGAGGTTCCAATGGAGTCCTCCATCCTTGTTCAAAGAGACCAAGGCCGTATCCATGCCAATGATATAGCTCAAAAATATGCATGGCATACTCCGGATTAGACAAATAACGAATGTTTACCATGAAAGGTTCCTCGTCATCTTCATCCATGGGCTCTCGCATTGGAATCTGATCTAGCCCCACATAGATGAAGTTAGTCTGGTTAGGTGGTTCTCCTAATGGAACCACCGATCCAATCGGATAACGATGGGCGGATGGTCTACCCATCTCTTGCGTAGTCTTCAAAATTGGTTCGAAGGTCACATTTTGCACAAGGTACTCGCCTAATCTGGTATTAGCGAGATGTACCATCACCCACGGTGTGGATGACCCTATTGAAGATGTAGGCGAGGCAGGCTGAGGTGCCTCCTCGGCTTTGTCTTGGGGTTCCTCAACTTCCATGGGAATGGGAACATCCTCGGTGATTGGCTTGGGCTCAAGCTCTTTCTCTTTCTTGCCCATATTTGCCTTTAATTTCCTGTCATCCCGATGCATGACTGATGCCGATGGCTTCAAGGAAGTGGTAGTGGTATGCTCCAATCTGTGTGACACAGATGGCATTGGTTGAGCATGCACTTTTGGTTTACCTCCTGGTTTCCTTATTGGTGATGATGGTCGAACATCCAGGTGCGTTGATGGGAGTATGAAACCCCCAGGCAAATCTGCTAGGTTCACAAACTTAAATGGCTCCTCATCCGAAGACACCACGTGAACCAGTCCCTCATGAATATATTTCATGCATTGATGTAGTATCGAGGGGACACAACACATTTCATGAATCCAAGGCCTACCAAGTAAAATGTTGTACTGCATGGCCCCTTCTATCATGTGACACATTACTAAAATGGTCTTCAAACCTACCTGTACGGGTAGGATAATTGTGTCGATAGTCAAACATAGTGCGTCATTAAATGCTCTCAATGTAAATGTAGTTGGCACAATGTGTGATTTAGGTAGCTTCAAATGACTCAGTGCCTTGGTCGTTATTATGTTGATCGATGAGCCAGTATCGATCAAGACCCTTTTGAATGGCATGTGATTCACACACGTGATTATATGCAATGGTGGGTCGATCGTAGTTGTAGAAACCATCCTTATCTCATGATCATAAAATTGGATCATCGGTTCCTGACACTATTGTACATGTCCCACGAAATTTGTGAATGCCTACGCATCCTAGGCCTGTACTTCAATGGACCTCAAAATTTCCATAAGAGTCTCCCTGTGCCTCGGGGACTACTGAATTAATTCATATATTGACAACTTTGCAGGAGTTGTCTGCAGGTTTTGGACCAACCTGCTCCTTAGGGTCACCACCGATCTTGTTGGTGGGCCTAGAATATTCTATGTCGATCGCTGATTCGGCGTGGCTTGTATCTGGATAGGAGCATGAGGTTGATTTTGTTGTTCATATCTCCCATGCCTAGTAACAACATTGACCATGCCTACGAACCCCTGGGTAGGTGGTTCGACTCGTACCTGGTTAACTTGACCAACGTTGTTTCGAGGTGCCTCATGATTTGGTAAGGGGTTCTTATAAATCCCCATATTTTGATTATCGGGTGCCTACGGGTTGTGAGGCACTACAAGCTCACCCTTGTCGATCATATTTTGCACTAGGTGTTTGAAATACCAACACACCTCGATGTCATGTCCTTTCATTCTATGAAAGATGTAAAATAAATCATCTTGAAACCCCTTTGGTTTGGGTTGATTGGGGTCTATCATCTTGACTTCGGGTAATCTGATTGCCTTGGCCTCGCATAATTGATGAAAAATCACCATCAACGATTCCATCAATGGTGTGAACTGGTGAGGTGGGCGTTGCTCTTTGTTTTTGCCCTTGTAGTTATTGCGCTTATCATATTGCGCAGGCGGAGGCTAGGCCTGGTAGTTCTACTTCTGTTGCCCCTTGTCCTCCCATTGGAGATTTAATACCACTTGATTTACATGGGCCTACTTGCCCTGATGCTTTGTGGTACTCTTCTTCTGTCCCTCTTTCCTATTTTTGAGCTTCAAGTTGCCCTCTTGCAACTTGATATCCTCAATCACCTTGGCTTGCGCCAAAGCCTCTTCGAATGTAGCATACTATTGTAGCTGCAGTAGTAACGAGATGTGCTTGGCACAACTCTTCGTGAACATCCAAGTTAATTCTATGGTAGGAATAGGGAATGACAACTTCACCATTAATCTTCTCCACCTCTTTTTGTATTGTTCTATTGGCTCGTCGTCATGCTGAGCTAGCATAGCCAAATCAAAAATATTAGCCTATTTCTTGATGCCAAAGGAATAGCATTCAAGAAAGGCATCAACTAATTGCTCGAAGCTTGTTATACTGTGCTTCTTTAGCTGGTTAAACCACTCTTGGGTAGGCCCTGAAAGTGTCGTGATGAACGTGCGCAACAATAAGGCATCGTTGCTTGCTATCTAAAAGCAAGCATCCAAAAAGCTCATTACATGTTCTTGTGCATCTTCATCACCCTTGAACTTATCTAACTTGGGCATGTCAAAATGCTCAGGGTAGGCTGGAGTAGGCACTAAAGGATCCAAAGGCTCGTTATAGATTTTCCTTAGAGTCGACTTTTGAATAGTCATGCCTTGTCTCTCAATGGCTTTAATTTTCTTGGCCAAGGCCTTATAGGCCTCTAAAGATAGAAAGTCCTCCTCCCTAAGTTGATATGTAGGTGGCTTAGGAGGTACTATCTTCCTTGTGTGAGATGGAGGTCTTTTCTCTTCCTCCTCTTCAGCTCGGGAGCTTTCAGGATATTCCTGTTCGTATCCATCTCCCATTGCTACTTCATGTTGTCTCTGCCTTTGAATATTGAGCGGTGGTAGTCGCTCCCTTTGTTTGACAATAACATGAGTACGAGCATCTCTATGCTCTTGATGCATCTCGGCTTGTGAGAAAGCCTTCCTATGCGTGTGCTCTCGATGCTCATCTTGAGGATATAGGCTAGCCCTAGCTAACCGATCCTCCTATTCTACGTGTTCCTTTTGAGCAAGGATACGCTCCTCACGCATGCGCTGCTCATATAATCTCTATCTTATGAGCCTTTGCACTTGAAGATTTTCATCTTCGATGCGCTGCCTCTCTAGGCGAGCATCCTCCAATTGGTCTTGGAGGAGTTGGTATTTTTGCTCTGATGCCAGTCGATGTGACCTATCAATCTGGTCGGTCGTGGGAGGCCTTTGATACCCCTGCTCTGTATGAGAAACTTTGTGGGTTTTGTACCCATCATACTGATATGTTGTGCCTTTGCCTCTATTTGTAAAGATGGCATTGGCCTCCTGCTATGTCCTATATTGTGAACCACCATGTGCAGATAGTGGGTGCGTGACATGAGGGCACTTGGAAGCCTCCCCATGTTCTCTAGTAGTGTGGATGACACTCCCACTACACTCACTCGGGGCTCGAGTGGGTGGAGCGAAAGGCTTGCAGCCTAGCTACTCTAGAACACTACCTAGACCTTCTAACTACCTAGACCACCATCGCTCATTCGGTGGTGTACCATTATCTCCCACCTTTGATATGTCAATGGTGATTTTGCATGTTGGACCACGCATGGGAGTATGGCTAGTTCTATGCTCGGTTGTGAGCCTATCTGCCTACCCCTGAATGGGCGGGTCTCTAGTCCTTCTATACTCAGAAGGTGGAGCCATAGATCCTCCAGTAGACTTAGTACATAGGGGCACCAACCTGGTCCCCTACACAATAAACTCTTCGGTCGACCCCATGGATGCGCGTGCATTGTGGTCTCGATAATGGCTCTCAAGTGGAACACCCTCATGCTGGAAGGCTTCCTATTCTACTCTGTGCCTAGAGGAGTGTACTAAAGCTCCTCTATTTGGGGTTTTCTCTGTTGGCTCCCCTCGTGTCGAGTTGTCTCCTCGAATGCTAGCCGAACGATGTTTGGTTCGCTCATGTGGTTGAGGATTCGACACGTATTGTTGTGAACTAGTTAGGGGTTGGTCATCGACATTG
The DNA here is from genome assembly GCA_028583015.1 of Wollemia nobilis. Lineage (NCBI taxonomy): Eukaryota > Viridiplantae > Streptophyta > Pinopsida > Araucariales > Araucariaceae > Wollemia > Wollemia nobilis. Next base: position 2,713,922 of record JAQPPZ010002381.1, on the reverse strand, counting down.
GCTTTGGACCTTTTTTGACCACCCCATGTGTCCACCATTGTGTACCTAGAGTCTAAATGTATTATTATTAAGCAAACAAGGTATACAATAATGATTATCTCATTTTAAGTTTTAAAAGTGAGTCCTAAACTGTTTGATGTGTTTTCAATATGTGTTGTATCAGTTGTAGAAAATCTTATCGTGTTTTTGTAAAAGTTGATGTTATACTCAAATTGTTCAAAGGTTTTCACCTATATACTCACATAAGCCAAATATGATAGTGAAGTTCATACTCAACAAGGTAGCAGAGGTACTACCAACCAAGTATTGCTTTATCTTAGTGAAGGCTGCCTTGCAGTCCTCGTCCCAGTTGAATGGGACACCCTTATGTAGTAGTCGATTCATGGGTCGAAATTTATCCGATAGTTGGGCGATAAATCACTTTATCGAGGCTACCTTACCCTGAAGGCTCCTTAATTCCTTAATATTGGTGGGAGGACGCATTTCCAAAATGGCCTTGACCTTCGTTGGGTCTACTTCGATGCCTCTCTTGGAGACGATGAACCCTAGTAATTTTCCAGAAGTTACACCAAATACACACTTCTTAGGATTTAGCTTGACGTTGTGCTCTATCAGGCGATCGAAGAATTTCCTTAAGACCTCTGCATGCTCTTCTCATAGCAATGACTTGGCTAACAAATCATCGATATAATCTTCAAGAATTTTGTGCATATAGTCATGAAAAATGTATGTCATGGCCCATTGGTATGTGGCACTAGCATTTTTGAGGCCGAATGGCATAACTTTATAGCAAAATGTTTCCCATGGTGTTATAAATGTGGTTTTGTGTTGGTCTTCGGGTTTAATTTGAATTTTATTGTAACCAAAAAAATCGTCCATTAAGGAGAGCATTTCGTGACCTGTAGTTGCATCTACGAGAGCATCAATATTGGGCAATGAAAATGAATCTTTGGGTGTTGCCTTATTTAGGTCTCTTAAATCTATGCAAATATGGATTCTTCCATCGGGTTTTCCCATGGGTACCATATTGGACACCCATTTCGGATAATCGATGGAAATCACAAATTCCACATCCAACAACTTTTGTAGCTCATATTTCACCATTAAGGCTACTTGTTGGGTGCATTTTCCTAAGCTTTTGCTTGATCGGCTTCTTCGTCAAATCTAGCGAAAGGTTATGAGTAACCAATTTCGGGTCTAGACCTGGCATATCCTTATACGACCAAGCAAACAAATTTGGTCTCTCTTTCAGTAGAGGGATGAGGGTGGCCCACTCATCTAGAGTGAGACTCTCTCCAAATTTAACTTTCTTTGCATTGGTGGGATCATCATTGATATCCACCTCAAAGGTTTCCTCTATCGACATATGCGATCCCTCCTCAAGCTGGTGAGGCATAGGAATCAGATGAATGTCATCAATCGGGTTGAGTGGTTTCATGTTGGAAGTATTTTTGGCATGATAAACATCATATGCATAGCCTGGTGCAAAATGGAAAGGTTGCAACATTTCTTCATTGGGGAAGAAATCCTCAGGCTCAACGGGTGAATCAACGCGATCCCAGTCGATAGCATCTTTGTTAAGATACAACGGTTTAGATGGATCTGCTGGATTGCGGAGTGGAGTGGTCAAATCAATGGAGACCATGTTTATGGAATGGAATTGATCTCCAGGACCACACGGACTGACCTCTACAAAATCTGCACAGTCCTCATACCCACGATCTGGCTCTAATGGCATAGGCACAAAAGGGTCTTCCCTATGAGGACTACAAATAATTGGATCCTCCCTATGCACTGAATGCAAAATAGGATCATTCGGCTCATGGAGCTGCATGTAGGTCGGCAGAAGGGGATTAACCAACCGATGGATTTGATCCAGGTTTAACCGTCTTGCTCTCAGATGCAGACCAACATGTAGCTGCCTATAGACCTCATCGATGTCGATGGGTTGATGGCGGTGATGCAAATAAGGAGGACCAAGGTAGGCCCTCTCTAGCTCATCTTCTTCATCACTGTCATAATAGAATCCTTCATTCACCCCCACTCCTAGAGGGTGCTCCTCTAAGTGAGGCCCCATAAATCTCACTTCTTGCATACTATCATTGCTATCCAAAAAAATCGGATAATTATACCTCATGTACGATGCTACCGAGAAAACTATCTCGGTCCCTTCCCCTGGATGATCAACGTTGGGAAGGATCTCTTTGGTATCCTGTATCGATTCCATAGGCAATAAATGATGCACATACAAAGGCCTTACATAAGCACCTTCGACTTCATCCTCGGATCCATCGTCGTTTGAGGGATCCTCATCTGCATCATAGCCTGGTCCACTCATATCGGAGGTGGACTCCGCTCCATCTTCATTACAAAGATCTCCTAACTCGAGATCACTTGTAGTAATGGGGTTGCACCCCTGCATGTCTGTGTCATCGACTACCTCATGGGTTTGGTGTCCCAGTTGATCTCTGGGGTTCATTTCTGCCTCAGTCTACTCAAGGAGCCCTTCACGATGATCTTTGAGTGGCTCAATGGTGATGGCAGATATCATAGGGTGATTCCTCCAGAATTTGGAAGGATCCGGATGATATGGATTAAAATCCACATCGTCCGCCATGCTGAGGTACAGATGATCTAGGGATGCTATGAGCAAATCGTCCTACCCACGTATCTGTAACCCTAAACCGAATCTATCAGTGACTAACTGATAATGAGGTTCCAACGGAGTCCTCCATCCTTGTTCAAAGAGACCAAGGTCGTATCCATGCCAGTGATATAGCTCAAAAATATGCATGGCATACTCTGGATTAGACAAATAATGAACGTTTACCACAAAAGGTTCCTCGTCATCTTCATCCATGGGCTCTCGCGTTGGAAGCTGATCTAGCCCCGCATAGATGAAGTTAGTCTGGTTAGGTGGTTCTCCTAGTGGAACCACCGATCCAATCAGATAACGATGGGCGGATGGTCTGCCCATCTCTTGCGTAGTCTTCAAAATTGGTCCGAAGGTCACATTTTGCACAAGGTACTCACCTAATCCGGTATTAGCGAGATGTACCATCACCCATGGTGTGGATGACCCTACTGAAGATGTAGGCGAAGCAGGCTGAGGTGCCTCCTCGACTTTGTCTTGGGGTTCCTCAACTTCCATGGGAATGGGAACGTCCTCGATGATTGGCTCGGGCTCAAGCTCTTTCTCTTTTTTGCCCATCTTCACCTTTAATTTCCTGTCATCCCGATGCATGACTGATGTTGATGGCTTCAAGGAAGTGGCAGTGGTATGCTCCGATCTGTGTGACATAGATGGCATCGGTTGAGCATGCACTGCTGGTTTACCTCCTGGTTTCCTTATTGGCGATGATGGCCGAACATCCAGGTGCATTGATGGGAGTATGAAACCCCTAGGCAAATCTTCTAGGTTCACAAACTTAAATGGCTCCTCATCCGATGCCACCACGTGAACCAGTCCCTCATGAATATATTTCATGCATTGATGTAGTATCGAGGGGACACAATGCATTTCATGAATCCAAGGCCTACCGAGTAAAATGTTGTATTGCATGGCCCCTTCTATCACGTGACACATTACTAAAATGGTCTTCAAACCTACTTGTATGGGTAGGATAATTGTGTCGACAATCGAACATAGTGCGTCGTTAAATGCTCTCAATGTAAATGTAGTTGGCACAATGTGTGATTTAGGTAGCTTCAAATGACTCAGTGCCTTGGTCGTTATTATGTTGATCGATGAGCCAGTATCAATCAAGACCCTTTTGAATGGCATGTGATTCACACACGTGATTATATGCAATGATGGGTCAGTCGTAGTTGTAGAAACCATCCTTATCTCATGATCGTAAAATTGGATCATCGGTTCCTGACACTATTGTACATGTCCCACGAAATTTGTGAATGCTTGCGCATCCTGGGCCTGTACTTCAATGGACCTTAAAATATCCATAAGAGTCTCCCTGTGCCTCGGGGACTACTGAATTAATTCATATATTGACAACTTCGTAGGAGTTATCTGCAGGTTTTGGACCAACCTGCTCCTTAGGGTCACCACCGGTCTTGTTGGTGGGCCTGGAATATTCTGTGTCGGCCGTTGATTCGGCGTGGCTTGTATCTGGATAGGAGCATGAGGTTGATTTTGTTGTTCGTATCTCCCATGCCTAGTAACAACATTGACCATACCTACGAACCCCTGGGTAGGTGGTTCGACTCGTACCTAGTTAACTTGACCAACGTTGTTTCGAGGCGCCTCATGATTTGGTAAGGGGTTCTTATAAATCCCCATATTTTGATTGTCTGGTGCCTGCGGGTTGTGAGGCACTACAAGCTCACCCTTGTCGATCATATTTTGCACTAGGTGTTTGAAAGACCAACACACCTCGATGTCATGTCCTTTCATTCTATGAAAGATGTAAAATAAATCATCTTGAAACCCCTTTGGTTTGGGTTGATTGGGGTCTATCATCTTGAATTCGGGTAATCTGATTGCCTTGGCCTCGCATAACTGATGGAAAATCACCATCAATGATTCCGTCAATGGTGTGAACTGGCGAGGCGGGCGTTGCTCTTTGTTTTTGCCCTTATAGTTATTGCGCTTATCATACTACGCAGGTGGAGGTTGGGCCTGGTAGTTCTGCTTCTGCTGCCCCTTGTCCTCCCATTGGAGATTTAATACCACTTGATTTACATGGGCCTACTTGCCCTGATGCTTCATGGTACTCTTCTTCTATCCCTCTTTCCTATTTTTGAGCTTCAAGTTGCCCTCTTGCAACTTGATATCCTCAATCACCTTGGCTTGCGCCAAAGCCTCTTCGAATGTAGCGTACTATTGTAGCTGCAGTAGTAATGAGATGTGCTTGGCACAACTCTTCATGAACATCCGAGTTAATTCTATGGTAGGAATGGGGAATGGCAACTTCACCATTAATATTCTCCACCTCTTTTCGTATTGTTCTATTGGCTCGTCGTCACGCTGAGCTAGCACAACCAAATCAGAAATATTAGCCTATTTCTTGATGCCAAAGGAATAGCGTTCAAGAAAGGCATCAACTAATTGCTCAAAGCTTGTTATACTATGCTTCTTTAGCTAGTTAAACCACTCTCGGGTAGGCCCTAAAAGTGTCATGATGAACGTGCGCAACAATAAGGCATCGTTGCTTGCTATCTGAAAGCAAGCATCCAGAAAGCTCATTACATGTTCTTGTGCATCTTCATCACCCTTGAACTTATCTAACCTGGGCATGTCAAAATGCTCAGGGTAGGCTGGAGTAGGCACTGAAGGATCCAAAGGCTCATTATGGATTTTCCTTAGAGTCAACTTTTGAATAGTCGTGCCTTGTCTCTCAATGGCTTTAATTTTCTTGGCCAAGGCCTTATAGGCCTCTGAAGATAGAAAGTCCTCCTCCCTAAGTTGACGCGTAGGTGGCTTAGGAGGTACTATCTTCCTTGTGTGAGATGGAGGTCTTTGCTCTTCCTCCTCTTCAGCTCGGGAGCTTTCAGGATATTCCTGTTCGTATCCATCTCCCGTTGTTGCTTCATGTTGTCTTTGCCTTTGAATATTGAGCGGTGGTAGTCGCTCCCTTTGTTTGGCAGTAACATGAGTACGAGCATCTCTATGCTCTTGATGCATCTCGACTTGTGAGAAAGCCTTCCTATGTGTGTGCTCTTGATGCTCATCTTGAGGATATAGGCCAGCCCTAGCTAGTCGATCCTCCTATTCTACGCGTTCCTTTTGAGCAAGGATATGCTCCTCGTGCATGCGCTACTCATATAACCTCTGTCTTATGAGCCTTTGCGCTTGAATATTTTCATCTTCGATATGCTGCCTCTCTAGGAGAGCATCCTCCAATTGGTCTTGGAGGAGTTGGCATTTTTGCTCTGATGCCAGTCGATGTGACCTATCGATATGGTCGGTCGTGGGAGGCCTTTGATACCCCTGCTCTGTACGAGCAACTTTGTGGGTTTTGTACCCATCAGACTGATATGTTGTGCCTTTGCCTCTATCTGTAAAGATGGCATTGGCCTCCTGCTGTGTCCTATATTGTGACCCACCATGCGCAGATAGTGGGTGTGTGACATGCGGGCGCTTAGAAGCCTCCCCATGTTCTCTAGTAGTGCGGATGACACTCCCACTATGCTCACTCGGGGCTCGAGTGGGTGGAGCGGAAGGCTTGCAGCCTAGCTGCTCTAGAACACTACCTAGACCTTCTAACTACCTAGACCACCATCGCTCATTCGACGGTGTACCATTATCTCCCACCTTTGATATGTCAATGGTGATTTTGCATGTTGGACCATGCATGGGAGTATGGCTAGTTCTATGCTCGGTTGCGAGCCTATCTGCCTACCCTTGAATGGGTGGGTCTCTAGTCCTTCTATACTCAGAAGGTGGAGCCATAGATCCTCCAGTAGACTTAGTACGTAGGGGCACCAATCTGGTCCCCTGCACAATAAACTCTTCAGTCGACCCCATGGATGCGCGTGCATTGCGGTCTCGATAATGGCTCTCAAGTGGAACACCCTCATGTTGGAAGGTTTCCTGTTCTACTCTATGCCTAGAGGAGTGTACTAAAGCTCCTCTATTTGGGGTTTGCTCTGCTGGCTCCCCCGTGTCGAGTTGTCTCCTCGAATGCTAGTCGAACGACGTTCGGTTCGCTCATGTGGTTGAGGATTCGACACGTATTGTTGTGAACTAGTTAGGGGTTGGTCATCGACATTGGCCTTGGACCATTTTCGACCACCCCGTGTGTCCACCATTGTGTACCTAGAGTCTAAATGTATTATTATTAAGCAAACAAGGTATACAACAATGATTATCTCATTTTAAGTTTTAAAAGTGAGTCCTAAACTGTTTGATGTGTTTTCAATATGTGTTGTATCAGTTGTAGAAACTCTTATCATGTTTTTGCAAAAGTTGATGTTATACTCAAATTGTTCAAAGGTTTTCACCTATATACTCGCACAAGCCGAATATGGTAGTGAAGTCCATACTCAATGAGGTAGCATAGGTACTACCAACCCTCACCCAACACATCGTGCATAGTGATACACTCTTTCGAAGATGAGTGCATGCTATTTTGCATGGATAGGACAGTTCTTGGGTCGGCCTTGGCCATGAGCGGGTCCCGATAATACAATGTCAAATGAGCCAACCAAGTGGTAATGACATCCACTGTTGGTCTCAATCAAATGGGTTGGATGTGAGAGCCCAATGCCACTGATGTTTAAATGAAACGTGGTGTGTGTGGTTCCTTTTAATGTACATAAAAGAAATGCATCATATAGCACACATGCTCATTTTCTAAATGCTATGCAAATGAAAGACGTTTCAAATTCAGAAAATGCAAGCTACTCTAGATGCTCTTTAGGACTATGCACATTACGATGCTAAATGGCCACTAATCGGGCCTCACACATGCAAACCATCAACACATATTTATCAAGCACGTTGTAGCCTAGGGTGGACTGCAATCAGAGGTCCGTTGTTCCCAGCAACGCCTTTCTAGTGAAAGCAAAAATATGAAAAGCAAACTAGGACAATTGATTTACCATTTTCTTTTAGTTGCTTTCCTAATTTGCATTCGAAATTGACCTACTGTAAAAACATAGAAAACAAAAAAGTGACAGAGGGCTGGAAAAAGGACCTACCTCATGTCCTGCACTATCTGGAATTCTGGAATTGTTTGTTTGTGTTGTCAGTAGGAAACCACAGGTCTGACCTACGGTTCTGACTGTGAACCATGCCTTGTACCTATGGTTCAGTTGTTGGGCCATAGCTGATAGTTGCGGTCTGTACCTACAACTACAAAAGCCAACAAAACACAGTCAGATCCTAAAAATATGGGGTGCCACCGTGATCGCCTCTGTAACCACCAGAAAGGGTCACACCCGATAGCGGCTCCTATTGCGATAAATGGTAAAGATATAACATGCATACAAGTAAATGAAATTGACAACAAATGAAACAAGAAAGAAAACACTTTATTCCATTATATTTGAAGTCAAAACCCAATTACAAGTACGTCCCTCTTAGGGATATTCATTTTGATACAATATTACAATAGGAGTGCTCAATTGTTTTCCCTCTTAAGGGTAGGTGTGATTTCCAAATGCCTCTCAGAATGGCACGAACTGCTCTAGGGTGGAGGTGCCCTCTTCTTCGCAATGGGGAAGGAACTTGATGGTTTGCTCTCCTTTGAAACTATTCCCTGTGGTCAAGAAACAACAAGAATGTCAAAAAGATAGGCAACCTCTCATGATGAGGCCCTTTTAGGTAAATTGCATAATGACACCATTAACATGCATAATCAAGAAAGTATAAAAGGTGCTTCTAAACTATGCAAATCGAATCAAGATTCATACAATAGCATAAAGAAATACAACAACTACTCTATGCATGGATCAGATATATGAAATAAGGCATAAAAGTGCATAAAGAACTTATTAATGTCCTAATTGAAGCATAAACATAAAGAAGCTAAACTAACCTAATTCTACGGTCAGAAGTCTTCTAAAATGTATTTTAACCATGAAAACAACTAATCTAACCTAATTAATCGAACATAAATGAAATTAGGAAGGCGGTTATACCTCTGCTGCAAACCGCAGCTCTAGTGCGCGGTCTGCACTGTAAACCATGGCTGACAGTCGTGGTTAGCACTCTGATAGGCTTACCCTCAATTCCAAGGGTAGTGGGCTTAACCTCCTTGTCCAATTGATGTTCAAGGGTCACCTTCGATGTCCTTCTGACAGATTTGGTGGTCAAATCACTGTGATGGGCCTTCGTTTGCCCGAATTTGTGTTTCTTGGCTCTCCTAGACTCCTAGGGCATCCATAATGCAATTCATCATGAATCTTGGCAAGTAGGTAGGGGATAAGTGCAATAGCTCTCTCTTAGTATACTCGGTTGAGTGTACAATTTGATAGGGCTCCGCTGCTCAAATCTCCAATGCTCTCTCTATCTTTGCCCTAATTTTGAGGGGTACTTATAGGACTACCCAAGGGCTAGGGGTGGCTTCTTGGAGAAGCCAAGATCAAGAAGGGGTGGTTAGGACAGTTGGAATGGAAGCTTCCACCCTCTAACCACCTTCTTCTAGATCCAATGGTCGTTTCAACCGATTTGGCTCGGATTGAAGGCCAACTGAACTTCAGTTAAGACCGTAGGTCACAACTACGGTCTAGACTGCAAACCGTAGGTCTCAGCCATGGTTCAGTTGTAAACCGTAGGTCTGGGCTACGGTTCAGACTGATTAGGCCAAGGAGCCCAAATTGAGTGGTTAGAACCACTGCTCTATCTTGGAGTCTGTCCAAGATCTTCCATATGGTCTTGTAGCATGTCCATATGAGTAGTCGCCCTCGACATGACGCGTTTTAGGTGTCTACACCACCATTCTTTATTTTTTTGGGCATTAGAATTTTAATTTATTTGTCTTGTATGAAGCAAATTCTGCTTTTACAAATACATACCAAGCTCATTGTGTGGGTAAGCATATTATTAAATTTTATTTATATGATACCTCATCTATCACATGGTACATATTTGTGTACTAACTAGTGAGCACTCAAAGATAATTTGGGAAGCACAACTCAATAAAGTAGCAGACCACTTTGGGATGGAGAAAACATTGGTACTTCTTCAAAGTACTTGTATTATCCCAAAATAAGGAATGATATTGAGAGGTACATCAAGTCATGTACCCTCTACTCTATTGCCAAAATAACTAAAAAGAGGGAAGGACTCTAACACTAAGCCTTGGAGATCTATCTCCATGGATTTCATCTTAGGTTTACTTATATCTAAGCATGGTAATTATTGTGTTTTTCTTGTAGTTGATTATTTTTAAAAATAGATATCATGACTCCGTATAAAAAATTAATTTCAGCTAAGGATACTATTGAGCTCTATTTTAGTCCGGATAATAGATTTATAAGAATTTTGTGGTCCACCCTATTAAGTGATGGACTCCAAGTCAACCAAATTTACAACCTTTTATCTTTAGACTAATGGCCACACATAAGTTTGGAATCAACTAATTTTACATCTTCTTAAAATGTACAATTCCAAGCATCCACCCACATAAGATAAGAGTCTCTCCTACATTTAACATGTGTATAATGGATCTCTACACAACTTACCAAACACAACCTATTTCATGTTTGCTTGGGATTCAAACCCTTGATACCCATTGATGTATCTCCCTGTTGTGAAACTTTATTCTCACTAATATAAATCATTCATCCACTTATAATTATCCATGATAAAAATCCACATAATGAGACATAGATAGATAGTATCCTTAGGGTAGGGTAATACCAATAATACTACTTATGGGAGGAATAACTCCACAATATCTCCCAAAATGAGAGCACCACTTAGAGGGGGTAAAGTCTCATAAGCCACTTTACGGGTAAAGACGATTATAAGCAATACTTGATATGAGTGATGATTATTACAATGATAATATCCCTTCCTTATATAACCATATTCTAACGCTACTTTGCGGAGGGTATAACCTTAACCCTATCCAAATCCCAAGCCCTCATACCACTCATTATTATAATATAATATTATTAATACAATCAACCTTGGATTTTGTGTGGCCCATGCCAACTATTAATAATACTCATATACAATATAAATATCCCCATATACCTATCCTTGGGTACCATAACATTCCACCCTCCTTACACATGTTTCATCCTTAAAACATGAGAAGAAACTAAATAATATGATCTTCTAAGCAATGTTAACAAATGGTAACAATCTTGATCATCCATCCATCCAAGTGAATCTTGATTGATGGTGGTCTTTCATGATGTCAAGTTGCCATTTTACCACTCGAATATCCATAACTGATATATTGGTTCCATGCTTCTTTTTATTTAATCTGATACTTACAATGATTGCTCCTATGGTTCCATGATATTATTCCATCATTTTGAAATCCAAAATTACCATATTTTTTCTACCAATCATTGCTATCATTGATGCCTTTTTGATTCCATATAGGTCCATAATAATATTGAAGCCCTATGTTATACCTCCATGATTTTTGTTGCTCATGATCATCTAGGTGGTGGTATGCTATAAAATTAACTTGATGTTCTACTTCCCTCGACTCTTTAATATTTTGATCTTCTATTTTAAATTATTTATAATACTCTTCGTTCTTGTGCCCTTTCTTTGGTGCATCCTTATGCTATTCTAATAGAGCTTCCTTAGAATTTGTTGTTGCTTCTTCCTTGGACTCTATTGCTACCTCTATTGTAGACTTAAATTTTAATTTATCTATTATTCTTTATCTTATTCCCCTGACATAATTGATCCTAACTCCTCCTTGGATCATTTCACCTTTGGTTGAGAAATATCTTGTAGTGTTGTCTTCTTTTTCTTGTACCATAACTTCATGAAATTATTTTACACATTAGTGTTAATATTATCCAAAGAATCCAACCAAGGATAACCAAGAACAATATCCATATCATCCATCTTGATTGCATAAAAATATGGATGCAAAATATATTTATCCATGGTGATCTTTAAATATTCAAAAATTTGAACCTTCTCACCCTCAAATTTGTGTTGCCTAAACCTAAAACCTCTTAACCAAAGTTATATTAATGAAATTATACATGCTACTAGGGTTTATGAAAATAATATATTTTTTCCTTCTAAATGCAACCATGAACCTACAAAATATAATTTTTAGATTCAAATAAATTCTTTGGACCACTCTTTGGCTTATCTGACACCAAAGGTGTAATTTCCTTAGCCTATACAATGTTAGCATTTTTTACCCCCTTATTTCTCTTTCTTGAATCCCTTGGTTTCTTATTGAAGCCCTATGATAGTATCCTTCAACCTAGATATATTTTTATCCTTGCTTTTCAGTTTCTTTTTACTCAAGAATGCTCTCTTTACTTCTTCCCAAGTCTTGTTATAATTATAGGTTGTGGAAAAAATATGATACCAAAACGAAGCTTTCCCAAATAAATAACCATAAATTCATGCACTAAAAATAATTGCAACCACTCTCCAACATTTATATCCTTTCTTCTATAAAAAGGGATTAACTCCATGAACTCACACCTCAACAAGAAAAGATAATGCAAATTAGGGTTCTACAAAAATATATATATCTCCACTAATTTGAAACTAAGATTCCACAAACAATTAGACCCAAAAAACTCCTTCAAACACAATAACAATAGATAATTTGCTTACCCCAATGGAAAGATATCTCAATTTTTGTTTTTTGGAAAAACAAGATTTGTAAAATGTCACTAACCTTGTTCCAGACTACTAACTTCACAAGGTCGTATCTCCCTCAATATTTATCGCATTCCTTCTAATGACCACTCATTTTGAAGCTCTTCAAATTTTGAATAAAATAATGCAAGAATTTTTTGAATCAAACAACTTAACATATTTATATGTCTCCTAAAAAATAAGATGTTTTCTAAAAAATATCCAAATTTTGTAATCCACAAAAGCAAGCCCCACTTTGCCATAATTTTTGCTTTGATACCATTTATTATAAAACTTTACTCTCACTAATAGAAATCATTCACCAATATGTAAAAATATCAAATCACTCATCCACACATAATTATCCAGAATAATAATTCATAAAATGAGACAAAGATAGATAATACCATTAGGATAGGGAAACACTAGTAATACTCCTTAAGGTAGGAATAACTCTACAAGATCTCCAAAGATGAGAGCTCCACTTAGAGAGGGTAAAATTTCATAAGCCACTTCATGAGCAAAGATGCTAATAAATAATATTTAATATGAGTGATGATTATTACAATGGCAATGTCCCTTATTTGTATACCCATATTCTAATGCTACTTTGGAGAGGGTATAACCCTACCTCTAGTTGAATCATAAACCTTATCCTAATCATTATTATAATATAATATGATTAATATAATCAACCTTGTGTTATGTTTAGCCCATACCAACTATCAATAATACCCATATACATCATATCATATTACCATACATCTATCCCTAAGTACCATAACACTCCCTCTATGCAACCCATGTAGTATCTACCTCATGGATAGAAAGAAGTAAACAATGTAACAAAATTTGTGGAACAAATTCAACATATTTATAAAAGATCCATGACATCTTGGAAAAGATAAATCATAAATATAAGCAACACTATGACCAATGTCTAGTCCCACATTAGTTTAATGTTGGAGATAAGGTATGGTTATGTCTTCAAAATAAGATATTTGCAAGATGCTATAGGAAGATCATACCCCTTTACTATGGACCACAGACTATCACCAAGAATGTGGAAGTGCAAAAGAATAATTTTAAATTGAATATTCTATATTATCTTTGTTGGAGTATATTACAGTATTTGGTACATCCTAATATACCCCCATGGTACCTTCATGATACATTTGTAAATAATATATTAGGGTTGAGTCATAGTTTAGAGTATAAGTTATATTTCCCCTTTTATGTAAGTGTGAATGTGTAAGAAATGCACAAGTTTCATGTGAGTTAGTGTGCAAGTGTAAGTTGAGTTTATGTGCACAAGTATCTTGTATGTATGAGAACAAATATGTAATATAAATATGTGCACAAGTGTCTTAGATTAGAGTGTGCAAGTTATAGAAGTGTAAGAGTCATGTATAGGTGTGCATATGTTATAGAGTCAAGTGTTCATCAAGTATGCAAGTGGCAAGTAGATAAGCCAAGATTCATGATACTTGGCATATGAAGAGCTATAGTCATGTATCCAAAGAGTCACACTACTATGGCTATATTATGGAGGTAATAATCTATAACAGTTAGGAACAAATACAAGGAGAATAAGCATTATCATTGTAAGAGAAAGTGAAGAAATAAAGCTTGTATACATTTTGAGCAATTAATATTATCTTGTGTGATATAACCTGTGATATTTTGTGGTAGTATTAAGGCTTAAAAAGCCATTAGTGGTATCAGAGCTACCACTAGAATTTGTCTAGATTGATAGAGTTTATTTTAGCCACTATTATAAATTGATTTTATCTAGTTTGATAAAGTTGATTAAGAGTCTATCCACTTTGAAGGTAGTGAGAATGACTCTATTTTAAGGTCATATTGAGTAGAAAGGCTAGGGTCATTCCACTAGGTTGAAGGAAAACCAATGAAGAATAGGACTCAACTATATTGAAGGAGAACCAACTCAGAAGAAAGTTGGTCATTCAGGAAAGAGATATCATGATATTGATATTAGATTCTCTAGTAAGGAGGATAATCGTATTGGGTTCTTAGGTTTGACCTAGGATATTATTGATTTAAAAAAGAGAGTTACAATATAGATTAAGCTATAGAAATGTGAGAAGCTTCCTACAGAAGATAGAGAAGAGTTTTAGATTCTACGAGTAGAGAATTGAAAGCAGAGAAAAGAACATAGCATCTAAAATAAATAAGATAGAAAGCATATAGAAGAAAGAAGAAAGATAGTAGTGGATTGAGAAGCATTCAAAGCTTCCTAAGATTAAATAAAGAAAGCATAACCAAAGAAAGAATATAGATCTATCAATCTATGATATATCAGTCTTGAAGAAAGATAAATAATCACCTAGCTTACTTTATATAGATTCAAGCATTCAATTGAAAGTTATAAGTTGTAGAAGAATAATCAGGTCATAGTGACCTTGATAAATCTTTAGAAAGTATCTGCATAACAAAATTAGGGAAGTATCTTCCTAGATTCAATTAAGGCAAATCAATATAGAATAGAAGCAAAATAATCTACATTGATAAGAGTTGAAAGTAAGTATAGAGAAAAATAAAGAGAGCCTTAGAAAGAAAATGAGGTCCATATATAGGAAATAAATAAACCCTTATAGAGAAAAGAGAAAGGCCCTTATAGAATAAAGAGAATCCAATACAAAAAAAATACAGGCTCAAATAGAGAATATAAAAAAAAAGAGGCTCGTCTAAAATAGCGAGGTCTACGTATGAATAAAAGTTAGATATAAGAGACCCATTTGTTCAACTAAGGAAGAAGCTACGATATAAAGCAACATGAGTCATCTAGTACATTAGAGAAGCAATAAAGCACATCAAAGTAGTAGCGAAGCATGAGCCTTTCGATTCACACTAGAGTAGTGAAAAGTGAACCTTTTAGCCCATACTAGAACAAAGGAGAAAAACGTGAGTCTTTTAGGCCATACATCATTATAGAAAACATCATGTAAGATAGAGGAAGCAAAGGGTGTCATATAAAATTGATAAAGTAGAGACTATCACAAAAGAGAAAGTAGAGAAAAATGTCTTAGGATAAAGCAACAAAGATATAAATTGCAACATTAGTAAAGTATTTGGCTACAACAAAAGGAGGAACCTGCAGGCACAAATATTAAAGTTAGTATCGGTTTAGTTATAGCAGAACCTGAGAGAACACATTGGAGAAAGCTAACGCAAAGAAAAAACCTACAACATAGAAGGTGAAGAGTCTAGAAGCCAAAGTAGTGCAAAAATTAAAGAATATAACACCAACAAGGAAGGAGAGGCATCAAGCGATTGAGTGCCAGCGAATAAGTTAAAGCCAACAAGGAAGGAGAGGCATCAAGCGATTGAGTGCCATAAAATATTAAACATCATGTAATACTCCAAGGGAAAGGTAAACTACCAAATGTAATACCTCAAGAGTTACACTTTATATGACATTGAAATATTTTCAAACGTCTTACATACAATCACCCACGTAGTGAGCAGCTGAAGCTTATTCAAAGAATGCAAAACGAGGAACATTGTATGAGCTATGTAGCAATGGAGTGGTTCAACAATGAGATCATCGTAAGAGCCAAAGTGAGTGTGAACATAGGTTAGTTAGATATTAGGGTTACTAAATTTAAATCTATTTAAAAATTAACATAGGAGTTATAAGGATTATTCATATTAGTTAAGGTTTATGAGTTTGAAGTGATAAGTTTAATTAACTAAAAATAATTAAGGTTTTGGAGTAATAAGTTTTTTTAAAGTTTTTAACTATTTTATTTTGGAGTGGTAAGACAGTTAAGTTTTGAAGATAACTGCAAGCTTACTACAGTGGTAAGGATTTTGGCCTCTCTTTGAGAGGTCTAAGGTTCAAACCCCACTCAGTACGAGGGGACCAAGACCCCTCGTAAAAACTTGTGTAAACATATTGAAAAAAAAGTTTTGAAGTTTTTGAAGTGATAATATAATTAAGTATTTGAGATTTATTTTGAAGATATAAGATAGTTAAATTTTTTATTTTTAAATATTTTTGTAAGTTTGGAGTGATAAGGAATTCAACTTAGTTATTTGCTTGAAGATTTTTAAGTTTGAAGAATTTTGAATTTGAAGCTTTTATTTAAAAAAAAATTAAATTTTTTGAGTATTTGCAAATTTAAGTACTTGGGAGATAAAAGGATTTCAATATCAAAATATTAGGAAAACAAAAATTTGCAAAATTTATTTTTAGTTTCTAAACTAGGGAGACATAAGGTTTGCTACTCCATAGGAATTAAATTAGTGAGCTTTGAATTATTTAACCCTAGGAGTTGTAAGAAGTTAAAGTTACAAATTTTGAGAATATGGAGTCCATAATTAGAAAAGAAATATTAGAGGTGATAAAATTTGGGATTAAGAATTTGATTGAAAAATTTGAAGGAAAGATAGATATAGTTTCAAAATTAATCTATAGTGAAGCCATGGATGAAAATTTTGAAATATTTGAATACTATTTACATGCAAGACTTGTTGAAGCAATTGATGATGGAAAGGATAATATTATGATACCTCTAGATATAGGTAGCATAATGTATATGGCATTGCTTTCACTTAAGCTTCATAAAGATGAGAATTTGAAACAAAAAGAGTTGATTGAATCTCTTAAGAAGAAAGTGGAAATAGATGAATCATTTCTAGAAACGATATTTCGTTCTTCATGCAGTATTGATATTCCAAGTTCATATAACTCAAGAATTTATTATAATTCTCTAAGTGAATGTTCAAAAGTTACTATACAAGAAAAAAAAGAATCAAATGATTCAAAATTTCAAGAAACAAAAAAGATTCTTATACATGAATTTGATGATAATGAGAGTTCAAGAAGCTTGTAATCTTGAAGACATAAAGACTGGAGAACATGAAGCTGAATTCTAAGAAGTTGAAGATGAAATCAAAGCAGAAGTCAAGCTAGAAGATGAACTTGATGGATCTCAAGTACAAAATTATATGCATTGCAAGGTCACTTGAAGACTGAAGACAAAAACAAACCATTATTGAAGACTAAAGTCTTCAATATCCAAATAATGTAATAAAGGGGGGTGTTGGAGTATATTACATTATTTTGTACATGATAAAGTACCACCATGGTACCTTCATAGCACATTTGTAAATAATAGATTAGGGTTGAGTCATAGTTTAGAGTGTAAGTTATATTTCCCTTTTAATATAAGTATGAATGTGTAGAAAATGCACAAGTGCCATGTAAAGTTGTAATGTGCAAGAAATGCACAAGTGTTATGTGAGTTAGTGTGCAAGTGTAGTTTGAGTCTATATGCACAAGTATCTTGTATGTATGAGAAAAAATATGTAATGTAAAGATGTGCACAAGTGGCTTAGATTAGAATGTACAAGTTATAGAAGTGTAAGAGTCATGTGTAGGTGTGCATATGTTATAGAGTCAAATGTTCATCAAGTATGCAAGTGATAACTAGATAAGCCAAGAGTCATAATACATGGAATATGAAGAGCTATAGTCAAGTATACAAAGAGTCACACTATTGTGGCTATATTATGGAGGCAATACTCCATAATTAGTAGGAAGGAATACAAGGAGAACACACATTATCATTGTAAGAGAGTGAAGCAATAAAGCTTGTATACATTTTGAGCAATTAATATTATCCTATGAGATATAACCTGTAATATTTTATGGTAGTTTTAAGGTTTAAAAATATATCAATTATGGTTTATATCCAATATTTAATGTTGAACTTCTCAAGACCTATCATCCACCTATGTTGGACACTTTCACAATAGTGGAATAGTTGCACATGAAGAACTAAATCCAAATAATCTAGCACCATGGGGAAAATTATATTGTTGATACATTGACTATGACCACCAAAATGCAACACATTACTATGTACATAGTGGTCAAGGTATGACAACTTGGTCACCAAGGGAAATGGTTCAAAAAATCAAATAAATAAATAGTTTATGCACTTGATGTCAAATTTTTATGCAATGGGGACCACTACTTTTCAAATGGGGATGAATGGTCCAAGCATATGGCTTGTTCGGAACCTAAAAACATTTTTTTTTATCCAAACCACATCATCAAGGCATAAATTTGAGATCAAGATTTTGTTTTATCCATTCAAAATGCATTGAAAAACATAAACGGAGAACAATAATTTTCATCACAATACAATTTTCTAATTTTATTTGTATCCAAGTATATCTTTAGCCATGTTGACACATTAATAGAAGAAATAACATAAATGTACAAGTAATATGTATATAATTTTCACATAATATGCACTTTGTAATTCATAGAAGGTGAACAACCACATTTCCATAT
The DNA here is from genome assembly GCA_028583015.1 of Wollemia nobilis. Taxonomy (NCBI): domain Eukaryota; kingdom Viridiplantae; phylum Streptophyta; class Pinopsida; order Araucariales; family Araucariaceae; genus Wollemia; species Wollemia nobilis. Next base: position 2,695,335 of record JAQPPZ010002381.1, on the reverse strand, counting down.
GAGAGACCTTCTAACTCATGGAATGTGAACCACCACATTTCCATATAGGTGACCTTCCATATTCAAAAAAATTGATTTTCAACCCACCAAATATTTTATAAAGAGACATGCACCCTTGATAATTAAAAAGCATGAGTAATGGATGCAATATTATGGCCTCACATCTCTTCTCAAATATTGCTTACATTTTACTCTATTATATAAGAAATAAAATCTTCATGCTATTTTTCTTATATTCTAGTTTTCTAATTTGTTATACCCTATTATATTTTGACTACACTCTTTATTGATCTTCCTTAACTCAAAATTCCAAGTTTTAGGTTAGTGGTATATTAGAGTAGACTATCTTTTGAATTTATGTCCATAAACATGATATCAAGATATTGGAAGTTTGCGTATCCAATTAACAATTCCATTGTCATATAATTTATAAAGGATATAATTACATGGTGGACCATTCTTAATTTGTATGATCTTATTATATTTGATGTTTTTGTGTGCATGTGATCCATAGCCAAGTATCCACTTCTAGAAATTTATTTGGTCCATTATAATGATAACAACATGTTAAAATAGGGTGGAAGATATGTTACAATGACCTCTTGTACTACAAGGAGTTTAAGATGTTTGGAATTGGTTATGACCAAGTCTTTTAGAATTCCCATGACATTCAACCTTGTTCCATCTATTTGGATTTTCCTCAATGTATTGATATTTGGGAGACCCATTTATTTGCACACAACTATTGACATCACCATGAAAACTACTTATGAATCAACTATACAACTTTGTAATAGATTACCTTAAATTCTCATTATGTTAGAGAATGATGATGGTTTCATAAATTTATGTTTAAGTATATTCAAAATGTCTATTGTATTCACTTGTATATTTGACCAATATTCAACCATTAAGTTTATTGTTTTTTATTTGGACTACATTGAAGGTTGTGATTGTATAACTTGTTTGGTTTTAGCATAATTTTATTCCTATTTTTTCAAGTCCTCTTTCAACATATCCCCTCTATCCTAGTAACAATAACAAATCCAACATATTCACTTTTGTAGATATTCTTCTAAATTTATCAACTATATTAAACTTTAATTCTACATTATTCCCTTATTACATAGCATGGAATTATTAAATTACCTTACAATAATTATTTGACCTTTATTAGTCAATGATGGATACGTTGAGTTATTTTCAACAATTTTATACAACTTATCTTATTTAGTTCATTGCTTAATTCTCTAGACCCTACTTTATCTATTATTGTTTCACTTTCTTTTGATGATTTGGGTTGTTGAATTTTTGTTGGCATCAATGTAGGTTACTCATATTATGTTATAGGTTGAGTTAAGGGTGCTAGACCTATGTCCTTAGGGAAAATAAATGGTCATCCTAATGGTGATTTAACCAGATTATTTCATAGGTCCAATCTCTCAGGATTTTAATCAATCACAATATTAGAGTATTCAACTCATTGGTCAATATTAATGAATATCATTCATAAAATAACAATAATATTTCTCAATAATAAAACTCATAATATTATTCATAAATAATCAAATATATCAAGGAACTTGTTACAATATTTGATACAATGCATGGATCTTTATCTCCATTAAATAACCTTACAAGATGACTCTTCAATACTCAACTATTGCTCTCCTCAAACATCCATGAGATGCATCCTTTCACATTCCTCACATATGAAAAAACTCTCGACTATTGACTTAACATCTTGCCACATATCATGTGAGTTTTCACCTACATATTTGACACCTAACTCCTATGACTCTTGACTTACATGACACTTTGCACACTCACAACTCACACCTCACACCTCACACCTTGCACACTTTGACACTTGCACACTAACACTTGGAATCTTCTCACACATTGACATATACAATAGATAAAATATAACTCACACTCCATAATTTAACATTTACAAATTTACCATGTGGTACTTTAATACTACCAAATAATGTAATATCTCTAACACATCCTCTTCTCAAAACTGTAGTACCTATACTCAAATCTTAAATTTGTGAGATTAATTGAAATGCAATTGATTAGGGTTGTTTTTCTATAAATTTTCTTTTCCTTCATGTCACAACCCTTGGTTGTTGGTTTACCAACACTATTTGATTTTGAAAAGTAAAATATTTGTCATCCCTTAATGGTCCAAAATTGGCAAATATCACACTATTAGTCTTTGGTACTAAGGGTATTATTTATTGTCCCGTTATTGATTTTAATAGATAATTAGTCAATCATTAATTTACCATTGGGGTTGGGTCACCAATGGTTGGCCTAAAATTATCACTTCTTGAGCCTAACATTGGTTAAATATCATTATTTGAGCATGATGGATATCCACTACACATTCTACTAGACTGTGATTTTTGTTATAAGCAAAACACCATAGTATGTTTAACTTTGAATTTATATTTACCATGTTATTCTACACCCGATCCATCATTTATCCACTTACCTATCGAGGAACTTGCAATTTAGTGAGGTAAGACATACTCTTATGTTTCCAAGACCAAATTTACTACCATCCCTTACTTTGTTATTGACTTGTTATTATTTTATTGGCCATATATCTCATTAATGAGCATAAATAATCCATTTGTAGGTCTATCTAATTATTAACCCCCTAGGTTATTGTGTCAATTGAGTTTGGTGTATTTGGGGATTAGGTGTAGTTCATGACTATTATGGCATAGGAAGCACTAACAACTATGGTTGGAAGGCAACGACACTAGGGTTTTTTGGCCTAGAAATATCATAGTGTAAGGGGAATTAGATTATATGGGTACATGAGTCTATTAGATGGTAATGGAGTGATTTGAGGAGCTATAAAAAATGGATATTGGTATGTTTGTGTGTAATGGTATTGTATATTTGTATTTTTTACAATCAATGATAAAGGATTCTAAATCTCTTGGATTGGAGGTTGTGCCAAATGAGTTGTGTAAGCCATTAGTGGCATATGTGGCAATTTTCCCACTTGGATTTACATATATACTGCACAAGATGATTCTTTGAATGCACCTAATAATATAACATGTTTTGCATTCCCAAATATTATTGCCAAATCATATTATAGACCCCTTATGTATTATACCAATGCCTATTTATCTGATGATCGAATATTCAAGGGTATGAATTGTAAAGTGCGTATAGATCTCATGCTATAATCATGAATTTTTTTGTTTGTATTCCTTTGGATGGTACTTAAATATAATAGCACTAAATACACATTACTAGAGTTTCCAAAACATTTCATGAATAGTTCAATAATATAAGCCTAATTAGTAACTGTATAGTCTTATAGACCCTTCTACCACACTATGGATTTATCTCTTAACAAAAATACTAACAATCACACCATGACACCTTCTTATTGTATCTAATGAATTGATTTTAGGGTCAAAAACTTACTGAGGTGATATAATGTAGTTTTATTGCCATTCCTATAAAAATTTAGAAGATATTTCATCTATATGGTAGGGATTGGTAAGTAAACTAACAAATTTAGTGGGCCTTGATATGTACAATTTAAGAACCTAATTTTGAGACCTTACTTGCAACTAACAGAATTGAGTTCCTTACCCATGTAATATATATTTGCCATAATGTATTTGAACATAGGCCAACTACCATTAAGGAAATTGGACCATTTACTAGTTTTGTACAATATGTTGGTTTTGGGAAACCATCTATTATTGTGCATTTTGTTGTGAATTTTGGCCAACCAATTTATTAAAGTTTGTAATGAATGGTCAATTTGGATTGTGTATAAGTTGTTTGTCTTGGTAAATCTACCAAGTTAGGGTTGTGCATTTTTTAAAAGTTCTACATGTTTTTCTAATTTTGAGGATTTTTCTAATATTGTAGAATTGATTCATTTTGAGTGATGTTTGAATTCTATAGAACCTATTGTTGAATTTGAGAAAACTACAAATATTGGAAAGTCTATTAATTTTGGATGATATTCTAACCCTATAGAACTTGTCAATTATTCAATAAGATTTCATAACATTTTGATTCTACTATAGATTCTACAAGGTTGGATGATTGAGTGTAAGTACTTTGATTTTGCTATCCTTATTAGTTGTTGTGAAGATGTGCAACCTATCATATCAAATTTTGTGCTTACAATGAGAGGATGAGATGATTGTTTGGGTATCATTCCATGTAATGCTTTTAATATTATGGACTAAAGTAATTGTTTGGTTGTGTCCAAGCTTGACTAGATTGATTAATGGTTAGGGATTCTTGTCCAGTACATTATCCTATTAGGGAATAAGGGTTGACCTATAATAGTGGAGTTGGAGATAATGGGGGTGTTTTAATATAAGGAGGACCTTGTTTGTATTGGGATTAATAGAAGTTACCATAATTTTCTTTTTCCATTTATTTGTATTATTTGTTCTAGGGGTCTCAAGTATCTCTTTTAATTCCTAGATCCAAACTATAGTTGTGGGTTTCATTCCTTTACTACCTTTCCTCTAATAAGTGAGTAATATAGCTATTCAAATTTATTTCCTTCATTAGTGAGACTTTGGTCTCGTATTCATTGTCCTTATGTATAAGTTCTACACTTTTAAGATCTAAGCCCATTATACTTGCAAACACTTGAAAAATAGCTCCAAAATCTCAAAAATTAGAAAAAATAAACTTCTCATTTTTGAGAGTAAATCACTTTTCAAGATGGAAACAAATCCTCTTGTTAACACTTGGAAAAAATTTAGGAACTTTTCAAAAAATTTACAAAATTAACTCAAAAAAATCTTAGTGAAGATCTCAGGTTCTAATAAAAAACAAGTCTAAATAAAAGGAGATGACCAAACAAATCAATTTGATGTATTTAATATTTCTTAGGACTTTACAAAGCAAATCATACTTTTGGAAGAGTGGGTCATATTAGGAGGTACTTGGTAAATTATAGAGCTTCTTCTCAAACATGGAGTAGAGAAAAATTATTCTCAAGAGTTAGTGAATTTCAAAGCGACTTTCATAAAAGTTAAAATAGATCTCATGGAAAAAAATGAATCACTTTTATGGATACCTATAAAATTCAATCAATCCTAAAAAACATCAAACTAAAGAGGTAGATTGATTTAGCCAACCAATAACAAAAATCTATTGAAGAATTTGATGCAAAATTTTGAATCTAAAACAAAATTATGAGAATTTTTTAAAATGGAGTTATCATTACATGAAACTTTGTGAATTTTAGCCAACAAATATCACTGTATTGATGTAAAATAATAATATATGAAACAAAAATAAATATATCTAAGGAATAATTTTTATGTAATGTTGGTTATTGATGTTATTAACAAACTCTTTAACAAATCTAGAAAAAATTGAAGTGGATCTATGTAGAATGCAAACCCCAAAACTATATCTATAACTAAGTAAGATCTATTTATTATCATTAAGAAATCACATTGGTGAGTTATATTGGGTGTGTTAGATCTATTGGATCATGAAATCATTTGATAAGTGTGCACTAATGAGATTGTAGTTCAACACAGAAAGGGATTAGGTTAATCTCTATTCTCCAAATTGAAGGGAGGAATCCTACTAAATATCATTAACCCAAGTCAACCAAAGAAATTTTGTATGAAATTAAATGCAAAAATATAAAATAAAATGTTATGAAAAAATTTGATATTGCGATCATAGCAATATAAGCATTGATCTAGTTGAAATTTTAAGAAAAAATCAAATACTTAGATGCTTTCAGATCCACAAATAATCCATAGCATCAAAGTGAGAGGACTAATATGATATGGGAAGGTAGAGCCATAATCATCACACATCCATGAATAAAAATATTGAAGGACATAGTTGATCCATATAAGCCATGCAAAATATTTTCATTAAATGCATTTTAAATCATAATTACAAGTTTGACCATGAGAAGTAGCTCTAGTATTCTAAAATAACAACAAGATATTTACAAATGAGCTCTTAGATTTTATTTATAGTAAAATTTAAGCTAACTATTTATTGAGGTTAAATAACTCTACTCCTAGTAAATTTCTAATTTGGTAGCATCTTGTAACAAAACTAATGCTTGGCCATCTAAAATTGAATCTAAAACTTATTTTAAATCATTCTAGCAGCTTCAATACTCCACTAGCACCATTTGGAGATAAAGAGTCGCTTTCTAAGCCATTATCTAGAACCTCATGCTTTAGATCCATGCTAAGATGACTTTTTTAAAATCTTACTATAGAGTGCAATCCACTTTTCAATATGACAACAATTCTTTCCTTTGACCAAGGAGTGAATATGTCCCTTATGGACAATCATTTTTCATGCTTAGAAATATATTGCACTTATCATTCCTTAGTCAATTTTATAATTTTTGTTTTCATTTCTTTTGAAACTATCATTCTGGATTTGTTTTGACTAGAATCACCTCAATTCCTATCCCCATGTCATTTTACACAATGGTTTCATTGCTAGAGTGCGATGATAGTAGTTGGACTACTATAATTATTAACGATTGGGTGATGATCAATTAGTGGATGATGCTACTGACAACACTAGTGTTGGTCTCAATTTGTGAATCTAAGATTAGAAAGCATGATCTATTACTATTAGCATATTTTATACCTTAGATTTGTTTATTATCGATTTTTTTGCAAAAATTATCCAAAGTTATGCTTTATCACTTTCATTGTTTTTAACATTTTGATGGAGAAAACAAGCTCTAATATTTCTAACAATTCACATCACAATAATTGAGCAAGATCGTAAATTTCTTTTTGATACATTTCTAAAATCAAAATACCATACACTGAACTTGATGAATCGTTGATGGTTTTTTATTATTTTTCTTTTATCCATTCTAAGGTGATCAATATTTCATCATATTCTTAAAATATCTAAATTTCAACAAAATTCCACTTGGTAAAATGATGTCATCCTAAACGTATCCATAATTTTAATGTATTCTTAATAGACATTGATATTTTTATGTCTCTCACCTTAAGCAAAACATTACCATCATCTTGAATGTATCCAAAGTTTTAACCAATTACTACATTTTAGTTATGTATTCCTTTTTTTTAAATGTGTCTTATGGAAATAAAACAGGATTGACCTATATTACATTGTGATTGCACTATTATGATATTTTAACATACCACATGATATTACAATAACATTTTAATAATTATGTAAGCTTGGGCCTTGGTCTCAACATTAGAATTCCATGTTTTAACCACTTGAAATCATGTCATTTGATATTATATTGACGTATTATTTTTTAAAATGGTTATATAGGATTGAAATAGGTCCCACTTGTATTACATCATGATCACATGGTCATATTATAATAATTTGGAAGTTATGCACGTATCACTTGGCAAGATTTGAACCTGGGTTTCCTCCTTGAGAGTTGAGGAATATAACCGATTGAGTTAATGCCATTTGAATATATATTTATGTATTATTAGGATGTTGATTTTTTAATATTTATATGGGATTGGAGCAAGCCCTATCCATATTAATTGAATTCGAGTCTCCTTGAAATTTGAGAAATTTAAATGATTGAGCTCATGCCATTTTATTAAAGTGTTACGGTTCCTCCATGAGATTTGAACCTTTTTTTGGAGTTTGAAACTCTGCCCATCCTACCAATTGCTATAGAACCCATAGGCATTAGGATGTTGATATTTATTTGTTATCTAGGCCATTAATTGTTTAATTCTAGTGATAAAATGACTTTAAAATTAGCTATCTTTGAATTTAACTCAATGCCAAGTATAGATATAAGTAGCAAAGAAGTTTAATGTTGGGGATTAGGGGAAATATTTTATTACGTAATCAAAATGAATTTTCACTTAGGTCCTTGTGATCAGGTTACACCTCTAGCAAACCCATATATTTTGTAATTATTTTACTTATCTAGAGTTTTTTATTATTTGAAAAAATTATTTTTTTGATAAAATGTATGATAAATATTACTTTAAGAGGCAATGTATCATATGATCACATTTGCTTTTAAAATTTAAAAAATATATAAAAAATATTTAAAATTATAATACTACGCATATGGAACCATCAAACCTATATTCTATACAATATTAAGGAGTCATTAATTATAAATTAATCAATTTTATTTAATAAGCCACATGTGGCTTCTATTGGGGGCCACCCACATCAAAATAATAAAATATTCCATTGCTATCATGTCAATTAAATCATATACAACTTGCATTTTTATCAAATATATTCTTCATCCTCCTCAAACAACTATGTTATTGCAATCAACTCCTTGACACCATTTTCATTAAGAGAAAATCTCAATTGTTCAATTTCCTTCTAAAATTTGAATTTCGTTGAGACACATATCAACGTTGTGATTGGCTAAATTATTTGCTACATGATTTCCTTCTTTGTAGATATGCTAACATTTCCAAGACTCTACCTCCAACAATAGTTCTTTTTTTGCATATACTAGAGGAATTGGTAACTCATAAAAAAATTTCATTGCCTCATCATGGGTTAGAATCTTGCTCCTTGCTACCACTATAACCTCTAGTTGCATTGGATAAAATTTTTAACGTAGTCGATGATGTTGGCACGATACACCCTTCGATACTAAGAGTTCCAAGGATTTAAATTAGGGTCTCCACACTCCCATAAGAGTGCTTTTGACCAACTGGCCTAGCTCTTAGACCTACCTCCAATAATAGTTTTTCAATGAGTTTACACAGGTGTTTATGAGGGGTCTTGGTACCCTCATATCAAGTGGGGTTTGAACCTTTGACCTATCAAAGAGAGGCCAAATCCCTTACCACTGCAATAAGCTTACAACTATACCTCCAACAATAGTTGATGGACATAAAAAAATGAATTCATTTTTTATCAAATTCCTACATCAATTTTTGTTGATAACTTTAATAATAATTTGTCAATTTCCCTCAATTGAAATATATTTCTATCCTTTTTCCATGGCAATTTTAATCCCTGTAAGAAGTTCCTTTTTCTTTACATAGTTGTTTGAAGTTCCATATGAATTTTAGTAAGCGAGGAGAATTTGACCTTAATTATTTTGAAGAAAACCACCTATACCAACTTTTCTTAGATTTCCTTTGATAGCATAATAAAAAATATGTTTGATAAATTCCACTTCTAGATATTTTCATTGTGCCATATATTGAAATAAATATTTTATGTTACTTCATTGTTGTAATTGACCCTTCTATTTATATTCAAATCCTATAACTAAGAGGCTATCACCTCTTTTTTTTACTCTTGGATATTCCTTTGATGAGCACCATGTTTGTAAATGTTGACTGCTAAAAATATACGCTCACACTTGCACTTGTATATAGCGTTAACATAGGAATTTTTCTCTCATGTGGGACTACCTGAGAGGAAAAGACATCCAAAGAGAGTTGACTCTCAAAAACTGCACGGGAAAAGGGAAAGGGAAACTAAAACAACGAGACAAACATGAAAGAAAAAAGGAAAAAGAGGTGACACCAAGAGAAAATGGTTGATTGATCCACTTAAAACTTGAAAGAGACACAATGCAACACACACGAAATGTAAAAATAGATCCTGAAACAACTGCAAGAGGTAAGGTAAGGTGAACCAAGGGCCAATGCCACATGCAATTCAATCCCAACTAAAGATACATAGAATACAACCGAAACATTATTTGTATTAATTCCATCAAGGCACAATGCAACACACACAAAACATAAAACAAATCTTGAAACAACTACAAGAGGTAAGGTAAGATAAACCAAGGTCTATGAAATCCTCTTTTTTTTTTTATAGACATTCCTCTAAAAATCTTGCTTTGGATAGTTAACCAAAAGATGTTGAGGCCTTAAAAAGGGCCTCAAATGACCAAGCACTCTTCTAAGAGAAATCATTGGGAGTAGAAAAATTTGATTTCTCAAGTCCTTATATTCCAACTTGATTGGGTATCTACCATCTTTTGATATATTTAAAACCAACTCATCCTTCCACAAAATATGTAAATAAAAATCTTGAAGCATATTTTGAAGCTTATTTTCAATTTGTCTCAGGTCCCCTCCTTCAATCAGGTTGCTAATTAAAATCCATGATCTAAAGTTGATGCTCACATTAATATAATTTATGACCTTTAAACCTTTAAAGATAAAAATTCCCAAGACAATAGTAGCCATTTTATACTAAAAATAAGAGGATAAGGCTTCAACCAAGCATCAAACCAATTTTTTTGGAAGCCTCCTCATTGACTAATCATCTAATATGTTTATTAATCAATTACAAATTATTTGATATAAAGTCCCATGTTGTCAAACCTCTAGGTATAAGTAGGGTTCATTTCTTGAACAATTCTATTACATCAAGAGAACCTAAATTTTTTGAAGTAACAATTTTGCTCAATTTCTTTCCTTGGTCTTTGAATAGTCTCCAACCAAGATTTTCCCTAATTCCAAATTCATAAGTCTACAATTTTGCAAGCCTCTCCCTCCAATATTATTTCCTTTGCAAACATTATCCTACTTATAAGTACGAAACCTATATTTTTCTTCATATCATTTTCAAAGAAAATATCTTTGAGTTTTATCAAATTTGGATGCTATAGCTATCGGTAATCTTGAAAGTGATATCACATAAATAGGGATAGATTATAATACAATATTTATGAGTTGTATTATTTTGACCATGGTTAAGAAAATATATTTCCAATCTACCAAACAAGAGTCCATTCTATCAATAATAATACTATCCATTTGCAACATAGAAGGATTTCGTTCTAGCCTTATTATTTCCTTTATCAAACAAAGGAATACTATATTTGTTGATGATAAATTTTCAACTTTAAACCCTAAAATATCCATAATAATCTATTGTAAATCAAGGGCAATTTTAATAAAGAAAATATTGGATTTTATAGTATTAACCAACTATCCAACAATCTTCTATTCACATGATGAAGTTGATGTAAAATCCTTGGCGTCACTGACCAAAGGATGACCCAAAAGAAAAGTATCATCTACAAATTGTATATGAACTCAAAGGGACCATTTGTTACAACCTGAATAACTTTGATTTTTTCTTTTTCTTTTTGTTTCATTTGAGAAAACTCTCTCCAATGCCTCATCAAGAATTATAAATAGATAACAAGATAGTGGCTTACATTGTTGAAAATCATAATATGATTTAAAGTCTCTATTAAGGTATCTATTAATAAAAATATAATTTATTTTTGAGTGCTATAAAATTTATCCCATTTTTTGAGAATATCATATAGAAAACTCTAACAAATATCATCATATACTTTGTTCATATCTAAGAATACAAGCATATCTGGTTTTTCATTTAATGAAGAGTGCATGGCCTCTTGTGTAATAATTATACCATCACAAATTTGTTTACAAAGAAAAAAATGACCATGTTCCTATGATATACTGTAATCTATATATTTTTCAATCTATTTATAATAATTTTTGAAATTATCTAATATATCATATTACAAAGGCTAATTAGACAAAAATGATTAGAATATTTTGTGTCATCTTTCTTCATAATAAATATAGTAAATATGCTATTAATATCACTTATCATAGCCTTCTCTTTCCTAGCCTCTTAAACCACAACCAACATGTGACTCTTCAACAACTACTATTTAAAAAAAATTGTAGAAAATACATTAGGATTAGCTGTTTTGTTAAGATGGAATGAGAAAACTTCTTTCTATAGCCCAACCATTGAGATCTTCCTCGTAAAGATTTTATTTTGCACTTGTGTGATAATTTTGAGAATATTTTGTAAAAGGTTACCTTCAACCTACTTGTATTCCCCAAATTTTGATAGAATATATTTGAAATAATTAACTGTTTGATTTATAATATCTTCTTTTTTCCTATCTTTTCATCCATAATTGAATTATTTTTTATTCGATAAAAAGACAAATATGTTTCGGATGTAGCATGAAAATTTTGATATTCTTGATCCCTTCCTTAATCCATCTCTCCCCATATTTTTGGGACCAATATGACTTCTTTTTTCAATACATTATAATAATTAGAAAGTACTTTCTCTATTGCTCATAAGTATCTTGCTCCATTCCATTGGTCTCTTCTATCTCTTATAAATTATTGAGCTTGCATTTAATTTTCTCTATTATTTTAAATATGTTACAAAAATATTTGACATTCCAAATATTTATTTGTACTTTTAGATATTTTATCTTTTAAACAAACTTATACATACATGATTCTTCAAGCCTTGCTTATCCCACCATAACATAACCATGTGAGAGAAATAAAGATCTTGGATCCATATAGACTAAAATTAAAATGAATTTGCATGACCAATATTGAATAAATCACACATCAAGAGAATGGATTTATGATATGATCTCGCTTGCAACAAAATATCTAAAGAGACTATATACTTTTTTTGCAACCATGTATTAGATAACAAAAATATGTCCAATCTTATTGTAATATGAGATTTTGCCCAATGTGTCTATTATTTCATGTATATCAAAAGCTTGAAATAATAGCATTCCAAAGGCCATTTGAATTGATAAATGAAGCAAAATCCTCCATTGATTTAGACCATCTAGGACTACCACCCTTCTTTTCTAAAGGAGATAGAACTGTATTAAAGTCCCCACAAGAATCAATAAAGCATAATTATGAATCATTACAAAATTTGACAAAAAATAAACCTTCAAACATATTTCATGAGGAGTAACTATAGTTGGAGCATATATATATATTTATAACCCCAAATTTAAAATTTTCCTCTTTCCTATAAAAAAGACCAACAACCAAATTATTTTCTGCCTTTAACAATTGTCCATCCCATTTGCATTTGTCCCATATCTTTGTAATACCTCTTAGAGCTCATGTAGAAAAAACTACTAGATAATTCTTCATCTTTTAACTCTTATTGATTGAATCCTTACATTCCTTACTAATTTTTCTTCCTGTATAAAAATAAACTTAGGACCATACACTTTTTCAACAGTCTTATTCATATCCCTAATATTCTAAGATACCATTTACACAATCACATTTTATTTTTATTTGTGGTTTTAGCCCCACTTCTTGATACCAGTGATATTTGTTTTTGTTTTCCATAATGATATTCCTTTAAGTTTCTTTTTCTCTTTGTTCCTTTTTAAAGGGTCTTCCTCTCCTTTTTCCATTTCCATAACACTTTCATATTCATTGATCTTTTTAAAAATTTCATAATGTTCATAATGAAAATTAGGTTTATTCTACCTGAGAGCTTATTAAGTGTAAGGAATAGCCTTGTAAACACTTTCTTCATTATGTTGTTGTAGAAACTAGTAATTAGTTTCTTATGCTTCCCTAAAAACCCTAAACTTCCATTATTTTTTTGACTGAGAGAGAGGTAGAAACCCTAAAGTTCAAAGATGATCCTCCATAGTAATTAGTTTCTTATGCTTCCCTAAAAACCTTAAACTTCCATTATTTTTTTTACTGAGAGAGAGGTAATTAAAGCTGAGCACCTAAAACTCTAGTTGTTGCTCACGTGCTCCTCACAAAAATCATGGCTTCCTTCATAGAAGCCCTATATGGAAAAAAATGTATTCCCACCTGGAACCATCAAAGCCCTTATAGTGAAAGCCAAGACACAAAAAGAGCCCTTAGAGGCCAAGAATGATATGAAAATGGTCAAAATATTGGAAGAAGTTACTACGATAGAGATAGTAGATGAAGCTATTATAGAAGAAACTTATGGTTTCTTGGCATTGGCTCTTATATATCGATTTACTAGTTGATGGGCTCCAGGGAAGACAATTGAAGTTTAAGTTGACAAAGAATGGAGAACTAAGGTATGAGGGAAAATATAAATCAAGCTATGCGGAAGGGTTTTTTTTGTTTCCATCTTCACCTTTGAGGGGATACAAATATAATTTTTAGTTTTGGTTCATGCTTTATGGGTCCTTGTGGTCTATATATGAATATTTTAAATCCTAACTTTGACCCCTTGGAAGAGACTCCTTCCAAAGTCCTAGTATGGGTTCATCTTCCTTTCCTTCTATTACATTTTTGGAAGGAAGAAACATCGAAGGCCATTAAAAGTAAAATCATAATCTACAAAATGAAAGCAAATCTAAACTATTAAAATTACATAGTAGCTTGGATATGTGTTGAAGTAAACTTGGCAGGGGGCTACCAAAAGCCGTCACATTCTCATTCAAGGGGGTGCAACATACCCAAAAGGTAGACTATGACTAGATATCTTTGAAGTGTTCCAAATATCATAAGGATACGCACTTCCAGAGAGATCGCCATACAAAGCCTATGAATTAAGTTAAGCAACAAGAAGACTTTATGAAAGTCCAAATAAAAAGAGGAAATAATGTCTATATCCATAAAATCAAAATTTCAAACAAAAAACACAAGTTCAAAAAAATTTCAATCTATTGGAAGAAGATTTGGAGGTCCCAAAATTTGGGGACCCACTTAAAATTTGAAAGTTGATGCTAAAATATTTCTTGCAGTTAAAATTTGGAAGTTGATGCTAATGCATTGCTTGCATTTATAGTTTATATTGTCACCATTGGAATGTCAAGAATATTCATCTTTATGTGTTCTGTCTTATAGTAAGTGCATTGTCAAAAGAGTTTGTTTCCATTTGAATAGTGAAAATAATCCATTGTTAAACTCGTCATATGCTCACTGAGTTTCTTTCATTTATAATTCCAAAATCATCCTGAGTAAAACTTTGATGTTCATGTATGTGTTTATTGTTATATTCTGTTTGTTTTGTTATATTATGTTTGTTATGATTACATGATTTACAATGTTAGTTTAGATTGTTTTGTTTCTTATATTCCAAATCATCAACATAAAGTTCTTTCATAGCATCAAAACCTACAACTTTAATTTTTATTGCATTCATGAATAGTTTTCTTCTACTCAAAGCATCAACTAGCCTATTTGAACTACCACTTCTATGTTTCAAAACAAATGAGTAAATTTGAAGATACACCACCTATTTCATATGTCTTTGGTTCAATTTACCTTGATTGTTTATGAATTGCAAAGCATGATGATCTGTAAACAACACAAATTATTTAATGTCTCCACTTCTTTAGTGCTTGCA
This sequence comes from Wollemia nobilis, assembly GCA_028583015.1. NCBI lineage: Eukaryota > Viridiplantae > Streptophyta > Pinopsida > Araucariales > Araucariaceae > Wollemia > Wollemia nobilis. The sequence continues at coordinate 2,680,200 of JAQPPZ010002381.1, read as the reverse complement.
TGATGGCATAGAAATATTAATCATAAACCAAATATTTATTCTTGGTCTCATTCAACTTGCTTTTAAAATAGGCAATGGGTCTACCTTCTTGACTCAAAACTACTCCAATGACAATTCCATTAGAACCACAGTCTACTTGGAAAACCTTGTTAAAGTATGGCAATGCCAAAAATGATTTCTCCATGAATTTATTCTTTAAAAGTTGAAAGATTATTATTTTTGTATCTATCCATTTGAATTCATGTCTACCTCCATTCATCATTTTTATGGTTGGAGCATAAATTCCACTAAATTTTTTGATGAACTTTCTATAAATACTAGCCAAGCCATGAAAAATTCTAGTTTAATACATACTCCTTGGCAATGACCACCACAAAATAGACTTTACATTTTCTAGATCAATATGTAAACCATCATTGGATATTAAAAAACCCAACTATACCAATTATTTCTTCATAAAACTACATTTCTTCAAATTGATCAACAATTGCTCTTCTTTCAAATTTTATAAACCTAACCTCATATGCATTAGGTGTTCTTCCTTCAACCTGCTAAACACTAAAATATCATCCAAGTAAACCATCACAAACTTACCAAGAAAAGGCTTCAAGATCTCATACATCAACCTCATGAAATTACTAGGTGCATTTGTCAACCCAAATGACATAACTATCCATTCATACAATCCCTCTTTGGTATTAAATGTAATCTTCCATTCATCTCCTTCTCTAATTCAAATTTGATTGTAACCACTCTTCAAATCAATATTTGTGAAGTACTCTGCTCCACTTAAAAAATCCATCAAGTCATCCACACAAGATAACAAAAACCTATACTTTATTGTAATCTTATTTATTTCTTAGGAGTTTGTGCATATACACATTCTTCTCCTTTCTTAGGTGCTAGCATAACTAGTATTGAACATGGGCTTAAAATCTCCTTGATAAATCCCTTGTCCAATAGTTCTTGGAGTTCTCTTTTTTCTCTTTATTATCCATAGGTGTTGTCTTATAGGTTGTATTGTTTGGAAAACTTGAGCCAGGTATGAAGTCTATTTGATAATTTAATGCTTATTAGATGTGGTAACTCATCAGGTGAATCTTTTGAAAGAATCTCAACATATTCTTCCAATAAATCCTTCACTTCATGTGGAATATCATCTATTTTATTCTTTATCCCATATTCCATGGATTTAGCAATGAAAGCAAAATGTGCTTTTCCATTCATCTCCTTCAAGAATTATTTTTTGAAGATCAGAAAAACTTTTGAACTATTGCACACCTCTTTTCCTTTGTCCTTCAATGGACTTAATGTGTACTTTTTGCCATCTTTCTCAATAGTGTAGGTGTTCACCCTACCATCATGCACTACTTTTCTATCAAATTTCCATGGTATTCCCAATAAGACATGACACGCATCCATCGACATGATGTCACATAGAACTGTGTCCTTATAAGAACCAATTTGAAAATTAACCATACATTGTTTAGTTACCAAAATTTGGTGCCCATTTTGTAACCATGACACTTTATACAAGTTCAAATGCTCCATCCTCTTCAATCCAAGTTTCTCTACCATATCTCTTGCCACTAGGTTGTTCATGCTTTTGCTATCCAAAATCACCTTGAAAAACTTGTCTCTTGATATGCAAATCATCTTTAACATGTTCCTCCTTTGCTCAAGTTCATGCACCTCCTTTTCTAGTTTCAACAATACCCTTTTCATCATAAAAATTTATCCTTGTTCTGGTTCCTCAATGTGATTTGGTGAGGCTATGGTTTCTTCATCTACTCGTGTAGTATGAAAATAGGCTTCTTTTCCATGCCTTCTAGTTTGCTATACTTGAAAGCATTCATATGCTCGATGGTCAACTTTCTCCATTTGTAAATTTTTTTGAGGAATCGTCTATTCCTTCCTCTACCATAACCTCCTATTCCTCTCAAGAAATCTCTGTTTCCCCTATTATTATGAGAAGTACTCACTTCTCCCTCTTACCTTGTTGCCCTTGTTCACTATGGTTTTGTCCTCTTCCTCGAGAGGATTGTCCTCTTTCGCTTACATTATTTTTTTGCCTACGTAGCAACTTTTCTTTTGCCTTGAGTACATATTGATATACCTCTTCAATGGTTCAAATTCAAATCATACCAATCCCATATTGTATAGATAATCTTAGTCCATTTATCTATCTTGCCATGCTATCCTCATTATCTTCAATATAACCAACTATTATGGTCAATTTATAGAATTCTTCTGTATATTCTTCTACTCCTAACTATTTTTGTTTTAAGTTTTAGAGTCTTCTAAACAATCCTATTTAATAATCTATAGGTAAAAACTTAGACTTGACACAATTTTTTCTAAGTTTGGATTTTATCCTTCCTCTTTCGTTGTCTCTTAGTTTGGATATGGTCCCACAAAATTGAAGCATGTCCCTTTAGCCTTGTATACACAAATATAACCTGCTTTAGATCCTCTATAGATTTGTAATCAAAGAATCTATCCATATCCATTATCCAATCTATTAACTCTTCTAGATTTAAGCTTCTAATAAAATTGGGAGTATCCATATTTGGCTTACGTTCCATGTTTAAGATTTCTAGAACCAGTCATTGATCCAGTTATTCTCCTTGTTCTTCATCTAAAACTTTTGTGTGACCAGTTTCCTCCTCTTCACTATTACTAGTCTTCTCAAGTTGAATGCCTCTTCTTTAGGCAGTCTCAATTACATCTAACTTGGTAGTAATTCCTCTTAGCATTTTAGCTATATCCATGGGTTGGGGTCCTAGACCATGCAATATTTCTCTTTCTTTTTACGCCATCTTCCTCTAGTACGTATCGCAACAAGCTTTGATACCAAACATGATGCAGACACAAAGGAACAAACATTGAATGATAATCTTAACTTACAACAAGCTAGTTGTATGATAACTTAATCATATGAAATATGCATTGAATGACCAATTTTCATTGTACAACCATAGTCTTTGTATGACTATCTGATTGTACAAGTTACATGAAATGAACAACTTTTATTAGATGTATGACATGATTCTTCTTAAGACAATAACATTCCTTGCTCAAGATGATAATGATTTAGATGGATTCCTTTGAGACAACATAATATCACTTCTATGAGACACTACGTAATGATATTTTGAGATGACAAATTTCTCTTTTAAACAACTAGGTTCAAAATGCCTTGAAAAATAATTTTTATGATTTGATGGCAGTGTCCCCTTTCCTCATGTAGCGTTTCTAATTAGGCAGGACTAATATTTGGAATAATTACATTCACCTGATCAACAATTTCACATGCACATCAAGGATTCTTAAGGATGGTGCATTCTCCCATTCCTATTTAAAGCGTGTCTTCCATTGAATGCAACTAGCATGTGGGCAACAAACATTAAACGATGACTGAAATCTTCCAAGTTGGTTAAAGTTGTTATAGTAATAAATCACAAATCATTTCTTCTCTACCCTAGAAGTTTTTCTCCCTCCTAGTCCATATTAGACATTTTCCCTTAGACCTCTATCTTTTATTTGTCCTCCAACTACTTCTCTCTGCATTCACCCCTTTGTTTTCAGCTTCCTACCCTTAAACCATTTGTTTCCTCTCCTTTGTACCATTTCCTATTCCTTTCCTCTCTTATTTAGCCTCTATTAAACTTCTGTCTAGTCATTTCTATTTCCTTCAATGGTTTTATGAAGTGGTTCATAAACTATTTCATAAATGGTTTGATGTTCGTATAAAATACAATCATCTCCCCCAACAAAATTGGGTTCATGAAAGGATGAAGTATTCATGAAGAAATATTACTAGTTTAAGTAACAATGCACTCTAGCAGGGATGACAAATCCAATGAAATGGCTCTTGAAGTAGATATGACAAATGATTTTGATATAATTGAACATGACATAATCTTGAAAATTCTAAGAAATGTGGGATTCCATGAACAATTAAAAAATGGATAACATGTATTTTAAGACCCTAGATTTCTCCTCTACTTAATGGCAGACCCACTTCCTTCTTCTAGGCTTTTATAGAAGTTAGACAGGGTTGTCCCCTCTCCCCATATTTATTCATTCTAGCAACAAAAGGCCTATATCGACTACTAGAACAACAAAGGGACATAAAAAACTTCTAGGAATTCCAATCCATTAGAAGGTTCAAAGAATCAATAATGCTCAATTTGTAGATGATATGATCTTATTAAGTAAAGAAATAAAATCAACTACCATAAGAATAAAAAAGGTTCTCAAAATATATCAAGAAGCAACAAGAAACAAGATAAACCATAATAAGTATACAATATATTTATCTAGCAAAGATAATAAATAAAGAGATAGAGAGAATATTGGTTTGTCAAAGCAAGACTAATGTCACTTTCAGATATTTAAGAATCCTTATAAACTTCATTATGATTAAGAGTAACTGATAGAATGAAATTATTAAAAAAATAAAGAGAATTGAAGGATGGTCCAATGTTTGTCTCACACACCTTGGAAGAATGACCCTAATCAAGGCTATCATCAATATTTTACTTATTTACAAATCAAGGTTATGCACAACGATGAATTATCATAAATTAATAAATATTAAGATTTTTAAAATTTAAAATTGGCTGATAATTGGGACCCTGGACATTGGCCCGTTCACCTTTAATTTTTTGGGGTAAATTCTTTTTGAGGTCGTTTCACCCCAAAATTATAATACTTTTACTGTTTAAATTTTAAATCGCTAGCCTTCCCGCCTAGATTTTTGACTGATTTGCCTTAATATTATATATAATTTTATTAACCTAGACAAATTCACCTATATATACCCCCACTATATGTACCTCAACATACATGTTAAACATTGATTCTCGATCAACAACAGAGAAGTCAAAAAATGAGAGAAAGTAGAGAAGCCAAAAAATTAGTGGAAGTAGGGAAGATGAAAGACTATAGGCAACAGACAAAAGACTATGGACAAAAGTCTATAGGCAGTAGATGAAAGACTGCAGACAAAAGACTGTAGGAAGTAGATTAAATACTGCAAACAAAAGACTATAGGCAACAACCGAAATACTACATAAAATACTAAAGGTAGAAGATGAAAGACTACAAAAAAAAGACTATAGGCAACAAACAAAAGACTATAGATAAAAGACTATAGGCAACAAACGAAAGACTACAAACAAAATACTATAAGCAAGAGATAAAAGACTATGGATAAAAGACCATAGGCAACAAACAAAATATTATAGATAAAAGACTATAATAAGTAGATGAAAGACTCTAGACAAAAGACTATAAGCAACAAAGGAAAGACTACGAACAAAAGACTATAGGCAATAGACAAAAGACTACCTAAAATTTTATAGGCTTAAGACAAAATACTATAAACAAAATACTATAGGCAGTAGACAAAAGACTACAAACAAAATACTATATGTAGCAAATGAAAGACTATAGATAAAAGAATATAGGTAACAGATGAAAGACTACAAACAAAAGACTACATGCAACTGAAAAAAGACTACAAACAAAAGACTATAGGTAGTATATGAAAGACTATAGATAAAAGACTATAGGCAACAGAGGAAAGACTACAGACAAAAGACTATAGAAAATAGATAAAAGACTATAGGTAGCAGATGAAAGACTATAGATAAAATACTATAGGTAGCAGATGAAATCCTAAGAACAAAATAATATAAAGCAACAGACGAAATACTACAGAAAAGACTATAGGCAGTAGATGAAAGACTATAGACAAAATACTATAAGCAATAGATAAAAGACTATAGGCAACAATTAAAAGACTACAAACAAAAGACTACAGGTAACAAATAAAAGACTACAAGTCATCTCATGTCTATGGTTATCTCATTTCTATGGTCGATAGACTCTCCTGGGTCATATCGTGTTTGTGGTCAATAGACTCTCCTAACAAGCACTACCAATGATAGGTAGACCATGACTTCTTTCGATGCTCCACTTGTTTGCCATAATTTTTTTAATAAGTACATGAAGTCAGACCTTATTTGATTACTTTTGTTTATCTATAATCTTAGTGGTGGTAGCAATGCATGTTAGTTTTTATTCATCAAGATCTGTACCATAGAACAAAAGCATATTTGCTTTACCTTTCCTTTGAAAAGTTTCTCCTTTCAATGTAAGTTATAGAAGTTACAAAAGCATATTTTCCTTGCCTATCCTTTTAAGTGCATGTTGTTAAAATGTTAGCAAGTGACATCCACAAATGGATGAAAAAATCAAAGATCATTGCAATAATTCAAAGCATCATTTATGCTGCAAAACAATGAACTTACAACCACACAATTAACACCATGTGATTGAAATCAAATTTTTTCAATCTCACTTTCTTTTTCTAACATTTTCCTTATTAGGTACAATGGCTCCAACTCCCAATGGAAACAAGGGAGAAAAATCTTCTAGAAAAAAGAGTATCCTAAAATATTTTAGCCATATCTCAAAATCCAATGAGGCACCGAAACTTGCATAGTTACAAGGTACATACTCGTTTTACCTACTTAATAGTAATTTTAATAAGTAATTTCAAAAAATGATATAGGACATCTTTGAATGCAGAATACCCAATTGATCCTGATATGCCTCCACTAGAAGATATTCCCCAGGATGAAATACATCATGAAAATTTGATCAACAATGACATGCAACAACTTGAACAATTACAAGGTACATACATGTTTTACCTACTTAATAGTAATTTTAATAAGTAATTTCAAAAAATGATATAGAACATCTTTGAATGCAGAATACCCAATTGATCTTGATATGCCTCCACTAGAAGATATTCCCCAGGATGAAATACATCATGAAAATTTAATCAACAATGACATGCAACAACTTGAACAAAATCCTGAAACTAGCATACAAATTCAAAATGAAAATGATCATTCCAACCAAATGCACACTTCAGGAATCTTTGACTAAGAAACGTAGATGTAGGAAGTTAACAAGTTGGACTATTGGAAGGTCATTTCAGATTGAATGGGCATCAAAATATCTATTTATTGAACCAATGCAGCCAGAAAATAGTAATGATATGCCAAAAGAATGTAGATGTATTATTTGTAGTTGGAAACTAGGGAAAGATCATAAGATGCAACTTAAGTTAGATACAATAGAAAAACATTGTGGGAAAGTTTATGTTAAAGTAAAACAAGTTGATGGAACAATTAAGAAAACAATCAGGTGGAAGAATGCATCAAAATGCGTACATGTCAGATATGCACTAGACTATGACAAAGAGATGAAACAAAAACAAATACTAGCTCAGAATGGTGGAACGATTCCAACACAGTTTCAAAAAATTCATAAAACCACTTTAGTTTCAAAAAGCTTGCAGTTTGTTGTCATATTTACTATTCTTAAAAAAGGTAGACCTATGTCAGACTTTATTGATTTTAAGCATCTCTTTCAACTAGTTGATGTACAGAACCTCCCTAGTTCCCATTGGTCAGATCGAAGTGGTTGGGAAATGGTAAAATATCTATCTTTGGTTGAGAAGGAGGACTTGAAAGAGAATGTTAAAAATTCTAATTTCATTTCACTTTCTATTGATGAGGTAACTATTGTTGACAATACATCTTGGATTTGCATGCATGTTTACACCTTTCAAAATCATGTAAGGCAACCTCATTTGCTAGCAATACATAAGATGGTGGAAAATTGTAATGTTGAAAATATTTACAATGTTGTTGTTACTAGCTTAAAGAATATTGTTGGAATGGATGATGCAATAATAGCTAATAAATTAATGTGTCGGAGTTGATGGTGCTGCTATAATGCAAGGTAACAAAAATGGTCTTTGTGTTCGACTTCAAACATCTGTTACCCCATATTTGATCTCGATTCATTGCATGGCTCATAGAATGAATCTTGCATACAAAATTGTGAGCACATTTGAAAATGTTGCAAGAGTTGAAGAACTTATCCGTGAAGTACATTCTTATTTTTTGTGTAGTCCAAAAAGGTTTGCAGAGTTTCAACTATTTGCACTAGGACTTATAGAAGGTAAAAAATTGTTGAAAGATGTAGATACTAGGTGGATTTCATTGTTTCAACCTACAGCAAGAGTTTTCAAACAATATAAATCCTTAGTAGGCTTTATGTATGATAATCGAAGGGCAGTTGATAAAGCAAAATATTTGCTATATCGTATGAGAGATCTGGAAACACTACTCACTTTATGTGGTATTCTTCCAATGTTGCATGAAATGAATACATTGATAAAACTTGCACAACAAAGATCCATTTATATTGTTGATTTCATCAGGGTTAGAAAATAAATTTGTATGCGTATTGATATGTTATACTTGTCAAGTGAAAATTTTATGGATCCTTTGTTTGATGATTGGAGAACTTTAACAAATGTCAATGAACAAAATAGTTTGTTGAAGTTCAACATTAACGATCATCTTTGTATTAATGTTCATGGAAAAGAGATACCTTTATATTATTTTGATAAGTGATTGGATATAGTTACTGAAGATGTTGAACATATGCCAATCACATACAATATATTTGATGAAGTTTTACTGAATACAAGGATTAAATTGAGAAAAATAGCATAAACATTGACAAAAGAAATCAGAAACCATTTTCAAAGAGATGAGTTGCTTGAAGCGATGGGTGTGGTTAACCCTATGTTTTGGGATTCAGGAATAGACTATAACAGTAAAAATGACTTGTTTATAAAATATATGGGTACACTTATCCAACATTTTTCTAAACGTGTGGAAGTCAATGGTATTGAGATCAATGGCATTCTAAATAAAGAACTTTTGACCAATCAATCCTCATATTTTGGAATGACAATGGTTGATCAAATTCCACATTTGACTAATCCTAGTGAACCAGGTTCTATTATACGTTTGTGGAAAAAGTTGTACCCTAGTAGTGTTTTACAACATACGATGAGCGAATATTTTTGCTTATATGAATTGTGTCAAACAATGGTTTTGGGATCAGTGGAAGATGAAAGGGTTTTTAGTGCATTATCTTTTGTGAAATCTAAAGTTCGTAATAGATTGGATAAAATTTTGGAAAATTGCTTGAGAATATATGTCTCATCTTATGAGGTGGACAAGTTTCCTTATGAGAGAGCTCTGGCATATTGGAAATCTATAGCAGACAGAAGAGGTATCATGAATATTGATGATGATAATGAGGAAAATGATAACTGTAGTGATCAGATTGTCGAGACACAGAGATCAACTATGCATACAAGTGGTTTAGGACAAGATGGGAATTGTTTGTTTCAACTTCCTCCAATGTAATATTTGCATTATTTTTGCAACAAATTTCTTTAGGATAATGATTTTTATTGGATAGTTGAATTTTACACATATTGGATAGTTCTAATATAATCTTGATGTTGCGAATAAGGATTATGAATTTTTATTTGGATTGATGAGTTTTGCAAATAATGTCATACATGTACATTGTTTAAGATTATGAATTTTTCATTGGATTGATGAGTTTTTCAAATAATGTCATACCCTTTGTTCAAAATTATTAATTTTTTCATTGGATTGATCTGATATTCAAATAATATGCCATACTTGTAATGAAATTTTTAATTTTATATCATACCCTTTGTTCACAAAATTATATGTTTTATATTATAGCCTTGCTTTGCTTTATTGAGTATTTTAAACATTGGATGGCATATTGATAATAAAGTGAAACTTAAACTTCTTAATGACACATTCGTTTGTGTTGAATTGAAAGAATCCTTAAAGATATTAGAAATTGTATCTTATTCAATCAACAACTTTTTAGAAAACAATAAGCAAATGAACTATTTGACTCTCAACACTTATTTCGATAGTTGCAATAGCAAGAAATTGTAAATATTTACAAAGATTTAATAAAACAAAACAATGATACAAAAATATCACACATTTAGAAAAAGTTTTTTATTTATTTCGAATAAATTTTCATTACAAAACAAGTGAACTGTGCATCCACTTTCATACTATTCGGTTCTAGGGCCCGTTTTAGGTGTTTGCCCAATTGAAGGATCTAGTTGCTTTTCCTCATGACCTTGCCTAGATGCTCCCTCTAATGTAGGTTGAGCCAAAATTTCTTCATGGCCCCCTGTTCCAGAAGTTTCTCCTTGTAGCATGCCAGCTCTCCTCAGGTTCGCCTCACCAATCTTCAAACTATCTACCAATGCCCTCTCCTCTTTAGTTGGATCTTCTTTTGAAGGTATTTATTTCTCCTGTTCCTTGAGCAATATGTCCGGATCCATATTATGTTTAATAATTATTCTTCTGAGGGTATTATTCTGTTTGATGGTCTCATAAAATTATTGTTTGAATTTGATAGCATTTAGTAGACTTTGCTTTGTCATGGCCAAAAACACCTTCATGCTTTCCACCTGATTCTTGATATTCTCAAAATTGGACTACACAACATAAATTTTAAAATATGTTAGTCAATAAATGTCAAAATGTGTTAAAAAATAAATTAATTTAAATAATATTGATGACTTACCTCTGCAACTACTTGGGCAGCCTTTGCCACTTTAACTTTTTTCTTATCAATTGTCCACTTATTGAAATACACTTGAGCTTCAACATTCAGATTCTCTAGCCTATTCAAAAGGAGATCTATAATTTCATCACCATAAACATTAGTGGCCTTTACATTTCTTGAATTTGCTTGATGTAATAAAGCATCAAGATTTTCAGGGTGTTGTTGAACCAAAGAAAAAAATTTTATCTATTTGAAAAAATTTGTATCGAGCATTAATTTCTTTGATTAGAACTTTGGCCCGATACTCCCAATATTTGAGTTTTGAAATATCTGCAAGCACACTATCCTTTATTGTGGCTTCCAAATTTTCTGCTAATAAAATTGATTCTAAAAAACTTAATTTTTCATCCTTAGTAAGAGGAGCATGTTGACTAGTTTGATGGGGGAGAGGAGCTATGAGCAGTGGTTGCTCTTCCTCTAGTTTGCAATGCTTCAATTTGAAGCACATCAAAAGCTTTAAAACTCTCAGGAAACAAACCTTGGAAAAGATAATCCTGATCCAAGGGAGGATTAGGCAACCCAGGAAACTCACGCATAATATTGGAAACATTCCCCACCGAAAAAGTGGGAAAGTCTGAAATGGTTTGTGTCTGGTCTCCTAAAATCCTTGCAAAAAATAATTGTTTTCCATGCATTTGATGACCCCTCATCAATTGTTGTCATTGTGGAGGTGGTGGTGGCATCCTATGTTGCGTCAGCCATTGTGATAGACCTAAGGCCAAATAAATAAAATAAAATAAATGTTTTAAGAAAATATTGTAATAAGTTGTTCAGAACTTTAATTATGCATACCGTGTGTTGATATGGTCTCTTGCCCTGATTCGGTCGGTTGTTCAGAAGGTTTTGTGTATTGTAGCGGAGGTGCCATCATTCGCTGTCTACGATGAGATTGAGTTGACCCTACAAAAAATTATAATAATATTTATTATCAAATGAATAATTAACTATAATTACCCATACGAGATGTCGTTGTGGCCTGTTCGGATTGGGTTGGTTGTAAAGTATGTTTGGAATGTTGCCCTGAATACATTTAAAAAATAGTAATTAATGGCAACTAAATTAAAGAGAAATAAATTACAGAACCCAATTTAGAAAAAGAAACTTTACCTGTAATGTGTTGGCTAACTTCGTCAACATCGATGAGCTCTTGATGTGGAACAAAAGAGGCAATTGCACGAACAAGAGGAGATGCAGAAGACCTAATGCATTTCGTAGACCTTGTTAGTGGAGGTTGTGGTGACACAGTCTCAGAATCTCCACTAGCCTCTGGGTGCATTCCTCTAATTGCAGCCTCTCTTTTGTTCGAAGTTGACGTCGCTCTTTTCTGCATTAAAATGAATTTAAAAATTAAAAACATAAACACTATAATATAACAAACATAAATTTATTGCAAATTTGAATGTAAAAAAAAATTACCTACACCTCTTTGACAGTTAAGTCAATTGAATTCATTTTTGCATGGAGTGAGATGGGGATGGGGGCATTGTTTACATTATAATATGCTTCATAAAAAAAGCAATCAAGTAATTGGTAGTAGCAACAATGGCAGGACAGGTAGCAATATTTGTGCATGCATGGTGAAGATCATTTTTTATTTTACCAGAAACATATGAGGACCAATCGTATTTGTTCTTTCCAACACAACGCACAATATACGCCAAAGCCCAGAAAGGAATGTCTGATGTTCTCCCCTGCAAAATAATATGTGCCTAGAAGAACTCCACGATCGCACGAAGGAAGTTGTGGGAAATAGATGAAAAATTGAGGCCCCTTCTGGATGCATTTTATTGCACTGCAAAAATATTATAACACAATTAATAATTATATTTAAAGATTGTACAAGGAAGAGGAAACTTACAATTTCAAAGACTTACCTTGTAACGCAGCCGATGAGAGATTGTAGTGAGTCTCCAGATATATTTTTTTCTCTTTAGTCAGATTGAATTTTGATGAGACGGGTTGACAATTTTGGTAGGAAAGGCTTGTCAATCAATGGACGTCAGAAAGGTTTAACAAAGAAGGATAGGGTTTGGTTGTTGATCATCATTGTAATGACCAACCCGTCATTGTCATAGGATTGAACAATTGTATCCAACAAATAAAAATTTTGTGTTGAATTGGGGCATTAGTGCTAGCCCCAAAAGCCCAGATTTTTCATCCATGTTGAATCGTAATGGGGATCGTTGAGAATTTCGGAGATGAGCGGGCAAATGAGGTTTTTGAAAGTAACATTGTGTTGAATGGAAGACATTGTGGCCATTGCTGCAAGGCTTGGAAGGGTTTTGAAGGGTTTGTGGAGGTTTTTGGGCTTTGTGCAAAATAAGAAAAATGAGTGTTGATGGCCTTTTATAGGCGTTTGCATGCAGAGTGTTAAACAAGATGTTGACATGTGGCATTGTTGACCGTGTGATCAACTCGTGGTACGAAAATAGACATCGTGTTTTTTACGGTTGATGCATGCAAGCTTTCTTTTGTCATCTCTTGTCTGGAGTTGATAGGCTTGACTACGACATCTCGTTTTCTAGTGTCGATAGACTTCCATATTCATTCCTAGAGATGATAAACTTTCATCTCATTCATGGAGTCGACAGATAGAAATTTGTAGTCTATTTTTTGGTGTGTACTGTCATATTTTCTCTAGAGGTTGATAGAATTTTGTCTTTGCTCTCAAAGAAGTCAAACTTCCACCTTGTTCGTGGAGTCGATGAACAAAAATTTGTAGATTTTTTTGGGGTGTGGAAAGGGTCTACTATGACATCTTCATGACAACACCACTGGCATCATTGTCATATTTTTTCCTGGGATCAATAGACTTCCAACTCGCTCGTGGAGTCGGTAGATAATAATTTGTAGTTTGTGGGGGAGGGTCAACTTCATCGTATCATTTGTGATGCTGGGGGACTCAAATTTGGCATTTGGAGGTTGTTTCGTGAAAGAAAAGAAAAAAAATAAAATAAAAATTAGGAAAAAAGAAGAAAGAAAAAAGCGGCTAGTTTTCTAAAAAGCAAGGGTGTCTAGGGTAAGGAAAAAAGAAAATAATGAATATGGGGAAAATAAAAGAAAAAAAAAACGGAAAAATAAAAGTCATTCGTTTTTTGGAAAGCAAGGGTAACAAGGGTAAGCAACAAAAAAAATGATTCCTTTTTTTTTAGACCTCACAACCAAAACAAAAAATTCAAAAAACTAATATGACTTGATGTTTTACAACCCATAAAAAACTCCGCAGTTAAGCATGCTCGATTGGAGTGATACTTAGATGGATGACCTCCTGGGAAGTCCTAGTTTTGCATCCTCTAAACTGAAATTATTTTCCTGGGTTATAACCCAAGTTCATTCGGACCCTGTTTTGTACCCGGTCCACATTCAGGCTCTTTTTTGCACCCGGTTTATAGTTGAACCCTATTTTACAACCAGCTTACAGTCGACTCCTATTTTGCACCCGATCCGGTCAAAAATATCAAATTCGCCATTGTTTTATAATTTTTGGTAAAAAATTAAGGTAATTCACCATGTCTTCTACATTAATTTGTCCAAGATTCTCTTGGATTTCGAAACTGACTGGATTTTTTTTTATAATTGCATTTTGGGTCTGATCCCTTATGCATAACCCTGCTACCAATACTCTATTATCCATGCACCAAAGTCATTTTTTAGTGAATTGGAGAAAATCATTAGAATATTTTTATGTGTTGGGGGTAAGTAGGATGACAAAAGAAAATATAGCCTCATCAAGTGGGATATCATCATTTGACCTATGAGTAAAGGAGGATTGGATAAGGTAATAAGTAAGCAAATTTTGGCATTAAAAGTAGAACTAGTTTAATAAATGATTATTCAACCCTCAAAATGGTGGGTGCAAGCATTGGTCCACAAATATTACAATGGAAAACTAGACCATAGACCTTTATCAATCCAAAAGCTCTAAAAACGTCCAAAATATGGAAAGGAACTCAAGAGGCTAAAGAGATTATTATAAAAAATTATCATGGAATCTCACATCTAGTAAAGAAGTCTTTCTCTCTCATAAAATTATGAGAAATTTTATACTACAAATAGAGCCTTCACTACAAGAGTGACTAAATGACAATAATTTCAACTCTCAATTCCATCATGCATAATCAAAAGTTGAAAATGAAGAACAACTTGGCCTTCCTGCAAATTTATAACCTCACTGATGTATGGTTAAATCTCTCAATTGATTAAAAGACTGCCATCTTATGTTGAAAATACAAATTTAATCATATGGGGATTTCCTACCAGAGATTGAATATATAATGTAAACAAGGGATATAAGTCCATGATCAATCCCAATTATGTAGGTAACATTACCTGGATTCTAATTTGGACTTCTTATTCAATTCCAAAGATTAACTTCTTTCTTTGTACTACTTGCCATTGTTATCAGCTTACTCAAGATAACTTTAAAAAATAGGATTTTTTGGTTTGTCTATCTACCCATTATGCTATAATCAAGAAGAAAGTATAGCTCATATATTGTTGTCATGCCCTTTCTCTAGAGCAATATGGGATAAGATTCATGAAGGCCTTCTTGGATAGAGTGAAGTCCCCATGCTCACTTTAATACCTGAGTTTATTTCTCATAAAACCCCCTTCTTACCTATAGAAATTAAAAATGATAAGTCCATGCTTCGAACTTGGAAAATCACCCCTAGATATTTTCTCTGGTGAATATGGAACCACATGAATATGTTTTTTTTAAAGAATAATCTCCCAATTTAGATAGAATCATGGTGAAAATCCAATGTCTACTTAGGGATACCATCAAAGCCTATCCATATAATATTGAAAAAAAGGCCTCAAAACTATTTCCTCAAGAAATGATAGGCATAGAATACCTTTTGAAGTTTGATAGAGCCTCCAAAGGCAACCTCAATATTTTTGATGCAAGGGGAACAATCCTCAACAAATACAATAAGGAGGTATGGTTTTACTTTCAATCAACTGGTTATAATACTAATAATTTTTCATAATTTAATGCCCTCAAGACAAGAATGGAGCCGCCAATTGAAAAAGAAATCAAATAGCTTATAGGGTAGGGGGAATTTTAATTGGTTATTAACAACTTGAACAACAAAGCTAAACCAAAATATATTTGACTTCAAAGAGTGTATCATGAAGTGAAGGGATTTAGTTTTAATTTTGACCATATCTAATTTGAACACATCCCTAGGAATCTAAATAAAAGACCAAACCAGTTGGCCAATAAAGGAACCTAGTTAGAGGTAGGAGTACTGAAGATATGTCAAGTAGGCAATCTACATAATAGAGACTAGAAGCAAACATAAAATATAGTGGTAAGTGAAAATATAGCATCAAAAAGATGTGTAGTGTTAGCTAAAAACCCAATGCTAATTGGACTTACCATGATAAAAGAGCACACAATACCAATAGGGTAGGCAACGCCAACTGAATTTACAACATCAGTAACATAGATTGTGCCAACTAATTCGTAGTGTTAAGTTAATATGCAACAAATGAATATGCAATGACAAGAGAATATATAGTTCAAAATGAACAAGTAGCGCCATCAGAACATGTGGTGCTTGAGAAACATGTAGTAACAATCAAATACAAAGTGAGCTGATTATGCAATATAGATAATACATGCAATGACATCCAAACATGCAACACTATCAGAAAATAAAGAGCCACACACAATACAAGTAGAACAATCAATGCATACAACAAACATGGATCAACCATAACATACAAAAGGAGGAACTATAGGAAAAGAAGGAAGAAGACCCTATTAGAGTTAGGAAAAACATAATTTGGGTTATTTGGTTACCCAACCCTTGATCCTGTCTAGTTGCGGATGTGTATGCATATTTTATAATTATTCATATTACCTATAATACAATTTTATTTTCCTTTAAAAAATCCCTAAACTTCCATGGATATCTTCCATACTCATTTCTTTATCATGTTGCTCTTGAAACCCTAAAGTGCAATTATAGTGAGACTTAGGTTTATGTTGCATAGAAAAACCTAAAGTGCAAAGAATAGCCTCATAAATACGATGTTCTCTATGTTTCCCTAAAAACCCTAAAGTGCAAGAATGACCCTCCATAGTAATTACCTTCTTATGGTTTTCTAAAATTCCTAAATTTCTATAAATATCCTCCATTCTCATCACTTTATTATGCTACTCTTGAAACCCTAAAGTGCAAGAGATAAGTACTACATTACTTTTATTTTTATTGCAAGGGAACTTTATACTACTTTCCTGTGAATGTGTATGCATATTCTGTAATTATTCGTCCCTCCTGGAATACAAATTTATTTTTCTTTAAAAAATCCCTAAACTTCCACAGGTATCTTTCGTACTCATTTCATTATCATGTTGCTATTGAAACTCTAAAGTGCAATCATAATGAGACTTAGGTTTATGTTGCATTGAAAAACCTAAAGTGTAAGGAATAGCCTCACAAAAACTCCGTTTTCTATGTTTTCCTAAAAACCTTAAAGTACAAGGATGACCCCCATAGTAATTACTTTCTTATGGTTTTCTAAAATACCTAAATTTCTATGAATATCCTCCATACTCATCACTTTGTTATGCTACTCTTGAAACCCTAAAGTGCAAGAGATAAGTACTAAATTACTTTCATTTTTATTATGAGGATGAAACTTTATACTACTTAAGAAAAATGAAGATGATTTACATGGATTAAGCTTGACTTGTTTTGCCTCCTTTGCTTTAAATATTTTCTCCACATTTTCCTTTACATTTTTAACTCCTTTGAATTTAAACTTACACTTTGTGCTTCATCATCCCTTATGCCCTTTTTTGTTTCTTTTTATGGTTGAAGTGAGTAAATTGTGATGGTCTTTACCATCTAATGATGTAGAGGTACTTTCTTTGTCACTTTCTTGGGAGTGGAAAATCCTTGATCTAATCCAACTTCTATTATGATATGATCTCCTTGCTTCATCTTGAAGTTTATCTCAAGCCTAAAATATTTTTTTCTTTCTCCATAATTTTCACTTTGCAATATCTTACCATGTGTCTAATCTTCTAACATTGATCACATCACAATGAAACATTTTCAAAATCCATTTGTCGATCCTATTCTCTTGATTTAGATTTAAGCTTAATATATTGTGGTAAAGTTTTTTAAATATCCATTCAACACATATCCAAGTATAGCAACATGCCTTTGCTCCTTAGTAGTTGGTCCATCATGGATGAACTCTCCTAAACTATTGCTAATATTCTTCAAAACTTCTTTATTGATAAGCTAATATGAAATTCCAAAAAACCTATCCACATTTGAAGCCTTTTCATAGTTCCCATCTCCACAAAAAAAAATTAACTCCATGGTCTCAAATATAATGCATCCCCCCCTGAACCATGGGCCACCGCACATTATTTTATCCTTGATTTCCTAATTGGAAGAGATGCGGAAGAAAAAAGTCATGGAGTGATTTGAATGCAATCCCTACTTCCGCTTGATCAAATTTTAAATATCTGAAAGACTTGATTAATATCACGAAACTTACATATTAACCCTATGTTTTAAGAATATTTATGTCATGCTCAATCATCTCATCTTGGTACTCACTTTTGGTGTAACATCTACTATTCAAATAATATTTTTCATAAATTTGCTCTTCCTTATCCCCAAATAGTGTATCCTTACTTCTAGATAAGGCTTTAAAAAATGACTCTCTTGTCATGTTACATAACTTTTTCTCATAATTTTTTTTTCTTCAAAGATCAAAAATGAAAATAAACTAGACTTATTCCTTATTTACACTCCCTTATTCCTTTTTATATTGGCAACACTCAAATTAACTTATAAATTAATTTATTATCAGTAAAAAAATTATTAATTAATACTTTTAACATAAAAATAACTTAAACTCTATTAACCTTTACTTAAAATAATTAACATAAAAAACTAAATATATAAAATCAACTTGTTAACCTATAATAAATTAAATTAAATGACATTAACTAAATTGATTAAATTTTATACGGAAGTGCAAAGGATTAGGGTTTTTTCCTAAAAAATATCTCATTTTTTAGGAGCCATATCTTCACAAAGAGTTATTCGATTTAGTTGATTCTTGGACCAACTTGTGCATAATTTGAATAGCTTTAAAATGAGTTGTTATATGCAAAAATTGAAGCAATATTGAGGGAGATACGACCCTATGAAGTCAACCATTTGAAACAAGGGCAGTGATAATTTTTCAAGTCGCAAAAAATGTAATTGCAAATATTTCCAGCTAGGGTTCGATCAATGGGAAGAGCAATGAAGGGATAGGACTTCAGCGAGGGAAGACATTCTATTTGGATAAAAATTTTCAGCTAAGTTTTTTTCCCTTTCTTTATCTTAGAAATTGTGCATGAAGAATTTATAAAGTTTTTATCAAATATTATATTTGCTATAGGACATTCGGATAAATTTCAATAGATTTTGAGTTTTAGTTTCCTTTCCATGGACCGATTTATAGTTAATTCCTTAGAATCATCTCTAGTGGTAGAGGTTAGTGAGCGTACCTCAGAGTTATCCTCGTTTCTCTAAGATTGGGTATTTTTTTGGTAAATTTAATGGGTATTGGCCAAGGGCTTCAACCTTGAGAAAATGGATTGATAGGAGTTGGAAGTCTCCAGGAGTGATTAAATCATTTCTTCCCAAAGGCTTATTCCTAGCCATTTTTTTTTTCTAGGGAAGAAAGAGAAAGAATCCTAAAAGGAGGTTTTTGATTTATGGGAAGAGCAGGACTCTTCCTTACTCGCTAGTATAAAGGCTTTTCACCTGAAAATGTAAATCTATCCCTAGTACCAGTCTGGGTTAGAATGTTTGGGTTACCCATTAAATTTTAAGAAATAAAACCTTCAAGGCAATAGGCAACACTCTAGGAGAATTCCTTAAGATTTCAGATACGATAAAATATGGATTTTTGGCTATTTATGCTTGAATATTTGGTCATGATTGATATAAGTAAAGCTCTACCAAAATCAATCATTCTTAAGTATGGGGATAATATGTGAACCCAAACTATAGATTATGAAAACATATATTTTTGATGTAGAATATGTCATAATGTGGGACATATTGATAGATCATGCCCTAAGAAGAGCCCAATAGAATCATTTGTAGAAAACCGCAAGAGAAACTTAAAAATGGTTATGGATGAAGATGGTTTTCAACTTCTAAAAATAGATCTAGAAAAATAAAAGAAAATAAATAGTGGATACCGATAAGGAAGGATATTAGAAGAAATACCAACTCTTTTGAGGCTTTAGCCTATGAATAAAAAGTAGATCAAAACTTAGAGGAAACATAACAACAATTTAAACATATTAACAAGGAACCATCTATTCAGAACGATCCTAATTTAAGGAAGAACATTCTCGATGAACCTAAGGAATGTGTCTCATCATATTTTGAAGACTCTTTTGAAGTACCATGCACCATTCAAGAGAAAATAATTGGTAAAGAAAATGTTGTTCTAGAAGTTAATACCGCTGCCATTAATAAGGAAATACTAGAAAATGAGTAGGACAAGTCAAAAGCTTCCATAATAGAGCCAGAAGAGGATAAATATGGTGAAAAATAAAATTGTGAAAGAATTTTGAGGAATAGAATAGTAAGACCTACTCTTGATATAGGCAAGTCAAAAAGAGGAAAACCCTCAAATTATCAAGCAAGATCTAGGGAAGCAAGAGCAAACATAGAGAAAGGAACACAAACTAAGTTGGTTGAACTTCTCTTTACCAAACAATAAAATGATATTTTTAATGTGTAGGTGGGCCCAAATTATCATCTCATGGAATATAAGGGGTGGTAATTCCTCCTCAAAGCAGAGGTATATTAGGAACCTATGTTTAAGTAATAAACTTGATATTCTATGTATATAGGAAACTAAAATGACAAAAGAAGTTTCAAAAACTACTAAAGTAGTATGGGCAAGATGTGAATGGGATGTTATTGATTTTGAAGGAGCGATAGGGAAATTCTAACTTGTTGAAATCCTTCTAGAACCTCTTGTGTAACCATTCATAAAACTAGGCATTGGATAGCCTCTTTAGTCACTTGCTACTTTCCAGATATTCATTTCATCCTTATCAATGTCTATGGACCTACAACTTAGGTAGATTAGAAGTCTAGAGTGGGATTGAAGCCTTTATGAGAAGTAAAGACCAAGAAACCCGATTCATGATCATTGGAGATTTTAATGCCATAACCAAGTTGGATGAAAAATTTGGGGGAATTAGGAAATTGACCCAAAGTATGAAATATTTCTCAGCTTTTATTCAAAATAATAATCTATGGGAAGTTGAGTTTGAAGAAGATAACTATACTTGGACCAAAAACACGAGAGGCTAGAACCTAATAACAGAAAAATTAAACAGATGCATTCTCTCAGATCATTGGCTAGATGAAGGAACTTGTGCTAAAATTAATACCTTAACAAGGATTAGTTCAAATCACTGGCCAATAAGAGTTAAAATGATAGTAAGTGAAATAAAAAAATATCAAATTTTAAGTACGGGAAAATGTGGGAAGACCATCCTCAATTTGTTGATATGATAGCTCAAACGTGGAATGATTTAGGTAATGGTGGGTTGTATGCTCTTCCAAACCAAATTAAAGCTATGAATTATAGATTAAAATATTGGAACAAGAACACCTTTGAATTTTTTTTTTAGAAAAAAGATCTAAAAGATAAAATTTCAAAATTCCAAAAAGGTGATGATAATAATCCAAGCTCGGAGGAAAGGGAGTTCCTTAGTGAATATCATAATATTTTGAGTAAGGAAGAGAAATTGTGGAGATTAAAATCAAAACAGACTTGGTTAAAATAAGGTGATAAAAATACAAAGTTTTTCATAGGATGGTTATAGGTCAGAGATCAACTTCTAGAATTAGTAGAATTAAATCAATAGAAGGGGTTTAGATTGAATATCAAAGTAAAATTAGAAAAGAGGCAAAGTCATTTTATCATAATATTCTAGGTTCATAGGAGATTGCAATTCTTAATGATAAACTACTTCAAGATATTCCTTCAGTTATAACGAATGAAGACAATAGGAAAATGACGAAGCCTATTACTCTAGAAAAAGTTCATTTAGCTCTTTTCTCTTTTAATAAGGAGAAATCCCCAAGTCCATATGGGCTCTTTGTAGATTTTTACCAACATAATTAGGATATAGTGAAGGATTCTTTATTGGTGGCAATGGAATAGTCTAGGGTAAAATAATTCATACCTTATAAAATAAATGCAACATATCTTACCCTAATTCCAAAAAAGAAGGATGTTGAATTGTTTGATTCTTTTAGACCCATAAGCCTATGTAATATGACATATAAGATTATTTCCAAAGTGATGACGAATAGATTAAGGTCATTGTTAGACAAAATTATTTCAGAAGAGCAAGGAGAATTTGTGAAAGAGAGACAACTTTTGGATAAGATCATAGTAGCTCATGAAGTTATACATTCAACAACTTCAGAAAAAGAAGAAGAAATGATCTTAAAACTTTATATGAGTAAAGCCTATGATAGAGTTAAATATGATTTTTTTTTTGCAGTTTTAGATAAGTTTAGTTT
Organism: Wollemia nobilis; assembly: GCA_028583015.1. Taxonomy (NCBI): domain Eukaryota; kingdom Viridiplantae; phylum Streptophyta; class Pinopsida; order Araucariales; family Araucariaceae; genus Wollemia; species Wollemia nobilis. Next base: position 2,658,034 of record JAQPPZ010002381.1, on the reverse strand, counting down.
TGGGAAGAAATGAGTTAGATGGATTAAAGCTTGTGTCTCTACAGTTTCTTATTTAGTGTTGGTCAATGGGTTAGTGATAGAATATTTTAAAGCCAAGAGAGGCCTTAGACAATGAGATCCTCTATCTCCTTATTTGTTCATTATTATGGTAGAAGTTTTGAGTAGGAACTTAAAGAAGGATTACAAATATGGGTTTATAAGTGGACTTAAAGTTAGTAATAACATCGATAACATCACCCATCAACAGTTTATAGATGATACAACCCTTTTTGGAAGGGCAAGGATAAATGAGACCAGAGCTTTGAATAAATTTTTAAAAGAGTACGAAAGAGATTCAAGGTAAAAAGTTAATAGGACTAAATCCAAAATTTACTTCCTTAACACTCCTGCTAATATCAAAGCAAGCATTTATAGGTTGCTTCAAATGGAGGAGGTAAATTTACAAACAACTTATCTTGGATGCCTTTATTTGAGGGGATAATGATGATAGATTTATGGAATCCATTTATTAATAAAGTTCAGAATAAACTTCCAGCTTGGAAAGGTAGATGATTATCATTAGCAAGAAGAGTGCAGTTAATTAAGTCAGTCTTACATGCCATTCCAACTTATTATATGTCATTGTATTCTATGCCTAAATCAATTATAAAAATTTTAATCTATATTATTCGGTCCTTTTTATGGTCAGGTTTACATGATAAAAGGAAATTTCCTTTGGTAAAATGGAGCAAGTTGTGTGATGATAAAACTAGGGGAGGTCTTGGTTTAAGAGTTCTTACAAATGCAAACTTAGCTCTTAGGGGAAAAGTTATCTAGAGATTGTACAAAATCAAAGACAATGGGCAAGAATTATTCTAAGTATATTGATCCCAATGACCCAAGTTTAATATTTATTGCTTTCTCTCTACCAAATGGTTCTACTCTTTGGAAGAGTTTAAAAAAATCTATTGATTTTATGATTAAAAGTTTAAGATGAGTGATGGGAACTGAAGAAATTTTTTCTATTTGGATGGATTATTGGTGTGATAAAAAACCACTCAATTTAGATCCAATATTGAAACCTTGGATGAGATTGCTTCAAGACAAATATGGTGATAGGGTTTCAAACATTTTGTACAAGGATTGATAAGGAATATACAAATGGAAAGAAGATTTTTACAAGTATACAAGATATTGATGCTAGGAGGCAATCGAGTAGAAATATAACAACTGTGATTATTCCGAGGGGAGCCAAGGATAAATTGATTTGGGAGTCAAATAGCTCAGGAGAATACACAACAAGAAGTGGATATAATGTTCAACACTAGCAAAATAATAATGGCACTAGCATATGGAGAGATATTAGGATAGCCCAAGCATTCCTAAAGTTAAAATGTTTGTTTGGCTAGTAGGTCATAGAAGAATTTTATCCTGGGATAACCTTATGAAAAGGGGTTTATATGGTACCGATCAATGTATTTTTGTAATAAGGAGAAGAGTATAGACCATCTCTTAGGACATTGCTCAATAGTATGAAATCTATGGCAATGGATTATTAATATGTTTGGTAAATGCATGATGATGAATAGCAAAATTGAAGATTGGTTAAAGAAATAGAAGAGCACTTATAAAAGTGAGGCTTTACAGACAATATGGGATATATCAAAAGATACAATACTTTGGACTATATGGCTAGAAAGGAATAGAAGAATATTTAAAGGAAAGGAAAATATTTTAGAGGTAATGAAAAAAAAGATTTGTTTAGCCATAGAGGAGTCTAAACCAACCCTATCAACTCACCCAATCCCTAATTTAGAAGCAGAGAGCCTTGATAGATGGAGTCAAGTCATTAAATGGAATTATGATGTTGGGTACAAGAGAAGAAAAAAGAAGATAAAGAATATAAAGTGGAAATCACCAGATGTGGAGTGGGTTAAATTGAATTTTTATGGAGCATCTAAAGAAAATCTAGTACCAGAGGAGGAAGAATAATTAGAAATAATAGAGGAGATATTTTGTCTCATTATGCTTTCAATAGTGGATAGAAGATAAATAATGAAGCTGAAGCTTGGGTAGCTTTAGAAGGGTTAAAAATATGTAAACGAATGAAATAGAATAGAGTATGGATGGAAGATGATTCTCTCATAGTAATTAATGCAATTTTGAGGAAAGCAAAGTCTTCATGGAACATACAAGCGATAATTGTGAAAATTCAAGATCTTGCTAAAGAAATTGAAAATAGCAGGTTTACACATATGTTAAGGGAAGGAAACAAATGTGCAGATAATCTAGCCAATATAGGGGTTTTGATTAAGGATCGTGAAGTTAAATTCTCCTTTCCATGGTTGTAGGAAGTAGAAAGTTTAATTGAAGCTGACAAAAAATGTTATTGACTAAATCAATTTATGATTAAGATTTAATTTAATGTTTTCCATTGATATTATCTGCTTTATTTTGTAACAATAATGTGTTTTGTTTTAAACTATTTATTATAATTTTTGTGGCTGCACTTGTGTATCAAGAAGGAAACTAGCAATCCAGATTTAGTAAAGCAGACTATGATAGTGCAATGTTTTGGCATTGTGAAGGTTGCTATAGAAAAATGTCTAGAAAGTTGCTAAATTCTGGATTAATTGTATTTATATAAAAATTTGAAAAGATCCAAAAAATAAAAATCAAGAATTTAGACATTTTATATAAAATGATGTAGGTTTCTAACTATAGCATCTCAATTGAGATGAGAAGTGTATCTATTTGTAAACTCTCAAGCTCTAAAGAAGAGAGATGTAATTTGTCAAAGGTGAGGGACCCTAGTACAACCTCTTATTATCCAACAAAAAAAAAAACTCAATTAATTAAATTCCTCAACATTAAAAAAAAACCCGATTTCAAATCTTACTAATCCAAACTTTATTATAATACCATTACATACTAATGATATAATACAAATAAAATTAACTTCGATTATATATTACCAATTAAAAAATCTATGATAAACTAAACTAAGTAATTCTATCGTTCCTATGGTCTAAACTACCCCACCTAGGTATAAATTAATGTTATATAAAAATCAAACCACGTCCTAATCTATATACTTCCAACCTATACACTAACCTAATCTAATCTAAACCTTGCCCCCTAAATTCTTACTAGCACCATTTCTTCCATATAATTAAAAGTATTGAAAGTTTAACAAACTCACTTTGAATTTGAATCTTAAAAAAATTAATGTTTTTATTATTAAAATATATAATAAAAATTATTTATAAACTTAAAAAATTATATTTTAATTATTTTATATATATTAATTCGTTAGTTTCATCAAATGCCGAGTGCATCAATAGGCATTACATGGTGGATTTTTTTTTGGGGGCGGGGCTGGTGGTATTATATATATATATATACAAAGATATAAGATCATATAAGATCATAAAGGGTCATAAATAAATTTCGAATATTAGTTAATAATAAATATTTTTATCAAAATAATATTATAGGTATAACATTATTTGAAGATAATTTATTATTAAAATATATATAATATTTTTATTATAGAGATAATATTATTTTTAATAAGAAGTTTTACTTAATAAAATCTAGAGTAAAAGTGGAAAGTGAAAAGTTTTAATGCCGTTTTTAATCTTAAAAGAAATTAAAAAATTAAAAGATTAATGTGAATAAAATTTAGGTGATATGGGAGGAAAACATTTTTGAAAGTCCTTATTGGAAGTAAGGACGTTCTTGTTAGTATTATGGATGCCTTACGATAAGGAGAAGATTGAATCTATGGCAAACCCTAACTAGATAGCAAAATCTTACACCATAAATGATATTAAGGATGAGATGATCAAATATGATATAATGGATCTTAAAAGGAGAGGGTTAATATGTAAGTTCCATGGATATTGGCTAGGTTTTTCAAACATTCAAAATTGGATCAAGTGGAAATGGGGATTGAATTCAAATTACTTTATGATTTTTTTTCTAAAAGAATTTTTCTTCGTTATCTTCTCCAAAAATAAGGGATAAAATATTTGATGGTGGCCCTTAATTTAGGGGTAAAGATGCATTATATTTAATACCATAGAGTGGGAATTCTTATATGGATATAGAGACTTTTAAAAGGCTTTCGATTTGGATTAGGATTTTTAGACTTCTTTATCAACTCATAAATAAGGAGGCTTTGAAGAATATCGACAATACTCCAGGACAATTCATCTAGAAGGGACCAACTACTAAGAAGAGAGGGTATGTTGTATACACTCAAATATGTGTTGCCATAGATATTTTAAAACCTTTACTACAATCCATTAGAATTAAATCTAAATAAAGAGAATGGGATTGACAAGTGGATTATGAAAACATGACATTCTGATGTCGCAAATGTTACAAGATCGAACACATGGCAAGAGACTATAAACTATAAATGATGGAAAAAGAGATCGAAAACTTTGGGCATGAGAGAAATTCCAATATAAACAAGAAGATCATAAAATAGTAGAAGTTGGATCAAATCAAGTATTTTTCGCTCCTAAGAAAGTGACAAAAAAATCCCTATGCATCATCAAATGATAAAGGCCATTACAATTTACTCACATCAACCATTAGAAGAAAAATGACACAAGGGATGAGAAAGTACAATGCACAAGTTCAAATTCAAAAGGGGTTAAAGGTGTGAAGGAAGATGGGAAGACAAATATTAAAACGAATGAGATGAAGGAGGTCAAGGTTAATCTAGGTAAATCATATTCATTTCCCTCAAGTAGCATAAAATCCTTAGCTTGCAATAAAAATAGAATTAGTACAAAATGTATCCATTGCAATTTAGGTTTTTAAGACTAGTATAATAAAAAAATGCATGTGGAGGATATCCATGGAAATTTAGGGTTTCTAAGGCTGCATAAAAAAGTAATTACTATGGAGGATTATCCTTGTACTTTAGGGTTTTTAGGGTAACATAAATAAGAAAGTGTTTATGAGGATATTCCTTACATTTAAGATTATGTAGGGTAGCATAAATCATTAAAAGATTAATCTCGTTATGAATAATAGGGAAAATCAAGGTTATGCATAACGACGAATCATCGTTAATTTACAAATAGGAGGATTTTTAAAACTTGAAATTGTTGAATATGGGGACCCTTGACCAAGGTCCATTCGCCCAAAATTTTTGGGTTGACATTTTTTTGGGTCGTTTCGCCCCATATTGATAATAATTTCTCCCTTTTTTTTAAAATCACCAACACTCCCACCTAAATCATGGACATTTTTTGCCTTGAAATCATTATTATTATTTATCCAGCCAAATTTACATCTTACCCCACCAATATATATACCTAACATGACAACCATGCCCATACAACTAAAATATTCGTTCTCATAGAAAATGGCTTGTAGAAGTGAAAAACGATACGCAAAAACATGATAAGATTATTTGTAGAGAGAAGAGTAGATGATCGATTGAAGAAAATAACAATCAGTTGCAGAGGAGTAGTGAATCAACGAAAGAGTTGATCGATTACAAAGGAGAAACTGATCATAAAAAGAGTCAATTGATTGCAGACTGCTCCTCTATAACTCCTCTGTAATCGATCCACACTCGACTATAAAGGTGCAACTGAACCGTAATCGACTACAAAGGTGTGGCTCTATTACACTTTTCAACACTTCTATCAATCTATTGTAGAGGTGTAACCGATCGATAGAAGAGTTGATTGGTTGCAAATAAGTAACTGATCATTAGAGAACCTTTTAGAAGGTGTAACTTTTGATCTACAACTCCATATTTTGAAACCACCTAGCTCAATGAGATCTAGTTTTAAAAAATCTATGATCATTTTGGTACTTGGTAAAATCCTCAAAAAACCCTTAGAAGACCTCCAAAATGAGCTTTGAAGTTGCTAAAGTGCAATACCAGAGAAAAAACAAGTAGAGATCTAGTAAGGGTAATGTGTAGAAACCCTTAAAGGATGCTATATCTAGGCAACCTAAAATGATGGATTTGGTAAATATTATTGTCTTATCACAAGAATATATGAAAAATGAGTGGTAGCAAAATTTTAAAATTGATTTACCATGATTTTATAATTTTTGGTGAAAAATAAAGGCAATTCGCCATGTCTTCTACATGAGTTTGGACATGATTCACCTCGATTTCAAAACTATTTCATCTTTTTTTATAAATAGATTTTGGGTCTAACCCCTTATGCATAACCTTGGGAAAAATAGAAGGGAATGATAAAGATGAAAGTGTTGGTGGAATGAAAAAAGGAGAGGAATGCCATCAAATCATGAACAAAGAGAAAAAGAAACTCAAAGAAATACAAAATTGAGAATCCAAATAAAAATATCATAGGTGTTATTAAGAAATGGGGCTAAGCCCACTCATGAAAATAAAAAGTGATGATGAAAATGGCATCACAAAATATTATGGCTATGAATAAGACCCTTAAAAAAATATTTATTAAATAATTAATAGTTTGTTATGGTCTTGAGTTTATTTTAATACAAGAAAAATTTAGTGAGTAATATAAGGATGCTTTTAAAAAGATTTGAAATATGGGGGATTTTATTGCATTTCTTCTATATGAGCTTGCAATGGTATTACAACAATATGGGACAAACAGAAATGGGATAAAAAATTGTTAGAAGCAAAACTAATTAGGTTGTTAGACTATTTTATAGGATAGTAAACTAATTGGGTTGCTAGACAATTTTGTAGGAAAGTGAAAAACATCAAAGTTGGGGTTATAAATGTATATGCTCCAACTATAGTTACTCCTCATGAAAGATGTTGTAAGGACATTAGCATGTTTTTGTTAAACATGATGATTATTCATGATTGTGATCTATGGATTCTTAGGGACGATTTCAACACAATTGTATCTCCTTAGGAAAAAGGGTGGTACTCTAGGATGGTCTAAATCAATGCAAAATTTTGCTTTATTTGTCAATTCAAATGGCCTTTGCAATGTTAGTCCTTAAAGTTTTCAATATACATGGTGTAATAGATGCAATGAGAAAACTCATATAGCATAAAGATTGGATGGATTCTTGTTATCCATAACATGGTTGAAAAAATAATTTTCAATCTCTTCAGATATTTTATTGAGTAGTATCAAATCACAAACCCATTCTTTTTATTTGTGATTTACTCAATAATGGTCATCCAAATCCATTTTGCTTCCAATCTATGTGGATTCAAGTCCTGAATTTCTTTTGGATGATTATGTTATGGTGGGATGAAGAAAATTTGAGAGCATCATGTATGTACAAATTTGTTCAAAAGATGAAATATCTAAAGGGACAAATTAAGGTTTAGAATGTCAAATATTTTGGTAACATTTTTAAAGAAAATAAGAAAATTGAAAATAAGCTAAAAAATATATAAAAGAGAGTAGAAATCAATGGAATGGACTAGGATTCTTATGTGTAAGAAAAACAATTACTTTCTGATTATCATAATGCATTGAAAAAGAAGTCATATTGGTTCCAAACATCTAGGAAGAAATGGATCAAGGAAGGAGATAAAAATACTAATTCTTTTCATGCTATAAAAAAAAATCATTGCATAAAATATATTTTAACTCAAGACCCATGAGGGATACCATAGTGGTAAGTCCTTGGGTTTTCATCAAGGAGACTCAAGTTTAAACCCTAGTACAAGGGGACCAAGACCCCTCATAAAAACTCGTGTAAAATTAAATTTTGTCAAGTGGCATTACCTCAACCAGTTAGATTCCTCAACATAACATTTCAAGGAGACATACATTCAAATATTGCCAAACAATATATGGATAATATCCAAGCTTTGTTGTAATACCACTATGTGGTGATGATGTAATATGGGTGGAACCCCTTTCAATCCTATATAACCTATTAATATATATATATATATATATATATATATATATATATATATATATATATATATATATATATATATATATATATATTTATATATTAACTCCAGATGGGAAAATTATTGAAATATAATAGGGAGGAAGCAATTAATTATTTAAAAATTAGTTGCAAGCTTACTACAGTCGTAAGGATTTTTGCCTCTCTTTGGGAGGTCCAAGGTTCAAATCCCACTCGGTATGAGGGGAGTGAGACCCCTCATAAAAACATGTGTAAACTAATATTTGTAGAGCTAAGAGGGAGTACGAGCTAGGAGAAAGTGCGAGTTGAGAGGAAGTGTGAACCAAGAGGGAGTACAAGCCAGGAGGAAGTGCAAGCTAAGAGGGAGTGCAAGCCAAGATTTAGTTATGGTAGAAGAGCAATGAGTTTATCTGGAGTACATCGATGCTTTATTTCCTACCACATGCATGGAACATTGTTTCTAAAAAATTGCTAAAGCAAAGGAACATAGAAAATAAGAGACATGGGTTGTGGAAAACCAAGAGGGAGTGAAAGTCAAGAGTGAGAGCAAGGCATAAGAGAGTGCAAGCTAGGAGCAAGTGCAAGTTAGGAGCGAGTGCAATCCAAGAGAGAGTGCGAGCCAAGAGGGAGTGCAAGCCAAGAGGGAATTCAAGCCAAGAGGGAGTGCATGATGCTCTAATTGGAAGTAAATATGTTCTAATTAGAAGTATGGAGGCCCAAGTTGGAGATAAGCATAAGAGCGAATACATGGCAAGTTTTATCCAAGTAGTAGATGTTACACTTGAAGTAAGTATCAAGGATGAGATGATTGAGCATGAAGTAATGTTTCTTAAAAGTAGAGGGTTAATATGTAAGTCCCAAAGATCATGGCCAAGGTTTTTGGAGATTCAAAATTGGATCAAGTGGAAGTGGAAGTTAAATTCAAATTAATCTGGACTTTTCTTCCTAAAGGTTTTTTCCTCATCATATTTTCTAGTTCAAAAATTAAGGATAAAATAATGGTTGGTGGTCCATGGTTTAGGGGAAGAGATGCACTTTATTTGAGACCATGGAATGAATTTTTTTTTTGTTGAGACAAAAACTATTAAGAAGCTTCTAGTATGGGTTAGGCTTTTTGGACTTCCATATCAACTTATAAATAAGGATGTTTTGAAGAATATTGGAAATACCCTAGGAGAATTCATCAAGGAAGGACTAACTACTAAGGAGCGAAAGCATGCTATATATACTTGAATATGTGTTGCTATGGATATTTCAAAACCTTTTCCACAATCCATTAAGATTAAATCTGAATCAAGAGAATGGGATCAACAAGTAGATTATGAAAATGTCGCATTTCGTTGTTGCAATTGTTATGAGATTGGACACATGGCAAGAGTTTGCAAAGTGAAAACTATGAAGAAAGAGAAAAAATTATAGCGATGAGATAAAATTCAAGAGGAAGCAAGGAAATCATACAATAATAGAAGCTAGATTAGATCAAGGATATTCCACTCCAAAATAAGAGGCAAAGAAAGCCTATCTACAGTATCATTTGGCAAGTTTAGAAGGAATTAAAGGTGCAAAAGAAGATGTGGAGAGAAATCCTAAAACAAAGACGACAAAAGAGGTCAAGTTTATTCAAGGTAAATCATCTTCATTTTCCTCAAGTGGTATAAAATCCTATCTAGGAAATAAAAGTGAAAGAGGTGACGATGTTATCCCTTGCATTTTAAGGTTTCAAGAGTAGCATAATAGAGAATGAGGATGGAGGAAACCCATAACAATTTAGTTTTTCATAGCATAATAAGATGAATTATTGTTTCACACTTAAATTGAAAAAGTAAATTAGAGTTGTTGAAGAGGATCCCACGAAAAAAATGAATTCAACAGAAGTTGGACGTTTTTCGTAGGACTGCCCAAACTTCCGAACTCGTTTCGGCCATATCTCACTCATCCGAACTCGGATTGAGCTAAAATTTTGAGGGTAGATGCCTGAAAAACCCTAGAACGTCTCCACCAATTTTCATATCATTTGGAGCAACACAGATCCTAGCGCATCCCTATGTGTGAACGATATATTTGGCAAGCGGCTATGCGAGGGTTTCATCCGGGTTGAGTGCAAGCGGCTCCAGGGGTTGGTTTTTAGGGCCTTCGGGCCCTAGCGGCCAATATTTTTGTGGTTTATGCTCAATATTTTAGCAGGAAATGTTGTAGGGGGATACAAGATGGGTTAGAAATTTGTCTTTCAACAGATCATACTGTGAACTTGAGTGACAACGGCTTCCAATTTGCTTGCTCAAAAGAAAAGTGAAAACCATACCTTTCCACGGCGTCTAGGGCAAGGATTAAAGAGATCTCGAAACAAGTTTCAAGCAGTTGATCAAAAAATGGCTCATATCTCAAATGAATCTGGTGCTAAGGTGCACCCACAAAATAATTCTACTATGAAAACCCCTGTCAAGGGTAAGAATTTTGAAGACTCGGTCCCAAAAATGAATTTTAGGGATGCCCTTCATGGTGGACAGCCTCGGCCCAATGCTAATATCAATATTAGGGCTTCCCATAAACCTCTAAGAATGCCTAAGATTGATCCCAGGAAAACAGAGTCGGGATGTCTTAAAGCAGCTGATGGAACTCCTATTGTTAAGCTTGATATGGGGAACATTCGGACTGGCATTGAAGATTTGGAAAAAAGAGGACTAATTTGTCGGTTCGTGGGTTTTAGTCAGAGTCTATCTGCTTTCAAAGTCTGGGCTGCAAAAAGCTGGAAAACTAAAGGTGAGTTACAAATCTCTATTTATCCAAATGGTTATTTTCTTGTTTTATTTGCTAATAATGAAGATAGAGAGAAAACTTTTCAAGGGGGTCCTTGGTTTTTTGGAAGGGCAGGGCTTTTCATGAAGCCCTGGCATACTAAATTTAAAGCCGAAGAAGAGATGCCTTCTATAGCTCCCGTGTGGGTTAGACTCTTTGGCCTCCCTATTGAATTTTGGAATCCTACTATTTTTTCTTCAATTGGAAACTCTTTAGGAACTTTTATGATGATTGCTGATTGTACTCAAAATTTTGAACATATTATTTATGCTCGAATTTGTGTTTTAATGGATTTTGACAAACCCCTTCCTAAAAATATCACATTACAATTTGGGGAAGACACTTGGGAGCAAGTAGTGGACTATGAGAACATTCCTTTTCGTTGTAGAATTTGCCATGAATATGGTCATTTGGCCAGTGCTTGCCCAAATAAAATTCCTGATCAAAAGAAAGAAGATATAAACTCGATAGGTTTCCAAATACCTAAGAAGAAGAACACTCAGAAAAAATAGTTATGAAGGATCAATCAAAGTCATTTGCTAATATGTTTGAAATACTTTCCACAAATGATGTCCCAAGTGAGGAAGAGGAAATAATGGAAACTGAAATCTTAGAAACACAATTTAAATATGAAGGGAAGAACTCGGAGACAAACCAACAAATCAAAGGTTTTCAACAAAAAAAAGGAGAAAATTTACACAAGAAAAACAATATTTCAAATGTCAAAACTTCAAATAATGCGAGGTCCCAATATAGACTCCATTGAACCATCTAGTAAAATTTTGGGAGTGTATGAGCATTCTTCAAGGTTAGAAGCCATCTCAGATTCAATTGGAATAAGTCAAGAAACAGGGAAAAAAAATTGAAGATGGATTCCAATCAAAAAATAGGTCGCAAGACCAATCAATATCATATGGTAAAAGAAGGTGAAAAGCTTGTAGAGGAAGGTAAGATTAATGCCCTTCCCAAATTTTTTAGCCCTGGTATTAATGAAGATCATCACTTGGAATATTAGAGGACTCAAAGGGAGTCTTTCAAAACAAAATGAAATTAGAAGAATGATTCAAATAAATCATCCACATCTTGTTTTCCTTCAAGAAACAAAGATGTCAATGGAGGATATGGACTTAATTGCCAGTAAAATTTGGCCAGTTGGAAAAGTGGTTTCCCTCAGTTCCCAAGGGACTTCGGGTGGCATTGCTTGTCTTTGGGACCCAAAAGAGGTAGTTATTCACCATATGGTTGGCAGTTGGGGTTTGTTGGCTATAGCTATTCAAAGTAGACATTCCAACCAGATTATGCTCTGCATTACTGTTTATGCCCCGACTTCTTTAGAGGAAAAAAGAAGACAGTGGAAGGATATTACTCATATTATCTCTCATTTTCCTAAAGCTTGGATCTTGATCGGAGGAGATTTCAATACCATCCTCTCTCTGGATGAGAAAAGGGGGGAAATAGAAATTTGGACAAAAGCATTGACCTCATGAGCGAATATATTGCAAACCTCCATCTTGTGGATATCCAATGAGATAATGGCCTTATGACTTGGTCTAACAGAAGGCAAGGCTTAGCTTGTATAATGGAGAGATTGGATAGGTTTTTGCTCTCTGAAAATTTCTTAATCCATGGTCACATTCCTAAAGTGAAGACTCTTAATAATGTTGGTTCGGATCATTGGCCAGTCATGGTGGAAATGTGGAAAACCAATGTGAGTTTCTCTCCTTTTCGTTTTCAATTAATGTGGCTCAGAGACATTTCCTTCGGACCTCGTGTGCAACAATGGTGGAAGGAAGGTAAACCTAGGCATGGGACTAAGATGTTCTGTTTTGCCAAAAGACTGCAATACATTAAATCCAAAATCAAGACTTGGAACTGGAAAGAGTTTGGGGATGTTCATAAAAAAAAACATGAAGTTATTGCTCATCTTGAAAATTTGAATAAGAAAATCCGTTTAGATGGCCTCACGGAGAAGAGAAGTGCGAGATGAAATTAAACTCACAACTCAGTTAGAGGAATGGGAAAAAAGAGAAGAAATCTTATGGAAGCAAAAATCTAGAATTCAATGGCTCAAAGAAGGAGATCGAAACACAAATTTCTTTCACAAATCTCTTCTAGCTCGAAGATCTCACAACTTTATTTCTTCCTTAACTTCGAGATCTTTGGAGATGTTGTTTATACTTGGGATGGCATGAACTCTATTGTTGTTGATTACTTTTCCAATATTTTTGTTGCTACTCCTCTTGACTCGGCTTCTCAACAAAATGTTCTTCAAGCAATCCCTTCTCTTATCACTTCTGAGGAGAACTCTATTTTGATTGCTCCTGTTACTATCAATGAGCTTCAACAAGTAGTTTTTAAAATGCAAAAAGGGAAAACCCCAGGTCTGATGGTTTTCCTATTGAGTTCTACCAAGAGTTATGGGATATCCTTCATGTTGATTTATTAGAGGTGGTGGAAGAAGCCAGGAAAGCCAAAGAAATTTTGAAGGTTATCAATAAAACTTATATTACTCTTGTTCCAAAAGCTCAAGAGGTTGATCATATCTCAGCTTTTAGACCTATTGCTTTATGTAATGTTCTTCTCAAAATCATTACTAAAATCATGGGAGAAAGGTTGAAGCCTCTTTTGCATAAGATTATTTCCCCAGAGCAAGGGGGATATGTGGAAGGACGTCAAATAGTAGATGAGATAGTTCTTGCTCAGGAAGCCATCCATTCCATGGATATGCAAAATTCTCCTTCTATGTTCATTCGGTTAGACTTATCCAAAGCTTATGACAGAGTGGATTGGCACTTCCTTATCAAAGTTTTGAGGCAATTTGGTTTCTCTAAGGATTGGATGGATTGGATTATGGGATGTATCTCTTCGGTTTCCTACTTAGTTCTTATCAATGGCAGGCCTTCTCGGTCTTTCCCGGCTTCCAGAGGTATTAGGCAAGGTGACCCGCTATCCCCTTATTTATTCATCATTCTTGTTGAATGCTTGGGTAGGACTATAACCAAAAAGAGGGAAAACAAAACCCTTGAGGGAGTTACCATTGCTCATGGAGCTAGACCTATCTCTCATCTTCAATTTGTGGATGACTCTACTCTTTTAGGTAAAGCTACAATTAAGGAAGCTTCTAATATTAAGCAAATAATTAGCTGTTTTTCTAAGGCTACTTGGGCGGTTGATCAATGAAGACAAATCTAAAGTTATTTTCTTTCATCTGCTCTGCTAGACGAGGAATCCATGGTCTTGGATAAATTAAGATATAAGAAGACCTCTCTTCCAATCACTTATTTAGGTATTCCCATAAATATTCAAAGGCGAGAAAAATAAAGATTGGAATTGGTTGTTGGACAAAGTCAAGAAGAAAATTGGAAAGTGGACCAACAAGTGGCTTTCTTCTGGGGGTAGAATCACCTTGGTAAAATCAGTCCTTCAAGCTATTCCTATTTATGTTTCTTCCATTTTGAATATCCCAAAGGCTGTTCTTCGAGAATTGGATCAAATCGGTCATCGTTTCCTTTGGAGTGGTACTAAGGAGAAAAGAAAATGGGCCTTGGTGAAATGGGATACTTTATGTCTTCCTAAGAGTGAAGGGGGGTTAGGATTCCGGTCTTCAATTAATAACAACAAAGCTTTAGCTGCTAAATTATATTGGAGGATGTTGCATAACCCCAATGCTCTTTGGGCCAATAATCTCCGTGCTAAATATCTTGAGAACAAAAGTCCTGAAGACCTTGTTCGCTATCAACTTCCTACCAAAGGTTCTCCCATTTTAGGAGTTCTTAAGACTGGTGAGGATTTGATAAAGAAAAAATTATTTTGGATCATTCATAATGGTCAACATGCAAATTTTTGGACAGATTCTTGGGATGGTCACAAGCCTTTGATAACTCGGTTTCCCGATTGGAGGCCTTTGATGGAGGAGCTTCACCGAGCTAATTGGATAAAGGTGGCTAATTACTTGTCGGTACCATCTTGGTAATTCAAAGGTTGGTAGATATTGGATCCCTATTGAGGACTGGCCTATTCAAATCCCAGAAAGGCAAAGACAAGATATCCAAGGCATCCTTCATATGAGATCCCTCTCTTGGTCCCATGAAAAAGATTGTTTTGGATGGAACAACACTACTAAGGGTGAGTATTCCGTTGCTCAAGGTTATTTGACCTTATGCCATAATAATCCCAACCATTCTTCTGACATATTTTCTCAATTGTGGGCTCAAAAGCTTTGGCCTAAGGTGAGGTTCTTTAATTGGCTTTTATTGCATCGTAGGGTGCTTACTTGTGAGCAACTTATGAAGCGTGGTTTTCATGGCCCTTTTAGATGTGAAATGTGTGAAGAGAATGTAGAAAATATCAACCATATTTTTATTGAGTGTACTTTAGCCTCCGAGCTATGGAGGAGAATGGCCACTTTACTTGGCTTACAGTGGTCCAATTTTTTTACTTTTGAACAACTTTGGAGGGATTGGCCTAATCAAGAGGGTGTTGATCATTTTATTAGGCGGTTAGTTTGGATGGGTTCTACCATTCTTCTTTGGAATATTTGGAATGAAAGGAACAACCAAATTTTTAATCAAGATAGGAAGGATATTCACTATATTTGGCAAAAGACCATAGCCAACTTAGTTGAATCAGTCCATCAACTCCTTAATCACCCTCAAAACTCCCACCAAAGATGGGATCAAGTGATGCAAAGATTGAAGATTAAACCTTCTAAGGGCAACCAACTTAAAGGGAATGTGAGTATTAGTAAGATGGATAGGACTAGAAATTGGCAACCTCCTCCTAAGGATTTTGGAAAAGTCAATGCTGATGGAGCCTCTAGAGGGAACCCTGGAAAAGCCAGTGTGGGAGGAATTGGTAGACTTTCAGATGGCTCCTTGGTTTTTACTTTTGTTGAGAATTTGGGTATTCTTTCCAATAACCTTGCTTGAGGGGTATGGTATCCTCGGAGGCCTTCGAGGAGGCTACTAAGGTTGGATGGGAAAAGGTGTTAGTTGAGTCTGACTCTCAACTTATGATTAATCTCTTGAAGACTCCTTCTAAGAATCATAAGGTGGATTGGAGAATAAAAAGAATTATTGAGAAGATTCGAGTTAATCCGGATGGGATTTTTGAAAGTTGATTACGAGTCATGTGGTCGAGAGATCAAAACAAGAGTGTTGATGCTTTAGCTAATTGGGCTTTGGACAAAGGTGATCTTACTTGTTATGGCCACCCTCCTATATGGTGGGCTTCTCAAATTAGGGAATCTCTTCTTTCTATCATTTCTTTGGATGGCTCCAAGTTCTAAAGGTACCTAGTTTCTTCTTGTTTTTTTTTTTGCTTCTCTTTGGTTCATTCAGTTTTTTTAGTTCCCTAGCTCATTCTATTCTTTATTTTGTTTCCTCTGTTGATTCTTGCCTTAATAGTCTTCTGGTCTAGATAGGTCATTGTTTTGTTCATTGTTTTTTTTCTTTTTTCTTCTTTGTTTTTTTTTGTTTAGTTTTTTAAGGTGGGTGGGTTCTTTTGTTTTGTTTTGTTTTTGTGTTCTTTGTGTTGTTTTTCGTTGTTCTTGTGTTTTTGTTGTTTTGTTTTTTTTATGTTTTTTGTTATTGTTCTTGTGTTTTTTTGTTCTTGTTCTTGGGTTTCTCTTTGTTTGTGTTATTTCGTGTTTTTATGTGTGAGTGTCTTCTATGTTTTTTGTTTTTGTTTATTGTCTGTTGTTGGTTGTTTTTTATTTTTATTTTTATTTTATTTATTTTATTTTTTAGGTTTTGGTTGTGTTTATTTTTCATGTTTTTTTTGGGTTATGTCTTTGTAGTGTTATGTTGTTTTTGTCTTGTTTGTGTTTTGTTATGTGGTTCTTGTGTTTTTCTATGTGGTTTGTGTTGTGGTTTCTTTTTTCTTATTGTGCGTGTTTGGTTGTGCTTTTGTTTTTGACACACTCAAGGAGCATGTTTTTATTTTATTTTATTATTTTTGTTGTTATTTACTTATTTTTAAATTGGTTTTGTGTGTTTGTTTGCTCCTTGAGTATGTCAAAGGTGGTAGGCCAGGTCCGAGTCCTGGGCATTTTTTGCGGAATGGATACCCCTGCCTCCTTGGGTCTTACCCGAAAGTGGCATCCCTTTTGGGATGTTTTCCACAAAAAAAAAAAAAAATAGCATAATAAGATGGTAATTGCTATATAAGAGCATCCTTGCACTTTAGGGTTTCTAGGGCAATATAAAAAAGATTGTGCTTTTGAGGTTATTCCTTGCACTTCAGATCCTTTAGAACAAGGTAAACCTAAAGATGATAAGTCTTACTATGAGTAGTGTGAGAAGATTGAAGAGATTGATGAAGATGAAAGTATTGTTGAGAATGAAAAAAAGAGAGGAAGACCCAAGAAGCAAAAACAAAGAGAAAAAAAAACCTAGAGGGATATTGATATGGGAAAACAAAACCAAATATCACAAGTGCTAATAAGAAGTGGTGCTAAACCCACAAATAACAGTAAAAAATAACAACAAAAACAATATTTTGGAACATCAGGGAATGAATAAGAACCCTAAAAAAGTTATTTACAAATTGTGAGGTTGTTATAGATAAGATATTTATAGATATAATATTTGGACAACAAATATTTTAGACATTCATGGTGTTGAATCTCATCTTGATAGAATTTAAATTTTGAAGGCATCTGATATAAACAGAGTTTATTATAAAAACTTAGCAGTCTAAGGAAGATGGAGAGTATCTTTGATAGAAACACAAATGAAGAATATCTTTGATAGAAAGACAAATTTGGATGCTTAGATTAACTTGTTAGAAATATAATGAAAGCAATGTAATGTTTTTTTTTTTAATGTGAGTGGCCCTTAATAGAAGCCACACATAGCTTATTAAAAAAATTAATATTATTTTAAATTGTAAGATATTGGGCAAGATAAGGAGGCACAAGACAAGCTTTGCAAAATATTTCATCAATTATCATACAGGGACAAAATGGAAGCTTGATGAAGAAGATATCTATAGAAGGTCTACATGAAGGAGTTTTCTATTTCCATCATAACAAGGCACCTAGTCCCAATGATTTCCTGTAATTTTCTTTTAAATTTTTTGGGATTTATTGGAGTGATATGTTGGTTGTGGTTGAAGAGGCCTAGAAAAGGAAGCCTAAAATAAGTGAGGTGAATGAAGCTTTTGTCACATTAGTTATGAAGAAATTCAAGATAATATTTTGATAATTTTTTTCTAATAAGCCTTTGTAATATGATTTATAAGAAAATTTTAAAAATCATAATAGACAGGTTGAAATGCATTATAGATTGTGTTATCTCAAAATAAAAAGGTGGTTATGGCAAACAAATTCTTGATGGTGTAATAATTGCAAAAGAGGTCATACATTCTCTTCATTTTGTGAAAAATTTAGGCATGCTTATGAAATTAGACATGAACAAAACATATGATACCATTTGCTAAGATTTTTTTGTATCATATTCTTAAAAAGTTTGGTTTTAATCAAAGTTGGTTTGAATGGATTAAATGTTGTTATAACATTTTGAAATATTATATTTTGACCAATGGTTCGCGAGTTGGTTACTTTAAGACATCTCATGGACTTCTCCAAGGTGATTCACCATTTCCTTATCTATTTATTATTCTTGTGGAGGCATTAGGGAGAGCTTTCTCAAAGACAAAAAAGGTAGAAAAAATCAAAAGTATTTAGGTTGTAAAAAAAGGTAGAAAAAATCAAAAGTATTTAGGTTGTAAAAAAAGGTCCCTTCCAATTTATCGATGATACTTTTCTTTTGGGTCATCCCTCAATTAGCGAGGCCATGGAGTTTAAATCAATATTGTCACGCTATAAGAAGGCTACTGAACAATTAGTTACGACTACAAAATCCAAGAATTTTTCATTAACACTGCCCTAGATTTACAATGAATTATTGTGGATATTTTAGGGTTAAAATAGAAAAAAAATTGTCAACCTACTTGGGTATTCCTTTATATCATAAAGAAAATAAAAAGGAACTTTTGATCTCTTGTTTGGATAGAGTGAAAGTTTGTTTTTTAGGTTGGAAAACTAAATTTTTAACCATGGTGGGAAGTCTACAACTCATAAAGACTACATTGCAACACATCCCTTGTTATATGATGTCACTTTCAAGATTGCTAGTAGGTATAGCATCCTAAATTAATAAAATTCAAAGAGATTTTCTTTGAAAAGGATGTGAGGAAAAATTTAGGTTTCCTTTTTGTAAGTGGAATAGGGTTTGCAAAGGAAAGAATATTGAAGGGTCAAACTTGTTGAATTGCAAACTTATGAGTTTATCCTTAGGGGCAAAACTTGGGTGGAGATTATTCAAAGATCAAGTGGTAGGAAAAAATATTACAAAGTTGGGCATAAATGTTATTTGAAATTCTATAGGTTCTCTTAATGCAATGAAATCATTTAGGGAAAGAATCCTTCCAAAAGGATCACCAATATAGAACTTCATATCAGATGGTAAGTGGATGGAAATTATGCAAAATTTTGGCCTAATGCTTGGTTGAAGCCTTATCCTCTTATCCTCTAGCTTGTAAAGGTCCAAAGGTCGAATATTATATTAATGTGAGAAACAACTCCAAGTCATGGATTTAAGCAAATTGTAGATGAGTTGCAAAAGATTCTTCAAGAGTTTTATCTTTTTTATTTTTACATGAAAGGATGATTTAGTTTAAATTCTATCAAAATATGGTGGATACTTGGTCAATTTAGGATATAAGGATTTAGAGCATTGAAATTTTCTACTTCCAAATATTTCCATTGGAAAAATGTTAGGTCACTAGAGGCTCTCCCTAAGGCATCAACATTTCTTTGGTTGGCAGTTCAAAGTAATATTCTTACAGGAGAGAGTTTACAAAGAAGAGCATACCATGGATATTTCAAATGTTCCTTATGTGATAAGGATTTAGAAACATCAAACCATGTACTTCTTCATCGTCCCTTTGCTCACACCATTTGGGGTTACTTTCTAAAAAATATGAGGATATATCAGATAGCTCTATCAACATTGAAGAGTTGATGAAATGTTGGGTTAATTCTTTCAAAGCTAAAGCATTATGTATTTTGTTGAGGATTGGTCCTATCATTATTTGTTGGAATTTATGACTTGAAAGGAATAATAAAATTTTAAAAATAAATCTCAAAATCATGCCCAAGTTTGGAATTGTATTATTACATCTCTTGTAGATTGTTTATAGATATGGTGCTCATCATGGGAAGTCTCAAGTGTGGAAAAGAGGTGTTGGCCACTTGGTTACAAGATTTGCATTTACATGGAAGATTCATCTATGACAATGGCATTAAAATAAAGGTTCTTATTTGATCTATGGTAAAATGGAAATGTTTAGAAATAGGGTTTATCAAAATTGATTTTAATGGTGCTTCCAAATAAAATTTGGGAAAAGTAGGTGAAGGTGGTGTTTTTAAAAAAAAATGAAGGCAAAATTCTTCTTAGTTAGAATCATATGAAACTTCAACTAACAACTCTACAAATTCTAGGGTACTTCTTACAAGGATTAAAATTACAATTGAAAAAAATGGAAATATATTTCAACTGAGGGAGATTCACAAATTATCATTAATGCTATAAACAAAAATGAACGTGGGGATTGGATATAAAATAATATTATTCTTGATGTTCATCATATACTATTGGAGGTAATCTCTTGGAAATGTGAACATATCAATAGAGAAAGAAATCAATTAACAAACAATTTAGCCAATCATGGTGTTAAACTTCGTCTTGGTAAAATTCAAAATTTAGAAGACAACTAACAAAGTGATTTTTTTCTTAATGAAAATGGTGTCAAGGAACTGATTGCAAAAATATAGCACTTTGAGGAAGATGAATATATTTGATAAAAAATAAAATGAAAATATCTTTGATAAAAAGGTAGGCTAAATATGGTTTAATTGACCTAACAACAATTGTAATATTTTGGTATTTTAATGAGAAGGGATCCCAATAGAAGCCACATATAGCATATTTTTATATATAAAAGTTAAGTACCTTAAATCCTTGTGAAGAACATTATTCAGAATATTATGCATAATTGCATAATTATATATATATATATATAGATAGATTAATATTATAGATAGATAGATAGATAAGACATTTTCAATTATAACATCTGAGATTTTATCTCTTAATGAAAATGATGTTAAGGAACTGATTGTAGAAACATGACACTTTAAAGAAGATGAAGAATATATTTGATAAAAAAATGAAAATATCTTTGATAAAAGGGTAAGTTGAATATGGTTTAATTGACCTAACAAAAATTGTAATATTTTGGTATTTTTATGAGTGGACCCTAATAGAAGCCACATATAGCATATTTATATATATAAAAAGTGCCTTAAATCCTTGTGAAGAACATTATTCATGAACTTAAGCATAGTTATATATATATATATATATATATATATATATATATATATATATATATATATATGATATTTTCAATTTTAACATTAGATAAAACTCAACTTTAATTTATTCAAAACATTATAGGATAACAATGACATGTATCTATCATTTATATTTGCCTAATTATCTCCAATCTCTCTTTGGTGATGTACATAAAAATGAAATTAATATGGACATTAAAATTTTTAACCTTAAAGCCTTGTTAAAAGCATTATTATCATCGTTGTACGGTTTCATATCTTATATGTTTATTAGGACACTTCCAACAACAACATTTTATAAAAATCAACTTATTCTCTAAGAAATGTCCATATATTGTTTGTAGCTCCTACTTTAAAATATGTAATATACACCTCATATTTGTATTTGCTACAAAATCTTTAAGCTTAAGTGAACTTGAAATAACACTTATTCTAACTTCTAGTTAAACCCATTAGTTTTGTAGGATATAAGTAGTGTTATTGTTACACAATTCCCCATTATTATGTGTCAACATCTTGATATTTTTAGGGGTATATAAGTATAAAGTGGACACCCATTGTGACACTAGAAAGGTGATCATTGGTTCTAACACCCTTATAGATTATGTATGGCCTACATTCATGATAGTACCTTTCCCTTAGTGATGGTTTTGAACATATGCATTGATGACCAAATAATTTATCATCATGCATTGAAGAGATTAATAGTAAACACCGTAAACCATTATTTTACATCTATAATATAATTAGTGATTATCATATTAAATGTACCAAAATGAAAATATAAGCTCTACTTATTAATATCTATAGCATGGGATTATCAAAACTCATTAGCATAGATTGTTGAATTTGCTTAGCAAAATACATGGAAGCAAAAGGATCATGTAAAATCCTTTATGTCCTCATAAGCAATGTCTTCTTTATGTGACCATAAAAAATATTAAAAAATTTAAAAATCCTAACACAATCTATTAAATCAACAATTTTGAATATCCCATGTAATAATAAAGAATGATATTGTTTTAAACTTCCCTAGAATTAGAGATATTAAAAAACATTTAATTTTAAGTTGCCTTTGTTGACATGAGACAAATAATCACTACATAATTAATGTACCATGTCCAAAAAACATATGATTTTTAGAGATGACATGGATATAATCTAAAAAATCAAGGTATATACTGTAAGGAGCCATGATCATCGAATGATGCATGATAGAATGTAGTTTTCAAGGCTCTTGAAATAATTTGAGCAAAAAATATTGGTTAATACATCTAACGATTGACATCTTTAAAATATAGAGTGAAATAAAATATGAACACCTTTAAGAATCATCAAAGTATATTTTACTTTGTAAATTGACATGCAAATGCAAAAAAGATATGATGAATACAGTCAATCATCTACACGAATAACATCTCTTGTTGATTTGAAATTTGTTCAAAAAGCATTCAAATCCACATCACACCAATGCCTCAATACTTATTGGCAATGATTATTTAGAAAAAGGGGCTTAATTTTGTAGAGAAGTATTACATTGATGAAACATTCCCCAAATAAGCTAGAAAAAACTTTATATTTCTTTCAAGCATTTTTATCCTTTTTCATTTGTTTGGGAAATTCCTATATTATAAAAGTTTGGAAAACCAATCACATAGAATCTTTTATTATGACTTAACATAAAAGAACAAACATTGATGTGCCAACATGGGCATAGTCTAACTACTCAAAAATATTATTGGCATAACAATTCCCCCTAGCTTAATTTAAGAAGGAAGGCTCTCAAAAGTATTACCAAAATGTTATGAGCACCTTGTAGAGTTTGCCTTCAAAAATGCTATTAGTTGATATTATTAAACTAATAAAGATTTTTGGTTTAAGGATCAATGTCTCTTAATCTATCTAAACCCGACAAAAGACTAATAAAGATATTTGGTTGATATCTCCTAGTCTATCTAAACCCACCAAAGACTTAATAAGATTTGTTTTCTAGAAAAATAAGAATTTTTTAACTTTTATTTACAATAACATAAGCGGGAGAAGTATTTAGATACATAAAGGACTAAAGGCCTATCCTCTCAAATTGAAGTCCCCGAGGATAAGGTTCAAATTTAAAGTAAGGCTTAAAAGTAAAATGAAATTACTATGCTTAAAAAGTCAACAAACAAGTTATTAAAATTCAATTTAAATTTGAATATATACTTGCAAAGTGAATGAGATGTTGCTCAAGTTTTAAGCATTACCTATAAATGCACAAGACATTGAGTTTGATAAAAATTCAAAAACTATTCAGGCAAGCATGGCCAGAGTAATAGTCTTAAATAAAAGCTTCCATATTTATAAAGTAAAGTAGATTTTAACGTCCACGAGGCCATAGGCCATATGTGACGACGTGTTTTACCAATCCTAACCCCATGAACCTCCTATTTAGAGTACCAACATCTTAACCATTAGGCCTATTCAAGTTGTACAATGACATATAAAGTTGGATACAAGATAACATTAAGGGGGACATGTGTCCATAAATTCCTACTTTTATGTGAAAGAGGTGGTTCATTTATTTATGTAATGTGTTTACATGATTTTAGGGCAAGTGAGACTTATAAAAAAAATCCCATTGTGTTTAAAGTTTGGGTTGACAAAACCCAAGGGACTAGAGCTTATCTCACCCAAAGAATTGGATGTTTGGAACATTATGCAATTTTGTACATGTCTGATTTGGGTGTCATTAATAGTAAGCCATTCAAAAGCAAAACCTTCTTCAACAATAATATTTAGTTATAGATTTACAGCTCTTGTTCACCTAATAATGGGAACACCCAGGGATGAGTTATGAACATAAATCAATTATGAATGCCTTGAAGTTTCAAGCAAAAATCCTCTCTTAAACTCTAGCTATAATAAAGAGAGGAATATGTTTACGGAGATGGAATAAAAATGCAAAAAAGTGTTTGCTCATCACATCCAATTGTTGTAAGAGCATGGTATTGAATCCTGATTTGCTACATTGGCATTTCATAATTAAAATAGAACCTCAAATATTTTTTGGGTCAATGCTTGTCTTGTCCAAAACAAAACAAGTGGTTGACCACTTTGTTAGGGTATGATTGTAAGATTATATATAAGGAGAAAGAAAATGTGTTAGCAAATGCTCTTTCTAAAAAATCTGAAGATTCAAGAGTTATTCATGCCATCTCTTACCCCCTTCTAGGTTCATGAGGAATTAGCAATCATGAAGTAGAAAAATCATTGGACTCTTTCCTAGTCATGTAATATTTTGATGAAATTTAAATGTTCTCGATCAAATCATCCAAGGTCAAAGATAAAATTATCCATGAATTGCATGCATTTCCTCACA
This sequence comes from Wollemia nobilis, assembly GCA_028583015.1. Lineage (NCBI taxonomy): Eukaryota > Viridiplantae > Streptophyta > Pinopsida > Araucariales > Araucariaceae > Wollemia > Wollemia nobilis. The sequence continues at coordinate 2,633,600 of JAQPPZ010002381.1, read as the reverse complement.
ATTTCTTACATGTTAGTAAAATCAAATGTATATTAGTACCATAGAATGTGAAGTGTGCTAACAAATAGAGGCAATACTGTCAAGGCCTAGATTTGTTGCAACCATTGCCAATTCCAATAAGGTAGTTGAAGCATATTTCCATGGATTTTATTTATCTTCCTAAATTTGAAGGGAAATAATGATTTTTGTGGTTTTAGATTGCCCTTCCAACTAAACACACTTTTGTGCATTGCAACATGCATTTATAACAAAAAAAGTGGCTAAGGTATTCCTAGATGAGATTTTCGACTTAAATGTCATGCCAAAGACTTATTTGTGATGAGGATCCTATACTCATGAGAAATTAAGGAGCTCTCCATACTCAATGGTACCCAACTTAACATGAGTTCAATATATCTTACTCATAGGCAAAAAAAAATGTTAATAAATATATATTTGACATTCTTTTGCAAAGATAAGCAATATCAATGGTTGAAGTGGCTTACACTAGCTAAGTAGTGTGTAACGATCCCAATAGTCATGTCGGTTCCTCGATTGGTCAAGTCCTTTGATTTATCCTTTCATCTATTTATAGGTAGAATGATTCATTTCGTTGATCATCATCGAATAATAAAATCATATTGTGTATATCGCAAGAGACTTTGCCCTCTCTAAGTGGCTACGAGACTCCACCCTCTCTAAGTGGCTTATAGGACTTTGCCCTCCTTAAGTGGCTTGATTTATCTTATTCATATCAGTATCCAAGATGTTGATTAATAATCACATTTGATTTATTCGAAAGTAGGGAGTTTCCTTACAAGTGGTATCAGAGCTTCGTTTCGTAAAGGAAAATCAACATCATTTTGCACTTCAAGATCACGTAGTAAAACACTGTAACTCGGCTACCAATTCATTCCACAACCATCCAAGAAATTCTATCAAACTTACATACCTTTGTTCAACTTGAAGCAATGACGATATGATGTGTTGTTCCCAGGATTAAGGAATGTGCTCAATCAACAAAATTAAAAAAGGCGTTATTGTCAGCATTTAACTGCTTTCGGAGAGAGCAGTCGCTATTCGTAGGCGACGAATAAAATTTAAATTTAAAAATTAAAAAAGATTTTTTCCTTGTCCTATAGTTTGCATAGCTAATCAAATCGTGCAGATAGAACCCTAATTAAAATGCACCAATTAGCAACAATCGATAACGTCACCACCATTCTTCAACAACTCGTCGACGTTCATCTCCAGCAATGACGTTTGAAGGAAATCCTCGATGTTTGGTGATCACTTTTGTCTCACGTTGAATGATTGTTCCTCGTAAGTGATTCAAGCAGCAAACAGCCCAAGACAATCTGCATTATTTATACCTCGCAGGCAATACAATCAGCAAAGCAAAACCCGTCACGTGGATTATCTGACGATTATTTCTAAGGTCTAAATTTTTTATTTTATTCTGTCTTCTCCGTAACGAAGAATCACATGATTTTTATTTAGAGACCTTAATCCCACATTACCTACACGACGACATCAATGTGGTTTATAATAGTCAATTGGTCATAAGACTATTGTGACCACCTTGGTGACCACATTGTATACTTCCCTTGCATGACCATGAAATCCCTTCGCAGCTCTCTGACACCTAGCACCCCCTCATGCACATTCCTCTCACCCTGACACTTGTCATACCGACTGTCCACATCTTCCTTCGATTTTCGCATCAATCCTCCTTCGTTCCTACACCCAATCATCTGTGTGATTTCCAACCCACGTGTTAGTCGTACGTTTGTTGTTCATCTTACACCCAAAATTCGATTGATTAGTTGTTTGTCCTTACGCCAACCCATGTGTTAGTCGTTCATCAGACACCACTCGCTTGACCACTCGTTATTACCCACGTTTTCCCTGTCGTTCATTTGCCCACCCAATCTTGCCTATTGATTCTCTCGCCTGTCTCTCACCAAGGTTGATATACACACTATCTCTCGCTCGTCCAGAGTGATCGTTGTACACCCAAATTTGAACTTACTGATCAAAAATCGAATGTGAAGATGATATTTGCATTGTCGTTACACTCGACCATTGACCGTGGATCATTGGGTAGTTGACCTGTCCTATCACGTTGGACCGTTGAAACCATCCGACTGTTGAAACTTGATAATTTGAAATTAAGACCGTTGAAGCTCGATTTCAAACCAAACGTTTTTAGCCAAGGACCATTGAAAACCAATTTAAATTTATTGTTGGGGCTAAATTCAAAACACATTGGCAGTTTGCGAAACCCTATTTTTTGAGGAAACTTTGGACATTTGGCATACCAAACACTTTCAATTTAAGTTTTGGTGGTCCCAATAGATCTTCACAATACTATGGATCGTTATGAAGACCGTCACATACCTCCAACCATATTGCTATCCCGAGTATGCCATATTCAATCTCGCCAAATTCAAGTGTTCCTAATTAAGTGGCATGGACTTCCCAATAAAGATGCTACATGGGTGACACAGAGTTCTTTACATACTTTTCCAGCTTTGAGGACAAAGATTTTGAGGGAGGGAGCCATGTAACGATCCCAATAGTCATGTCGATTCCTCAATTGGTCATGTCCATTCATTTATCCTTTCATCTATTTATAGGTAGAATGATTCATTTAATTTATCATCATTGAATAATCAAATTGTATTGCGTATATCACAAAAGACTCCGCCCTCTCTAAGTGGCTATGAGACTTCACCCTCTCTAAGTGGCTTATAGGACTTTGCCCTCCTTAAGTGGCTTGATTTATTTGATTCACATCATTATCCAAGATCTTGATTAATAATCACATTTGATTTATTCGAAAGTAAGGAGTTTCCGAAGTGTGCTAACAAGTAAAGGCAATACCGTTAAGGCCTAGGTTTGTTGCAACCATTACCAATTCCAAAAAGGTAGTTGAAGCATATTTCCATGGATTTTATTGGTCTTCCTAAATTTGAAGGGAAAACAATGATTTTTGTGGTGGTAGATTGCCTTTCCAACTAAACACACTTTTATGCATTACAACATGTATTTATAACAAAAAAAAATGGCTAAAGTATTCCTAGATGAGATTTTCAAGTTAAATGTCATGCCAAAGACTTATTTGTGATGAGGATCTTGTACTCGTGAGAAATTAAGAAGGAGCTCTCCATACGCAATGGTACCCAACTTAACATGAGTTCAATATATCTTACTCATAGGCAAAAAAAATGTTAATAAATGTATATTTTACATGCTTTTGCAATGATGAGCAATATCAATGGTTGAAGTGGCTTACACTAGCTAAGTAGTGGTACAACACTTCGTATCATCTATCCACTAAGATATCACCATTTAAGGCATTATATAGTCAAATGCCCTCATCCTTGATAGATTAACTTTAAGTTTTTCTAGGGATTGAAAAATTAATATCTTCCTATAATAGAGAGAATTGATTCTCAGAATCCTCAAGAACAACATTTGTCAAGAATAACCTTCTTGTAATAGAGAATCGATTCTCAAAATCCTTAAGAACAATATTTGTCAACTATAAAACTATAGAAGTACAAATATAATCAACATCAATTGGAGCAAAAATTTAAAATTACAAATTGTTTTCTTACTATTCTAATCGTACAAGTAGATTTCTCTCACGACCAAGACTAACTAGAAATTGGTTACCCAAATTTAATGGTCTATATAAAATATCCACCAGATTTGTGAAGTGGCATACCAATTGGAGTTTCCTCCTATGTCAAAAATACACCTTATTCTTCATGTTTCTTGTTTGAAACAAATTATATAAGGGTTTTATTCCAAATTGAAATTCCTAAGTTAGATGGACACATGGAGTTAAAGCTCAAAGTTGTTTTGCAATCACAAGTGCAAAATTTACAAAAGCAAAGTGCATGAGTTGCTTATCAAATGGTAAGATGTTCCACCTTAGAGTCAAAGGACATTATCCAAATATTTTTAGCTTTTGAGGAAAAGGCTTTTTCGATGGGAAAGGCATGCAATGACTTTGACATAGTCACATTGACTATCTTAATTTGATTGGTCTAGGCTTATAGGTTAGGATAAGTCAATCCTAATGCATTAGAACTAGAATTTGTTACTTCAGAAGTCTATAAATAAGAATAGGGGTTTTAATTAATCATCATTTATAACTCATTCTAGTTAGGCTTGGTCTTGAGAGAAATTTCTCTCAAAACCAAGACTGACTAGGACCACTTGTATATTAGACATGAGACTTATAAAAAATGTACTAAAGACTTCAATAATTTCGATGCAAGCATGGGGATAGAAGTCCTTAAAACCAAGACTAACTAGGACCAAAATTATAAGACATTTTATCTACTAAAAACTTTGACAATTTTGATGCAAGCATTAGGATAAAAGCCCTTAGGATGATGTGTTTGCACTTTGTTTGTGATACTATTATTGTTTAAGGCATTTGTATGTCTATAAATAGGAACAAATGTTTTAGTTAATCATCATTTCTAGTTAGGCTTGGTCTTGAGAAAATTTCCTCTCAAAAACAAGACTAACTAGGACCAATTGTAAATTAGACATGATAGACGTATAAGCCATATATGTAATAAAATTTTTGATAATTTCAATGCAAGCATGGGATAGAAGTCCTTAGAACCAAGACGAAAATTATAAGACATTATATGTACTAGAAATTTTGACATTTTTTATGCAAGCATTGGGATAATAGCCCTTAGGATGATGTGTTTGCCTCTTATTTGTGATACTAATATTGTTTAGTTATTTGTTTTTTTTTTTTAAAGCGAAAAACCCCTTGCAGAGCCGCCTTGGTCTGAGAGACCATGAATAGGGGGTTCTACACCGTCAAAGTCACCTAGGGGTCGCACCCGACCTTGCCCGCACCAACATTATCAATTGGATTTTGGATGCCCAATTCAGCTTTTTGGTAGGGTGGAGATTTGAACCTGGGACCTCCCTTGGAGGATTGCCCTCTCCTCTCCAACTCACCTACAACACCTAGGTGTTTAGTTATTTGTTTGTCTATAAATAAGAATAGATGTTTTAGTTAATCATTATTTATAACTCATTCTAGTTAGGCTTTGTCTTGAGAGAAATTTCTCTCAAAACCAAGACTAACTAGGACCACTTGTATGTACTAAAAAACTAACTAGGACCAAGAACCATATATGTACTAAAACATATTAAACATTTATAACTTATAAAACATATATGTACAAAAAATTTCGATAATTTCAATGCAAGCATTGGGATGAGAATCCTTAAAACCAAGACTAACTAGGAACATTTGTAAATTAAACATAATAGAATTATAAGACAATATATGTACTAAATTTTTTAACAATTTTGATGCAAGGATTGGGATAAAAACCTTGAGGATGATGTGTTGGCACCTTGTTTGTAATACTAATATTGTTTAGAGTATTTGTATGCTCTATAGGTCTCAAAAAGCTATAATCATTGTTAAAACCAATAAGATTTTGGGATAAAAACCTTGAGGATGATTTGTTGACACCTTGTTTGTAATACTAATATTGTTTAAAGTATTTGTAAGCTTTATAGGTGCCAAAAAGTTATAATCATTGTTAAATCAATGAGATTTAAAACGACATAATATCAATATTTTTTTCAATTGGTTATACAAGATATTATTCATGTATCGTTTGGCAAGATTTGAACCTTGGTCTCCTCCTTGAATGTTAAGAAATCTATCTAGTTGATCTAATGCCAGTTGATAACCTAATATCAATATTGTGTAAGATACTTATGTGATTTATGGATCCTAATATAATTATTGCTACATTAATAAGATTTATAAAAACCATAAAAGTTTATTTCTATTCTGTAGAAATTTGTTCCGTTTGAAAAAATAACTAGGTGTTTTTTTTATGGAGGTTAATGTGAGAAACCCCTACAACCGACGATGCTCAGGATTGGGCATCCCCCAACCATGACCTTTGATAAGGATAAAAGTTGAGCTTATCAATAGAGGCCAAACACACTGCCATACACACACCCACCCCATCAGAAACTCACCCACAACCGAGTTTGAACCTTACACCTCCCAAAGAAGAGTCAAAGCCCGAACCGTTACGCTGTCCCCCAAACAAAAAAAATCAATATTATTGCAATAAAATAATAATCCTATGAAAACTTTTATTGCAATAAATTTATGAAATGTAAACTCATAAGGCATTACATGTTCTAAAAATTTTACCATTTTTTTTTCGTTTTAAGTACTTTATGGGTCTATATAGATTATAATTATTAACAAATTAATAAGATTTTAAAAGCTCATAAATGTTAGTGACCATTTTTTTTTTTTTAAAGGAAAGCCTAAAATATATTTTTAAAATCCTATACGAATGTTTATTTAAAAATAAAGATGTTGGATTGCCAACATCAATTATCAAAAGCATGTCCAAACAGTTTTTGACTCGTATATACATGAGAAATGGAGAAATGGCTACAAATAATGAAGGTGCAAAATTTTAAATACAGCTAAGAAGTTAAAATGTACTTGATTTTTCTTTAAAAAATACAAAGCACATAATCATTTTGTAAGTATTCAATCTCTGCCGGCCATATCACCATATCACCAAACAGGGTAGACGCCAACCAATTTGGAACTTAGGCCATCTTCTTGGTAGGTGTCCCCCACCTACCGCTAGGCCACATCTGAGTGAACTTCTTTGCTCCTTACTTGGGTCATAATGCCGCCTGGAATAAAGAATGCACATTGGATGTTAATAAGTGCATTCCAAAAGTGAACTTGAATAGCCGCATGCATCAACGATTCAGACACTGAATTTTAAATACAGCCATAAACCTTCCTGTGAGTCCCCTATGAGCCAGTGATTAACACTGCTTGAGGAAAATAGAACTTTATAAACAAATAGTGGACAGTTGATGACAATGCCAAAGCTACTGTCTTCATATTTCACTGCAACTATTGTAGAGTTCCGAAATTATTTGTCACTTACTGCCGACAAACTCAACGTACACCTCAGAAAGAAAGAAAGAAACCTGGTTGCCCATATAAAATCAAAATCGCTAATCTGATGACTTTTTCAAAGCACATCATAATATGTCTCTCATTTCAAGAAAACCTAAATCATATGAAACTTCATATGTGCTTAAATTGGCTTTAATGGAAATAGGCTAGAAGTAACTTCAAAGATATAACTACAACGTCCTCGCATACTTATACAGAATAAGCAGCATCTGCTAATGTTTCAAGGAAAAATGGTTGAGAAGGATTTCTTGCTCAACTCCCTTGGTCTCCGGACACTGATTGATACAAGAATAACCAACTTTCAAATAGATCAGCATGAACAAGAAAATGTGTCACATCCATGCAACATGTTAAGTTACATAAAAAAAGTTTGCAATTAAACCACAAATGCATCAAATTGACCTTTTAAGTTGAGTGTATACATTAGCGCTTCTTGTTCTTGTCATTGCCTGCAAAAGGGAAAATAATAACAAATCATGGTTTTGATATGTTGCCACCATTCTTGCAAAAGTTCAAGGCTGATGGTACTTACCAAAAATGCTGGATGTTAAAGGGAATTGAAATGATGATGAACCTTTTGTTCTTTGTGTCCCTATCGGGTGAGTATTTTTCAATTTTCCATTACTGGTTTGCTCTTTGCTGTTAAGGCTACTATTGTGAGCCTTACGCTCATGATACACCAAAGGAGGTGCTAACCTCAAGTTAGGAAGCAGACCAAGTTCAAGTGGTCTCTGGCCTTTCTGTAGATTACTCAACAATTCAAACTGCAAATTTTGAGAATCAATCAGGATCTCTATTAGGAGAGGGGAAGAATCCATTCTAAAGGAATTTACATTTGATATTTTCAGTAGATCTCTGAATATGACACACCACACTACTAAAGGAAGCAAAAATAAACTTACCCGTGATTGGTGATGAAGCCCGTATGACCTTTCCATCATTGCATTTTCGTAAGTAAATTTGGAACTGGTAGACTGGTTCTGTATACCACTGCCAGACTCTCTGGCAATATCTTTGTGAGCTTCAATCATCTTCTTTTTAGCTGAAGATCTCGTCTTTGGCAAACAAATAGGACATCCTCCACTAGAATCTTTTCCAATAGCTACTGTATCCTGAGTTTCACACTGCAGATGGGCTGCATGACCACAATGAAAAATATACATGCTGGAGCCAAAAGACTCTTTATCCAATGCGCGATCACAGACACAGCAGTATAAACTTGCCGGTGCATATGCATGTGATGAACCCTTCTTGAGCATGTTTATATTATAATATGCATCATCCTCTATGAGGTTCTTTGCAGTGTCCTATGAAATGAAAAGCAAGCATCAACTAATAAGAAGATTATCAACGAGTACAAATATTTTGATTCCAAAGTCATTTAGAAGCAGCATAATATCTTTACCAACATTTATGTGCATCATCTATTCATTATCAATTTATTCCAGTTAGAGAGATATCTTGCTGTGCACTACTACTAAAATTAGAACATGAGGAGCGGTAATACCATGAAAATGGATGGCTCAAGCTTTAACTGAGACAATTCATGGCAGACAAATGATCATAAAAGTCACACACAGCTAATATTAAAGGCTCTTTTGATCCTTGTTATGTGCTTGGTGGGATAAGTGCACTAAGGACTGTAGTTAAATGATTCTCAAAAAAATTTGGCAACAATTGCAGCTTGTTTTCCACAAAGTGCACAGGGAGTTCCAAGGTTCATATGATGCTTGGGACATAGTTCCATAACTTATTTGGGAATTGGGCATTTCCCTCACCTAGAGAAAAAAAGGGAAAAATTACCAATTCAGCAGGAGGAACTGACTTAAGCTCTTTTAGAGGAAGGGCTAGGGTAGATAGCAAAAAAAAAGGGAAAAATTTGGACAGTGAAGCAAGACCAAGGATTGGGAAGAGTGAATAAGCCCAACCACCCAGGGCTACTCAAGGATATTCCTGAGAAGTGCCCTTAAAAATTGCAGATAGAGGTTCCTGATGGGGTTTGTGAAGATTGAGGAAGGTGGACGAATGGAAAGGTCTTTACCACTCTACAAACAAGAGATCTTTACGAGAAGATTAAGTACAAGTTTCCTACCTCATCTTAACCAAATAGTTAGAGGGGGAACAATAATGTGGTTCCAAAGTATTTGTAGTCTAGATCTGCTTTCAAACAAAAATTAGTGGTTGTTTGCTTCTTTACCCAAACTTAGCAGTGAAGACAAGAATGAAACAAGGTTCGAAGACATCTTTTGTCTTCTAGTAAATTTTATAAGAAAATATACCACCCAGTTGGCCCAGATTATCTAATAATGTGCCAAAAACCCATCAAAAGCAATATCGTTGTTGAAGTAATCAATGCAGGTCCCATCAAACTTATCCCTAAAGGCTCTAAGAGGGAAATGGTAAGAAGATCGAATCCTATTACGCCCTTGAATGATACACACAGATTTTGAGGCTCATCCCTACATTGCTTGGGACATAAATAATTTGAAGGGAACATTGGGTTAGTCAGTACATGTCTCATCAAACTTGTCCCAGAAGGCTCTAATACAGAAACAGGAGGATGGAATCCTATCACGCTCTTCAATGTTTCCTAGAAAATTTTAGCCAATGACCGTGCTAAGAGACTTAATCTTCTTGTGGCACGAATGGTCTGAAGGATGCATACTAGATTTATAAAGGGTAGACTTATTCTACACAATTTTGTCATAGCTTGTCCAATGGGATGATCTCAAGTGGTTAAAAGAATGGGCTCCCAATGCAGAGACCCAGGTACAATTCCCATCCAACATGTGAAAATAAAAATTGATGTGAATGCTTTAATGTGTTGATCAGGTAAACTACTGCAGAAGTCTTGGGTGTGGCATACCACATTGGATTTGACCACATGAAACTGCTGGGTGCATTGGACAGAAAAGACACCCCACGATTTTGGCAGCTAAGCCAAGTGTCTCAAAAGGCCTATGCATGAACTGCAGGAGACAAAACAACCAATGTCGCCACAAGCACACTAATTCTCTTAGCACAACCATTGGCTAAAATATTCTAGGACTTATGAAGTGTAGATTTATTCTACACAATTTTGCCATAGCTTGTCCAATGGCATGATCTCAAGTGGTTAAATGAATGGGCTCCCAATGCAGAGACCCAGGTACTATTCCCATGCAACATATGAAAGTAAAAATTGATGTGAATGCTTTAATGTGTTGATCACGTAAACTACTCCAGAAGTCTTGGTGTGGCATACCCCAATGGATGAAAGTGCTGGGTGCATTGGACAGAAGATACACCCCACGATTGTGGCAGCTAAGCCAAATGTCTCAAAAGCCTATGCATGAACTGCAGGAGACAAAACAACCAATGTTGCCAAGTCCTATGTGTTGTTCAAAGTCTTCAATTAGTAAAATCGCTAGGAATACTATTCCTAAAGAGAGAAGGGGACCAAAAGTAAATTTAAAATTGGAAGCATGGACTATACAGCATTTAATAAGCTTCATAAACGAAGAAAGAGAAGGCTGTGAAAAAAAATGACACACACAATGTACAGATGCCCTCCCAAAAATAGGTGCCAATCTTATTTATGAGAGAAGATCATAATGAATTACAGACACATTAGTTAATACCCTAGACTGCCAAAAATCTTCTAATTTATAGGCAGGACCTTCAAAATTAGTGAAAGTGATTTGACCAGGTTCATAAAGCAGCAAGGTTGCTTCCGGAAGAAAGGTAAAGGTATGCCTGTGGTGCCTGTAACATGACCCAAAGTCCGAACATTTTATGTAAAAAATTTCAAAACATGTTACAGATCAATGAAACTAATGGTGTCGCTGAAGGTGTCTAGATTTTATAATAGATTTTACACTATTTCAAGACAATATAACTCTCACAGTTGTCAAGATGAACAAATGAGGTTCACCAATTGATGTATTGATTTGACTTGAAAATGTTTATTGTAGAATATATTTATTCCATTTCAAGACCAAGCAATGCATCAATCCTGGGGAGGGAAACACAAAAGAAGACACTTTGGACTTCCTTGCATACCACTATGGACTGTCTACTGGTAAAAGATGGTTATGCTAATTATAATTGAAAATAAGCTTGAAACTTTAAATTTTACATCAATTCAGGTCATTTCCAACAGCTAGTCTGATCGTTTCTTTCTGAAATCTAATTTGCTATAAAGCCATTCCCAACCATTTCAAAAAGTAATTCTTTCCTGCAGTCTTTAACTAATAAGAATTAACTTCAAATAACCCAATTATAACAGTTGAATATTATCAATATGGACAAACTAAAAAGCCACTCCTTGATTTTACTACTGCAATGAACTATAAAAGAAATAAACATCTATGTTCAGAAGTGTTTGGAGAAAAACATTTTCGTTCAATACCAGAATTGTTCGTTCATATCCATAGGTTCCTAGCACTCCCAGGATAGTCGCCTTGAAGTCCCCAAATTCTTGGCTTCCATTATCAGATAGAAGCTTGCTCATGATGATTGGTAGAGGCACATAACCTATCATACCTTCAATAATTTCCCCTATGAAATGTGCAAATATTCTTCGCAATTGGTATGCAGCTTTACCCACAGTTACAACCTTCCATTTTGAGACTTTCAAATCTGGCCCCTCTTTGTGAGATTTTCTATATTTTTCTTTTTTATCTTCTATTTCATGGCTGTACAATTCCCGGAGTGGTTCATTAAACCTACACACAAGTGATGGAACCAATAGAAAAAAAAAATGAGGCAAATCCAAGGTAGAATATCTTCCCATAAACAAGGAGCTGACAGCAGATAGGTTTACCGTTTGTAATCAACATGACTTTTGAAAATAATAAACATGTGCTCTAAAAATTTATAAGTTGATTAAAATGTAAAAGAAAAGTAAAAGACTGATATTGTAGATTTCCACATCAAATAAAAAGAGGGGAAAAAAATCATGGATATACCCATTTTAAGCTCACTCTCAAGCTAATCAATTTACAGTAAATCAGCTTACATATCAAGGAGACGGAACCAGAGGGACTCGGACTCTTGAGGATCAAGCCTCAGAGTGTTGCGTTGGCAGAGACCAACAGCAGCAACCAGAATTGCATGGACAGCTTCAACCTGCATTGATGAAAATGCCAGCAATCTCTCTTGTTAAATTAAATTACTAGACTAAAGTATGCATAGATTAAAGGTGCCTTAGGGACACTCCCTTCGGGTTCTGACATTTGTAATTATCCTGTTGGCTGATTTTGCAGATATGAAAATGCTTATTGAGTTTCTTTTGTTGAAGTTTGTTTATGATTAAAATAAAAAATCACATCATAGTCTGTATCAGGACACTAATACTTGTTTTGATCATCAATTGCTCATACCTCTGGCATCATTAAAAGCTCATTTAGCTGCTTATCACCAGAAGCAATACTGGGTGTCAATTTTTCATATATGCTTGCCACTGCCCTGTCCATATCCTGTATCCTCGTATTTACATCAGAAATTGTGAGTGACAATGCACTTCCAACATCTCCAACACGTTCCAATAAGAATGCAGCTGCATCTGTAACCCCATATTCCTGGCACAATCTCAAACAGTGTTCCAGCCTGTAATTTTCAAAACACTCTAGGAACTTCAAAACTGATTTTGGCTCAAACTGGCACAGAAGCTGCAGGAAAGAGGAATAATAAATTTAATTTTCCTCAAAAATAAACATCTTTAAGACTGTAAACTACTAACATTTCAGTCATTACATAAAATGCAAAATTCTTTCCATAACAAAGTTGGAGATCAGTGGATTCAAAAAGCAGAAGACAATGCCCTGTTGAGATATACAACAGCTGCATAGTTTCCAAATAACATTAATGTTTCAGATTGCAAACATCTTTAAATAAACAATGTATTTAAGGTAAAACAAACCTAAGCCCACAGTGTCAAGACTTGGACTCATCTCAGACTAGGCAAGCCTTTTTCTTTGACGAGACTCAGGCTTGGGGCAAAACTTGGCAATAACTCAGCAAATAAGAAAAAACATAACTATAGTAGATTTTATAGAAAACAACCCAACTAGAGTCTAAAGGACATGGCTGGGGTCACTTGGCTCGTACACTCAGGAAGAGTCTGGTCTACATGCTTAACAGTCTAGAGCATTCAATCTCAATTGAAAATTATAAAGTAGGAAGACTCACACTACTAAACATAGTAGAGAAAGTAGGGCTTGGCATGGACTCAGCAAGGCCAATTTGTGACTTGGATTTGGACTTAGCACAAAAAAAGTTGTCATGCAGATCTCACAATTAATTAATATTAAATACATCCAAAATTAATATTCTAAGCTATAAAATGTTAAACTACACATATCCCTTAAAGATTTAAACAATAAAAATGGCTAATCTTATCATCAACACTAATCATATTAGTGAATTAAATATATGGGTTGATATTTCTTATTGATGCCTGGATTTCAAATCAGAAGCATGACAACTTATATTATTTTTGCAGTTGCTTCTAACATTAGTTTCTTCATCATCAAATTAACTAGCCCCAGGCCTTCTTACTGTTTGTTCAAAGCTTATATATCTCAAGACACTAGGGGTAATTTTCTTCTGTCCCCAGCCTTACTCCAAGGCTAATTCAAAGGTTCCTTCCATGCCTGTAATAATCTGCACCACTCAGCTTGCTACCAATGTCCATGCTAGTAAAGTACGTTTTACTCGTAAGTGAGATTTCTTTGTGATACCATCATTACAACATATCTTTGTGGAGATACTAATACCAAGGGTTCCCTATATAATACCAAAAGAAATCCACTTTGCATTTAGGATTGATCCAACCCAATAGGCATTATATGTGGGACTTTTTCCTGCTTTAATCAGTTTGCCAGTAAGTGAGATTTCTTTGTGATACCATCATTACAACATATCTTTGTGGAGATACTAATACCAAGGGTTCTCTATATAATACCAAATGAAATTCACTTTGCATTTAGGATTGATCCAACCCAATAGGCATTATATGTGGGACTTTGTCCTGCTTTCATCAGTTTGCCAGTGTTGGAATTGTGGTCTCAATCCCCGACTTCACTGCTGTCACATTCTCATCTACCTGTTGAATATTTAGGTATGACACCTGATCATGAGGATGTTAAGCCAAATGAGCATATTCTGTAAAATATTCTTTATTGAAGTAATTTTCACCTGCATTGTAGGAGTTTTTTAGGGTAAGTGGAGAGGAGTACTCACTAGGTTAATATTATGAAATTCATTTTCTGTAATTGTTTCCCTGGGACAAAAAATGCAATGGTCAACAAACAATAGTTCATGCTGCAAGCTTAGGGAAAATATGGTCAGTTAATGAGATAACGCTTCTTGTCCCTTTCTGAGCATGTAGTAGCTGATTACTACCATCACTTCTAGAGCAAGTTTTGTCATGTAATTCGTATGAAAAATGTGAAGGGACCAAGACAGATTTCATAGATGCTTCGCTTTGAGCATTTTCCACTCACCAAAGCGTCTTGCTCCCCAAGCACCCCGGTCTTTAGAGCAACCTACTTCCCGAGCAACCTCATTCCCCGAATGGAAGTCCATCGTACAAGCTGAGGAAGAAGTCAAAGCAAGGAAGAAATCAAGAATTGGGTGAAGTGTTTGGAAGAGAGTGCCCCACTCTCCAGAGTGTCCTACTCTCCAAGGGCCTTGCTCTCAAAGTGACCTGATCTCTACACGACCTCACTCCTCAAATGGAGGTCAGTCGCACAACCTGACGCAAAAGGCAGAGTAGAGCAAAAATCAAGAATTGTTGAGTATTTGGAAGAAGGCGCCCCGCTCTCCGAGCAACCCGCTTCCAAAGTGGCCCACTCTCTGAGAGCCCCATTGTCTAGAGCGCCCCGCTCTCCAAGCGACCTTGCTCCCCAAACAAAGGTCGGTCACACAAGCTAAGGTAGAATCAAGAATTGGTTGCGTTTGGAAAAGGGTGTCGTGCTCTCTAGAGCAACTTGTTGTCCTAGTGACCTTGATCCCCGAACAGAGGTTTGTCGCATAAGTTGAGACAAAAGGCAAAGTAAGACAAAAATCAAGAATTGGTTAAGTGTTTGTAAGAGGGAGCCCACTCACTAGGGCGACCTGCTCACTGAGCTCATCCATTCTCTGAGAACCCTGTTGCTAAGGCGCCTTACTCCTTATCTATCATTAGTAAATAGATAAAGATGATGTAGTCACCTTGTAATTATCACCGAGGTACATTGTATGTAGTCCATTTCATGGCTACAAATTCAAACATAAATAAGAGTTGAATGCTCATTATAAAAGTCTTTTGTCCTTCAAGCATATTAGAGCTACTCTTTGGAGTAATTGTATTGAAAATTCAAATTGTAATTCAATAAAAGAATGGTGCATGGTATTCTGATTCAATTGTCTCTAACTATTTGTCTCATGGATGTGTGAAATCAGTGGCTCTGCCCTCTTTTTTCCCATCAATCCCTCTCTTTTCACTGTTGTTGCAGGTTATTCGAAGATCTTACATGCTGAAGTTATTCGGTCCCTGCTCAAATTGCCAATCACACCAAAACTAAACCTTGTTACGGCCTCAGCCGTATTTTACATCTCTTTTCTCTTGCACCCTTTTCTCTTATACAAAGTATATTGGATTTGTTTTCTGCATTTTAGATTAGTTTCTTTCATTGTTTTTCAGCTTAGTTAGAAAGTAGAAGGGAACCGGCCCAAGATCCGAAGGTTGGGGAAGAGTAGAAACCTTCCCATCCATTTGTTGAACTGCAATCACAAGCGCAAATCGCACTTGCCAAATTCTATGTTCAACAATTTTGGCATGCCCGATGGGACGAAACCGATTCACACCACAAAGAAACACTCACTGCACGTGAATTCAACAGTTCTAACACGCTCAATGGGACACACAAGTGCAATTTTGATATGAAATCGATCTTACCCCACCCGCACATAATTTTGCAGATGTGTGCGAGTATACTGCAAATTTTTTCAGATCTGCAAAAAGGATTGTGTTACACTAAAACGCATGAAACCCAAAACTCTCTTTGCATTAAATTCTAAGTTGTTTTCCATTTCAAATTTCATACTTCGTAATTTTTCATGCAAATGGTGACACCGTTTTTAATCTAGAATCTTGCCTAACTTGAAATTGTGAATCTTGCTTTTTCAGAAAATGAGCGAGAACAAGATTGTGAGCAACTTGCTTTGTGAGCACCCTGCTCTCAAGAGTGACCCCCTCAACGAGCACCCCGCTCTCCGAGCAACCTCGCTCTCTTAGCGACTCACTCCTCGAGCACCCGGCTCTCCAAAGCGTCCCCTCACTCGAGCGCCCCACTTTAATGTGCCCCATTTTTCCATTTGTTTCTCGCTTTGACTAGTTTGCCTCATTTTCGTTCCTGTTCTTCAATGTAATTTTACATATTTATTCCTTTTCGTTATGAAAACACCCAAATTATGTCAAGGACCAAATTATCAAGTCCTTCAACAACCTGCTTATGTCCTTATAGGACCACCTATATACTAAGTGTCACATGAATAGGGACAATATGGCCAACCTGTACAAAACGGGCAGGTACCTGTTCATTCACCAACAAAGCCTTGCAACATTCGTTGAGCAAGGGTACCCTTCCCACACAATCCAAACGCCCAACCTACAGATCTATCACCCTTCTCCAAAACAGTTGCCCCAATATCCATTATTTCCCCAAAATCCCTAGTGTCAATTAACCCCTTAGGAACAACGAGAATTGCAAATGCAGCTAAAAGAACTCAAGCATATGGTTTTAGCTCTTCAATCACTATGTACAAAAGAACACGTTATTTCCTCAACATAGAGATTTTTGGATGACCAATCAAAGGGACTAGGCGTTACCCCAACAGGAAAATTTTAAGATAACTAATCAGGTACTGAACTATATGGTGAATCAGCCCATTGTATTTAGTCAACCAATGACTTATCAACCCATGATGAACCAACCAACAATGAGTCAAGTGTTTGTACCTCAAGCTGACGCAATGCATGTCCATTTGGTACCTGTTGCCACATTTTGCACGGGGTGCCATGTCTTTGGTTTATTTTTTGTAAGGATGTTGCTTTCCCTTCTCTCCCTTTCTCCACTATCCCCTATCTTCCCTGCCATCAGTTTCATTCTCTTCATTCCTCCCCCCCTTTTCTGATTGTTTCTCCAAGAGGGCAAAAGGCCCAAAATTTTCTAAGTGTTAGTGTTGCCGCAACCTGACTTCGCAGCGAAGTCTGGCTGGGCCCTTAATTTTGAGCACGCTTGGGGAGTTAATGTGTAGAGAGCTAAGCCCAAAATTTGACTAAGTCTTGGAGCCACCCGACTTCGCAGCGAAGTCGGGTTGCGCTCAGTTTTGTGCGCACCTGGGCATTGTCAGTGAAGGACATCCCAAAAAAGTCTAAGTGTTGGGATCACCCAACTTCGCAGCGAAGTCGAACTGTGCCCTCAAACTCGTGCGCAGTTGGGCAACTCACTTGAAGAAAACGTCTAAGTGCTGGGACTGCCCGACTTCGCAGCGAAGTCGGGCTTCGCCCTTGAAGGAGAGCGCAGTTGGGCAGCCCACCATGGTACCTCTAGTAAAGACTAAGTGTTGAGCACCCAACTTCGCAGCGAAGTCGGGGTTCGCTCACTTACCTGCGCGCACTCGGGCAAAGAATGTTGAAGCTTGCCCAGAAATTTTCTAAGGCACGAGGCCTCCCCAACTGCGCTACTTCCCCCTTGCATTGCCTGGTTGCGCTCCAATTTTGGGCAAAGTCGGGCAAGAAAGAAAATACGAGCCCCTAAGGCAGATTTTTCCCCTTATCAGATTCCGACAGGTGTCCAGCCTCGAGATTCGAGTCAGAGATGTGACGGGAGGTGTGCAAGCATGAACTGACTTATTGTACCTTAGCTGCCCTCGATCAAGCTGACTCGGAGCATCATCCACCGCACTGCCACGTAGCTGCTGATTTTTCAGGTGGACCTTGCTGCAAGTACGTTCCATGCCGGCAAAGGTCAACATCAGCCGCTTTTTGCAGCTTTGTCAGCTTTTTCAGCTATTGTCAGGTCTGGGATCCTGTGCCCAAAGATTTAATGGTGGGAAATTTACGCTATAAATAGCTCGGCAATATCATTGTAAAAGGGTGGAAGGGGGATATATTGTTAGGGAACCATTGTAGCTGTGCGTTTGCTTCTAAATACAGAATATACTTGGCTCTATTGATTGTCTTTATCTTGTATGTTGCCTTTACTGAACATTTCTGCTTCATGTGGCTTATGTTATTGCTTACTGTTATTTTGCTTTCTGGATATCGGTATTTAATAGTTAAGTATTCCTGGAATGCAAAAGTAGATACATAGGATGAATGATGTTGGTAGTTTCTGCAACATATCTTGTGTTTAATTGTTGTTAGTAGTGGTGATTGGTTGTTGTTGTGCTGCTTATCCTCCCCACCCCGAACAATCACATTTATATTTCTTTTTGCATTTCTGATTTCTTTCCTGCACTCTGAGCTTAAACCAAATTGAGAAAACATAGGAAGTCGGCCTCCTCCGGAGATTGGCACGGAAGGCATTCCTTCCTTCCGGCCTTTCAATCTGTTGGGCGACTCTAGGGCGCATTACACTAAATCCTATCCTAGTGACAAATTCGTAACCAACAGTACCCAAAACATCCTTAGTGGGCAGATATTGAACATTTTCCCAAAGTATTGTCACATACAGTAGCCACGCTTATGGGTCGATAATTCTTACAGGAGATTCCTTGCCTGAGTATTGAGAGTCATGCCCCATTTCACGCATGATAGAGCCTGAGATAGTGAAAGTAGAATTTGAAGATGAAGGGCCAAAACTAATAGAGGAGTGTTAAGTGTTTGTCTTGCCGGATAGAAGAAGAGAGTCTGTAGAAGTGATGGAGGCGAACCCACAACCAAAACATGAGAGTTATACTAAGCCCTATTGAAATCATACAGGAGGGAGGAAAACCAGAGAGATTGGAAGAGTCATTGGACAAGGCCCCATTGGTGGAAGTGTTTCCCTTACTCAAAGAAGAAATCCCAGAAGAAGGCTACCAAATCAGCAAAACATCTTGTGAACCAAAGAGAGAACTTGAGGTGGACAATGAGGATTTTGGGGATGAGGATTTTGAGGTCAACATGGCATGTGTGTTTTCATTAGAAGAGGAAGAGCCTATAGCAGAAATGGAAATAGATTTTCCTCCAAAGTATGAAACATGCAGTTCTACCCTAGATACAAACATTGTTCGAGCAATAGATATGGATACATTTGCAAGTTCCAAGGGTGCCCAAAAGAGTTCATGTGAGGGAACCCTACTAAGCAATAGGGAGATTGTAATTCTAATTATGATGTGCTTTCCGATGATTTTTGTAAGGCTGAGGTTAAGCCCATGTTCCAACAGTTTACTGCTATGGAGAACAATAGCAGGTTTCAATAGGGATTGCTACTCTAAATAATAATTTGTTATTTGATCACACGGGAACAAAAGCCCAGACTAGCTTCAAATACCAAAGCCCACCACAAGATGAGACAGGGAGTAAGGAAACAATCATAGGAGCTCATGCATCAACCCTTGTTGCCAACCAATTTAGGGCTGAAAGGGAATATTCTTCTCTAGATGTCTGGTATCGAGCTTCAAACTGGGGAGAGATCAAATGGGCAAATACAACTCTAGCTTACAAGACTTTGATTTTTGTTTTCAAATTTACACACTCCTCTAATGGGGGGGTATATTGTTCACTAGAGGGCTTCTACGGAGTTCCAAGTTGAAAAAAATTTCCTGGCAATACGTTGTTAATGCCATCTGACATACTTTGCTTATGTAGGTGTTGGAAGATTGTAAGTTGGAACGACAATTTCGAAAGGAAAGGCAATTATTATTTGAAGTCAGTCAATGGAAGCAACCTACAACAAGAATAGTCACCAATGAATCTGAGACAAGTGATTTGTCCAAATCAAGGAGGAAGTGAAAAATTAATAAAAGAAATGAGGGAAGATGTTAAAACCTCCCCATCCATTTGTTGAACTGTGGTCATAGGCGCAAATCGCACTTACCAATTTTTGTGTTCAACAGAGCACTATGTGGTTGTTAGATTCTTGCAATCTAGAAAAGATTTGTGTTCAAGGATACAAATGAGTGTTTCTTGTGGCTGCCTTCACCTCCTCAGCTCTATCACTGGAAACAATAGAAATGAGGCCAAAACCAAGAAAAAAAAACTTGTATTTTTGTTTCTACACGAAGTTAACTGCAGCCAAGTTTTTGTTCTTGGGACTCGAGAGTCTTGTTAGTTTTTCCTGAATGAGTTTTTCTAAGATTTCTCGCTAGAGTCCAAAAACATTCACGAGTTTATTCAAAAAAATTATTTTCAACCAACTCGCACTTGGACTTGGCAAGCTTTTCAAAAACTCGACAAGTTTCGTTACTATACTACTATAAATCGGGCCAAGCAAGTACCTCATAAAGTATCGTGTTTCTATGTCTAGAGTGTGCATGAAGTTGTCTTTATGTGTTGGGTGTTTTCTAAGACTCAAGCAAGGCAACCCAACTAACATGGTCGCATTCTCAATGTTTTTGATATTGATATGATTTGTGTGGTAGGAGCAAAGGCATGGTATGGAGGACAACTCCCTAGCTCAACTGGTGAGGCTAGATGAGTTGAGCACCAAAGTAGGGCACAATGAACCCTTACTCATACAACATACATGAGATGGAAAAGAGAAATACTGAAGGAATGTTAATCAGAAAATGCACAAATATCGGAAACTACTAAATAAATGAAAAAATTCATTTACAAATAGTGCAAATGCAAATAACCAACAGCATAGGAGGTCCTTATGTGGCCAAACTAGCTTTAACACCAAACTTTATGTTACAGTCAGGTGTGGGACAGCTGGCCACTAAGTATACAGGTCCATTGTGTGCCGACTTCTAGGTATTTAATTCTAAAGACTCTGATCATGCTTCAAGAACTTCAAGCAAAAGATTACCAAAAAGAGGAGAGAGCTATATACAAAATTAACAATATAATTACAAGAACCTTGCAGAAACAGAAATAGTTTAAAATTCCTACAATTATAGAGAGACAATTAAGGTGAGTTATGGATTGGTCTTTTGCATGTCATCCTCTTCTTTCAAATGGTATGACGGCTGGCAATGTGCACTGATAGCAGGTGCTGATATTCTAAAACATGGCATTGGCAACTAGAGTCTGGCCAAGTGCCTAAGGCAATAGTAAGTGGCACAGCGTTACAACAGGTGTTGGCACTTGATGCCAATTTGGCGCAAGACTATTGTCTCATGACAAGGGGCTAGTTCAAAGGCTTGGGGCTACTTGGCACCAAGTTGTGGCCTTGTGTCACAATGTGGTGCCTAGGTGTAAGGAGTTGTCTTTGCACTAGTAGTTGGTGAATTAGCACCAATGATCATAACGACTTGAGCAATCCTTGCTCCACTAAGATCATTTGTCTTTCCTTGAGGAGAAATGGTTTCCATCACATTGTTGGGAGGTGAAGTCACTATGCAGTGTTTTAGGCAGCAGACGTCTAGGCAGCACTGCCAGACGTCTAGGCAGCACTGCCAAATGTCTAGGCAGCAGTACGAGACGTCTAGGCAGCAAACGTCTAGGCTGCTAGACGTCTAGGCAGCGCTGCTAGACGTCTAGGCAGTAGACGTCTAGGACAGACGTCTAAACGCGGAAGACGAACAGGTTCAGGCGCCTTCCTTGGGAGCGGAAACGAACAGTTTTTGGAGGCTTCCTTTGGGAGAGGAAACGAACAGTTTGGAGTCTTCCTTCTGCTCTATAAAAGGGATGTGATCCCTTGCATATGTAATGTTGAAAACGTTGAGAAGACGTGAATGTAAAGTTTTGCTGAAAATAATAAAAAGAGAAGTTGCCATTGCCCCGTGGTTTTTCCTGCACATTGCAGGTTTCCACGTAAATCTCTGTGTCACTTGTGTTGCTGTTTTTGTTCTCTGTTATTGTGTTTCTACTTGCAGGTGTAAAATCTGAAGTTTTTCCTAACATCTGGTATCAGAGCTCAAGGTTTTGTGCGAGTGGGAGCTGCAACAATGACAGGAGGTGTAACCAAGTTCGAGATTGAGAAATTTGATGGCAGGAACTTCGCTCTATGGAAGATGAAGGTGGAGGATTTGCTGGTTCAGAATGACCAAGCTCAAGCCTTGAAAGGGGTCGCGAGTAAACCGAGCAGCATGAAAGATGAGGAGTGGGCAACGCTGGACAGGAAGGCGGTTTCTACAATCCGTCTCTGCCTAGCGGACTCTGTCTTGTTCAATGTAGCTGAAGAGAAGACCGCGGAAGCCCTTTGGCAAAAGCTTGAAAAGTTGTATGAAACAAAATCAGCAACAAATAAGGTTTTTCTGAAAAAGCAGCTTTATAGCTTGAGGATGAAGGAAAGTTCATCCGTGGTAGATCATTTGAATGAGTTTAATACTCTTATCAATAAACTGGTTTCAGTTAATGTGAATATGGAGGATGAAGATAGAGCTATCACCCTACTTTGTTCCCTCCCGGACACTTGGGATCATATGGTGATGACCATCAGTAATTCATCATCAGGAACTCTCAAATTTGATGATGTGGTAGCCGCTTTGTTGGCAGAAGAGTTGAGGCGAAAAACGTCTCTGGAACCCTCAACCAATGAAGCCCTATCTGTGAGAGGTCGATCTTTCGAGGGGAGTAAACAAGGTAGAAAACAGTCCAGATCTAAGTCTAAAGGACATAAGCAGAAAGGGAAGTGTTGGCATTGTGGGAAGCCAGGACACTCCAAGAAGGACTGTTGGCAATTAAAGAATGGTGAAAAGCAAAATCAGCCATCAGCTGAGGCCAGTGCAGCAGATTCAGGAGAGACGACAACATGTGAAGCCTTCTGTATCAGTAACAACAGATCTGTTTTATATACCTGGGTTTTGGACTCAGGTGCATCTTTCCACATGTCTCCCCACAAAGACTGGTTTGACAAATATCAGCCATACTGTGGTGGAAAGGTCTATTTGGGTGATGATCACCCTTTAGAAATTGTGGGAAGAGGGGATATAAGGATCAGGCTGGACGATGGTAGAGAAAGGATGTTATGTGATGTGCGACATGTGCTCGATTTGAGGAAGAATTTGCTCTCAATCAAAATGATGGATAAGCTAGGGTATTCTGTCACTTTCAGTAACAACTACTGCAAGATTACCAGAGGAGCTCTTGTAGTAGCAAAGGGAGAATCTTATGGGACCTTATACCGTTTATGCGGTGATACGGTGACAAACCATGCAGCAGCAACAACTTCTGTTCAGGATGCAGTAATGCTATGGCATCAACGCCTAGGCCATATGAGTGAAAAAGGCCTGAAAATTCTGCATGACAGAGGTATGCTTTCTGGGATTAAGTCTTGTAATTTAGACTTATGTGAGCACTGTATTTTTGGTAAACAAAAGAGGGTTCGGTTTACTGCAAGTCCTGGTAAGAGTTCTGATTTTCTGCAACTTATACATTCGGATATATTTGGACCAGTCCCCACTCAGTCCTTGAATGGCGCCATCTATTTTCTGACTTTTATAGATGATTATTCTAGGAGAGTGTGGGTTTATTTTCTGAAGAAGAAGTCGGAAGCTTTGCAGAAATTTAAAGAGTTCAAAGCACGGGTAGAGAAGAGTTTGGGCAAGTCGATTTTATGTCTCAGGTCAGATAATGGGGGTGAATATTGCTCCAAGGAATTTGATAAATTTTGTATGCAGGAAGGTATTAAGCACCAGAAGACTGTACCATATACTCCACAACAAAATGGTGTGGCTGAGCGGATGAATCGCACAATCATGGAACGTGCAAGAAGCATGCTTAGCGCAGCCATGTTGGAGAAAAAGTTCTGGGCAGAGGCTGTTAATACAGCTGTTTATCTTATTAACAGGTCACCTACAGCTGCGTTGGATGGACAGATTCCGGAGGAGGTTTGGTGTTGTAAGCCAGTTGATTACTCTCATTTGCGTACCTTTGGCTGTGATGCGTTTGCCCATGTACCCAAAGAAAAAGGTCCAAGCTTGACCCAAAGTCAAGCAAATGTGTTTTTCTCGGCTATGGAGATATAGTGAAGGGGTATAGACTGTGGGATCCTACTGCCCACAAGGTAATTATTAGCCGGGATGTAATTGTTGATGAAAAATCCATGCAAAGGAAGGAGGTACAGCAAACTCCTAATGTTGTACCAGTTGAAGTAGAAATGAGTGAAGATGAATATGAAAATCAGCATGCTGAAGTTTTTGATCAGCATGCAGAACAGCAAGTAGAGCAGCCACAACGGTCACAAGACCAAGAGCCACAATCGACAGATCATTGGGTTAGAAGATCTACACGTCCACAAAAGTGTCCGGAAAGGTATTCTCATGTGTATCAGTCCTCTTTTGCTTTGTTAACTGATGATGGTGAACCTAGTTCATTTCAGGAAGCTAGAGAGTCTGAGAATGCAGAAAAGTGGAGGAAATCCATGGAGGAGGAAATCGAGGCACTTCGCAAGAATAAAACGTGGGAACTTGTGGATCTCCCACCTGGAAGAAAGACTGTTGGAAACAAGTGGGTGTACAAAGTGAAGAAGAACAGCGATGGGTTGTTGGAACGCTATAAAGCTCGCTTGGTGGCAAAAGGCTATGTGCAGAAGTCAGGTATTGACTTTAATGAAATTTTCTCTCCAGTTGTGAAGATGACTACTATTAGAGTTCTACTTGCACTTGTAGCTGCACAGGATTTAGAACTGGAGCAGCTTGATGTAAAGACTGCTTTCTTGCATGGTGATCTCGAGGAAGAGATATATATGGATCAGCCTGAGGGCTATGAAGAAAGAGGCAAAGAGCATTTGGTTTGCAGACTGAAGAAATCACTGTACGGGTTGAAACAGGCGCCAAGGATGTGGTACAGGAAATTTGACACCTTCATGAAGAGCCAAGGTTTCAGCAGGAGTGAAGCTGACCATTGTGGATACTATAAGAGGTTTGATGATGGCAGTTTTATTATTTTGCTGTTGTATGTTGATGATATGCTGGTTGCAGGCCCCAACATGAAGAAAATCATTGATCTTAAGGCTCAGTTGGCTAGGACATTTGAAATGAAGGATTTAGGAGCAGCAAACCAAATT
Organism: Wollemia nobilis; assembly: GCA_028583015.1. Lineage (NCBI taxonomy): Eukaryota > Viridiplantae > Streptophyta > Pinopsida > Araucariales > Araucariaceae > Wollemia > Wollemia nobilis. The sequence goes on along the minus strand of JAQPPZ010002381.1, from coordinate 2,608,469 downwards.
TTAGGGATGAAGATACACAGGACAGAAAAGGAAGAAAGATCTGGTTAAGTCAAAAGTCATATGTGGAAAAGATTCTGCAGCGCTTCAATATGCAGAATGCAAAACCAGTTAGTACCCCACTTCTTCCACACTTAAAGTTGTCTTCCAACCAGTGTCCTAGAACAGAAGCAGAGAAGACAAGCATGTCTCGTGTACCGTATTCATCAGCAGTAGGAAGCCTCATGTATGCCATGGTGAGCACCAGACCGGATATTGCCCAAGCAGTGGGAGTAGTCAGCCGGTACATGGCAAATCCTGGTAAGGAGCATTGGAATGCGGTGAAGTGGATATTCAGATATTTAAGAGCCACTTCAGATGTTGCCATTTACTTTGGATCGGCAGATTTGCAAGTTAAAGGTTTTGTGGATTCTGATTATGGTGGAGATAGAGATGGGAGAAAATCCACTACAGGATATACCTTCACTCTTGTTGGAGGAGCGGTGAGTTGGGCTTCTAAGTTGCAGTCTGTTGTGGCTTTATCAACCACTGAAGCAGAATATATTGCAGCAACTCATGCCAGCAAAGAGGCAATTTGGCTAGAGCGATTGTTGGGTGACTTCAAGGTAATGCAGGAGAAAATTACGCTGCATTGTGATAGCCAAAGTGCTATTCAGCTAGTGAAGAATCCAACATTCCATGATCGCACGAAACACATTGATGTCAAGTACCACTTTATAAGAAATGTGGTGGAAGAAGGTAGGATCCTGTTGCAGAAAATCGACACTGAAGTGAATCCTGCAGATATGCTTACAAAGCCGGTCAAGGTAGAGAAGTTTGAGTGGTGCAGAACTTCTCTGGGCTTGCTGAAAAAGTAACAAGGGCAGCATTGGGCAATTGGCACTGGATGAAAATCTTTGGCAGAAGAATTCCTGAATACTGACTTCAAGTGGGAGAATGTTAGGAAGTGAAGTCACTATGCAGTGTTTTAGCCAGCAGAGACTGCTGCTAGACGTCTAGGCAGCAGTACTAGACGTCTAGGCAGCAGACGTCTAGGCTGCTAGACGTCTAGGCAGCAATACTAGACGTCTAGGCAGCAGTTCTGTTGTCACATTTTGCACGGGGTGCAATGTCTTCAATATTGTTTTGTAACAGTGCTGCTCTTCTTTTCCTCCTTCCGTTTTCCTTCCTTCTCTCCCTTTCCTTTTCTTTCCCATTCTCTTTCTCTCCCCCCTTTTTCCTTGGAGTCCCCCAGTTGATTTTCCAACTTTCCAGCAAGTCTACCTAAAATTGGCTAAGTGTTGGTGCGAAGTTCGCACTCGCCCGATCTGGTGGGTCCCAGTGCGTGCGCTCGCCCGATTTGGTGCGAAGTCTGACTTCGCCCCACTTTCAGGCGCACCTTGCATTGGCGGTCGGCGAGGTCAACACGAGAAGAAAGATAAAATGCCGGAGCGAGTCCATATGGCGGCGGACACCGGTGTTCGCTTGTGCGCGATTCGACTTCTCAACGAGCCGGAATGCGCCCTTGACGAGTGTACGGTAGGGGAACAAACCCGGAATTTGACCAAGGCGTGAAGGCCTTCCCAAGCTGCCTTGTTTCTGCCCACGCATCCCAAGGAGCTCCGATCCCAAGTGAAGATGGATAGGCTGCCCTCTAAGGCGAGGCATGTGTCACACGACATAACCCATCATCGAGACAAGTGTCCGGCTCGGGATTTGAACCAAGGCTGCCGACCAAAAGGGATAAGCATGGGTGCTGCACCGCTGCGTTAATAGCCTCATTCAAAGCTGATGCGAGGTTTCACTGCTCCCGGCTACCGGCGAGCTGCCGACTTGAAGATTTGCCCGGCACTCCGCCACGTAGGCTGTCCGGCTTCCGGGAAGACCATCTTGCGGGTACGACCGATCCGACAAAAGGTCGGCATTTGCGGCTCTTTCGCCGCTTACGTCGGCTTATGTTTGGTTGGGACTCTGTGCCCATTAATGTAACGGGTGGGACTCGGGCTATAAAAGCCCATCGTGAATTCATTGTAAAGGGTGGAAGGGGAATGTTTGTTAGGGAACTACTGTGCTTACTGTAACCGTGCTTCTGCATACAAATACAATCTGTATGCCCGTTACGTTCTACCGCTTTTATTTCTTCTGTTTATGCTTTACGCGATTCTGTGTCATGGCTTGTTGATTCACTTCGGCATTTGATGGTCAGGCGCCTTTAGCATTATTTTTGTACTTTTAATTTTCGTATAATAGATGTGGTAGCAGTTCCATCAGTTATGTGTGACGTTGCTGGCCCGTATCTCGGTGATTGATGCGATCCCTACTTGTTAGTTCCTTGTAGGGAATGTTTGCTAGGGAGCCATTGAGGCTGTGCGGTTAAACTCTCTGCCTAACACATATACACAGCTCCGACATCTCTAGGTTTACTTTCTACCCCTGTCGGTGTACGTATCCGGTGATTGATACGATCCCTGCTTGTTAGTTCCTTGTAGGGAATGTTTGCTAGGGAGCTATTGAAGGCTGTGCATACACTTGCTTGTGTATCGGAAGTACGCCTAGGTTTTGCAGTTCCTTGTCATGCTCTGTGTTTGTATGCAGTAAGTAGCGGTGATTGGTGTGTTCCCGTACTGTTAGTTCCCCCCACCAACCTTTGGACATATTTGTAATCTCTTTCTGTACATTTGTCTCTTTCAGTTCATTTATTTCTTTCCTGTTCCCTTTAGCTTAAATTAGAAACCCCCCCAAAAGGAGCCGGCCTTCTCCGGAGATTGGCTCGGAAGGCATCTCTTCCTTCCGGCCTTTCATGCTGGTGGGCGAATCCGGGCGCATTAACCCAAAATCCTTTCCTCATGGCAGATTCGTAACCAACAGTTTCTGTGCACGCCCGGTGGGACACTTGTCCCACGATTTAAAGAAAGAGTACCCGTCCTGTCTCCACTTAGCGCAACAGTTTTTCTGCTACGCTCGGCGGAACACGGGTCCCACATATGAAGAGAGATTTTCCGATCCGTCTCCACCTGGCGCTGACAGTTCCTGAGCTCTCGGTGAGACAAGGAAGTTTCTCACCCCCGACAGAATCGAAGCACCGGTGTTCGCTTCATTGCTGTTCCAAATCTGAGCACCTGGCGACTACGCACGAACAAATCCTCTGAGTCTAGAAGACCGGTCCCGTCACCTTCATGCACACGAGAAGGTGGCGAACAAGAAATCCGAGAAGCCCGCCTGAGTTCTACGAACTAGACATCCACGCTCGAGGCGAGATCCCCAGGTTGGCTGATCCGCGAGCTCGTTTCGACGAAGCCGAGGTGAGACCAAGAAGAAGCCGAAGCTGAGGTCGGAAGAGCCGAGTACGAAGTAGAAGAGGCCGAGGAAGAGGAAAATCCTGCATCCTCGGAAAGTACCGATAACGAGTACACAACCGACGGCGGAGAAGAAGAAGAAATGGCTGCTCAACAGCCGAATGACGATGATCTCTTCCCGGCGGTGGACTCTACGGGGCCTTTGGCCCTGATCGGTCAGCAAGCTGTGCCCCCTGCTGCTTTAAAGTCTATTCCCACATACGACGGCTACGGTAAGACGGCGTACGAGCACATCCAGGACATCCTCGCCCTGGCCGTGCTGCATACCATCACCGATGAAAGTGTGAAGACCCGTCTGCTGGCCCTTTCCCTGAGGGAAAGCTTCTCTACTGGTGGAGATCGCTGCCAGAGGGATCCATCACTGGGTGGCCCCAGCTTGCCAGGAGGCTCGTAAAAGGATGCAACGAGTCTGCTGATCCTACCTCTCTACTGCATCAGTTCCAAGCAATCCAGAGGCATCCTCAAGAGGAGGTGTCTGATTTTAACATTAGGTTTGCGAGATCCTGGAAACGGGTACCTCGCGAACTTCGGCCTTCAGCCGGCATGGCTGCTCACTACTATCTGAGGTCTTTCAACTCAGACATATGCCTGCTGCTGAAGATCGCCCGAATTGACGAGTTCCACCACTTGTACGAAGCTGCCCGACAGGCGAAGGCGACATTATCTCCATTGGCGAGGCTTCAGTCCGAGTGCGGGAGCCGATTCATCCCGACTTTCCCGGATCGCGGTATCCTTACGCCACGGTGGTTTGTCGTCCACTTCAGGGCAGCAACCCCAGCCGCAGTGGAATCCGGCGCCGGTCGTAACTCAATACGGCCCGCCTCAGTTGCATTACCCTCATCCGCCTCCTCCCGCTCCGCATTTTCCGGCGCTTCCTGCTCCCCCGCAGTATGCGTCTTATTCTAACCCTCCTCCATTGGCCGCTTTGCCTCCACCGGCACAGTTGCCGCCTCCCGACTGACGGCATCCGAACACGATTCTACAAGAAGTGCGGGCTTTGGCCTCCGGATATCATGCCATGTCCAATGACATGACCGCTATGAAAAAGAAGCGAGGCCCAAATGGACTTTGCTCCTAGAAGGCCGTATGCGCCACCGGCGCGACAAAAGATAAAGCCCCGAGAAAATCAACGGCGAGGCGTCCGCCTCCGAGGAATCTTGCTATAGAAGACCCACCTGGTCCTCCGGACCGGGTCAGCGAGTGCACTACGTGCAATGACCCGCATTCGGAGGAAGGCGCACTTTGCACCGGCACTACATCCGGACCTTGGCCGGCGGCACTATAGAAGATGATGAGCTGTACATGATCTTGGACGGCGAGGCCAATTTTGCCACTGCCGAGAAGAGAATCCGGTGACGCCCGCCAAGGAAGAAAAGAAAGGCTGCGGACGCGGCTAAACCTTTGCGGTATACGCGAGAAGAGAAAAACCGCGGCCCGATGGGCTGCCACCGTCCTAGCGGGCGTGGCCTTACACGGCCCGGGAGAAGGCGTCCAAAGATAAAGCTCCCGCTAAACCTTCTCCGGCCAAAGGCTGCTGCTTGTTCCGGCTAAGCCTCCGACAAAGGCCCCAACTCCCGCTAAGCTTCCTGTACTTCAGCCCCAGTGAAACCAAAGAACAAGCCCGGGGAGAAGCTGAAGTACCCGTCTTCGACCAAGAGACAGCGAGTTGAGGCCACCCAACAGTACCGAACCAAGTATGAACCGGCTAAACCAGCAGAAGGAGCTAGTACCTCGGGCTACAGCATTGTAGACGAGTTGAAGAAGACTCCTGCCAGAATCAGCATGTACGATGCTCTTCTGCTTCCAGGCCAGGTAGATCTGCTGCAAGAATCACTGAAGAGCATGAAGAGCGGCAAGCAGATGCAGCCTGCTGTCTGGTTCCAACCTTTGACGGTCTCCAGGGAAGAACAGACCGCCACCCTTTTATCTGTCTTTGCGGATGCAAGGGCACATAGTTCTCAGCTTGCATGGTGGATTACGGTGCTTCCTCAACTGTGATGCCGAAGGCCGTCTGCGATGAGATCGGGATGGAATACACACGGAGCAGCCAAGGTGTCTTTGCAATTAGACGGCACCCCTGTCAAGACAGTTGGTGTCATAAAGGACATCCCTATCCGGCTGCACAAAGCTCTCGACATTGTGGTCATCCAAGAGGTCGTGATTGTTGAACTGGAGCCTTACTTCGGCATGTGTCTCTCTCGGGAGTTCAGCTGCCGAAGTTGGGCGGGTACTGTCTCTAGACTACTCGCACATGGAAGTGCCCTTCAAAGGAAGGAGGCTGAAAATTTTCAATGAGAAGCCTTCCCCTTTTCTAGTAGACAAGATACCGGAGGAGAGATGGGCTGCATGGTCCGGTTGTCGGAGGAAGAAGCGGTGACGGTGGAGCCGGCCGAGCAAGCTCTCGAAGTGCTACGGCTTGAAGACGAGTTCTCGTTGCGGGACTTCAATGCCGTAATCGGGACGGAGCGAGTGGTTACTCCATTAAACAGCCCGAGGAGCTTGACGTGTCAGTTGCGAAAGAAGTAGGACCTGCACCCGAAGAGCTGTGGAAGCTTTTCTTTGACGGCGCGCGTTGCAAGAATGGCGCCGGTGCAGGGGTACTCCTGGTTTCCCCAACCGGAGTCCAGAAGGACTATGCCTACAGGCTGGCCTGGAGCTGTACTAACAATTCGGCGGAATACGAAGCCCTGTGCTTGGGTTTGCGAAAGGCGGAAAGGCTCGGAATCAAGCATCTCCAAATTTTCGGAGATTCAGAGTTAGTGTGTCATCAAGTTATGAATAAATGCGCGTCCAAGCATCACTATCTTAGAGCGTACCGCAATCGGGTCTGGGACCTGATGGAATCGTTTGACTCATTGAATGTTAAGGCAATATCGCGTGAGAGAAACAAGCACGGCGATATTACGGCGTCTGTTGGAGCAGTGCGTTCGAGTGAAGACGTCGTCCGAAACTGAAGCCGGTCCGCACCATTTACAGGCCTTACGTGCCTGATAGGGATACCTTCTGGCAGGTATTCAGCTGTGACGAGGAGATCGTCACATTCCTGGTTAACGAAGTGTGTGTAATCGAAGGTAGAGACCCTGATGACGAGCAATATGAGGGGTTGATACGATTACGGAATAATCACGTCCCAAAAGGATGATTACATTAGAGAGTCTCTTTGATCGGAATGACGAGCGATATCCCACAGGATCAAAGTAGACCCGAGGCAGTATGCTGACCTGGAACTCGAACCCGGTAAATCTATCAAGGTCGGAACAGACTGCACGTCGGAGGAGCTGGGACAGATTAGATCACTGTGCCAGGAGTTCCCCGACATTGTGGCCTGGTGCTACGAGGATTTGAGAGGGTATGACAGAACTGTCATCCAGCATACCATCGAGCTAGAGGATGGCGCCAAGCCGTTCCGACAAAAGCAAAGAGCCGTAAATCCAAAGATTGAGGCCATGATGAAGACCGAGCTCTTGAAGATCTTTGGAGGCCAAGATCATCTACCCCATCAAACATTCATCCTGGGTCGCGAATTTGGTGCCCGTGAGGAAAAAGAATGGCGACATACGTCTACGTGTCGACTTCGAAACCTAAATCGAGGCTTCCCTCAGGGACCACTATCCGCTTCCCCAAATCGACCGGATTCTACATATCGTTCCTTGGAGCCCGAGAGATTTTCACTTTTAGATGGATTTTCCGGCTACAACCGGATTTGGGTCAAAGACGAAGACCGGCATAAGACGGCGTTTACCACGAAGTGGGGACGTTCGCCTATCGGCGCATGCCGTTTGGCTTATCTAATGCTGGTGCCACGTTCCAAAGGGCCATGGACCTGGCCTTCGAGAGCTGCTCAACAAGATTATTGTCATCTACCTCGATGACATGGCTGTTTTCTCTCACCGACGAGAAGATCATGTTTCGCAACTGCGGCAGATATTTGAGAGTTGTCGAGAATTCGGCATCTCTATAAACCCGAAGAAGTCTGTCTTCGCGGTGAAGGAAGGAAAGCTGTTGGGACATGTCATCTCCGAGGAAGGCCTCGCCATTGACCACTAAAAGAGCAGAAGCCCTCGTTCGCTTGCCATTGCCCCGATAAAAAGGGCTGCGGTCCTTCTTCGGTCGGATTAACCCGTGCGGAAGTTCATCCCGGACTTCGCACGGGTGATCAAGCCCATGGCCGAGCTGTTGAAGAAAGATACACCTTACGAATGGAGTGATGAGAGAGAGCAAGCCTTCGAGGAAATCAAGGCTCGAGTTGCGCAAGCTCCGGTGTTGACAAACCCGGACTACTCCAAGGACTTCATCACGTATGCGGTGGGAGAACCCGAAAGTTACGGCTGCGATCCGACTCGGAAGGGAGACGACGGTGAGGAGCGCCCCATTGCGTTCCTAAGCCAAGTGATTTTGCCGCACAAAGAGAAGTATAATTTTATAGAGCGGCAGGTCCATGCGGTCATGAAGTCCCTTCGAAAGTTCAGGCACTTTGTCTCCCAGAGCAAGACCACTGTCTTTGTGATTCACCCCGATGTTCGCGGTTTCATCTTGCAAGGGGAACCGGGTCACAAGAGAGCGGGATGGATTGCCAAGATCCGGGAGTTCGACATCGAAGTACGGCCCACCAAGCTTATCGGAGGCCGAGCCTTGTGTCGGGAATTGGCCCGAAGCGCGTGGCCGGCATCTCCGCTTGCAAGTGGGAGGACACGGCGACACGCATCTACCTAGCCAACTCCTTATCGGAGGGGAGTGATTGGACGGATGAGCGGTGAGATACTTACGCACCGGAAGATGTCCCGATCCCTGAACGCCTCACAACGAAGGAGATTTCGGCTAGGTGCACTAAGGTACACTCTTCGCCCCGAGGGGCTTTACTTCAAAAACATTGACGGCATCCTGTTGCGGTGCGTCATAAAATCTGACCAGCCTAGGATCCTCGGAGATTTTCATTCCGGGATGCCTGGGGGTCACCATTCTTCAAGGCCGACGGCCTTAAAAATAATAAGGGCTGGATACTATTGGCCCACTCTGTTCTGAGACGCGCATGCGGTCTGCGCCAAATGTGATCAATGCGGAGGTATCTTTGGCCGAAGCGAGAAAAGCACCCCTGCCCCTTCAACCGATTCAAGCCGAAGCTCCGTTCCAGCAATGGGGTCTAGACTTCATTGGGGTGATTTCTCCTAACTCCTCCGCCGGCCACAAGTTTATTCTCACAGCTACTGATTATTTCACACGGTGGACGGAGGCAATCCCGACCAAGAACGCCGACCAAGAAACGGTCATCAGGTTCATTGAGAGCCCGATTACCCGCTTCGGGGTTCCGAGTCGATTGTGACGGACAACGGTCCGGGATTTGTAGGCGCCGTACTCACGGAGTACACCGGCCAGACTTGGCATCTATCACAAGATGTCTTCTAATTACTACCCGCAGGGGAATGGCCTTGCCGAGTCTACTAACAAGAACCTCCTGAAAATTCTCCGGAGGACCATTGAAAAGAATAAGCGGACTTGGCACTTACTCCTGAACCGGGCGCTGTGGGCGGACAGAGTTGCGTTCAAGAAATCCCTCAGAACGTCCCCTTACGCGCTCGTCTATGGCAAGGAAGCTGTTATGCCATCACACATTGAAATCCCCGCCCTGTGGATGATTGATGAAGACAGGAGCAGCGGAGACCCGGTAGATGACAGATTGTGCCAACTCCTGCCGGTTGGAAGAAGACGAGAGAAAGTGCATACCGGGCCTTCGCGGATCACATTGCGGCCACTCAAGGCTGGTTTGCCAAAGGCACCACTGCCCGAGTTTTCGAAGTCGGGGACACGGTGCTGAAGTGGGATTCATACAAGGCAAAACCGGGTAATCACGGAAAATTTGATGCTCTCTGGGAGGGCCCTTATCAGATTGCCCGGGTGAATCAGTTCAATGCCTACATACTTTCGGATATGGAGGGTCAGCTCCTCCCCATCCCCGTCAACGGGTTCCACTTGAAGCTTTATCGCTGTTGAAGGCGCCCGAGTGGCCCTTCCTTGTAAAAATTTTTCCTTGTGTTTTTATTTTTTTCCCCGCATGTATAATTTCCAGCTTTAGCTTTCAATTTATTTTTCCTTCTTTGAGCTTAATTGCGGCATGGGAGAGAAAGACGGACTTCGCGGCGAAGTGCGTCGTTTGCCCACGAGGAGGGCGAAGTTCGGCTATGCGAGAGAAAGAAAGGAGAAAAAAGAGCAAAAAATTGACTAAGTGTTGGCCGAAGCCCGACTTCGCGGCGAAGTCGGACTTCGGCCCGGCAATGCGAAGTTTGTTCGAGAAAATGTTGAAGCACACTAAGAAGAAGCTCCGCTCAGCCTTTGACCGAAGTACGCACTGCGCACACCCTTCGTGCGAAGTACGCACTGCGCGCAACTTTTGCGCGAAGTGCGAACTTCGCAGCGAAGCCTGACTCCGGCCAGCGCTCGCGCGAAGTGCGCGCTGCGCTCTACTCTCGTGCGAAGTGCGAACTTCGCGCGAAGTTCGCACTTCGCACCAAGCTTCGGCCGAAGTCCGAACAAAGCCAGCATCGCATTGCGCAGTTCGACCAACGAGCGAAGGTTGCAAAAGGTGTTAAGTGTTAGTGAAGCCTGAAGGCGGCCAAGACCCAGACCGCGCCCGAAGCCTTGGGCGCAGCAAGCAAGCAGAAGAGTTCAAGCACGCGCTTCGCGCGAAGTTCGAACTTCGCCCGAAATTCGGGCGAAGTCCGACTTCGCCGGCGAGGTCGGGCCGCGCCCAACTTCGGGCGAAGCCCGGCTGCGCCTAGTTTTCCGGGCCAGTATTGGGACGCGGTTTGAAAAAAAAATAATAACGAAAAATTCAAAAGCCCCCAAGCTGGGCCCAAGGCGCGCTTGCACTTGTTTTAATGTGGGTTTCCGCGCCAAAGGTTTTGTCTTGAGCAGTGTGCCCAAGTGGTGGCAGCAACGTCAGCCATGGTGCAGTCCCCAACGCTGAATTAATGATTGCGCGTTTTTCAAGGAAAAATGCAACCAAAGAAGCATGGCACGTCTGCCGGGGCGCGTTTTTTTCAAACGTTCTCCTGCTTGCGACCACCAAGGATTTTAACTCAGCCGAGCCTACCCCCTCTGCGTTGCATTAATGGCGCTGTTTTTATCTAGAAAAGGGGGTCAGAAACATGCCAACATTCCAGATTGCAGAGATTATTCCTCGGACAGTGCTAATTATTCCTCTGATAGCGAAATTTGTTGCAGACAGCCTGAACCTATCATTATTGCTGACTCAGAGAGATGGACAAGGGAAAAAGGCCCGTGTCGGCGTGATCCAGTGAGCAATGAACCGGGGGATTTGCCGCGGCCGGGGAGTTTTCAAAGGCGATCCCCCGCCAGAGAAGAAGTCAAAGGCCCGGACGAAGAAGGTACGGCGTGGGCAATCCCCACCACCTCCGGTCAATTACACAGCGAGGATATGTGGACGGCTTGTTTTCCATGAGCCTAACTCAGCTGCGAGCGAATGTGGAGAGCTGGGCTGACAAAGTTTCGCCCTCCCATCATTTTGGAGCGGCGTACAAATCAAATCTCTTCAGATTCATGTGCCCTCCTGTCCACCAGTGCCCGGAGCTGATAGACTTAATTGTCAGACACTATAAACCAGCTTCCCGACAAATCTGCAGTTCCGTCGGCAAACCCTTGTTCGCACTGCGCAGGGAGACTGTGCAGCCAGCTTTCGCCCCAGGGCTGGAGTATGACTCCGGCACCATCCTCGAAAGATCGATGCAGGCGAACAAGCGGGACGCTTCCACGCACACCAAGCGAATGAGGGATTTCCTCAATTCGGAGCTGAACGCCCCGCTTCCCGGCCGGACAATGGCCGGCGGCCCCATGCCTTTGACGAAATTTCGAGCAAGTATCTATATACCATCCTGGCATGGATTCTCGGTGCGACTCCGATGGTGGTGCACCCGTACCGGCTAGCGGCGCGAGAATGCCTCCTGTGTGGAGAATCTTACGAACCAGCGGCGCAGCGGAGCGGAAAGCGCCCCATCTCTTTCGACTGGGCAGACTGGGTGGCTTACGCCATTCATTCCAGCCTGTTGAAGATTCAGAAGAGGCAGTCAACCGATTTTCGTTTTAGCTCTGTTCTGGCCTGGCTTTGTTTGTACCATCTGCACCCCCAAATGCCGATCCTGAACCTGAAGAAGGTTAACGAGAAAGGAGAGCCCCGACCCGTCTATAACTGGACGGATGACTTATACCGGAAAGGGTCCTACTACAAGTTCAACTTCAACTTTCTGGGATTCGTCATGTCAGTCTTCACCGAAAGTGAAATCCCCCGTCCCCCGAGAGAAATGACGAGTGCTTTGATAAATCAGAAGCTCGGGGACGTTTCGAGACCGACGCGGGGATTGTGATCGGAATCTACGGATTCAAGGGCAAACCCTATTTGCTGCCCTATTGGTGCTCGGAGCATACGGTCGGGATGGAGGTTGCCCGACGGATGGACTATGTGGAAGAAGAGTTTGGCCTAGGGAAGAAAAGAGGACAGATTTTCCAATACCCTCTTTCCTGGGCCAACGTTGAGATTGCGAGGTAGGACAACATGTCTACCTAGAGCAAGCGCTGTCCCGGATTGGCCTGGTTTCTTTGCCGCGGCGTTGGAAGTATGACCCTCATGGGATAAGGGGAAAGTTTGCACATTTGTGCCCCGGGATATAACCGAAGATAGATGCGACGTGGTCCATGTGGACCTTGAGTGGGAGATTGAATTAATGGAAGCTTCTCCTCCCTGGCGGGATTTCTCTTGCGAGGAGGTGACATATGACCCCAAGCGAAACCCGGACCATCACTTCTCATCTCCGGGGTTCAAAAAATTTATGTCCAAGATTGCGAGGCCTTAAGCTGGTCTAAAGAAAAGATTACCGAATCTTTGGAAAATGAGATGCCGCACGCGACACGATAAATCCACAAGGAGAAACACGGCCGTAGATGACGACTTTTCGGTTCTCTATGACCAGCATCATGACAGGTGGCGGCCGTTCGCATATCAAGGTTACGTTCCCCGAGGCCCCTTTGAGGATCATAAAAGTGGGTCTCCTCCCAAACAGTTGTACACTTCGGCAACTGCCAGCGCAGGCCCAGCAAGTACCCAGGCCGATCCAATGCAGCCCGTGGCTCCTAAGGCGGCGCCTGAAAAGGCGAAAGAGTTAGTCAAGGCGGCGCCGAGGCACTCCCTCGAGGCAAGAAAAGCGCCGGCGCCGCCGGAAGCGGACCGGTCGCGGCGGACATTACGCGGTCAAACCCCGGTACAAGTTTACCGTGGGAGCATCGGCGCTGCTTGCACACTGCCGTCTCCTTCCCCCGATCCGACGGTTGTTCCCGAGAAGAGAAGAAGCGGAGGAGAGTTGAGAAAATCGGGCGACCCTAGCACGATAGTGCGGCGACCGATCGCGAGCCGCGGCCGCGTCCTGCCGCCGCAGAGGCGATTCCTTTGGGCAGTCCCAAGCCAGCCGCCGAGACAAGAAGCGAAGACATCCCCCCGGCATCGGCTCAGGCGGAGCCCGCGAGTACGTTTGCTGCCCCTGTCTCTCTAGTCTCACCCAGTTCTACTTCCACTCAGTCCCCCGCTCAATCTGGGCGAGCCATGACCACATCCTCCTCCCCGTCTCCGCGTCCTTCTAGCGGTCCCCATTCTTTCGATCAGTTTGCTCAGAACCCTAACGTCTCTCTTTCTCTGAGCACAACTCCAAACCCTTCGCCCGAGGTCAGTGCTGAGGCTGTCCGTTCACCGTCACATCCTCCGCCTCAGCCGCTTCAAACCCTCGCAGTGTTAGCCGCTCCCATTTCCATTTCCCGGTCGCCCCCACAAGCGGCCGATTCTTCCAAGGTCTGTCAGGTTCCTCCTGGTTCCATTCCCGCAGGAGAGACGTCTCAGCAGATCCCTAGGCTGGGGGAACCAGATTTTATGGACGACCTCCAGAACTCAGATGACTTGCCCCTGGCAACGAGAGCCGTAGAGTATTCTGTCTCTTTCCGCCAAGACCTGAAGCGGAGGAGACACGAAGAGATAGCCGCCCCGGCGAAACGCGCAAAGTATGATTTCGGAAGGAGAGTGATTACAACGGAGAAAATAATCCCAATAGTGAAGAAGCCTCTCCGAGAAATGACTAAGGCGGACTACGTGCTCCAGACAAAGGAGAAAAGCTTTGACGACATCAATAAGCAGTATGAGATTCAGACGATCATGCGCAAAGCTGACAATCTCTTTGTCAAGAGTCTGGAGGAGCAGGAAGAACTTTTCGCGTTGCAGGGATAAAGTAAGGCAGCTTGAAGAGGACCTATCTAGGTCCAGCGAGCGGTGGAAGCGGCGCGGCAAGAAACGAGATGAACTCAAAGCCCGGCTGGCCGCTTCTCGGCAACGAGGCCGCAGCCGAAAGAAAGCGGCCTCGGAGCAGATTTCTCGGCTCCAGGAGTCTTTGAAGCAGGCACAGTCGCAGCTTGCAGAGAAAACATCTCAAGCGACGGTCTTTTCAAAGACAAAGGTTAAGGAAATGAGGGCTGGTTTGCTGAGGGAATGCAAGCCCCATACCTTTAAGGCGATGGCAGTCCTGGACTTCGCATCCAGGATTCAAGAAGTTTCTGCCCAGGGAAAGCCTGTGGTAGAGGAGGCCGAGCGCCAGGCGAAGCAATGGCTGGACCTGGCGGTTAATCTTCAGGAGCGCGAGCGCAACGGCGTCCATTTTTCCCCCGTGTCCTCATTCGCTGCAGAATGGGCAGGTGCAAGGGTGACCTTGCACAAATATTTCAGAAAAGTTGAAGAGGTGAGAGTGGCCAGACGAATGCTTGACGCATTCACGCATGAAAGAGATATCTGTCTGGCCCCCTTTCACGCTCTTTCAGAACTTGGGTGTCGAGGTTTTGTTGAGAATGGCGAGCTCCTCACCCTAGATCGGGTAAAGAAGAATTGGCGAGTCCTTTGAAGCGGATACGGCTGAAATTGATAGGCTGGCTGAGCCAATTCAAGACAGTCAGGTCACTCAGATGGTGTCCAGATATTCCAAGATCCGCTCCTATTTCCAGGAGTTAGAGAAAAGATACCTCACCATCGACCTGCACGCGGTCGCTGCTTTTCACGGAGCATTAGAAGATATAGCTGACCGCAAGCCATTCGAAGCAGAAGCCTGGCGCTCAGCCCAAGTGGCATACACTCGCATGTGCGAGGCAGAAGCAGGAAATGAAGAGCTTTCGGAAGGAGATTCTGACGAGGCAAGCGACAAAGATGAATACGAAGAACGGTTGCCGCAAGGAGAAACGATTAGAGCGGCAAAAGGCGGGGGAGGTAAGTTCCTCTGCACCCAAAGGATGAAGGCATGGATTCTTTGCGCCGAGGCGAGCTCGACACCCGCGAGCCGCCGAAATGTTGTCACATTTTGCACGGGGTGCAATGTCTTCAATATTGTTTTGTAACGGTCTTTGCTCTTCTTTTCCTCCTTCCGTTTTCCTTCCTTCTCTCCCTTTCCTTTTCTTTCCCATTCTCTTTCTCTCCCCCCTTTTTCCTTGGAGTCCCCCAGTTGATTTTCCAACTTTCCAGCAAGTCTACCTAAAATTGGCTAAGTGTTGGTGCGAAGTTCGCACTTCGCCCAGTCTGGGTGCGAAGTGCGCACTTCGCCCGGTTTTGGTGCGAAGTCGCCTCGCCCGATTTGGGTGCGAAGTGCGCACTCGCCCGATTTGGTGCGAAGTCCGACTTCGCCCCACTTCAGGCGCACCTTGCATCGGCGGTGGCGGAGGTCAACACGAGAAGAAAGATAAAATGCCGGAGCGAGGTCCATATGGCGGCGGACACCGGTGTTCGCACAGTGCGCGATTCCGACTTCTCAACGAGCCGGAATGCGCCCTTGACGAGTGTACGGTAGGGGAACAAACCCGGAATTTGACCAAGGCGTGAAGGCCTTCCCAACTGCATTGTTTTCTGCCCACGCATCCCAAGGAGCTCCGATCCCAAGTGAAGATGGATAGGCGCCCTCTAAGGCGGGCATGTGTCCTACGACATAACCCATCATCGGACAAGTGTCCGGCTCGGGATTTGAACCAAGGCTTGCCGACCAAAAGGGATAAGCATGGGTGCTGCACCGCTGCGTTAATAGCCTCATTCAAAGCTGATCGAGGTTTCACTGCTCCGGCTACCGGCGAGCCTGCCGACTTGAAGATTTGCCCAGCACTCCGCCACGTAGCTGTCCAGCTTCCGGGAAGACCATGCTTCGGGTACGGCCCGATCCGACAAAAGGTCGGCATTTGCGGCTCTTTCGCCGCTTACGTCGGCTTATGTTTGGCGGGACTCTGTGCCCATTAATGTAACGGGTGGGACTCGGGCTATAAAAGCCCATCTTGAATTCATTGTAAAGGGTGGAAGGGGAATGTTTGTTAGGGAACTACTGTGCTTACTGTATCCGTGCTTCTGCTTACAAATACAATCTGTATGCACGGTTACGTTCTACCGCTTTTATTTCTTCTGTTTATGCTTTACGCGATTACGTGTCATGGCTTGTTGATTCACTTCGGCATTTGATGGTCGGGCGCCTTTAGCATTATTTTTGTACTTTTAATTTTCGTATAATAGATGTGGTAGCGGTTCCATCGATTATGTGTGACGTTGCTGGCCCGTATCACGGTGATTGATGCGATCCCTGCTTGTTAGTTCCTTGTAGGGAATGTTTGCTAGGGAGCCATTGAGGCTGTGCGGTTAAACTCTCTGCCTAACACATATACACAGCTCCGACATCTCTAGGTTTACTTTCTACCCCTGTCGGTGTACGTATCCGGTGATTGATACGATCCCTAGCTTGTTAGTTCCTTGTAGGGAATGTTTGCTAGGGAGCTATTGAAGGTGTGCATACACTTGCTTGTGTATCGGAAGTACGCCTAGGTTTTGCGGTTCCTTGTCATGCTCTGTGTTTGTATGCGGTAAGTAGCGGTGATTGGTGTGTTCCCGTCTTTGTTAGTTCCCCCCACCAACCTTTGGACATATTTGTAATCTCTTTCTGTACATTTGTCTCTTTCAGTTCATTTATTTCTTTCCTGTTCCCTTTAGCTTAAATTAGAAACCCCCCCCCCAAAAGGAGCCGGCCTTCTCCGGAGATTGGCTCGGAAGGCATCTCTTCCTTCCGGCCTTTCATGCTGGTGGGCGAATCTAGGCGCATTAACCCAAAATCCTTTCTTCATGGCAAATTCGTAACCAACAGTTCCATACGTCTAGGCAATAGGCGTCTAGGCTGCTAGGCCTCTAGGCAGCGCTGCTAGATGTCTAGGCAGCAGACGTCTGGGACATACGTCTAAACGCAGAAGACGAACAGGTTCAGATGCCTTTCTTTGGGAGTGGAAACAAACATTTTTTGGAGGCTTCCTTTGGGAGTGGAAACGAACAGTTTTTGGAGGCTTCCTTTGGGAGAGGAAACGAACAGTTTTGTGTCTTCCTTCTGCTCTATAAAAGAGACTTGCATATGATTTAACGTTGAAACGTGAATGTAAAGTTTGCTGAAAATATTAAAAAGGAGAAGAAGCCATTACCCCGTGGTTTTCCTACACATTGCAGGTTTCCACGTAAATTCTTTGTGTTACTTGTGTTGTTGTTTTTGTTCTCTGTCATTATGTTTCTACTTGCAGGTATAAAATCCAAAGAATTTTCCTAACACACATTTGACAAGTAAATTGATGCTTGAACTAATCAATTGTTTACCTCTTTGCCTGAGTTGCAAAAGACCAATTTTCACAACTTTCAATAGAATGTGAGTTGCTTGGCAAGTGCACTTAGAGGTGAAGTCTTTTGGTTGATCCTCTGTAGAAGGATTCAATTTTTCTAGATCCAAGTTTGTTGGATGTATTGCAGCCACTTGTCAAGCAGAGGCGGTACATATAGCTTGAGAATATCCACAAGGATGCATTCCTAAGTGAGGCATTAAGTCGTGAACAAAAACATGCTCATCTACTCGACATAGAGTGGTGTAAGGACCAATACGCAATGATAATGTTGGATTTAAAGTGGTGTAAGGACCATAGCGCAATAGTTTAATCTTTCGGTGTGACTAGAAGAGACATTCCTTTTGAAGATGGACCCAAAACAGATCTCCAACTCAAAAAGCGTGATGAGAGATATGATGTTGATAATGGCTCCTTGCACTTCTATAGTTGGCGCCTAAGTATCTGCTAGACTTGGTTGTGCACATGGTGAATGTGTTACAAAAAGCACCAAGCTATGTCCACTTCCTTGAACTAAGCAAGCATTTGCAAACTAATGAGGGCTTGGAAGGCTTCTATACAAGAAAGCCCTAGGCTAAAACCAAAGGCATGCTTGGTATGGAGCTATGTAAGGCTCTGTTGTAGAAATGATAAAGTATGGCATATTGTCATCCCCAATACAAGAATAATATTGATTATACATCCAAAAGCAAGAGTCCCACTATTCTGTTAACCACTTCAATTTGTCCACTTATGGATGCAAAGAAAACGAGTGCTCTAGGCGCATGTCAAGCAAATCTTACAACTCTAGCCAGAACGAGCTAATAGACCCAAAGTCACAATATGATACAATGAGTTTCACAATGCCAAAAGAACCCGTACATGTTCAAAAAACATTTGTATGGTTGAGTTGCATTTACACCTTTCCTACACGTTAACATGACACCTATCAACGATGACAAAGATACAATCCTTCTAACGCATGGCTGAATTCAGATCAAGGAGTATCCATGTTGATGGATTCCCAAGGGTTGCAAGGAACCAATAGTCGTATGTAGAGTCCTGACTTGTTCACAGGATTGGCAATGTTGAAAGGAACACAAGATCTGATGTGTAGTTCTACCTCTTGACACATGAGGCCAGTAGAAATGTTGTTGTAGCACTGCAAGGGTCTTGCTAACGCCAAAGTTTCCAACCACTCTAGAGTAATGCACCTCCCTGACTAGACATTAACAAGTTGTGTCCAATGAGATGAAGAGATGCCCAAGCATTATATAAGTCCATTATTTGGATAGCGGTCAAAACTAGCTTAACACTGCACATGTTGATAATTTATTAAAGCGCATTCATTGAGATAGAGCAAACTCCAATTGTCAAAGTTGTGGTCTCAAGCATCCATCACTATAAGGAGTGTCTAAACTAGCAGTTGAGATGGTCAATTGCTTAACTCTCTATACGTGGGATCTCCAGCTAATGAGGCAGTTCACTAATGGAAAGGAGCTTGTGCAAGCTGGAGTGGAAAACATCAAAGTAGGGCTCAAGTAGTGTTTCAATCTATCAAGGCTGTTTAGAAGTGATTGAATTAGGCGCTACAAGGGAAAGCTTCTTGTATCAAGGAGGTGTCTCTAGGTAGACCATGATATGCATAAACTTCTAAGCATGAGAAATGATATTCTCACAATGAAAAGCTGAAACAAGTCTTGTCTTATGTAGAGAGTCGGAAATGTGGTAAGTCATGTCCTTGACATGCATGAACCATTGTTCAGGACGTGCTTGGTACGTTGACTTGTGATCAAAGAGGTAAGGCCTCCTACACATGATATCGCAAATTTCCAATGGCACTAAGTCAAAAGTGGCAGTATTGCACATGGGCTTGATCTCAAATTCAAAGTTGTACTAGTGCTTGATCTCAATTGCCTTTCCTGATCGCAGCCATCTAAGGCAATAGGGACAAGAGGCCACTTCAGTCTGGAAACTCAAAGTGCTTGACAATGAGTGAGGGTGTTCTTCTGGCTTCCAAATCGATGATGTGTAGTGTCTTGCCATCCACTCAATGAGTATAGAACAAGCACTCTCTTTCTTCGGAGGCATCTAACAGCGTCATTACCTAATTGCTATCAAACAAGCAGCATCTATGTATAATCAGAAGTGTTGGGTTGAACAACAAATGAATTTTGTTGTGCTTGAAAATCAAAGTTATTATGCATATTGCACGACTTACCTCCCACTTTCTATTTACTTTGTCTTGTGCAGTCAAAAGCGTTCACTTCAACTGCACAGATGGAATCTTCGATAGTCAAACCTTACACATTTTTCGTATGATTCGTGCACAGGTTATAGGACACAACAGCTTACAAGCAGGCTTCATGTGCAAGTACAGAAGGCAAGCAGGACATTTTGTTCAACAGCAGGTTAAGGGATTCCTTGTAGATGTCATGCAAATGAAGCAGACACTCCAGAGACATTTGTCTAAGAAAACATCTGGAAGAACACTGAATCATAGAGGGCCAACCTTGGAGGTAATGGGCTGGCCCAATGCCCAGTGTATATTCTCTTTCTCTTCTGCCACTTCTTAGATGCTCAGACGCAAATCAAGTGCAAGTGAGATGCAGAAAAGACACCGAAAAGGCTTTTCTGATCCCTGAGATGAAGGTCCATTGCTAAGGAGCTCCTCTCCAGATTCTTTTTGAAAGAAAGCCATGGGCTCTTCATGAATTTCTTTCACCTGATATGAAAGGCACTCAAACTGCTATTCCATGTTTCAATTGTTGTTAAATTAGGAAATTGCAACAGCCCAGGGTAGAGTTTTGGTGAATTAGAATGTTTCTAGGGTAAACCCGCGTACCATCTTTATCAAAGGTTATATACCCATACTTGCTAATATACACATAACATTCAAACTAAATAAAGAGACCTCATTCTCTTGCATATTCCTATGATGGAATTTTGTTCCACTCTAATACCTGTTTCTTGTTTCCCCTTTTTAACTGACTGCATAGTATCGCACCATGACGATTCTTTGACAGAAATCATAAAGTTTTGATGCCAAAACCTAAGTGAAACTTAAGGCAGAGAAGTATATTGGACGAGGGTCATACTTCAAGGCAGGCTTGAAAATAACTTCAGAAATTCACAATAATCACCTATATAATGACTTTTTCCAGCCCTCCGATAAATTCACAGAGTAGCCCATATTTTCAAAAGGTTGCCAATATTTAAAAAAACTGTGAAAATATCACGATTTTTATCATTTTTTTCCCAATTTATTTGCTGATCTGATTTTTCCGAGGCCTTTCCGATCACGATTTTCTTAACTTTGCTTCAAGGTGTATGTGTATATATGATGCCTCCTCATTCATCATGGAATATGGACTATGCATTTTTCTAACATTTGAATGGCCCCCCTTCATATAATTAGCACAATGATATATATAAGCAGCCGCATCACATAAGCATTTCATAATAACTAGAAGCCTGGCTTAAAAGCAGGCCTTAAATAGATCACATTGAATAATTGAAAATTGAATATTAATAATATGAAGCTCACAATCAACATTTATTTCTTCTTGTCAATCATGGTTAGTAACATAGGATTGGATAGTAACACTATTATGCTTAACTTCATACAGCAAAATACTGGTTACCATGACTTGGGCGCAACACTTCATACACTACTACCACAAGCAAAGAAAAGAGAAATGCATTGCAACATAATAATGAATAGACACTTCCAATAAAATGGCATTAGTTCAACCTGTTAGATTCCTCAACTTTCAAGGAAGAGACTGAGGTTCAAATCTTGCCAAGAGATAAATGCATAATCGATAAGCTATTGTAATATCACTATGTGGTCATGATGTAATATGGGTGGGGCCTGTTTCAATCCCATATAACCCATTTAAAAAATAATGAATAGACACATCATGTGATAGGAGTGTTGTGATAATAAGCTTTGTTGTAATATCTGACAATGTGATTTGCTGAAACACCACCCTGATGTAACAAAGGTGGGGTCTGTCTTAATCCCATATAACCAATTAAAAACTTGATGATGAGGAAGATAATGAATAGACACTGCATCTTGTTTAGGGTCCAGTAGAACATGATGCAAAGATGGAAGAAAACATTGTGAAGTTGTTATCTTCTGATCAAAAGACACATAACAACACACTGAATATTGGATAAAAATAACTAGCAGCAGGATCTAGAAAACAGATAAAGTGAAGCTGAAGATGTTACATCTATATGTTCAGGAAAATATACAAAAAAAAAAGAGGAGTGAAAATGCTCTCACCTCAAGGTAGAGCTCTGCCATCTCATCAGTTACTTCTATGCCATGACGTTGGAGAAATTCTGGTAAATTGGAAATTCTGTTTAAATAATCTTGAAGTTCCTTAGACTGATCCAATCCTTTCATTCCAAAAAGAGATATTTTGGAATTGTCGTCTAATGGCATTGAAGGATATTTTGGTATGCCATGTGAGTGTACATCAATTATAGTCTTCAAATAGAGAAAAAGGCACTTCGAATGTGATCTGAGTTCAGACATTATCTGCTGATTTTCCTCATAAAAATGTTCCACTACCAAGAGAAATGTTGATTCTCTGTAATAAGCATACTATAAAAAGGTCATACTCCAAACCATTTTATTTCTATAAAGAAGGGGGTTTATGACATAAAATTAGAGTGTTCAAAAATTGATAAAGTTCAATTGCAAATCCATTTAATTCCAACCACTAAAATAGGCAAGAAAGGGGAAGGATTTTACTTGACTTGCTCAAATTACAAAATACCTGCTTAGTTGAATAAGATCTGGAATACGTTTTAGGACTGCAGACCGAAAGTCTGCATACGTCGAAGCATTAACATCGGCCAACTGCTTCAACATATTGCTGATAAAAGCAAAGGCATATATTGGTTCACCAACATCTTTTATATAGCTATCCAATGCTGCAATATACTGACCCTTTAGCATGTAGATGAGGCTAGATACCTGCAACCATGTTTTTGATTATGCAGCTTCAAGATAGAAACTTTTAACAGTTACCTATACAATATTTTAAAGAAAAGTACATTGTGAGATGTTGAACAGTTTTCTAGAAAAACACACCTGATGGAATTGAGCTTTCTGAGCAAGTTCCAAAGCATAGGCAGAGTCCCACTCTGACTCCGGAACTCCCTTCAAAAGTGCAAACATTAGTTTTTCTCTCCTTCTTGGGATGTTTCCATTGCATGTATCTAATGCATCTCCCACAGCAAAGTCAGTTTTAAAAGCCAAGTATTCAATGATGTAAGTCAGCATGCCTCTTGAAACCGTGGCATGTCTGCATGCAACAAAACATGCAATGAACTCAAGCAAACTACCAATCTCTTTTCTCGAGGGCCAGATCTTCTCATATACTTTACTGTTGAGCCGTTCTGCATTAGGCAGCCTCAAATTTCCGGAAAAGCTCATTTCCAGTATCTCTGTTAGTGCATTAATCAAAATTTGAATCAGAGGAAATACATTATCAGAATCCTTCATTTCATTAGATGAATTCTCCTGCAAGGAAGGAGTCACTTTCTGCCTCTCTGGATCAACTCCATGCAAATACAATGAGGGATCACTCTCTTTCATGTTCAAGAAATCAGGTTCTACAAAGGCACATTTGAATACTTCAAGAGTAGCTTCAGTGTCCAACCACATGAGATAACAAAGGTGTGGGTATGGTTGATTTGAAAACTCAGAGCTTAATCTAAATTGCGATCGCCCACTGCTTGTTCTTTCTAACAAAAACTGCAATAACTCATTTCTCAATGA
Organism: Wollemia nobilis; assembly: GCA_028583015.1. Classification (NCBI taxonomy): domain Eukaryota; kingdom Viridiplantae; phylum Streptophyta; class Pinopsida; order Araucariales; family Araucariaceae; genus Wollemia; species Wollemia nobilis. The sequence goes on along the minus strand of JAQPPZ010002381.1, from coordinate 2,585,645 downwards.
TGGTAAACGATCAGCAGGAAGGTTACCATGCCCTGTGCAAAATTGTATTGTCCAAACTTATCAGGAAGTCATCAATATATTCTCCAGAACGTTTGAAATGCATAATCCCAAAACTACCATAACTGAGACTGAGTACTGCTTTTCAAACAATGGCCACTAAAATAGGTCACACAGTTTCCAAAGAAAGAACGTATATTCACATTAACACGTACATATACATATCACTAAAAAAGGTGATCAGGACAGGTGAAAGTCATTGTGTCTATAATATGTTTCTCCTATGGATAGGGTCTTCGATCTGCAAATTGACAAATACAAACATATATGCATGTTCATCTGCATAAAACATCTGTATGGGAGGTGGCACATATTAGTTCTAATACTAATACTAGCAGCTCACGTGAAAAGGAGTTAAATCAAAGGGTTCTCGAGTCTTGTCAGTCCCAATCTTCAGCGCTTCACCATCAAAATTTTATGTCAACCATGCAACACTTTGGGTTGTGAGCACAATTGGAGTATGTTTGAGCACATTCACTCCAAGAAGCACAATAGACTCATGCAGCAGAAGTTGAATAATCTTGTATTTATTCATTACAACCTTCGCTTCCACCACAAAAAAATTGCAGGGTCAAATTATGAGCCATTGATTTAGATGAGATTGATCCATCGTCTAAATTAACGACAAAGCCAGAGGAGAAGCAGCAGGATCCTTCCTTTTCAATGGATGATTTTGAAAGTATGGCAGAGGAGTTAGCAACAAAGGCAGAGGAGGCACAAAGAGAGAGGACCAGATAGATTAGTTGACTGTTGTAGTGGGCCTATGAGGCATTTTGACACATTTTGTACCTTTTTATATGATAATCAATATAAAAATATTACTTGGTATTAAAATTTCTTTAATTAGTGTGCTTCGTCACTTTAATGTGTAGTTTAAGGTTGTACCGCTACAGTATTAATTTTGAATTTGTATAATGTTAATTAATTGTGATACACATGAAAAGAAACTTCTTTCCAATGAAAACTTGCATTTTCTTCAGTATTTTTTTTCTTTTTTTCAGTGTCCAAGTCCAAGCTTCTCTACTATGGCCATTAAAGAGTCACTTAAAGCACTCAACATACAAACAGAATAGGATTAATGAAATGTTGTTTTCAGATGCATGTGACTACTGTGTGAGAATGTTTAACACTACTAACAAGTAGTCTCTCCATTATAGCAACGTAATCATCTTCCCAACATCCATATTGATGATAATCTGTAATGGGATTATGGAACAATACTTATGTAACAGAATTAGCCATATAGAGTTTAAAAGCAGTTGCATGACAACCCTTTGGCAAGTCACACGGTAGGGATAATGTCAAAAAAATCTTGGTTCAAGGGACATAAAGAACAATACAGCACAGTATCTTATGAACAATAATAAAAGTTAAAAATGAATCCTACAGAACGTATGTTGATGCCAATATGGTTTCCAAAGAGGCATTATTTGCTTTTTGGCTTTACTAAAAATCAATCTCAATAACTGTAGGTGGTCACTAGAAAGAAACAACTTAACAGTGGCATATGGATTATAATCGTTATGGTAGCTTCAAGAAACTGTTGGAGCAATATTGCATACAAAGAAGCTATTCAAGCACATCCTCATTCTAGAGATTCAAAAAGCTTAGTTCCAAGTGATAACATCCACATATTTCATCATCTCAACAAGATGGAAGATAAAATCTATGAAAGACTTGAATATTGGAGTGATGACAACTAAACGAGGCATGCTACTAACTTCAACAATCTTCAAATCATCTCATAAATAACTATGTTGCATGGAAACGGATATGATATCCGATGCAGACACAATATCAGATACGTATATATCAAATTTTCAAGACCCCCTAATATGTATAGGGTGAGATACATAAAATAAAAGGCATGTATATTTTATATATGAAAAGATCATAAAAAATTTATAATAAAAACGATTTATATAGGATATTTTCTTAATTAAGAAGAGGATTTTCACTGTTTTTTAAATTTGAAGGTTATTTTTTAAATTGGATGTTCTTGTAATCTGATGGCATGAATACAACTCTAGACATGGCTAGGCCATTTTCAGATGTATTAGATATGGACCATATACAGACATGTATTCAGATACGTCTGGATATGATATCCATGTATTCTGATATATTTAGATAGAGCATCCAGGCAGGAGGAGTGTGAGATACAGTACTATGCTAAAAAAAAGTATACCTACAAAAACATGATCCTGTAAAAGCTTGTTTTCAAGCATCAATATCCCTTGGAATGAATATTAAAGAACAGTATCCACATCATAGTTTCAGACAACAATTTCTTGTCACCAAAATGTGCTGTCAGCTGACAAAAATAGCAGAAAAAGATTTTTGACAAGGTCAACATGACATCATCTTGACTCTAAGGTCTTTATCTTTGATGCCATAGTATCAAGGGTTGGACTACTAGTCTTGGACTTGGTAAGCCTTTTTTTTTTCTTACCCAGACATGGGCTTGGGGCAAAACTTGGGGAAAAACTCAGCCGCAACTTTGAAAATAAGAAAAAACATTAAATATGGTAGATTTTATAAAAGAAGACTCATCCAGTGTCAAAGTGACTCGCCCAAGGACACCTGGCTTGCGAATCCACAACTAGTCAAGTGACTCACAAGTCGCATTAATCATTAGTATGTTAGGTAAACTTTCTTCTTCAAACCAAACAATACCTGCTTTAATGAATGCCAAAAAAACATTCTTCCAAATCAATATAGATTCAGTAGCAAAAGTGTATATGTTAAAAGGCCTCATGACTGAATATTCCACTGGAAAGAGACTTTTTCTAACAGAACAAACCAATATCTATGGTTGAAGCTTGAAGCCTAAGAAAATAAAACAAGTGGAAAGGAGAAAGATGGGTTCTGATTAAGTCTATTGGAAATGAAATTAATAATACACTGCAAAAAGATATGTATACTGCATTTACCTGCTCAAGTGAAACTATTATAATTGTTCCTGTGTCTAACAACTAATATCTGGCATCAAATGGCATGAGCTCAAGTGGTTAAAAAAGTGGAATTTCAAGGTGAAGACTAGGGTTCAAATCTTGCCAGACAATATATGCATAATTGACAAAATGTTGTTGTAAAATACTATGATATGGTTTGTTTTAATACCATGGTAACATGATCATGATATAATAAAGGTCAGACCTGTTGCAATCCCATATAACAGTTTAAAATATTATAAAAATAATAATATCTGGCAATAGGTTAAGGGATTAGATAATATGTCAGACTGAATTTAGGGGGAAGGGAAATCATTCTAAATAAAAATATTAAATACATAAACAAATAATGCATGCATCTAGCATTATATACTTGACATACCAGGAGGAAATGCCAAGCCCAAGAAGCAATACTTCAGATAAACAAGCATTTTGTACCTGTGCAGTAAAAAACACAATAAGTAAACCATTAAGATTATATACATGCAATTCAGGAAATAGAAGGGATTGGAGAATATACTCAGGACTTATTTCATTAAGTGTGAATGTGTGTATTCCAAGCATAATTAGATGTTTGTAAAATGACCTTATAAAACTGCACTCTCAGCATAATTGTATGTCCATATTCAGAGAATTATTTATTTCAAATAGACCAACATTTTTTCCAGAGGCTGGTTTATTTACCAACATCTTCAGGATTCTGCCTTTTTTTTTTTTTTTGGATTTAGTATGAAAGATAAGGTTTATATTAACATGAATACAAGATAAGAAACATATTAACATTGATAAGCAACACCATGTTCCAACATATGTCTTGTTCTTCAACATTATTAAAGCACATGTAATTGTAATGGATGAAAACAACACAGAAGTCTTTTTATTTCAACTGCATTTCTCTAATCTTAATAAAAAAAAATATGCATATGGCATTGACAATCTTGAAGAAAATTTGTGTATTCAGATGTGCTATAAGATACTATCTTTTGGGTTGCGCTTCTATAGTTAATGATGATTTTATTTGTTTTAGGTATTTAGAAGTTTTTTTTCAAAAGAAAGTAAGGATATGTTCAGGAGATTAGAGAAATTAAAAAATCTCAAATTTCAACTGGACAAAGCACAGCGGTTAGACTACAGCGAACTTGACTAGAGTTGAACTAATTGACAACAACTAATCCTATCCTCAAGGAGTGGACCCATAGATGGGTAAATCCTAACATGTTCCAAGTAACAATGAAGAGATAAGAGAACCAGCAATCAAAGGAAAAGAAAGAAATAAAGAAGAGCTCAAGAGGATCCAAGCACCAACTCTAATCAATGGTGAAATGCCAAGTAGAAGTAGAAGCAAAAGCAGAGCCATCATCATCACCAACTATCCCAAAAGAGCCAACACAAGATCTAATGATGCTCCCAGAAGAATGGCTATGCTGAGGGAGCCTGGTTAGATAATATTGGGAGGGCACATAGTCCAACTTCCCAAAACTCCCTTGGCATCCATGGCCGAGGAACTGGTAGAAGAGGGTAAGAAATTGGTAAGCTGCATCTGTTTGCATCTCTGAGGTAAATGAGGGGTAGCTGATATCCTATGCTGTAGAACCATGGTTCTGCCCCACCACATGCAAGAGGAAGAAGGCGTCAAAGAGCTGGTGGCTACTCTCGAATGCAGATATGGACGCATAGATCTGTCATTACCATTCTGGAGAGCTGTAGCATCAGAAGAACAATTATTACTCCGAAAAGGAAAGAGAGGGTGAAAGCAAGTGCTTAGTTGAGTGATACTCAGTCTCTCTCATAATATATTAGGCCGAAGAGTGATAGCATCCCAAAGGTATAAAGCCAAGCATCTCTGGTCAGAATGGCATAAAAGAATGGCAAGTGATCTTCCTGAGTCCCTATACAGGCAATAGTAACTTCCCCAACTCTCATAATACACGGCACATCAGAATATTAAGTGCTCTTCAGTCTTCACTTCTTTAATGGAGCAGGACATAGTGATAGATTTTCTGGATTTCCAAGTGCTTCAGTTTTGATGACAGTCTAGAAAACTGCACCACTTGCTAATCCTGAAAATCTGTCAACCAGATAGATGCCATACAGAATACTTGAACTTACCAACCCTTATAAAGTATCTGATAATAAAGCCCAGCATAAGTGTCTGAATAAACTACATGACCTTACTGTTAGATAAAGATTAAAATAAGATAATTCTATTAATGTTCATGGATGACCAAAGTAGGCCAATGGGACTCGTCAAAAAAGAACTGTTATAATGCACTGTAACACAACAAAATAAACTAGAAAACAGTATGATTACAAAAGGCATTCATACTGAATCAAAAGTGATTACCCATTGGGCCAGTACTTCGAAACAACTACCATATCAAGATTTTTGATAATAATTCTTATATTTATTACCAGTGGGAGCACTAAGACAATAAAGAATATGTCCACGTTCAACAAAGAGTTACAAGAGGAATTCCATCAATTAATTGTCATAGATACTAACAAGACGTTTTCTGCACCCATCAAGAAAGCAATAATGAATATGACAACTCCAACTTTGGTCCCAGTATGAACATCGAAATTCTCTACTCAATTGAACAGGAACTCTAGATAGATTACTAATTTTTATTCCAGGCTGCCAAGAGAAAGGCTAGACAACTTACAAAATGCAAATACCAAGATGCAAATACCAAGCAATTGCGACGATTACCCAAACTGTGTAGTCACAATTATCAGCCAAAGGACTATGTTTTAATTTCTGAAGGGTTTTGCAGCAAATATATGAAGGGTTTCTGAGATATGCAAATTTTTGACATTACAGTTACCTCTAACTAACTGTCCTTGATAACTACCTCTACTTTACAGCAGGTATTCTCCTTCATTCCAGGCACCTATACTGGCCTCAAATGGGCAACCAAAGTTGTGGGTTTTGGTCTCTAATTTTTCAGCATATCCAGGCATATGCATTTCTGTGTTTTGGCCTATATTTTGTTCAATTCCCTTGCTAAACTCTATCTTCCTCACACGTTCAAAGGCATTAGTTTTGTAGGTATCGCAGCCTGTACTCATAGTATTTTTTGTAGACAGAAGATTACCTAAGCCCATTCCCACTGTTCAATATACTCCTGAAGATTAGTGCAGGTATTACAAAGATTTTCATTTTCAGAGAGTATCAGTCAAAAGCAGAACCAAGATTGTTTATTTAAGTTTTCATCAAATAAACTGAAATTAATATTTTTTATATATATAAAAAGATAGATCGTCCAAATTTGCAACAGTGAATGATGAGTTTGTGACAGGCCCATACATGCACCAGCATGGAGGGTCGCTGAATTTGCTCTCACTTTAAAGTTATAATTCCAAATTACAACAAATGTTTTAGCTGACTGTTAAAGAAATTAATCTTGAGAGTAGTTTCCAAGATATACAAGGTGTATAAGCACTGAATTTGTCTCAGAGAAGTCTAAGTGGTTCAAGAGCAGTATGGTTTCTTTTTGGATGGTTGAATCATCTGAGACAAATTTTAAGCATCTTGGATTTATAATTTTTTTCTGAAATACTTAAAAAGTCATGTCAAGGAACGAAGCAGTAACGAGGGTTCCAAATTTTCAAATAAACATATTTTTCAAAATTTGTAAAAAAATAGTATCAAGAAGAATGTTAATGTTTTTTAGTACAGGATCCGAACAATTTGGGTGATTTTTATGCAGAAACATGGTGATATTTTTTCAGGTGAATTTGGTGAATAGGTTAAACCACTCTTTTATTGGTGTTTTTTGGTGAATGCCTGTCTAGATTGGTTCATAGCATTGGTACCAGACTAGAGTCTCATTTATGTGGAAGTGACATGATGAGGACATCTAGCTAGCATTATTTTATTATTTTATTGCTATGAAAACGTGAGATTCTAGAGACTCATGTTGGTTATAGTTTGTTCATAGCATCTTCCAGAATAGCATAGTTGTTGCTTCAGTTAGGGTTGATGCTTAAATTAAGGTGTTGGTTAGAAAGCTAGTATTCTACCCAAATAAGCTTCCGTCTATGATTGTACATCTTTTACGTGCTTATTTAAGCACACATTTCATAATAAACTGCAGCTTAGTTTATTTCCATATCATGACATCTATTTGATGAAGCACCTGGACATTTCTTTTTATGACTTCTCTATGGTTTATAGAGCTTTTAGCTTTATCCAACCTGAAGCCTTATGATGTATTCTATCAGATATAAATTTATAATAACAAACTGTTGGTTATTACCTAATATATGATGATATATGACACAGAAAAATAACTAAATTGCCTAATTCTCTTGCCCCTTTTGATGTTGATAGCATACCTACTGAATACAACAAATCTGGCCTAGTTGTAGTCAAATAGATTAGACTATCAACTAGTTGTCTAAATATTGTGCTATCTACTGGTTTTCCTTTCTCATCAGCAACCAATTTTGTGCCAGTTTCCATGGGAGTTAGAGCTGATTTACAATCTTGCATTTTGAACTTTTGCAAGATTTCCTTGGCATGCTTAGCTTGAGAAATGAAAATTTCTCCAGGCTTTTGCCAAACTTCTACTCCAAGACAAAAATGGAGTAGACCAAAATCTGTCATCTCAAAGTTCTTCTTCAGATCCTTTTTGAGATTATCAATCTCTTCTTCATCATCACCTGTAATTATTAAGTCATCCACATAAACAATTACAAGAGAGGTGATAATACCACTTCGAACCTTCAAGTAGAGATTTGAATCAGCAGAAGACTTCTGGTATCCAGTTTGGAGTAGGTACTTGTCAATCTTGGCATACCAAGCTCTAGGAGCTTGTTTTAAGCCATAAAGTGCCTTCTTGAGGCGGCATACAAGCTGCTCTTTACCTTCTTCTGCATAACCAGGTGGCTGGTCCATGTACACTTCTTCAATTAGATCTCCATTTAGGAAGGCATTCTTTACATCAAGTTGATGTAGTTTCCACTTGTATTGAGCTGCTAAGGCAAGAATAACTTTTATGGTGATCATCTTGGCTACTGGTGCAAATGTCTCCTCATAGTCTATGCCATGTTTTTGACTGAAACCTTTGACTACCAATCTTGCCTTATGCTTGTCAATAGTACCATCTGATTTGAATTTGGTCTTGTAGACCCATTTGCAGCCAATGGTTTCTTTACCAGGAGGTATGTTAACAAGATCCCATGTCTTGTTTTTCTTGATGGCTGCCATCTCAACATCCATTGCAGCTCTCCATTTCTGATCTTGGCAGGCTGCTTCATATGTGGAGGGCTCATGGGTATTCAGCACTTGTGACATAAGTGCAAAATTTACTGAATCTGTTCTCATCTTGGACTTTCTTTTGCCCTCTTCATCTGGCAACTGTGCTTCAGTTACAGTTTTAAGATACCATTTGGGCAGCTTCTTTGAAGTTGAAGAGGATTCATGAGAGACTTCTTCTAGTGCTTCACTGTCACTTGTCAAGGTACTTTCAGGATCACTGGGTGTTGGTGTGCTTGATTCTGGCTGTTCTCCAGCTACTCTATGTTGAAGAAGTTCCAACTCCTTAACACAAGAGTCTTTGATGCCTTCATCAAAGATTACATCCCTAGATACATGAACCTTTTTGGTTTTGATCTCATAGACCCTATATGCTTTACTTACATCACTGTAACCAACAAATATACATCTGCTACTCTTATCATCTAATTTCTGCCTTTTTTCTTTTGGAACATGCATATAGGCAGTACAACCAAAAATTCTTAAATGAGTAACAGTGGGCTTTTTACCTGTCCAAACTTCTTCTGGTGTCATGTTTTGAACAGCTTTTGTGGTGCTTCTATTAGTCAAGTAACAGGCTGTCCTTACTGCTTCTGCCCAAAGTGTGTTAGACAGCTGCTTTGCCTTCAGCATTGATCTGCCCTTCTCAACCAAGGTGTGGTTCATCCTTTCCGCAACTCCATTTTGCTGAGGAGTATAAGGCGCTGAAAGTTGCCTTTTAATACCATGTTGTTTGCAAAATGCAGTGAAGGCATTTGAGGTAAATTCTCCTCCATTGTCAGTTCTGAGAATTTTGACCTTCTGGTTGCTTTCATTCTCAGCTTCTGCTTTGAATTCTTTGAATGCATCAAAAGCTTGTGATTTGTACTTGAGAAAATAAATCCAAGTACGTCTTGAGAAATCATCAATAAATGTGATGAAATACTTTGCACCACCAAGAGATGCAGTCTTCATTGGGCCACACAGGTCAGAGTGTACCAACTCTAACTTTGATTTGGCTCTCCAAGCTTTGTCCTTTTCGAACTTGTCTCTATGCTGCTTGCCCATGATGCAAGCTTCACACAAGCATTTATCTGTTGAGATCTTTGGTAAACCATGTACCATATTCAACCTATTCATGTCTTTAAGACTAGAGTAGTTCAAATGACCTAGGCGTTCATGCCATAATTGGTCTTTTGATGATCCTTCAGAAATCATGGCTTTGTCACTATGAGTGATAAGTTTATATAAGCCTGATTCCTCTTTGCCTACACCAATTACATTGTTTTGACTATCCTGTATCATACATTTGTCTTGTCTAAACAGGATTTTCATGTTTTGTTGTCCTATCTGACTAACTGAAATCAGATTTTTCTTCATTCCAGGTACATACAAAACATCTTTGATGTAAGTCTTCTTACCATTAGGCATCTTGATGGAAGCTTTGCCAACTCCTTTCACTTGCAACGTTGAGTTGTTGCCAAAGGTGACATTTCCTCCTTCCATCGCTTGGATGTCATGGAGCCAATCTTCTTTTCCCGTCATGTGCCTTGTAGCACCAGAATCGATGTACCACACTTGGTCATCATCATCATGTTTTGACTGGTATGCAGCAACAAATATGTTGTCATCCTGTTTGGATGCATAATGGCCACCTTGATTCTTCTGATTATCAGCTTGCCTCTTTCTGCAATCCTTTGACATGTGGCCTAGCTTGCCACAATAGAAACAAGTGACAACCTTCTTCTGCTTTTGAGGCTGTCTTTGATTGCGAGGCTCCTCAACCTTTTTCACAAAAGGCTTCTTTTGCTTGAACTTCTTGAACTTTGCTGCATAAGCTCCAGAAGAATCTTCTTCTTCATTGTTCAAGAGAAGTTGTTCATGTTGCAACAGGATTCCCTCCAATTCATTGAATGTGAGGGTACCAAGTTTCCCACTATGCGTGAGACTTGTAATCAAACTTTGATAATCCTTTGTCAAACTCTTGAAGGTGGCTGAAACTAGCTCCTTGTTGGTGACTGTTTCACCAAGTGACTTCAACTGGTTTGTGATGCCTTTGATGGATTGCATGTGTTCTGCTATGGCACCACTTAGCTTCACACTGTAAAGTTGTTGTCTCAGTGTGAGAGCACGAGCTTCATTCTTGTGCTCATACAAAGTCATGATGGAGTCCCATGCTTCCTTTGGAGTAGTAGCATCTGCCACATTCTCAATAATGCCTCCACTGATTGACAGATTAATTAAGGCAAGAGCGACACGCTGTTTTGTGTCATAATCAGCTTGTGTTGCAGCATCTGTCTGATGGCGTACTGCAGTGCCTTCTACATGGCTCCACAAGTCATGAAGCATCATCAAATTCTTCATTTGATGCTTCCATATCCCAAAGTTTTCAGCTCCGAGGAGCTTCTCGGTCAATGCATTCAACATGGTGCCTGGATTGGCCATCTGACACCTGATTTTGAAGAAAACAAAGGACTACAAGAAGTGGGGTCCACTAACACAATTTAACAATTACAAAAGAATTGACTCAACCCCCTCTCTTTTTTTTAATTAAATAATCTTTCAATTAATGAAAGATTATAGACTAAAAAAATAATCCTTTTTTTTTTTTATTTTACCACCCACGATAATAATCCTTTTTTTTTATAATAAAGTCTCCTTTTTCTTTTATTTTTAATTAAATAATCTTTTAATTAATAAAAGATTATTAATTAAAAAAAAATTAACTTATAAAAAAAAAAGTAAATCCCACTTAAAAAACTTCCAAGCGGACTTTTAAAATAAAAACTTATAAAAAAATTTCCCCTTCCTTTTTTATATAATATTCTCCAACCCTAATTTACCGAACCTCACAACTATTAAAAACTTTAAAAAATTTATAACCTTGGCACTTCTACGGGTTCTTAAATGCGGTTGGTGTGGCGTTAGCGATGCAGCTCGTCAAAGCAGGGGGGTCGGCGAGAGTGAAACGAGAGTGCGAGGGCCTTAGCATGTCCAATTCCCGCTCGTGGCTCCCACCAACATTGCACTCTTTGCCAACCTCAAAAAAACGGAGCGCAAGCTCCTCGATTCCAACTAAAGGAGGAGACAGTACGCCAAGTCCCAGAGGGCTTGAAGCTATGCATCAAAAGGGTTCTTTGTTCGGCCCTGCAACAGCAGACCGTAAGCATTTGCTTCACCCCAAACGGTCATGCCGATTCGCCGATTCACTTCACCATAAGCTTTTTGAAGAACAGGAGAATGTTCTAAGTAGCATCCGCCAAGGAAGCTCCATGTTCTTTACGGGGCCCGCCAGAACAGGAAAGACGCTGCTCCTCCAACGCACAGTTAATTTTCTCAAAGATGTCCACCAGAATCGCTGCCTCCGGATTGAACAGCACGACGCTGCACTCCTTTGCCGGAATCAGCTACGCCTTGGATGACATTGAGGGTTTGGTCTGTAACCTACTCTGAGGAGTAGGAGATAGGCAGTCCTTTATCCTCGTGGGCACCACTGCCACCTTGGAGAAACCCTCTCCGAGCTCCGAAGTATATCTCTTGAGGAGGACGGGCGGCTGGAGAAACTTGCTCTAAGTTCTGCTTCTACAACGCCGACTAGGCTAGGCTATGCCGTTACCAGCTACATCGGCTATGATACCAATTGATGGAAACAAGCGCAAAGAACAGCATACAAAATCCAATAGCACAGATAAAAACAGTAGAATTGGTCTGCACTTGAACAGTTGTGAATTGCTCACAAAAGATAAAGATATTACATGGAGACTAAGGCTGTATAAATAGCCTTATGCATACATAAATAAACCTACCTAACAGGCCTGATCGGCACCTACTTCATCTGTGTTGGATGGGTGCCTTTAATACAGGCTTGACTTTGCATATACTCACATGGGAATAAAATAGTCAACATAGACGGCTAACATGATGTAAATATTAATCTAATATTCTAACAGTCGCTGCCTTTAGTTGTTTAATATCCCATTCCTACTTGAATGCTCAATTTTTATAGACAGTTTTGACTAGAATCACATGCACGTTTGCTTCACACTGTATGCACTATGAATTCAGATTCAAGATGAGCAAAAAGAATATCCGTGGACCATGATCCATTTCTGAAAGGAACCATTTCTATGTTGTAGCTTATGAGGTTTTAAAAATCCCAAAGACTAGATACACAGTAAAATTATGAAGGAAAGAGGACAGTTTATGGCAACTTGTTCATAATCATCAATAAGCCTTCTATTAAATAAAGTCATTATGGTTCCTCGAGGTTTCTTACTAAACAGCAATGGCATCACGCAAAGCATCATCAGCATAAATAATGTCACTGCTAAAGGTTTTAGGAATAAGTAGGATAGAATATGCTTGTTTTAATACTCGCAAAGTATTTCCAAGATTACGAAGCTCGAATCAACAAAGAAATTTGATTCCTTGAAAATATCATACTGATCCTTTAATTCCAATCAAAGAACAAAAGGATGTGGGACCTAGACACACCAATAACAGGTTGTTCCATCATTAGATGTTTAAGGACAGAAAACAGGCGAAGAAGGACAAGGCCATGCCCAAATATATCATGAAATTCTGAATATTAAAAATTCTTTTAAATTTGAAGCTATTTTGTAGGAATACTTTGTTAAGGCCAAGCTTTCAATCCATGTGCTAAGACTAAAGACATAGGTTATGAAACAATGCAAGCTAAAGCCTGATAGGTAACTATGTGGCTGAAATAAATGATCTCCAGATGTTTAGTAGTTGGAGAAGGTTTCCACGTGCAGCGGACTGGAAAGAGGCACATCTCAAACATATTGAATTTTGTGTTTTCTTCTGAAGTCTTTATTCTCTATCTGCAGAAATCGTTAACATGATACATCTCCAAATTACCTTCACAATCCTCATCTCCATATTGGATATATTTTTACAATATTCTCTAAGTTTCCAGGGTTTATTTCCTCCTTTCTTTTGAGAACTTCCTGGCTGTGATTAATAATTGACCACGAAAGTTCAATCTTAATGCTGTTGAACTGACCGAAAAAGGAAATAAGAAAGTTATTGTACAAATGCCTACAAGATAACAAATACAAGATGGATGCCTGCATATGCCAATCAAAAACATAATAACAGATATCCAATAAGTTACTGACAAGCAGCTGGTCGCAATATCGTGAACAGCTGGAAACACACCCAATAGCTTGTGCATTAGTTCTTTTGTTGTCCTGAGCAACTGCCAACAATTCCTCCAAGGGCGCCTTGAAATCATCCAAACCTCTGTTGAATAAGTATATCAATGCACTGTAAAGTCCATGTTCTCTACATAACCTCACCACCTGCAAGATTCAAGATGCAACAATGACTTCCCTGCCTCAATGCACAATCTCCACCTAAATTCTTGAAATAAACAGAGTGCTCATGACTTCAGACGTGCTTAGACATGTAAAGCACATTCAACTGTAAAATTAAGTAGCATAAAAATGTTAAATTTTAGCATCACAGGAGGCATTACAAAAAAGCAAACCTGATTGAAATCCAAGGAAGCAATATCCATGTGCAGAACACATTGTTCAATTCGCTGCAACCATCCCTTTCTGCTATAATGTTCCACTAGTGCTTGCATGACCTGTGACATTCAAACATAGAATTCAATAATGCCCATAACGCTATAGTATGTATAATAAGAGAAGTCATTAATTCATGCAAATGCATTTTAATTACCTCCGGAGGTAGACCTCCAAGCATGTCCTTCAATATATATGGCTCCAACAGTTCTAAAAATGTACCTGAGACACCATAAGATAAAAGGGTAGGAATGACGAAAGCACATCTTGCAACGTTTTAAAATTAACAGCATGCCTTGCAGCTATTCAATTATAATAGACTTCAAAATGTATGTTCCATGCCCCAAGGCCTTGAATATAGTTGGGGAAGGACAACTCCAAATCTCAGAAATTTAGAGCTGAGGTATGAAATGAACATGGAAAATCTATTCACTTAGAAAAAAAAATCACATAAACACATCCATAGGTGAAAATAGAGATCAAACAAAAAGAAGACAGATCTATACATCCGAGAAATATAATATATAGGTTAAGACTAGCAAGAATGTTTGATTAGGAAATCCTGTATTCCTCAGTCTTTAGAAGAACTGTGAGGCTAATCCTGAATGCTAGAAGCCTGGTTGAACCTTCATGGCATCCCATAAGAAGGTCAAATATAGATAGTTACAAGTTTAGATTTCAAATACATAGATGGTTCAGTTACAGCAACCACTTCGAATTCTGATTAATATTTCCTGTGCATGGAAACACTGGGTGCACCAAAGTACACTTAGCTCAATCAAGATAATGTCCAATCTTAAATAACTCAAAAGAGATAGCCTGTAGAAATAGAATACAGCACACTATAGTATCGCCACATTACATTATCACCCATAACATTACATTACATTATTAAAAACCCCTACATCGCCATGAGCACACACAACACTATGTGACAACATTTACATATGACAACTCCTATTTACACATATCATCAACACATGCAAATGTGCATGTATCCATGTGCGCATACATCCATACTCATATATTCATGCAAATATTCACTGAGGAAGATGTGTCAAATCACCTACCTACATCTATCCCCTCTTCAATACGTGTCAGTCTCATAATCGACAGACCAACTGAACACTAGGGGTAGAAGCACTGAATTCAGTTCTTGAATCTCTTGTCATCCTCCTTCGACTTATTTCTGTTCTATGTCTTCCACAACTGGTTGCACTACAAGCTCCTGCCGACAAAACATTTTGTTACCATTGCTTGCATTGCTATGTGCAACTGGCCACATCACAAGTACAACAGGCAACACCTGTCATCATCTATCTTAGGTATCAAGAGGGTGGAAGACCCTTGCAAGGTCAAGGGTCAATGCCCTTCACATAGTGCTCCAAAACCTCAAAAGTCGAAACCACAGAATCCTTCACTATCTGGGCAAAACATTTCTTATTTATGCATATTGGTGCCCTAAACTACATGCTTCTAGACCTCATAATTTACATAATTGGAAACAACACACTCTTGGACAATATAGTAATCACTTGCAACACAAAAGGCCTCCTCCTCAACCCCGACAGTAACCCCACTTTACAAGATGGCTTGCTTGATGAGCGTCATCGACACTCCTCAGATGGCTTGGTGGGAAAGCCCAAATGGCACCCCCCAAACTAGTGCCTTTTGAGGGTTCAAACAACATGCCCTAGATCACTGCCCCCGATGGGAAGCAAGCCCAAACAACAAACCCAAAAAACTAGCCTTAATTTGCAATCTCCATTGGTCAATCTCAAATGGCATGCCTAGATGCAAAGCTTGAAGAGTAGTCCCTAATGGCTAGTCTCGATCAATCAGCTAGCAATCAGCTGGGCAATCTCTCCCGGACAACTAGTAATCAAATGGCCAATCTCTCCCAAATAGCTAGTAGTTAGACAACCAACCTCTCCCAAACGGCCAATCCCTCCCAAATGGCTAGTCTCTCTCAAATAGCCAGCAATTAAATTATCATTCTCTCCTAGATGGCCAACAGTCAATCTCTCCAAAATAGCTTGTATTTGGGCCTAGATAGTCTTCTCTAATAGTTCAAACAACCTAGCAAATTTCTCCGATGAACAGTTTTTGCACAATGATGATCTCTTCTTTGCCTCAAACAACTCCCATCCAGGTCTAAACGACATAGGCCAATCGATCTCTTGTTTGACCCAGACGGTCACCTAGTTGACATGACCTAGACAACAAAGGTGCTAACAAGACGGCCTCAACTTGGAGCCAAACGGCCTGGCCTTGGACCAGAGGGCTCAATTCATCACTGCCCCGTGCAATTTATCCTTGGACCCATTCACCTTCGTCTTCCTCTTTCATGCAATGTTCTTGTCCTTCGTCTTGCTCAAACTGAGTTGCACTATCACCACATCACCTACCACACTATGCTCAACCTCGTCAACTGCAATCAAGTTCATGGTGCCGTATTTTCTTGTCTAGGGCTTTGACTCTTCTAAAGTTTTTTGAACCCTCCACGCATCATTGATTCATCTTGACTCATCACACTTTGACTTTTGCATGCTCAATCCCCCTCGAAATGACATCTTTGAAACTGAACAATGGGTCTACCCTGAATAACATAATTTGTCTTCACCTATCGCCTTGGCAGTTGATATAAAACCCCCCACTAGTGGCATATCTCATTGGAATAAGCTCCCTCTATGTTGTATATACCTATACAAATGATTTTACATCATTCCGTGAAATCTTGTGTCACTCATTCTCAAAGCCATTGATCTTGTCCTCGTTAAGATGAACTAAGCATCTTAGTGATGTCTTCACATCAATTTCCAAGTTCATAGCAAACTCAAAGGCCTCTTGCTATAACATAGGAGGGACCATAGTGATCTTCTTCCTATCTGAAGGAAGAAGGCCTTCCACGAACCATCTTTTCTTCAATGTGTTTGATGGCTTCTCCTTCAAAAGGTTGAACAACCCATTCAACCTCCAATTGTAGAACCAAACAGACTCTACCTCTCCTTGCTTCATCTTATAGATTGTTGCAATGACCTCTTGGTCGTTATGGAATGATTTAAATTTTGTCACGAAGTCTTCCCATAACTCCTCCTAGGTCTTATACTTGCCCTCTAGCAATTCCGTGTACCAGTCCATCCACTACAATTCCACGCAATGTTGGAGCAAATAACCTCCTCCAATCTACTTCGTGCATCTACCCATTGGCCTTCCGCATTGTAAGGCAAATTTTCCAATGTCTAATCAAGTCCTGTGTTCCAACTCCACGAAACATGAGACACTTATGCGTCATGCCAAAATTGGTCATCATCGTGATCAATCGATTCACCATAGGCAATGGTTGCTCACATGTCTCTTGTCACACGAGTCATCAGATGCACCACACCGTAATTGTTATCATGCTAAACTCTTGTCCTTGGCACCATGAAATATGCCAACCTACAATTGCTTCGGTGTTTGACTCCCATGTCACTCATCATCGAGCATATTAACTTGCAATTGTTCTAGTGCAAGACTCCCATCACGGCCACTATCGAACACACCATTTTGCATTTGGTTTGTTGTCAAACTCTTGTCCTACTCATCGTCAAATACACCAACCTATAATTGCTCTTATGTCAAACTTTCTTCCCACTCACCATTGGATGCCCCAACCTGCAATTGCTTTGATGCTAAATTCTCATCATGTACATTGTCTAATGCACAAGTCACTTCAAGCACTATCAAACTTTCTTGCCAAACTAGGCTTTCTCCTTCATCATGCTTGTCATCACTTTGTGCTTCTTCATGCCTTGTGTTGTCACACATGCCTGCGTTAGCTTTAAATTGTCTTGCACGCATTCATGCATTGCATCATTATGCATGCATTCACATGTTGTGTAGTCATGCACACATGTGTGCCTTTTGTCACCACACATACCTTTGTTGTACCTCTCATCATCGATAGCTATGTTATGAACACATCCATCAACTAGACCTCCAACGACATATATGCCTTCCTAACAAACACCTTCGTCATGCTATGCTTTGTCATGCATGCATTTGCGCATTGCATCATCAAGCTTGCCTTTGTCACTTCCTATTGTAAACTCCAATCTTCCCTCCTCCAGAGGGGGCATTGCACACTTAAACTGCATCATTCGTTGCCCCCACTATATTCATCCCCTTGTTGTCATGGTGTACCTCCTCAAAAGATATGCTCATCACAACTCCATGTCACCAATTTGACCCAACTTTGTACATGCAATGTTGCTAAAATGTAAAAATAGGATACAACACACTACAATATAATTTCATTATAATTATAAATAAAGGTGCATGCTGGGAATAACTTACAAATACATATGGATACAATGTGCACATGTATCTTGCACAACCACTCTATCTATGATACAGTATGGTCCAGTCAAGCTTATAACACCACCAACCTACAAGCATACATCGATGTCTCCCACAATGTGTACTTACAGGATTTACCTACCCGTATACATCAAAGTATTAAATTACCTATAACATTACATCACATTATTACAAACATTTACATACTCACACAACAACAGTACATGACAAATTTGCATATGACAACTCCACCAACCTACAAGCATACCTCGATGTCTCCCACAATGTGTACTTACAGGATTTACCTACCCGTATACATCAAAATAATAAATTACCTATAACATTACATCACATTATTACAAACATTTACATACTCACACAACAACAGTAATGACAAATTTGCATATGACAAGTCTTATTTACATGTATCATCAACACGTGCACATGCATAAGTATCCATGTGCACATACATTCATACATTCAGCCAAATGTGTGCTCATACAGATGTGTCAAATCATCTACCTACATAGTGAATACCACAGGAAGTGCAAGAGATGTATTGGTGTGAGCTCTTGGATCTGTCACCAAATCTCATTGTTCCCCCATACTTATCAGTGTTTAAAGGGTTGTTCGGCAATAGAGAACCTGGAATGATGTCAATCTAATTCTTGAGGGAGCAAAGTGTTGGGATGCTTGTAGGCTCCTAGAAGACATCATCATACAACTGTAGATTTTTGTCAATCTATTGCCTGTGTGCACTCTGTTGCATTCAATGCAAGACAAGTGACTGAGTCTGGGCCTTCATGGTTGCTGCCACTTCTAGGCAGCCCACAAGTAAGATGAACTTACTGCAAATGCACAATGATTTTCTTTTGTTGCTTTGGGACAACCAAAGTGGCAACAAATATATGTACGTGAATTTATAATACAGCAGTTATTGCCGATGGCCTTGATAGACCAACCTTGTAGCTTAGTTCTGTAAGACCCATTTCGCTCATAGATGTATGTGGCCTCCTAAATAGTGTTAGACATAACTTTTGATTCTCTTGTTAAAACCATGTTCATTCTATTATTGTAATTTAATGTCACAAAAACGTACTAAACTAAGAGAGGTTTCACAGAAGGGTCGAAATGACTTACTCTAGAAGTTTCCTAAATAACTTCTTCAACAACTTTCCTTCTCTACATAGGTGTACCTCCTAAATGGAAAGGATGAAATTTACAGGATCTCTAATTCAAAACAAATTCTCAAAATCTTCTCTCATTTTATACGATATCAGAGCCTAGGGCTTGAGACCTATGGCCTAATGAAGAAAATTTCTTTAACAAGCTTTATATAGGCTTCGTGAAAACAAATGTAGTATAACTAAATCGCGAAATCGCGACAATTTGGCGTGCATTTTCTCTCTCCTGCTTTTTGTCGCGAAATCACGACACATTTTCTCTCTCCTCAACGAAAACTCGACATGTCGCGAAATCGCGACAGTTTTGCTCGCATCTTCTCTCTCCTCGGACATGTCGCGAAATCGCGACAATTTGGCGTGCATTTTCTCTCTCCTGCTTTTTGTCGCGAAATCGCGACACATTTTCTCTCTCCTCAACGAAAACTCGACATGTCACGAAATCGCGACATTTCCGGCTGCGCCTTCTCTCTCCTCGACCATGTCGCGAAATCGCGACAGAAAACATGTCGCGATATCGCGACAGTTTTCTTCCTTGTCTCTTTCTGCCAGGTTTCGAATCGGGTCACCTCTGTTTTCCTTGAAACTTTCGCACTTGATCCGATCGACCTCCGAAGCGCATCAATCGCATCAATCTGACTGTGTTGACAACAATGACAATACTTTTGCAATGCTTTTGCTGCACCTTGCTCAACAAACAACTCCTATCCATCACCTTGCTCACCAATCAACTTCTAACCATTGCATCAACTGATCAACCTGACTGTGTTGACAACAATGACAATACTTAGGTTGCACCTTGCTCATAATTGTAAAATCACAAAGTGACAACGAGAAATTAAACGGAAGGGAATCACTTTTGGAAAGTGATTTAAAATGGGGCCTCCTTTCAAAAAGACAAAAGTTAATGAAACTTGAGAGGCCACATACTTCCAGATGTCATTCACCATGAAAACAAATCCAAAACAATAAAAAGGTGGCAAAAATAGAGACGTGCATGCAGATAGCTAAGAAAGAACTCAATAGCATTGTTGTGCAACTCCAAGTTCTATTGAGGATCTACTGTGCATGCAGACATTACTCGCATTGTTGTGTTTTTCTGCCTGGATGGGTGAGATTGATTGTTCTTTTAATTATAAGAATATTTTATTTTAAAATTTGAAGTGATAACCAAAAACAAAGGAGAAGGGGTGTTTTAAATAAAATAAAAATAAATAAATAAATAAAAACTCTGTTACAAACAGTCCTGTCTACACTCTCTTGTACTAGACTCCATATATCCTCCTTTCCCGCTATTACTCCATATATTCTCCTTTCCCATCATTCCCTTCGTCTTTCAAACATAATGGTTTTGTGAAAAGATCCTTAAACGGCTATGCCTGAGCTCCACAAAGGTCAATTATACTTACAACCTCTCTAATCATGAATGAAAATGTCTTTAATCACAGAGATTGTGTCTATAGCTTGCATCCCCATTGTAAATTCAAACTACCCCTATGATTCCAAGCTCATCAGAAATGTGATTAGACATGCTTGCTTTCTTAGCATAGTAAGGGACATCTATCATCAGATTTATGTGATGTCAGTCATAAATGATAGCACTTGTGCCTCATGCCAAGTATCTAGAGTTAGTGGTATGCAATCATTTTAAACCTACATATGGACTTGTAATTGAGCCTCGTGCCCGACCTCCACCAAATATGAGAACCATAGTTTTGTTGGATAGTGATATCATAGTTTTCTTCCTTAAGTTGTATCAAGCTTATTATCCTGACCTAGAGCATTCACTAGTGAGATTTTGAAAAGGAAGACATCAAAAATCTTCAAGGATGTGTTTTATGTTTTAACACAAATTGTATAAAAGCATTTTGGTTCTACAGATTAGAATAAACATATATACAAACATAATAAACCCATACAAAAAATATTTATGTATATGAAATAGTGGTGCTAAGATGACTGGACTTCTGTAGCACAATAAAACCTAGTCGCACCAATTAATGGCATTATAGAATAACCAGCATAGTTAAAATTATATCTTCAAATAGTATGGTATACAAACAACTCCCCTGCATAAGTACTTTGTGCCATAGACATACATTTGAGGAGAGGCATGAAAATCATAGAATAGCATGAAAGTTGTCTAACATCAATTACTTTTGAATGTATTCTACATTTGTGAAACATGACTAGATAAAATAAACATACTTTCACTTTTTCTGGGAAAAAGAACTTACCTCCATGCTGAACTCCTACAAATTTTGGAAAAACGCTGTCGAAAAGAACATCGGTCATTTTTATATGCACACAAAACTCTATAGCCACACCTCCAACTCGTGCAAACTGTTCTTTGATTTGCACATAAACAGAATCTTTTGGGCTTTTCCCATCAGAATCTGCTTCCACTTTGACATGTTGATTGCTAAAGGCCAAAGAGATATAGGAAAAAGCTTCATCCACATAAGCAGAAAGTAACTGCAGAAGAAAGGGCATTATGGCTTCTCGCAATGCATTCAATGTCCTTGGAAGACCTGTCACACCTTGTGCATTACCATCATACAGCTCCATTGCCATGTGTAAAGCACCCATCCAATCACCTGCATTTTGGAGAGCCTGTATGCGTTCCTTCCAAGGTAACAAGCGAGATCTGAAAAGTTGTGTAGGTCCCAATAAATATATAGCTGCTCCTCTAACAGCAATAGAATTATGATATGCCTTTTCCGGGTTTCCAAATGAATTGACAAAGTATGTGTGGTATATAATTGCCGAATCTAGACCACCACCTTCAATAGGTAGCCTACTGCGGTCCAGTTCCATTCCTTCTTTTGTAAACAAACACAATTGACCTTTTGAATTGAGGATAACTAATATCTGGAAGAAATTTCAAAAATGACTTAATATCAAGATGCAAAATCCAACTCACAAGAAGCACATATTAGAAAAAACAGACTCACTATACCCTGAACATCAAATGCAACTGCAAAAACATTCAACAAAGAATACAATAGTTGTTTAAAGCTTCCTATTTTTGTAAGATGATTAAGACTCCGGAAAAAATAAATAATACCACTTACTTGTTCATCCAACCATGCTACCCCTAATGCTGCACTATCAAGGTTCCATTCTCTGAGCACTTTTAACTCTGACTTAAGTAACTGAGCCACTTGGACTTTTCTGTCCCATGCAACTGCAAGCAATGAGGACTTACTATGTAAGTCTTCAGAATCATGGGAACCCTTTGTTATAGCGCCTTCTTGCATTGTTGGCAATCCATAAGTCTCAGAATCGGCACTTCCATTTGAAGTGCTATTATTATGGCTTTTGCGGTTGAAGGATCCATGGTGATTGGGAATACGCCTCCATGCTGTGTAAGGCATGGCACCCTCACGGATGCCATCTGGTCTTGAGAGCTTTGCATAGACCTCCACATTGGGAGTCAAACGTACCTGCAATGAATGCATCTCAGTTGACAATAGAGAAATAGTGAAGGATAATAAGGCAGAAGCAAAAGTTACATATACAATAAACTCCTCAGGATAAAATACAATTCAGGCATCCCTCCAAAGTTCATACCACCAAAGCTGTTTGGTGTGTGACAAATACGACCACTCCCCCAGCTTCTTCTGATGGAAGGCTACCAACAACTCCCCCAACAACACCTCCCATCATGCTACCAAGACTGCCAGGAGCAAGTAATGGACCACCTTGACCAGCATTTGAAGCATTAACTTGAGATTCGTCAACCAGAAGTGCAGACATGGACAAGACTGTTCCAGTCTTTGGGCCATCAAAAAGACACTGCAACCAAATAGACACAAAGACAATATCTTGATAAGAATCTAATCAAATCAACATTAGAAAAATTAAATAAGTAAAAAGCTTTAAGAAAATATTAGACCAATACAAAATGTGTGATGCTCCTTATGGATCAATTTATCTCAGTCTAAAACAGAATTGGTTCCCAAGCTATATATACCTACACAATCTGTTGTACCTGGGTTGTCACATTAAACCGGCGAATTAGAGGAACTACAACAAAAGTATGTAGAAGAACAAGCCCTTTGGAGTCACCACTGATGGCCTTGAATTGCCGTGCATTTTGCAGATCTTGCCCCAGAAACAATGTATGAACAATTGGTGAAGAGTGCTCCCCTGTTATTGTTTTTGCCGCTGTTGTCCTCTGCAATTCCCAAAGCGTGAGACTACCATTGCTATAGCCTACTAGGAGGAGGTCTCCTTGCTGATTAAAACACATTGAAGTGATGGCTGGCTGAGATTTTTCTACTGGAGAACCCAGAGTAAATGCCTGAAAAAGAAGATTGAATTTCTGTGTTAAAAGCTATAATTCTTGAGAAGGGTGACAAGCATAAATTAATACAATAAAAATATCACAAATTTCATATACTATCAAATAGGCCAAAGTAAAGGAAAATGTAGACTGCAACCATGTACAAACAACAATATTACCTAAAAATCAAACATTCTGTCTAAAAATGAGAACATGAGAACGTGAAAAGACAGCTAAGCAAATGAAAACAAAAATGGAAGTTGAACTGAAATGGCCCAGAGAATAACTGATTGTTCCCATATAAAGAATGAACAATGCATTATCTTGTCTTTAACCAACTAAATCCAGAGACTTTATTTTTTGGGATAAGCAAACGGCTTTTTCTATTAACAAAAATAACAAAGCAATTTCTGCCATACTAGACCAGCTATAAATGTACTAAGAGAACCATTGACAGGAACCATTAACATGCCTATACAAAATTCAAATCATATATTCTTCGAAGCTTTCCAAGGTATCAGCGCTAAAACTGCTGTGATTCAAGAGTAGCATAGACACATTGATGCCAATTCTAAATGATGCTTTCAACAACACTCAACAAAAATGCCAAATTTTTACTGATGTCACGCTACATATTTCAAGGCATAAAGGTGAAGATGGTTATGCCAAATGCCACGTTGAAAATGACAGCCATACGAGATACTGTTTCAAAACAACTATATCAAACAATATACAGAAACAATGGGATAGTTCACAAGCTAAATGAGCTATGCTTCAAAATTTTGCAGCAAAACATGACACAAATGGCACTCCCTCAAGCAATAATGCATTAAATGGAAAATAGCTAATAAACATTAGATGTTGGGCTGAACAACCACAAGAGGCGGTGGAGCAACCACAAACTGTTGCGGCCGTAGCCGTAGTGGTGAAGCACCCACAAACTGTTCCGGTCGCAGTAGCAAAGCAACCACAAACTGCTGCAGCGGTGGCAGAACAACCACAAGCATTGGCTGTTGAAGTCGAGTTAGGGTTTCCAATGATCCCTACACGCCCATTGGATTAGAGATTTGGTCAGCGCATTTATGGTTAGAGGAAATGGCAACTGCGGAAATCAACAACTCAAAATCTTTCCTCTCTGTTGGACTGCAGCCCTCTCCCCCTCTGCTGTCCCTTTTCTTTTCTTTTCCCTTTCTCTTTGGCCCGTTTGTCGGGTTTGATCTTGTATTTTTCTTAGTTCTTTTCTTTGTTGGGCTTTTTAGCCTGCTAGCTGGCAGTCATTATTGTACTTCTTATAGTCCCTTGGGTCTTATTTTGGCCCACCACGGACATTAATAATATTTCATTTCATTTCATTTCTCTTCATGTTGATGGTGGGTCAGATTCCCAGAGGTGGGCTGCACCTTCACTTGCAAAACATTTGGGCTTATTGTCTGCAAGTCAAGTAAAACTTGCAAAAATGTTGATGGAAGAGCAGCAGGAGCATCTTTTTGCTCATTGGCCAGAACCAGGTTCTAACGATGGAAAGAAAAAAGACTTTTTTGAGCAAGTTGAAAAGACTGATGCTAGCTATCCAGGTGGTTTATAGACATATATATACATAATGCTAAAGAGCTCTTGGCAGATTCAAAAGCTGGGAAAAATCAATTTGATGGCTTCACCCCTAGTGGGATCCGAATGGTAGGAGAGGGCGGGAGTAGGTCTGTTGCAGGAACAGGTCTACAGCAGAATGGCAACAAAGAACCGGGCCCAGACCCCGATTTCGGAGCTGACAACTCAATCAAAGGAGCAGGACAGAATTCTAGGGACCCGCAAAAGCACCCTTTTGACCCGGGGGATCATTCCTAGTCGCATGTGGTCCGTGGGAAACAAAAAACCCTAGATCTCCATTTTGAGCTGCAATCAAAGGGAGGCGAACTCTTCATACCTAACGATTTGGTCAACCTAACTGTTGAGCAAGGAGCTATGAATCTTGTGGGTCGATTTATGGGAGCCCGATCGGACCTTGATGCAATCAAGAAATGGGCTGCTGCTAAATGGCAACCCCATGGCCACATGGAGATCATGGAAATGCCGAAGGAGTTCTTTATGGTTAAGCTTAACCACAGTGAATACTTTTATCGAATTCTCTTGGGATGTCCATAGTTGTATGGACCCCGAGGGCTTTTCTTGCGACGGTGGAGCCTAGACTTTGATCCTAAAACCCAAAGCTTCACTCAGGCCCATTGCCCTTCCAATACTAGAACAAGGAAATTTTTGCAGGTATCACGAAGGAAATAGGGCACCTTATTGCTATTGATCCTACCACCAAGGCTCGCTCATGACTTATTTATGCAAGAATCTGCATAAATGCGGATATGGAGGAGTTACCCGATTCAATCAGATTGGTTTCAAAGCTTGGGGTATGGAATCAGACTATAGAATATGAAAATGCCTCGGTCAAATGCGAAAGTTGCAAGAAATTAGGGCACTCAACCAATGCATGCTCCACTTGCAAGAAACCAACCCAAAATCAAAAAGTTTGGCAAAAGAAGCAAAATGAAGGTGAGAACTCCAAGTAGGGCAAGGATTCAGGGGATAAAATTGTTGAGAACAGCAAAGAGGGGATCCCAAATCACTTGGCAAAACCAGTTCAACAAGAAGTCCCCAAGGAGGATCAATTTTTGGAAGAAAATCAAGAGGTACGTATTGGAAAACCCTCTTCAAAGGGTTATGAAGTTCTAGTTTCAAATTCCTTTGCTCAGCTAGACTCAATAATGACCAATCCAATCCCCCCAAACACAATGAAATGAATGAGGAAGAAAACACGTAGTTGATTGTCTGTTTTGATTCAAATGAACAAGGCCATAGCCCTCCCGCAGAACCTTTAACCCATGATGATGGAAAACGGTCTAAAAATACGAGGGGTTTAGAATTCTCAGGTCCAACCCCAAGCCGGCAAACTAGGAATCAAAAGAAAGGGGGATTGATGTAGGAGTGGAAAGCAAACATGGAAGGCCAACAAATCAGGAGATTAGAGAACGAGAAACTGCGGCCGAAATTGCAAATGGAACCCAAACTACCTTATCCTGGGGCAAGGGGAAAAGATTGCCCGGAAGAATTAAGAAATGAAACTACTCTCTTGGAACACAAGGGGACTCAACACCCTTGCCAATCAAAGATTGGTTAACGGGCTCTTGGAGACCATTGAGAAGCATTGCAACCTGATGTAGGCCCTACGAAAGGAGATCAGGCAGTTTGTGGACAAAGCAAAAAAGAAGCTCAGGTTAATCGTCAAAACTTTGGAGCTTATGGTCAATGGGTGCCTCTAGTTTGCTGTTTTTCTGTCCTATAGGAGGTGGTTTACTTAATCGGTTTAGTATGATACTGCTTATGCTTTGATGGTCTGTTTCTAAACCCTGTTAGTAGTTGTTTTGTATGTATGCTGTCTGGCTGTGAAGTAGAATGTGAAATGAGTGTTTGTATTACAGCCTTCTTTGTTTGGCATAGATGTTTTGTGGAGAAGTTGTATTTCTGAGCATATTGTTAAATCTCTGACTACTATGTAAAAGGTTCAAGGACCTTTCAACACCCCTTCTCAAACCTTAATCAAAAAAAAAAAACATTAGATGTTTATCAAGAAATAAAAGAAAAGCAACTAATATGTAGATAAATAGAAAACTTTATCTATAGATGGTGCAAATGTAAATGATTAACAAAATATAAGGCCCTTGTGTAGCAAAGTTGGCTATAATGCCAAATCTTAATTTGCAAAATAAGTGTGGGGCATTGGCACTATGTGCCCATGTTACATACCAAACCTAGCCGTCGGCTAGGTATTCCATGTGTATTAAATTCATATATATAGATTAGCTAGTTGGTACATTTTATCATCTTATTTTATCTTATCAATTTATCATCTGCGTTTTCGCAATCATTGCCTTTACGGTGAGGGTGTGCCCACCTGAAGTGGCAATTTCATTTTTATAAATAATTGATTTGATATTTCGTTTCGTTCCGTGAAGTATTGGGTTTCATTGTGAATTGTTCTGATTGCAATTTTTGGGTAATATATTTACAGAGAGATTTCGTACTTGTCTCTCTGCATGTGGTATCAGATTCAACGATCGGGTTGAAAGCACGCGTGATTCCGCCATAAAGGTGTGTTCGGATCGTCAAATTCGTAGGGCACTGTGCTCGTCAGCCGTGATAGAGCAAACTAAGCCAAGCGTTATACGTCGTCTCTGCTAATCATCCGAACACCTAAAGTGAAATAATCAAATCATATTTCGAGTTGACATACTGTCGTTTCGGGAGTTTTCAAAATCTGAGTTGCAGGATTGCGCTTTTCCGGTAGACAGATTGCACGAAGCCACCCCTAGACGGTACAACAATCACACAAGGTAAAGAGCGTCACCTGGTTTGGGAAGATTTGGTTTTACACACCCTGGAATCGTCGAAAAAACAAAAAAAGAAAAAAAAATTTACAGTCCGAGCCGAGAAATTACAGCAGGGACCGTTAGCCAATCAGAAGGCACGATTAAAATTATTAATCGTCGAAACTAAGGTACATAGCATTAATTTTTATTTTTTTTTTTTTTCGAGGAAAAATTATCCCACACCTATTGTGTGGTAGCGGTTAAGGCTTTTAAAACACGGTGGTCGCACCTATTGAGCTGTGACTTAGGTCACATACTCGTTGGTCTCCTCCGTGCGCACCAAGCCGATCGTGGTCTTTCGTCTTCCGTGCTGCTTCTTACGTTTCACGTCCTGTCCTCATTGTTGTGTCTTTCGTCTAGCTGTCGCGTCATTGTTTACTCCGCGTCCGGTCCTCGCTGTCGCGTCGTTGTTTACTCCGCGTCTGGTCCTCGCTGTCAGTCGTCGTTGTTCCCGCTATCGTTGTCCCCGCTGTCGCTGTCGTCGTGGTTGGTTTGTGCGATTCTCGCTATCGCTGTCGCTAGCTGTCCATGTCGTGGTCAGTCCTCGCTGTCGCTGTCGTCGTGGTCGGTTCGTCTGATTCTCGCTGTCGCTGTCGCTAGCTGTCCGTGTCGTTGTCAGTCCTCGCTGTCGCCGTGGTCAGTCCTCGCTGTCGCTGTCGTCGCCTAGCTGTCACCTGTGTTGGTTAGCGCCACATTAAACTCCGCGTCGCAGTTGGAGCGATACTTAAAGCGGAATCCAAATTTTTTGCCGAATTCAACCAAACTTTTCAGAATTTGACGCTCAAGGATTACTAAGCAGGAAATTTTGAACAGTGCATGAGTAGAAGTTGGACCAAAGGACCTGACGGTCGACTATCAAGCTCGGAGACCCCCAATAAAAACGCAAGAAGACCTCATCGAAGCCAAGGTACAAAAAATTCTCCTTCTCCTTTCAAAATTGGCAGTTATAATCCACATCATCCACTGGTAGACCCTATGGCTACTAACCCTCCCCCAACTCACGACAACATCACACAAGGAGACTCAAGTAACTCGGCCATTTCCAACGATGAAACTCTTCGACTCTTAATAGATGGTATGCGCGAAATTAGTGCCAACCTAAAAACCCTAGTGAGCGCACAAAACCAGCTTAATCCCAATACTAATCCCCAAAATCACTCCCATGCCCAAAGGAATGAAGAAAATGACACTCAGGATGACGATTGGGAACAACAAAGAGGCAATTCGGATAATTACAGGGATCGCTATCATAGACAACGGTATAACCAAGATCAGGAAAGGGATATGGGTTATCACCAACCGAGAGGCCCTAATAATTTTCCACGCATTGATATGCCCACTTTTGAGGGTCATGATCCTCGTGGTTGGATAGCCAAAATGGAAGGCATTCTCGACTTATACCAAATTAAGGAATTTGATAAAGTCCCTTTCGTTGCATCAAAATTAGGCACTGAGGCCTACCAATGGTTCGTATGGCTTAAGCGAGAGAAAGGAGCTACTATTAAGCTGGAAAAAATTCACTACTTACTTTTTAGAAAGATTTGATGAAGGAGCTACATCGTCATACACAGTAAGACTGTTATCTCTTAAACAAGAGGGTTCGGTTAGCGAGTTCGTTTCGGAATTCACCAGTTTACTACCATATACATTAGACCTCAGTCCCGACACAGTGGTGGGAGCTTTTCGCAATGGATTGAAAGAAAATATTAGGGTGGAGGTGGACATTCAAAATCCAACCTCGCTGAACGATTGTATAAGAATAGCCAAGCTGGCTGAGAAGAGAATTCAGTTGTATGCACGGCGTGAAACTTATAGTCGTCCTTCATATCGCAACAATTCCTTTCGTAGAAATGATCAACCATCAAGATACTTTTGCTATAAATGTCGCACTCATCATCCCAGGGAACAAGCATGTGCCCAAAAACAAAACTTTCATATTGAATGCGATCAATATGAAGGAGAAGAAGACGAAACTTACCAACAAGAAGAACCTATGCAAGAAGAACTACCAATTACTCTAGAAGAGAAGGAAGAGGATACAATGGCGATCTCCGTACATGCCCTCATGGGGTTAACCGCCCACCATACCATCAAGGTACCAGGATTTCTCCGCCAGAAAAAGGTGAATGTGCTAATTGATTCCGGTAGTACCCACAATTTTATCGACATCAAAACAGCAAAAGCTTTGAATTTATTCATTAACTCTTCCAACAAAGACAAATTCCAGGTTCTAGTGGCCAACGGGGTGAACGCGCAATGTGTTGGTCGAACATCTCAAGTTTCCATAAAAATGGGTACTTATACCTGGTTTGGATCCCTTTTCGTCATGAATTTAGGGAACTCTGATGTCATTTTGGGAGTTGAATGGTTGGAAACATTAGACACGGTTAGCTTCAATTTCAAAAAATTATTTGTGGAATGGAAGGAAAACGGACGAGTCATTCGCTTACAAGGCATTACTACTCCTCCATCACAAATGGTGAGCTCTCATAGTATGGAGAAGATGTTAAAAAAGGGTGGATATGGATTTATAGCTCAAATTAATTGTTTGGAAAAACAATCTCGAGCAACTTCGGATATTACTTCTCCAGATTTACGAGACATCGTAACAAATTACGAAGAGGTTTTCCAAGAACCTAAAGGATTACCACCTAAACGATCTCATGACCATGCCATCCATTTGGTTCCAGGGAGTGTCCCACCTAACAACCGTCCTTACCGCTATCCTCAACCACAAAAGACAGAAATCGAACAGATCGTTCAGGATCTGCTAGATCATGGAGTCATTCGTCACAGCACTAGCCCTTATTCCTCACATGTAGTTATGGCTCGACGAAAAGATAACTCTTGGCGTATGTGTCCTGATTTTCGTTCTCTCAATAAACTCACTATCAAGGACAAATTTCCTATCCCTGTCATAGATGACCTACTAGATGAGTTGCATGGTGCAAAATTTTTTACAAAATTAGACCTTCGCTCAGGATTTCACCAAATCCGTGTCCGAGAAGAAGATATTCCCAAAACTGCTTTTCGTACTCATGAAGGTCATTACGAATTTTTGGTCATGCCTTTTGGTCTCACCAATGCACCATCCACATTCCAAAGTCTCATGAACCAAGTGTTTCGTCCATTCCTCCGTAAGTTTGTGTTAGTTTTTTTTGATGACA
The DNA here is from genome assembly GCA_028583015.1 of Wollemia nobilis. Lineage (NCBI taxonomy): Eukaryota > Viridiplantae > Streptophyta > Pinopsida > Araucariales > Araucariaceae > Wollemia > Wollemia nobilis. The sequence continues at coordinate 2,554,451 of JAQPPZ010002381.1, read as the reverse complement.
TTCTCATATATAGCCAAACATGGAAGGATCATTTACATCATGTGGATAAAGCCCTTCACATTTTACACAAAGAAAAGTTATTTGTCAAACGTTCCAAATGTTCATTTGGTGTCCAAGAAGTCGAGTATCTTGGTCATATAGTTTCACACGAGGGCGTCAAAGTTGATCCCAATAAGATTAAGGCAATTCAAGAGTGGCCTTTACCTAAAACCATCAAGAAACTTCGTGGTTTTTTGGGTCTCACGGGCTACTATCGCAAGTTTGTACAAAATTATGGTAAGATTGCAGCACCTCTCACAACACTCACAAAGAAGGATGCTTTTCGTTGGTCGAAAGAGGCTACTCAAGCCTTCGAAGCTCTTAAGGAGGCCATGTGTACAACTCCAGTATTAGCAACTCCCAATTTTCACAAACCATTTATTATCGAATGTGATGCGTCAGGAACAGGAATTGGGGCTATATTAATGCAAGAAGGTCATCCGTTGGCATTTGAAAGTAAACAGCTCTCGGGGAAAAATTTGGGAAGATCAACATACGAAAAAGAAATGTTGGCTATTCTTCATGCGGTAGAAAAATGGAGACACTACCTAATCAGTAGCCGCTTCATTATAAAAACAGATCATAGTAGTCTCAAACATTTTCTTGAGCAAAGGTTTTCCTATCCGGAACAAAATAAGTGGTTAACCAAACTATTGGGTTATGATTTTGTTATCGAATACAAGAAAGGGAAGGAAAATGTAGCCGCCGATGCGCTATCCAGGAAATATGAAGACGAAGTAATCATTAACGCTATTTCAGGTCCTTGCTCCCAATGGGTGACTCAATTACAAGATGAATGGTTATCCAATAGCGAAACTACTCAGATAATTCAAGAATTGTCTATCGGGTCCTCTAAACACCCTTTGTTCTCTTATGAAGATAAAATCCTCCGGAAGAAGAACCGCATTTACATTCCACACAATTCAGAACTCAAATCAAAGATCCTCGACGAATCACATGCTTCTCCATCAACAGGACATTCAGGATTTTTGAAGACATATTTAAGGGTCAAACAATCATTTTGTTGGAAAGGATTAAAAGCCGAAGTCAAACAATGGGTAGCCGAATGTGAAGTTTGCCAGCGCAATAAAGGAGAGACAGTTAAATCACCAGGGTTGTTACAACCATTAACCATCCCGGAGCGTCAGTGGGAACATATATCCATGGATTTTATTGAAGGTCTTCCTAAATCATAAGGCAAGACAGTAATCTTCGTAGTCGTAGATCGGTTATCCAAATACGCTCATTTTCAGGCTTTACAACATCCTTTTTCCGCAAGCAAGGTGGCAAAGGTATTTATGGATTCAATCTTCAAATTACATGGTATGCCCAAAAATATTGTAAGTGATAGAGATCCCATCTTCACTAGTAACTTTTGGCGGGAATTATTTCGACTTAGTGGTACCAAATTGAATATGTCTTCGGCCTACCACCCACAAACAGATGGTCAAACAGAAGTCGTTAACAAATGTTTGGGTACATACTTAAGATGTTTCGCTCAAGATAAACAATACCAATGGAGCCAGTGGCTAGCATTGGCAGAATGGTGGTACAACACTTCTTACCATTACTCAATTAAGATGTCTCCCTTTGAAGCATTGTATGGCACCAAGCCTCCAATCGTCGCAGATTACGTACAAGGATCATCCAAAGTAGCCAAAGTGGATGATTGGTTCCAACAAAGGCAGGCTACACTCACCATCCTCAAAGAGAATTTACTCCAAGCACAAAATCGTATGAAACAACAACAGGACTTGCACCGATCAGAGAGAACTTTTAATATAGGTGACTGGGTTTTTCTAAGATTGCAACCCTACAAACAAGCATCGTTAAGGATAAAGTCCAGCCAAAAGTTGGCTCCACGATTCTATGGTCCTTACCAAATTGTCCGCCGCATTGGAGAAGTAGCTTATCAGTTAGAGCTACCCTTATCATCACGAATACACCCGGTATTTCATGTTTCGTGTCTCAAAAAAGTAATTGGTCAGAAAGTGCAAGGTCAATCAGAATTACCAGTGCTCGATGAGGAAGGACGCATATATCTCCAACCGGAAGAAATCTTACAACAAAGAGTACGAAGACTACGGTCACGCCAGATTCAAGAATTTCTCATCAAATGGCAAGACTTACCAGAGGAGGATGCCACATGGGAACCTAAAAGTATTTTCCAGACATTTCCAGCTTTGAGGACAAAGCTTTCCGAGGAGGGGAGTCATGTTACATACCAAACCTAGCCGTCGGCTAGGTATTCCATGTGTATTAAATTCATATATATAGATTAGCTAGTTTGGTACATTTTATCATCTTATCATCTTATCAATTTATCATCTGCGTTTTCGCAATCATTGCCTTTACGGCGAGGGTGTGCCCACCTGAAGTGGCAATTTCATTTTTATAAATAATTGATTTGATATTTCGTTTCGTTCCGTGAAGTATTGGGTTTCATTGTGAATTGTTCTGATTGCAATTTCTGGGTAATATATTTACAGAGAGATTTCCGTACTTGTCTCTCTGCAGCCCAGCTCCTAGGTGACTATGTCTAATCTCTAAACACTAAAGACTCCAATCCGTCTCAAAAGCCACCTACACTAAATAACTACCCTATATAATGTATGCACGATACAGTTACCAGAATGTTGCAAGAAGGCAGTTTCAAAAAGAAGTTAAGACAGCTTGTGAATTGCCAACTTTTTGTCTTCCTTTGGTAGCAAAGGTTGGTGTCTACTAGCAACTAAAGTTGACAACTAGCAACCCAGGTGTTGTAGGTGAGTTGGAGAGGAGAGGGAAATCCTCCAAGAGAGATCCCAGGTTCAAATCTCCACCCTACCAAAAAGCTGAATTGGGTATCCAAAATCCAATTGATAATGTTGGTGCGGGCAGGGTCGGGTGCGACTCCCGGGTGACTTTGACGGTGTAGAACCCCCTGTTCATGGTCTCTCAGACCAAGGCGGCCCCGCAAGGGGTTTTTCGCTTAAAAAAAAAAAGTTGACAACTAGCATTTAACCCTGGCAGCTAGCAATAGGCATTAACAACTGACATTGAGCTGGCACCAAGTCTAACATTTGGCATTAGCTCAAGGGGACTTTCCGCAGGTTGATCATCTTCCTTGTCCCCTTGAGCTTCCCCAGTTGGGCTTGAATCCAAAACCCTACTAGACTTTGCATTGGAAATCCTTTACCAAAAATATAAGAATAGTTATAAAAAAACAATTTCTTATCCATCAAGCACAGTGAAAAGAAAACTTAGTGATATGCAAAATAAAACTCCATATTAGCTTTACTAAAATCCTGAGATAACTGTCAAATGGGATGAGACCAAGTGTTTAGTTTTGTGGGCTCCCAAAGCAGAAACCTAGGTTTGATTCCAAGGCAACATGTGAATTGTGGAAAAGTGAAGTGTTGATTGGGTAAACAACAACATTGTGAGTGCAGCATTTCCAATTCTTGTGCAGATTTGGCAAAAGCCAGGTGTACAATGCTTCAGCATCAATCTTGCCCTAAAACATCAGTATGTTTATATTCATCTGCACCTTCAACAAATTGTTGCCCGAGAAAGGCAAAGGAGATGAGCCGGTTGTTGGACCTAGTTGAAGCATTAGGTCTCGAAACTACCCAGGCCGAGTCATCCTTTGTTCTTATATCACTTTCCTGATAAGCTTCTAGATGTGGGTTTTTGAAGTTGAAAGACATTGTAAGATCAGCCATCTTTGCATGCAATAGTGTTTGTTACTCAAACAAGAAACCAATCGAATACTTTCCTAAGCGTGTGTGCATAAACATCTACTTATTGAATGGTTCTTACTTGAGTAGAGGTTGTGGCAAGAAAAAGGGCTTGTAAGACTGGATAGATAGAAGTGTGAACTTGCTAGGTACAAATTTGATCCATACTGCCAGGCCCCGAATGGTGGCACATACATTTACTCTTAGTACAAATGGTGAATCTAGATGAGTCATGCTTCAAAGTTATGCAGCAATACATGACACCAATGGCACTTCCTCAAACAACAATGCATTAGATTGAAAATAGATAACAAACATGATATGTTGATCAAGAAATGCAGGAAAATCAAATAATATGTAGATAAATAGAAAACGTCATCTATAGATAGTGCAAATATAAATGACCAACAAAATACCAAGAGAAGAAATGGCTTGCCCTCTGACAGTTTAAAAAAGAATATAAGACAGTTTGTGAATTTCCAACTCTTGGTTTTCCTGTGGTAGCAAAAGTTGGTATCTGCTAGCTACTAAGGCTGACAACTAGCGTTTAACTCTGCCGCATATGCATTAGCGATTAAGGCTGAGTTGCCACCATGTCTAATGTTTGGCACTGAGTAGGCAGCAAGACTGGCATCTGGCACTGAAGACAGGACTAGCATTGTGTAGTGCCAAGCTCTAGTGCTACATTAGTGATTGGCCGCTGGTGTTTGCTTCTCTCCTTCTGGTCTTCCCGTAGACATTATCTTTCTTGTCGTCTTGAGCTTCCCCAATTAGGCTTGAATCAAAAACTGAACTAGCCTTTGCACTAGAAACCATTTACCAAAATATAAGAACAGTTGTAAAATATCAATTTTTTATCGATCAAGCATATGGTTGAAAGCAAATTTAGTGATATGCAAAATTAAACTCCATATTAGGTTTACCAACAGCCTGAGACATCTGTCAAATGGGATGAGATCAAGTGGTTAAGTTTGTGGGCTCCCAAAGCAAAGACCTCCATTTGATTCCAAGGCGTCATGTGAATTGTGGAAAAGTGTGGAAAAGTGATGTTTGAATGGTGAAAAGTAAGTGTTGATCAGGTAAACGACCACATTATGAGTGCAGCATACCCAATAGATGTACCCAACTGGAATTCCTGTGCAGATTTAGCAAAAGAAATACCCTACAATGGTTACAGCTAAGCCCATAATTTCCCCTACCTATATAGATTTACAGATCAAAAAAGAAAGAAATAAAAAAAGAAGAAGAAAAAATAAATAAAGCTTTAGACTTAACTTTGCATACAATAACAATACTATCAAGTAATTACCTATTCATCTACAAAACTAACCTTGTATATAGAGATAACACATAAGATAAGCTTTAGCCTATCAACACTATTTTTTCTATTTTATAAACCATATTAAAAACCTTAATCATTACCAAATCTTACCAACTCTTGGTTTGCATATCCTGTCAAAGTTTTTTCATTGCTTTGGATGGAAGACTAAGACTTTTATTTTCCAATTGTTTGTTAATACAAAGAGAAAACTATCTGGTAGCGTTGCCCAACTTAACTACATGGGAAAGACGAGGGAACATTTTAATGAATACTTCAATTGACAGGCCATGCCATCGTTGAGCAGTTTGTATGCTATTGTAGATAGTGCATGTTATGCTCATCTCACTCACAAAGACAAAGATCATAAAATTGCTGAAACTGGCAACGAGTTTGAGGCACAGCGCTCAATGGGTATTTTTTAACATCATATAATGTCAATCACCAATTTTGTGGCAAAGGTAGTGTAATGAGATTTCTTGACATGAAATGTTATGAACCTTAAGTAGATCTGAAATTGAAACTCACTCAAACCACTAAAATGTGAAATCTGAAATTTGGACTGAACCAGCAAATCCTAGCACAAAATATTTCTTCTAGATGCTAGAATATAATATCAAAAATATACAATGATGCAGATCTAGAATAAACTTTTGACAAGCTGACAGGTGAGTGTGAATACCAATTTTCAATTCAGCAAAAGACCCTTATCCATTAAGTATTTCATACTTACAGATGAGGTAGTGCTTTATTCTCTCCCTTTATTTCCCCAGTTGGACTTGCTTTATCCTTCCAACAGTGATTTCTATATTTTCCAGCTGCAATTGCTAAATTTTCTTACCTGAACTTGCTATACTTTTTCAGCTTGCTTTGTTCTCCAACCTACTCGCTTTATTCTCTTAACTTGTTTGGTGTATCCTGTCTTAGTTGTACTTTTTCTTATTCTCTTCCTATAGACTGATTCTTATTCCCCTATAATGTATTTGAGCTCATTACAAGTCCACCGTTGTGAATTTGACTGGTTCCTAATCAGGCCTTAAAATGATCACATAACCAAGGGTCCTTTTTCTTATCTTTTTTTGTATTATATGTGCTCAAATCAGATCACTCTGTAGAGGTCTGAACCCATGAAGTTGATGTTATGTTAAGCATTGCATAAACTTCGTACACAGCTCCTCAAAATCTATATTAATATCACCAAGTATTCTCAACCACTGGACTCATAGAATTACATCAGCACCACCCAGTGGCACAATATAAAAATCCAAGTTCACCAAGGAAGTTCCCATCTGAAGGGTGAGTCCTTTGTTGAATGGATAACATCAAAGTTGGGACATCAGCAATGGTGATGTCAAAGGAAGGACATTTTGTACTTGATATACCCAATGCAGGATATACTTTTGAATCTACAAAGTTATCAGTGCTTTCAAAATCACTCATAAGACTATGAACCTTCTCCATTTAATAAAAACCTTCCACACATAAGGTAGAATAATCAGATATATCTCTCATAGTTGCTAATAATGTAGTGGGCTACTTGGTGTCGTTCCTCTTATGTACATATTTGAATGGTGGTATGTTGGAATCCACTTATTCTTCTTCATCTACAGAGTCTGGAGAATCATTAGCCACCTCAATATCAATCGAATTTGACTTCTATTAGCACATGTATGGTCTCAAGAACATGGCTCCTTACATGAGAAGCAACATCCTTGCTTACAGAGCTCTTCTTGAGCTGCCTTATTTGGGTTAAGGCTGCTCTCTCTAGAATGTTTCACTTCATATGAGATAGCTTCCTTAAAAGGACTTTTTTGTACTTCTGTAGTAGCAATGAGGGCTTTCCCTTTGCTTCGGCTTTTAACCTTTTTTTTGTAAGCCTCTACCTGTGAGTTTTGTCAAGGTCTGTCGGATGAAGAGATTCCACATAACCTTTCAATTCCTTCTGTAGTCCATCAACAAACAAGTATACCTGACGTGAGGTTAACATACCTTAAGCTTGCATGCATAATCTTTAGAACTTTGTACTGTATTGCTCTATAACTCTTGTTGTCTCTGATTAGATGATGAAGTTCCCTAAACTTGTGATTAATTGTCTTTTTGCTAAAAATAGCAGTAATCAACTTTATAAATTCCTACCAGGTGAATATCTCACCACATTCACCATCCTGCACATCTTGGTCATAATGATGCCACCATTCATAAGCAACCCTCAAGATAAAGAGAAGCAAATTGAATTTTGTCAATATCATTCAAAGGCTGCATTTGAAAACACACTTCCAATTTATGCACCCATACTTCTAGAAAAAATTTCAGCATGCCATCATAATGTAGAACATCAACCATGCAATGTTGTGGCCCCATTCTGGTATGGTCTCATCTGCCAATATCACCTCTCATTGCCCTGTAGGCATTTAAATAGTACACTACACAAAAGTTTACATCCTTGGCCATATAAGCCATCCAAAGCCTTCTAACTAGATCATCATTGAAGTCTTGAGCTTCCTGTCAAGGATTACGACATGGAGGAGGAGATGCATCATAAATCCTTCATAGGTTCCAGTGGGGAAATGGAGGTGAGGGTTGAAACCTATAATGTGATTCAGCTCTATGGGAAGAATCATTGTGTGCCACAATCACTTCTTCACTCACTTGAGACATCTCCCTTATACTTTCCACCACCAATTTTATACCCTCATGCACTTTCAGGAAACAAATGTTATGCATCAGCTTGCTCTTGCTGCTCTCCATCATTCCGACTAGACAAGTTGACAGAATTCATGGCTCTGATACCACTCTTATGAAATTAAGTAGATCTGGAAGTGAGCTCACTTAAGTTGACAAGACCTCAAAATATCTGAAATCTAAAATTTGGAATGAACCAGAAAATCCTGGGACAGAATTTTCTTACAGATTGTGAAATATAAAATCAGAAAGATACAATAGAGCAAATTTTGAAAATAACTTTTTAAGATAAATCTCTAATAAAAAGCAAAATAAATATATTCTGCTTACACCCAATAAACAGAACAGCCCAAGCTTACAGGTGAGCCACTCCCAATTGGAGAACATAACCAATTTTCTCTCCTCTTCAGTATGAGTGCCAAATATTCAATTCAACAAAAGACCCTTATTCATTAAGTATCCCATATGTATATATAAGAAAGGACTTTATTTTATATGCTGAGAGGCTTCTACAATGGTGGCTGGGAGGGGAAAGTGGGTTGTCATGGTTGTGTCCATCTGTCCGTAAAAGACATAAACTTATAGCCGACATATTTTATTTTATTTATCCTTCAAGCAGTGCCTTGTATATTTTCCAGGTGCAATTGCTAAATTCACATACCTAAACTATCCACATTTCCCAAGTTGTACTTGCTCTATTCTTTTAAATTGCTTAGTGTATCCTGTCTTAGCTGTACTTTTTCTTATTACCTTCCTAAAAATTATTTGTTATTCCCCTATGCAAAATTGAGCCATTACAGTCAGTCAATTATTTTTTTTTTTCCTTTTTTAAAATAATGGTGTTAGGCATGCAAATGAGGATCTGAGATCACAGGGGCAGTGTAAGTGCCGAGGGGACTCGAACCCTTGATCTCTTCACAGCAAGTACCCCCACTCACCACTCCGGCAAGGCCTCGCAGTCCATTATTAACAGGGCCATTTGTTCATTCTTATTAACCCATCCAAAGTTTTGTAATGTCAAGGATGCCTTTGTTTGGCCAGTTTGAATATCTGATGACCTGGTGAGATCGGTCAATATTGCCTAAAATGCCATAGACCAATAAGTCCTTAAACTGGCAATTTTGTGTAAACAATGATTTCTTGTCAGAAGAGGGATATTGTAAAAACATAAAGCCTACAAAGAAATCAAAAACTACATTACATTGACCTTTTTAAATTTTGATCCAGATATATAATCAATTGATTTGTTAGACTAGAGGCATAAAAGGAAGCAGGGTTGGAAAAGGTGCAGGATAAAATAAAGAAAGTTGACGCTTTGCTTACATTTGCAACCAAACTAACTCCATGGGCCAAATATTGTCATCACCCAATCATTATGTTGCAGGAAACCCCTAGGATGTCCTCATTCCTCCATTATAGAAACTTGGAAACACAAAAAGTCAAAACTCCTAGGAAACTCCTCAAAACTTGTCATTTTGACTTCAAACATTTCCGGGCATTTCTAAGAGATGTTTCTAATGCGTCCAACAGCATTTACAATGTTTCTTGGGGTTTTGGGCCAAAAGAAAAGTCCAGATATAAGGTTTTGAGGGGAACTGTGTGGGTATTGCATGAGGCTTGCATGGTACACACACGACCCACTTTAACAAAAATCAAGTTACCATCAAGAAAGGTCTAAGATGAAGAAAAATAGAACAAAATAAATAACAGTATAGCGACAGCTTGGAATCAATGAAGCCAACGAGTCTAGAACAAGTGGCAAGCTCTTTTGCAACAAAGAGGAATTGAAGCACATATGTGTTCATTCATTTGGTAAAGTGAAACAAGTCAGGCTCAAAAAGGCAAAGGATCTAATTATTTTGCATTCTAATCTTTGTCTTGCATCTCACAAAAAATAACAGTACACAAGAATTACTTTAAAGATGAAGAACTAAGTTTAACGTATCCCTGTAGTTATTTGCATAACATATACAGCCTTATCTACAAAGGTTGACCTTTGACATTAACCATTGTAATGAAATGTGTTTTTCATCTACTTGTAATCATGTTAATTTAATTTTGTCTATAAGTTGCAGATAATTTTGCAATTTCTTTTCTTTTCTTTTTTGTGAATCAGGCATTCCCTTTGTCATTTCCACATTTACTGCATATGGTCATGATTGATCTCCATAGAATCTGAAATCTTCATGGAGGTCTGAAGAAGAATCTACTGCAGATTTCAAAGTCCACTCTCACGATGAGAGCTTAGAATGATGTAAAATACTGAGAACCAGAATCACGAGATTGCCAGTTCAAAAATTATATTCTGGAGATCAATCTTCTCTAAATTCAGAGGTTTTCTTAACATCAGAGCGCTAAAGATTCTCCTCAATATCTTGTTCCAATACTGCAGACATTCTTCTCTTGCAAATCTCGAAAGAGAGACTTACCACTTATACGTCCCTAATTTAATTCACCTTCAAGCATCATGCACTATATTTGCTTGAAAATTCTTTATTTCCTTATTTTTTTACTTCTCGAGACATTCTTAGATTAGATTCCAAACAGCTCGGCTGTAAATCTGGCCAAAATGTGCTCCTCACCAATAGTTCTCAAAGCCCAGAGCTCTGTGTGGTATGACAAAAAGGTGGCATGTGTGTAATTCCTATGTCATAAACAGTATAAGGAAATTAATCTTGAAGAGTCAGAAAACGTTTTTGATGAACATTCCTGTCAGACGACATCTCTAATAACTAAAACTTTCAGCAAATTATCTTGATAATCAAGCTTATAATTAACACTGCCCATCACTGTCGGCACATTATTTGCAAAGTTGGCCCTTGTAAGGTCTAGCACCCATTTAAAGATATTTCACTGACCTTTTCTATGTTAAATATGAAGTCAAAAGCAAGGTTTTATATCATATTAGTATAAATTAGTAAGATGATTTATTTTGTCTTCAATTGTTCGTATTTGGGAAATCTTCCTCATATAATTTTGTATGCTTCATTTGTTCATGCTTCCGCTTGTATTTCTGTATGCTTAGTGGAGTCATCCAATTGTACTTATGCATGTTTATGGAATCCTCCACTTGTGCTTGTGCATACCCATACAAGTCTACATATTGATAGCACTTGCTCTCATGGAGCCTTGCATAGATAACGACCTCCATAAATCAATACAATCCTTATCAAGATTCCCTTCATCAGCAAATCCTCTAGGTTAGCTTTATCAGCTTGTATGCATAGTGCCTCTATTGATATTTGTGCTTCTCATTCTGTGTGCAACACTCCATTCTCAGTACCTTGTTTCCTACATCCATAAGAAGGCCTGCTTTGATATTCTCCATTCCTCTCTCTGCTTTTGTACATTTACCTAAAATGATGCTAGCTACTATGCCATTTGGCAAGGAGATTTTTGAAACTCATGTCTCCTGCTCCAGAATTATAAACTTTCACCCTTATTTGGACATTATAATTGAATACACCTGCATTACAACTGGGTCACTATAAGAGTTAAAGCAAGCTGAGACTTAGATATGGTCTAAATTGACAACTATGATACAAGGTCACAAAAACCTTGATGTGTGCAGGGCGTCATCAAAGATATAGTAATCTAAACTTGTCAATGGACATACAAAAATAAATTTTGAAGGAAAAAAAGTGAGACTTTAAAGTTTTCACAAAAACCTTAAGATCCGTCTAAAAAGTTAGAGGCCTCAGTATACAGTTTTGGTGGGACAAAACAATCTAATATTTATCCAAATGTAAATTCTAACTAAAGTCTTTCATGTAATGGCCTCAAATGAAGGGTTGGCCTGCTTCCCAAGTGAATGGTTATGTCGACAATACACGAGTCTAAAATAACCCAAAAAAAACAAAACTTCACTAACTTTACTTAGATAATAGTAATGTGGGCTCCCCTTAGAAAGCCATTGAATTAAAGAGAACAGAATACATATTATAGGGTCAAAGGAAAAGTCACTAGGCGTATTGCATGCTGAGAGAATGCTAGACTACATCAGAAACAAAACTAACAGTCATAAGAGTAAAAAGAAGATACAGACCTTGCTGTCCATGCCGTCAGGACTCTGAGCAGAATACTTGCTGGGATTTACAAGAACAGTACCCTTTGACATGCCCACAGCAATGTAATTAAGATGAACGGCTAAAGCCTGTGGTGAACCATGATCCCGCCTGTAAATTTGAGAGGCAATCGCCTGTGAAAGAGAGCTCGTTGAGTCAACCTGTAGATGACCTATTGCTGGAGGTCCTCTTCGAATACCCTCAAGTCTCATGGGTTGAGCTGCAGCTCCTTCTTCCCAGTGCAATCCGGAAGATGCATCTTTTTTCTCAAGTTCTTCTGCCAAATCTAGTGGCTTAAGAGAAGCACTCACCTTTTTGCCCATCTTTCTTGCAGAACGGTTCTCCACCTTGCCTGTCTTCTCCTTCTCGTCAACAATGTCGTCAACAGCCTTTGCCTTCTTATGTTCTCTGCTTTTCTCAACAATTTTGACCTGCTTTTCTTCACTACCTGTCTCTGTTGATTGAGGATAAAAAACACCAGCATTTCTCCTTTCTTCGCTATCAACATGCGGCACCTTCTGATCATCATTCATGGCAGTCGCACCAAATTCGGAACTTTGAGTTTCTAGAGAAGTCTCAATGCCAGAATCCGCCAACGGTGGACTTTGTTCAGTCTCAAATGCCAGACTTTGTTCAGTCTCAAATGCCGGAACATCATCATCTTGGTTCTGCAAAACCTGAGCATTGCTATCATCTCCTCCTGTTTCCGCGCCTGTTTCACATTGCCCTGTACTTGCATCTTTATCCTTCTCACCCATAACATTTTCTTCGACAATTTGCTCTACAGATTCCCCAGCATGCGCCATAAATTCCCCATCATCTGATCTTGACAGGGACTCCTCGTTATCCACAACAACATCCATCCGTTTATCCATTTCCTCATCCGATTTATCGACATTTAATTCACTGGTACTTGAATTCTCATCCAACAGGAGCAGTCCTTCGGCAATCCCTGAATCAGAACCGGTCATATCCCCCTCTCTAACTTCGTCTTTTTCCTCATTTTCTTTTATTTCTTGCAAAGACTCCATAATATTTTTGCCGGAATCAGATAACGTGACGGAATCGAGGCTCATCTGAGAAACAGCATTAGCCATCTTATTCTTTATGGCGGTGGCACGTGGGCTCGGAACCGCCCGGGACGCGGCGGCGGCGGCAGCGAGAGCCGCACCAGGCTTAGGGCTTGGTTTTGCGCTTCCCAGCAACGGAAATAACGCCGGAGACCGAGCCAAAAACGCAGAAGCCGGCGTGGGAGCAGCAAATGTCGAAGGCTTGCCGGAAAAATCCCAAAATGAAGACTTTCTCATGCTCGTACTCAGTTTTAACTCCGTCAATTTCCCAGCTGGTGGCCGGCCCGTGTCGGATATCTTAGTGTCATAATCCTTATTTTCTAAACTCTCTCCAAATTCAATTTCCGAATTCAAATTAGAGGTAGAAAAGTCATATGAAGTACCTCTTTCGGGTCTAATTTTATCTGTGCCTGCGAAGGAAAACGAACCGGAAGTGTCTTCCGCGACCCCGGGTTTCTCTTCTCGCTCCGTATTGTTTTCGTGATTTTCCTGCGGTGCCAAATTAGGGTTTCTGAATAGAAAAGAGTTCGAAGTCCGTGAACTTGCAGAGCCGACTGAAGACGAACCGTCATCGGAATCATTGAGGATTTCGTCGAGGGTGCGACCCAGTTGGGGAAGATCGGCGTCATCTTCGTCGCTGCTCTGCAATTCCAGAAAGGAATCGAGATCGAAATCGGTCGAGGATGAAGCCATGGCCAAATTATTACTGTAATTTTATCTCTATCTCCGAAATTCTCCCAGCCTTGAGCTCAGTCATTGGCGCTTCGCTGCTAATTCCATCAAAAAGTTCTCAATTTTGAAGCTTGGCTTCGACTTCTAGGAGACAAAATTTACGTTTTGGGGGTGTGGATTCAAATTATTGGCTGGTGTGATGAAAAAGCCAAATAGAGGTTGCCATGTCGAATCCTTCTCTGTAACTTCCGACTCACGCAAGCGAAAGATTTTCCCGATCAGTCCCCTTCGCATTGAGGTGCATGAAATCGATCCTTCTAAGCTTGTGCACAATTGAAAGGCATAAGAGGTAATGTCCTCGAAAACCACGAGGTTCGAACACCTTCAATTTTTTTGATGTCGCTTCGGTAGAGTGCTCCCAAAATGCTTTTGTTTGGTGTATAAACTGGCGAAGCAGGTGCAAGTCAACCGTGCATGCCCTTGAAAGTGAAGGCCATATCATTCTGGTGTCTCACAAAAATTATATTTATAAATTTTATATGTAATTTATGTTTTAATTATATATAAATTATATTTTTTAATTAAATTCAAACAGAATATAAGAAAAAAAAATTAGATTTTAGTAGATTGGAGTTTATTTTGGATGATACTAAGGTATTATATATTAATAAATTTATTTGTATAGAGAAAACATATGCATTATATAGTTTTGTTGATTAAATTGTTATTATGATATTCAAATAATTTTAATATAAAATTAAATAATTAATAATATGTTAAATAAAATGATAGTTCATTTAGTTACAAGTTTACTATAGCGGTAAGGGTTTTGGCCTCATAATAAAACCCCATTTAATATGAGGAGACTAGGACCCCTCATTAAAAACATGTTTAAATTCGTTAAAAAAATTATAGTTCTAAGGTTCAATTCTCATTTAATATGAGAAGACTAAGCCCCTCCTAAAAACATGTGTACATTCATTAAAAAAAAATTAGTCTAGCAGGAGCAAGTGTGAGTATGGAGGAGCAAGTGTGAGTATGGAGTGAGCGTGACCTTTTTTTTATTTTAGATCTTTGAAAAAGGGTAAGAAAAAAGTGCAAATAGAAATCAAGTTCAAGCAAGAAGAGACCCTCATCTTTTCTTGCTCCATAACTTTAAGGAACTTTAAAAAATAAAGGATTTATATGAGGAAAGTAATATTTGAAAAACCTAATTGAAAGCAAGGATGCCCTAGTTGAGATAAAAGAAGGAGATAATATAAGGTAATTTTGCTTCAGCTAATGTTACGCTAAAAGTGATTATCAAGGATGAGATGATTGAGCATGATATAATGGTTCTTAAAATTAGAGGGTTAATATGTAAGTTCCATAGATATTGGTTGAGGTTTTCAAAGATTAAAAATTAGATCAAGTGAAAGTGGTTATTGAATTCAAATTTCTCCATGGATTATCTTCCTAAAGATTTTTTTCTCATTATCTTCGTAAGTTCAAAAATCACAAATAAAACAATGGGTTGTGGCCCATGGTTTAAGTGGAGAGATACCTTATATTTAAGACCATAGAGTGAGAATTTTTCTATCAGGACAAAAGCTATTAAAAAACTTCCAACGGGGTTAAGTTTTTAGATTTTTGTATCGGTTTATATTTTTTTATTAGGTTGAAAAGAAGAGAGGTTTGAAAGGGTCCCAACCCTTTTTTACAATACCACTTCTCTACATTAAATCAAATAACGAGGAATTAAAAAAAAAAACAAAAAACAAAAAAAAAGTATTAAGACATCAACAATTTACAATTACTAGTAGCAATACAAGACAAAAAGTCACATAGACCCCTTACAAGGAAAAAAACATAAATGCTTCACTTTCTATGGCTACAAGAGGTGAATAAAGCTTACAACCACTTATTAATAATTTAACCATGACTTTGTCTATCATAATATTGCAACTCCCTCTCAATTATACTGCTTAACTCACTAAGGAAATCATCCCTCCATATAATTGGTTCAGGATTGTTTACACCTTTATTGGCCAACCAATCCACTACTCGGTTTCTCTCTCAATAGATATGCAGTATATTAACCTCCTCGAAGGTTGCAATGATCTCTTTCGCATATGATATAATGTTTGATATGTTCCAACTAGCTTCATATTTTCCCCTTAAGCAATTAATAATATCTAAAGAGTCACCTTCAATAATGACCCTCTTTATATTCAGTTGCCTCATTAAGCTCATGTCTGTGAATAGGGCATTTGTTTATGTCATATGGTTGGATTGAATGCCATAAGATTCCGCAAACGCCACTTCGATCTTCCCACTTAGATTTTCTAAAATTCCTCATCTTCCTACCTTTCAAGGGTTTTCCTTAGGATGCCCCATCAAAGTTCACTTTAATCCAACCTAGTTGAGGTGGTTTCTAGATTGTATTCCATCTAGCCAATCTTTTGGGGTCAATATCATAATTTTGGCTTATAGGAAAACCCTATTTTAAAGCATTTTTGGCTTCTACTACCCTTCCTCCATCATTATGATGAGGTATAATAGAGAGATTATCCTTAACTGCAACCAAAATTTTGTTGAAGGTTGAGATTTTATTCCTATACATTTCCTTAAAAATATTGTTATTCCTTTCCTTCCAAATGCTCCCCCAAAAAAGGTGAGGTAGGGCTAGCTTCCAATCTTGAGATAACCCTAATTGGAAAAGGGGGATTTCCATTTTTCTAATAAATCTATAACATCCTTTGGCTTCACCCACTAAATTTTAAATTCCTTCATCATCAATTCAAAAACCTTTGAAGAGAAGGGGAACTCCATAAACATATGCTCGATTGATTCTTTGCTTTTAAGACGTAACACAAAGATCAGCAAGTGCTACTCAAAGTTTTTCTCCACAAAGATTAGGAAGTTCTTCTCCAATGCGAATGGAAATAGATTCACCATCAAGAGGTAAGAGAACACTTCAGTACCATCCCTCTTACCAAATGTTGGATAAGAATTTTCAAAAAAATATTCACTAGAATTCAAGCTAGTGAGATGAATGAAGTTTTGAAATGACTTGAAAATTTGCACATGTATGGTGATGATAACTGCCAAGAGCTTAAGGGAGATGTTGTAAATTATGCTTTAATGACTAGTGTAGAGCTAGAGCCATCTAGTTATAAAAAAGCATGTATTCATGATGTATGGCAAAAAGCCATGAAAGAGAAAATGACCTCTATAAAAAGAATGATACTTTGGAGCTAGTGGAGCTTCCTAAAGGCAAGAAATGTGTTGGATGTAAATGGGTCTATAAGACCAAGTTCAATACTGATGAGAGCATTGAAAGACACAAGGTAAGGCTAGTAGCAAAAGGGTTTACTCAGAAGTATGAAATTGACTATGAGGAGACCTTTGCTCCTGTTGCTCGACAGGAGACCATCAGATTAGTACTTTTTTTGGCTGCCCACAAAGGGTGGACAATTCAACACATTGTTGTTAAGAGTGCCTTTCTCAATGGGTACTTGAATGAAGAGGTTTTTGTGCAACAACCTCAAGGATTTGAAGAACATGGTAAAGAGCACCTTGTCTACAAATTGAAGAAAGCATTGTATGGCCTCAAGCAAGCACCAAGGGCATGGTACTCACGCATTGATGGCTACTTTCAAAGGTATGGATTCACTATGAGCAAAAGTGAACCTACTCTCTACTACATGAAACAAGGTAAAGATATTCTCATTATATGTTTATATGTGGATGATCTAATATTCATGGGTAGTAGTGCTAAGATGAATAATAAGTTCAAAAACTTCATGATGAAAGAATTTGAAATGAAATATCTAGGCTTGATGCATTATTTCCTAGGCATGGAAGTACATCAAACAAAAAAAGGGATCTTCATATGTCAACACAAATATGCTCAAGATATGATAAATAAATTTGCTATGGAGCAATGCAAGTCTGTTGCAACTCCAACGGGTCATGGGATCCAATTGAGCAAAGAAGATGGAGCACCAAAAGTTGACATGACCACTTACAGGAGAATGGTTGGGAGTCTAATGTTCCTCATCAAACACAAGGTCGGATATTCAATATGCAATTTCTCTTGTTTCAAGGTATATGGCTGATCCATCTGAACTTAATCTACAAGCAACTAAAAGAATTTTGAGATATGTAAAGGGTACTTTGAATTTTGGGATTCATTACCACAAATGTAATTTTGTAAAATTAGTTGGCTTTAGTGATAGTGATTGGGACAACAATATAGATGATAGAAAATCTACTTCAGGGAATTGTTTTAGTCTTGGGTCAGGACTAATTACTTGGAGTTCCAAAAAGCGATCATTGTAGCATTATCATCTACTGAAGCTTAGTACATAGCAATCACAAATGCTAGTACTCAAGCTTTATGGTTGAGAAAAGTACTTGAAGAAATAGGAGAAAGACAAAGTGCTCCTACCAGATTGTATTATGACAATATGAGTGCCATTCAGTTGGCACATAATCCTATCCACCAAAGCAGGTCAAAGCACTTTGACATGAAGTATCACTTTATTAGAGACATGGTGGAGAAACAGGTGGTTGAGCTACAACATTGTGATGCAGGAGCATCCGACAGCAACAACGAGGGCAATCTGGCATCGACCAAAATTTTTCTAAGTTTGTGGTCTTGGGCAAGGCCGAAGTTGATCGCGAAATCGCGACATGATGCTGAAGTGAAGGCAGGAGTTGGCAGGAGTAGCGAAATCATGACGTCGCGATTTTACGACGTCGCGAAATCGCAACGTCGAAGGGAGGCCAAGGCGGGAGTTGACAGCAGGAGCGAAATCACGACGTCACGATTTCGTGACGTCACAAAATCGCGACGTCGAAAGGAGGCCAAGGTGGGAGTGGGCAGCAGAAGCGAAATCGTGACGTCGCGAAATCACGACAGCAATTGGAGACCGAGGCAAAGCGGCAGTTTTGTCGCGATATCGCGACATCGATTGGAGACGAAGGCGAGGCGGAGGAATCGTCGCGATATCGTGACATATAACAAAGCGGAGGGGGTCGACAATAGAGTGGTCACGATATCGTGACATATAACAGAACAAAGGGCTCGAGGGCTGAATGGTCGCGATATTGCGACATGTCGCGATATCGCGACGGAGAGAGAAGAAGACGAAGAAGAAGAAAGAGATGGCGGGAAACCGCGACAGGCGGTATTTTCAAAGGTTGTCAAGGATGACACATGGCACAAGGTGCAGTTAAAGCGGGTGATTACCTAGGAGCGCGGGAGACGAAGAGGATGGGCGCGCAGAGTATCCTGACAGGAAGCGGCGGTGACAAGGACCGTGCGGAGTGGGGTCTTAAATCGGGTTGGTGTCCCGATTTTTGTGTTGATGTTCTAGAGGGTCGGGGCCTCTATAAAAACCCAATCTTTGTAATAAATCGAGTTGGTGTCCCGATTAATGCGAAAGTTGTTTCAGAGGGTCGGGGCCTCTATAAAAACCTAGTTTAATGTAATAGATAGGGGGTGGTGGATCAGAGAATGTACGCAGAAGTGTGATTGTGAAGACCAAGTCGAGCGCTGGTCATTTGTAAGCCTACGACTGTTTATGTAGATGATTTCAGATTAATAGATGAAATTTTTTGGTTTTGCGGGTGTGTGTTTTAGTGTGATTATGAAGACCAAGCCGAGCGCTGGTCATTGTAAAGCCTACGGGCTATTTGTATGTATTTTTTAGATTAATGCAAGAGATTTTCTAGAATTGCGTGAGTGTGACTGCGTGTGATTTTTTGGTCCCCCATCAGTGGTATCAGAGCTAATGTTCCTGAGTGCGTAAACAGATCGTCGATCATGAGGCAGTTTGCGCCAGGATCTGTGGGAGGGTTCTGAGAGAGGAGAGAGAGTTTAGGATCCCCGAGTGTGTAACAGATCATCGGACGTGAGGCAGTTACACCAGGATCAGTGGGAAATATGATGACAGTGAGAGAGTTCAAGGCATTACAGAGGCAAGTGCAAGCCTTGCAGGAGGAACTGCTCATAAGAGATTTGCAGAGGCAAGTGAAGGCCCTACAAAAGGAGCTGCGTGAGGACAAACTGAAAAGAAGAGGCCAGAGAGAAGGAACTGGCAGAAGAAAATATGGAGTGCTTCAGAAGTTGAAGCCATTAAATTCTGCAGATAAAGAGGTGTGCAGCGGTGTCGGGACCTACCTGGAAGAAGACAAAGATTTTTTTGGGCAAGAGAAGGAGTGTAAGCAGGCTACAGAAAATGAAGTGTGCAGCAGTGGCAGAATCTGTCCAGTAGAAGACAGAAGTTATTCTATCTAGGAGACTGGGTTGGAGCAGACTGCAGAGGCAAAGGAATGTCTGGAGGTGTTGCAGGAGGCAACAACCAGACCATACAGAAGTGAAGATCACTTCTCCACTTACCCCGGGTGTCTGATGCAGGAGCATCCGACAGCAACAGGGCAATTTGGTATTGACCAAATTTTTTCTAAGTTTGTGGTCTTGGGCAAGGTCGAAGTTGGTCGCGATATCGCGACATCGCGATATCGCCACATCGTGAAATCTTGACATGATGCTGAAGTGAAGGCAGGAGTTGGCAGGAGTAGCGAAATTATGACGTCGAAGGGAGGCCAATGCGGGAGTTGACAGCAAGAGCAAAATCGTGACATTACGAAATCACGACGTCGAAAGGAGGCCAAGGCGGGAGTGGGTAGCAGGAGCGAAATCACGACAGCAATTGGAGACCGAGGCGAAGCGGCAGTTTTGTCATGATATCACGATGTCGTGATATCGCGACATCGATTGGAGACGAAGGCGAGGCGGAGGAATCGTCGTGATATCGTGACGTCGCGATATTGCGACGTCGTGATATCGCGAAATATAACAAAGCGGAGGGGGTCGACGACAGAGTGGTCGCGATATCGTGACATATAACAGAACAAAGGGCTCGAGGGTTGAATGGTCGCGATATTACGACATGTCGCGATATCGCGATGGAGAGAGAAGAAGACAAAAGAGAAGAAAGAGATGGCGAGAAATCGCGACAGGCGGTATTTTCAAAGGTTGTCAAGGACGACACGTGGCACAAGGTGCAGTTAAAGCGGGTGATTACCTAGGAGCGCGGGAGACGAAGAGGATGGGCGCGCAGAGTATCCTGACAGGAAGTGGCGGTGACAAGGACCATGCGGAGTGGGGTCTTAAATCGGGTTGGTGTCCCGATTTTTGTGTTGATGTTCTAGAGGGTCGGGGCCTCTATAAAAACCCAGTCTTTGTAATAAATCGGGTTGGTGTCCCGATTAATGCGTAAGTTGTTTCAAAGGGTCGGGGCCTCTATAAAAACCCAGTTTAATGTAATAGATAAGGGGTGGTGGATCGGAGAATGCACGCAAAAGTGTGATTGTGAAGACCAAGTCGAGCGCTGGTCATTTGTAAGCCTACGGGCTGTTTATGTAGAGGATTTCAGATTAATAGATGAAATTTTTTGGATTTGCGGGTGTGTGTTTTAGTGTGATTATGAAGACCAAGCCGAGCGCTGGTCATTGTAAAGCCTACGAGTTGTTTGTATGTATTTTTTAGATTAATGCAAGAAATTTTCTAGAATTGCGTGAGTGTGACTGCGTATGATTTTTCGGTCCCCCATCAGTGGTATCAGAGCTAATGTTCCTGAGTGTGTAAACAGATCGTCGGTCGTGAGGCAGTTTGCGCCAGGATCTGTGGGAGGGTTCTGAGAGAGGAGAGAGAGTTTAGGATCCCTGAGTGTGTAACAGATCGCCGGACGTGAGGCAGTTACACCAGGATCAGTGGGAAATATGATGACAATGAGAGAGTTCAAGGCATTACAGAGGCAAGTGCAAGCCCTGCAGGAGGAACTGCTCATAAGAGATTTGCAGAGGCAAGTGAAGGCCCTGCAAAAGGAGCTACGTGAGGATAAACTGAAAAGAAGAGGCCAGGGAGAAGGAACTGGCAGAAGAAAATATGGAGTGCTTCAGAAGTTGAAGCCATTAAATTATGCAGACAAAGAGGTGTGCAGCGGTGCCGGGACCTACCTGAAAGAAGACAGAGATTTTTTTGGGCAAGAGAAGGAGTGTAAGCAGGCTATAGAAAAGGAAGTGTGCAGCAGTGGCAGAATCTGTCCAGTAGAAGACAGAAGTTATTCTATCCAGGAGACTGGGTTGGAGCAGACTACAGAGGCAGAGGAATGTCTGGAGGTGTTGCAGGAGGCAACAACCAGACCATACAGAAGTGAAGATCACTTCTCCACTTACCTCGGGTGTCTGATGCAGGAGCATCCGACAGCAACAGGGCAATCTGGCATTGACCAGAATTTTTCTAAGTTTGTGGTCTTGGGCAAGGCCAAAGTTGGTCGCGATATCGCCACATCGCGATATTGCCACATCGTGAAATCTTGACATGATGCTGAAGTGAAGGCAGGAGTTGGCAGGAGTAGCGAAATCATGACGTCGAAGGGAGGCCAAGGCGGGAGTTGACAGCAAGAGCAAAATCGTGACGTTACGAAATCACGACGTCGAAAGGAGGCCAAGGCGGGAGTGGGTAGCAGGAGCGAAATCGCGACAGCAATTGGAGACCGAGGCGAAGCGGTAGTTTTGTCATGATATCATGACATCGTGATATCGCGACATCGATTGGAGACAAAGGCGAGGCGTAGGAATCGTCGTGATATCGTGATGTCACGATATTGCGATGTCGTGATATCGTGACATATAACAAAGCGGAGGGGGTCGACGGTAGAGTGGTCGCGATATCGTGACATATAATAGAACAAAGGGCTCGAGGGCTGAATGGTCGCGATATCATGGCGGAGAGAGAAGAAGACAAAGGAGAAGAAAGAGATGGCGGGAAACTACGACAGGCGGTATTTTCAAAGGTTGTCAAGGACGACATGTGGCACAAGGTGCAGTTAAAGCAGGTGATTACCCAGGAGCGCATGAGACGAAGAGGATGGGCGCACAGAGTATCCTGACAGGAAGCGACGGTGACAGGGACCGTGCGGAGTGGGGTCTTAAATCGGGTTGGTGTCCCGATTTTTGTGTTGATGTTCCAGAGGGTCGGGGCCTCTATAAAAACCTAGTCTTTGTAATAAATCGGGTTGGTGTCCCGATTAATGCAAAAGTTGTTTCATAGGGTCGGGGCCTTTATAAAAACCCAGTTTAATGTAATAGATATGGGGTGGTGGATCGGAGAACGCACGCAGAAGTGTGATTGTGAAGACCAAGCCGAGCGCTGGTCATTTGTAAGCCTGCGGGCTATTTATGTAGAGGATTTCAGATTAATAGATGAAATTTTTTGGATTTGCGGGTGTGTGTTTTAGTGTGATTGTGAAGACCAAGCCGAGCGCTAGTCATTGTAAAGCCTACGGGCTGTTTGTATGTATTTTTCATATTAATGCAAGAAATTTTTTGGAATTGCGTGAGTGTGACTGCATGTGATTTTTCGGTCCCCCATCACATTGCAACACTTTGGACAACATTGCGGACATCTTCACCAAAGGAGTTGCTAAAGCTCAATATATAAATTTGAGAGACCTTGTCAGTTCTCTCAACTTTAAGGGGGGAATGTTGGAATTTAATTAAAACTACTCCTCCGTAGATAGAATAGGTTAGAGAAAAATCAGGATTATGTTAGCATCTTCTAATCTATGATGTTGTTACGTAGTTTGTGCAAATCAACTATGTTGAGTGACAGATCTGTTAGTGTTTAGCACTATAAATTGTAATCTTGGCAAGCTTATTAATGAATCAAATAAGTTATTTTATCATGTGGTAGGGTAGTTTTCCCCTCTACATATTTGGTGAACCCGACATGAAAACACGTCTTAGTGGCCAAGATAGGAAGCCTCTTCCTTTGTGTTTTCTTGAAAACTTTAAACAAGACCACTAATTTTATTTGTTTAGATCAAAAAACATCTAAAAATATCTTAAGAATCTTCTTGTGTGTCTTTCCTTGGTTTTCTCCTCTATCCTTTCACTTCTTCTAATGGCTCCTTTCCTTAGGAGTCAGCGAAGGCATCTGGAATCTGATCAAATTCCTCAAGAAGATGATCAGATTGATAGGGAGAATCATAACCTTGAGATAGAAGAGCAAGAACATGTTGAAATTGATACAAACTATGATCCCTATGAGGGGCCCAATGGTGGCTTCACTTTTACATCAGTTGATCATTTATGGGGTTTCATAAAACATCACAGAGAGACTTTAATTAGAGTTATGGAGTGGGAAGCTCAGCTTGAAAGAGGTGAGGTGCCTCCTCCTCCTACCGTCTCTCCTAGGAATGTTCATAACAACCCCTTGTTTGAATCCTTACATCATAGTAATCCTTCTCATCAACCAACATATGCTACTACTGTAACCACCAACGTTGGAAGGGTTTTACAAATTCCTCCAACTAGTAGTGCATCTCAAGATTATGTTCAATTTCCTCCTCATTCAGCTAATCTCAACATCCATGCTTCTGTTCCACCAAATGTTAGTTATCCTCTCCATCAAGATACCACATATCATAACCCATACCATAATAGTGTCAATACCTCCAACATAAGCCAAGTTCCCTTTCAACAACCTACCTATACCCCTCCTTTAGGGAACCTAGGGGTATTGCACAACAACAACCTTGAAGTGCAGAGTTTAACAAATATGGTGAAACAATTAGTTTCAAGAGTGGATATGATTCAGCCACCTAGTTTCACCTACAACTATAGAGAAATGTGCAACCAACCCTTAGACCCTATCATTACCTCTAGGCCCTACCCTAAGCATTTTTTGATGTTAATTTTGCCTATCTATAAGGGAACAGAAGATCCAATTGAGCATTTAAGAATGTTTAGGACAACATGCCATGATATCATATATGATGACATGTTGTTACTAAAAATATTCCCTAAGAGCCTTGGTGGTATGGCATTAGAGTGGTATTATCAATTGCCTAATCATTCTTTGAGGAAATTTTGAAGAGATAACTAAAATGTTTGTTCAACAATTTGGTGCTTATGTTGAAAAGAATGTTACTATGAAAGATGTCTATATGTTGAAACAAGCTAAGGATGAAAGTTTTAAAAAATTTGTCTCGTTGGAGGAGTCTAGTTGGATACTTGAGATATACCTTACCTCCTCGAGACATGCTTGAGATATTTATTGAAAACTTGCAAGAACAAATCTCTTATGAATTGGAAACTACAACTATCACATCTTTTGATCAAGCTATAGATCTAGCAAGAAGGGTAGAGCAAGCCCTTATAAGAAGAGGTCAACTTAAAGTAAAAGAATATAGGACCACTAAAAATCAGTATAAGAACAAGCATGTGGTTGGTGATGGGGTAACATATAGTAGGCCTATTAATAGTGTTGTTAATACCCTACAAAATATGGTGCTTAACCAACCCCAAAAACCCCCATGAAGGAATTTCACAAGACTCAACACGCCTATGAATGTGGTCCTACAATAACTTTTGGAAGCTAATATGATTGAGTTACCTCCCATAAGGCAACCTGATACCATGACTGATTGGTATAAGCTTGGTCAACATTGTGAGTATCATAGAGTGGAGGGGCACTAGAAAAACTCTTGTAAGAGGTTGAAACATGTGGTTCAGGACCTAATTGATGAAGGATGACTTGTCATAGAAGGTTCTCGACCCAATCCTCCAACAAACAATCAACCTCCTACACAACAAGCACCCACAACTAATCAAGACATGGGGATCTTCCAAGATCCTCTCCCTAAGCATGGTCAATAGATAACTAATCAAGTGTCATATCAGAATGTGCCACCTCCCTATGATAATATGGTTGGTATGATAGCAATAACTACAAGGCAACAAGCATAGAATCAACAGACTCAACATTCTCAGTAGGAGATAAGTTCTTCATCCAACCCACCTTCGAAACCCACCTTAGTTTTGAAGAATACCCAAAAAAGGAGCACGAGGTTAGAAAACCCACCTTTAGTGTTGAAGCCACAACCTAAAGTCTCCTTCGACATTCAACAATAGTTAGCTAGTACCCTAGCCAAGATCTCCCTCTTAGAACTTTTGCAAACTTCTCCTATTCATAGGGAAGCTTTGTTGAAACTTCTAAGACAACAATCTATTCCTCAAGATATTTCCCCTAGTGCTATAGCTAATGTTGTAAGTTCTCTTGGGATACATCATATCACATTCTCGGATGATGATAAGCCTTCCTCAGACTTACAAGGGGATTCTTCCCTCTACATTATTACATTTATTGGGGAAACTTTTATCAAATGAATTTTGATTGATAATGGTTCTTCCCTCAATTTATGCACTTATCAATTCTTCCAAAAGTTTGGATTAAAAGAGGAAGACTTAACTAAGTCTGATATCATCATCAAAGCTTTCAACAATGAGTCCCAAGAAGCTTGCAATGTTATATCCCTCCCCCTTAGGGTTGGACCTAAGATCTTAGATACCTTGTTCTATGTGGTGTCTTGCCCTACATATTTTAATCTGCTTCTTGGATGTCCTTGGATCCATGCGATGAGGGTGGTCCCTTCTACTTTTCATCAATGTTTGAAGTTCGAATCTAAAGATCAACTGGTCACCATTCCAGGTGATCCTCACCCATTCGAATATTGTTCGATGGTTGAGCAAGCTCAATCTGATCTTAATTTATGCCCATCAGTTTCCTCATCTCACATAACCAAGCAACATGAAAATATTAAAGTGAGTGAGGAACCTCTCATCAATGTTTCATCATGGGATCAAGTTAATCCATTTCTTCAAATGCCTCTTTTGGATCTTGCCAAGCTACCACCTTCACCAAGGACTACAGGTTTACCTCGTAAGAAGGGTGAAGTCGTACACATTGGCACATGTACCTTTATCTTCATGGGTACATCCCTCAAAGAAAATATTCATGGTAGCAACCCTTGTCCTATCGAGCATTATTTTGCCCATTGTTACCTATCCAATGATTACCCACTTCCCAAGAAAAT
The DNA here is from genome assembly GCA_028583015.1 of Wollemia nobilis. Classification (NCBI taxonomy): domain Eukaryota; kingdom Viridiplantae; phylum Streptophyta; class Pinopsida; order Araucariales; family Araucariaceae; genus Wollemia; species Wollemia nobilis. The sequence goes on along the minus strand of JAQPPZ010002381.1, from coordinate 2,527,955 downwards.
CCTATCTAGTATGGGATATATAGGTAAAGGTTTGGGGCCATGATAGAAGGGTATTCAAGAACCCTTGGATGTTGAGATTTGGCCTAGGAGGTGTGGCGTAGGCTACATTCCTAATAAAAACCAACCTTTACCCTTTGATAATGATGATCATCTTGTTACTTATGTTGAATATTTAGATCATCAAAGCTTGGAGTGGAGTGATGAGGATGAGGGACCCCCTTATCCCTCAGATATTCTTTTTTACAATATGGTAACCACTAGGCATCTTGAGTCTAGTGTGACCCTAAAGAAGAATACTAAAAGGAGTACCCCTTGTGACATAGCTCATAAGGATATCTCCTATAATAGCTTCTCCTTCGATGGGTCTATCCCTTGTGTTGCGCATGTTAAGTCTCCTTGTTCTTGAGGAGACCCTATTCCTCTATCTTATAGAGACCTTGCAAAGTTGGGGATTTCTCCCCCTTTCATCAAAAAGGATGGTACAGTCAGAGTTTGCACTGACTTTCATGCAACATCTTCTAGAGAATGTACTATGGAATATTCCCTTCATGATGAGAATCATGAAGATATCCTCCATCATAGTCCTTTATTTGATGGGTTAGATCCTTGCACCACCATCATGTTTGTTAAAATAGGTGACACACTCAAAATTTGTGTTGACTTTAAAAATCAATGAATGTAATTTAATCTTCTAATAAAATAAAATAAAAAAATTGTGCATGGTGTTGCATTTTCATCTAGCTTGCATTTTGTTTTCTTGTTCATACTACATGATTTCCTATCATATTTTGCATGATTTTCTTGACATTTTCCTTATTTCTTGTCATAATTGCATTGTTGCTTGTTCATATTTGCATGATTGCTTGATCATATAGATTTTTGGGGATTTTGCAATAATGGCAAGTGATGACACCTAGTTAGGTCATAGCTCACATGCATTGCACTCTCACTAGGGCTCTGATGCCTAGAAAATCCCCAACCTAGGGCTCACCTTCATGCATTTCCATCATTGCATTCACTCATGTCATTCTATATCCCTTGACCTTGAAAGTTTTCATTGCTTACATCTCTCCAAGTCAAGGGATATGGTTCTTGTTTTGCTCCATTGGCTTTGTCCATACACTTTATTGCACACACCACACCCCTATTGGGTAGTACTCACTTTGGCAATATCATTCACATCATCTCAGCACCCCATAGTGGATAGCTTCATGGTCACGAGCGAGGGGTAACCTCCATTCGACCATTTGCGAGCATACATCCCAATGGGTATATCTCTTCTTTTCTCTGACCATTAGCGAGCACTACACCCATAGTGGGTTCAACTCCACCTTGTCCATATTTGCAATCTTACAACCCTCATAGGATAGCTTCATGGCCACACACGAGGGGTAACCTCCATCTCGATCATTTGTGAGCATACATCCTCATAGGGTTTTGTTCTTTTCTTTTTCTTTTGGCCTTTTGGAGCTTTATTTTCATTTTCCCATGCATTTCATTTAGGTTTGCATTTTAGATGCATTACACTTAGTTAGATTCATACCATTCCATCTCATTCATTTAGGATTCATTCATTGCATCCATTATGTTTGTGTTCACCATGCATACACAAAAATAAAAATATATATATATATATATATATATATAAAAATAAGCAATCACACATAAGCACACACATTTTAATTGCACCATAACACATAAATAAATCATAGCTAGTATTACTTGATAGCACTAAGTGCATGCTTATCGATCGATGTGCCACAAAAGAGAGCTTGGCACACTTGACCATCCCTAGGGGTGCATGCCACAATAAAAATTGACATGTCATCCTGATCCTAACCCTAGCCATGTGAGCCTATCCCCTCTGCTCTACCTACTGGAGGTGGTGGGGGAGTCATGTTCATAGATCATGAACTAGATCATGCTCATGATTGTGAACAACTCTGTGATCATCGAGATGATGGTTTTAGAACCCTTTGATCAGTTAGGATGATATGGTAATAGGCCATATAGTAGTAGGTCACCCTTTATACTACCATCTCATATGACTCCCTCATCCTCTATAGCTTCATCAGTAGTAGGTGGTCTCCCTCACCCTATTGGCTGCTTACCATGATAACCATCCTCTCTACTTGGGTCTATTATCCCATCTCCCCTCTGAGGTGCTCTACCTCAGCTCGTGTCATATCTCGCTCTACTTGAGCCTGTACTAGTGCACTATGGATGGACTCTATCTCCATATGCATCATTGTTGGGGTAACCCTTGTGGCTCCCCCTCCTCCTGAGCTAGATATCATGATGGTCCCCCTCATGGCTATCACTATCTCCACCTAAACCTGTACTCATGGTGGTCTGGATGGGATTATGCCTCTCTATTACCTCTCGATGGTATGTTGAGTGGCCTCTCGAAGTACCAACTACACTCGTTGGCTCATCACCTAGTATCTCTACATTGGCATTAGTGGAGAGATCCTCAAGGGTATAATGCTCCTATACCATCTCCTATACTCGAGGGCCACCTTAATGTCGTCCACCCTTAGATCCACGTATAATGGGTCATCTAGGTCCTCCTCCACCCACCTCACCACATTAGGAGTGCCTCTGCATCTTGGTGGGTCCCTCCTCACCCATCTAAACTAGTAGTCTCCCAAGTCTAGAATCTCTTATAGAATGTTAAACTAGCATTGTACTTGATCAAACCTGAATAGCTCTCACTCACCCTTCTCAGTGATGAGCCATCAGATCCTCCTCACCTGAGCTAGCTCCTTTATGTCCTCCCTCTATCCTTGGGTGTAGATACCATGGTCTCCATATAATCTAGTGCTCCTATAGCTCATCTATCACCTACCTCCCTAGTGGTAAGACACCAATGTATAACCTATGCCCACGCTCGTAGTGTCGACTCCACCTGTATGTTGTTGGTCGCTCCATGTTGGGCAATGGTCCTGGTAGTGCACTCGGTCTCTGCACCGCTATGTGCTCCCAACACCACACCTAGAGCAATGTCGTACAGATCAACCCTATTTTTTGCTTATACATGATGTAGAACATCTTGTATAATCGAGCTAACATATATGATGCCCATGTAAATCTCACTCCTTGATCTTGCATGTCTACCACTACTCCTACTAGTGCCCATGGTAGGTGTCACCTACTAGTATGGCACACCAGCATCCCTGCCACCACTCTGTATAGTATGAATGTTAGTACCCCAACTCCATATCGATGTGGCATCTCATCGATATGGAATCCACTCTATTGGATCACATGTGTTGGGTCTCTCCATCATCATCTTTGATGCCACCATCGATACTCATACCATGTAAATAGTCCTCCCCTTGATGGGGATCCTCAGGATGCACCACATATCCTCTAGTGTGATCATCATCTCCTCGATCGATAGCTAAAATATGGATGATTTTGGATACCATCACTCTACTAGAGCTATTAGTAGGGCTTAATCTACCTCAATGTAGGGCATCTCTGCTAAGTGTAGTAGCCCCACATTCTCTAGTGTCTCCCTCTCTACCATTGTGAGCTCTCTCATAGCATCCTTGAGTGTGCTCGACCACCACTCTTTGCTCTCGAGTACATCTAGCTGTATAATAACATAATTTTATCATCAATTCATCATTCACACATTTAAAAATCATAAAAAAACATAAAAATTTAAAAATCTAGCTCTTTTTGTGCAAAATTTACCAAATTTATGCCCTGGAATGATTGAGCATAAATTTGGCAATGCCTCCCAATAAAATTCATGCCCCATCCATACAAGGCATGAATTTGGCTTGGGTAGCCTACCAAATTCATGCTCCATGACCAAATTCATGGTTGATGATGAATTTTGATAAAAATTGCTTAAAAAAATTAAAAAAATGCAAAAATTACTAATTTTTTGTGTGTAGGTGCAAAATAAAAAAATAGCAAGTGGGTCTCGATCTGTACCTTCGCTCGATCAGTAATGGTCCCTCCCTCACCCCTCGCCATGGTAGCATGGTGAGTTGGTAGTGCCATTTCTCCTTTTCTTCTCTAGAGCTCTTTTCTCCTCCTCATGTAGTGAAAATGAGCCTCTTTTCCCTCCTTTTCCTCTTTTCTTCCCTCCCTTTCTTCTCTCTCTTCCTTTTTTTTTTTCCCTCCCTTTCTTCTCTCTCCTTGTCTTGTCTTTTGCTCTTTTTTGTTATTTTTTGCTTTTTTGCCCTTTGTGCACCTTTTTCGAGTTTTTATCTGGAATTTTGTATTCCTTCTAAAAACTCGAGGGGGCACCCTAGCCTTAGAGGCATTAATGGTAGTAATACCTCATTTTGCATGCAAATTTGTGATGTTCAGGTTAACACCCCTTTTTGCACCACCCCTCTATCCAAACCCGACCACCCCTTTTTGTGTTCACCCATAGGAGTCTACATATTTCTTTGACGCATTTATTTGGTCGTAAATGCATCAAAGAGGGGGTAAAATATAGACATAAAAAATTGACCCATCCAAATGAGTCAATTCTTCCTTAGACCCCTAGCTAGCCACCCAAACTTGCTAAGTGTAAATTTGGGGCCCTTTTGCCTTCCCCCTTGGCCTTGTTTCCTTAGCTTTACCAAATTCATGCCTAGTCTATATGGGGCATGAATTTGGCTTGCTAGATTCATGCCCTGTAATGACAAGGCATGAATTTAATTTGGTATTCTAGGAGTTTTTCTCACTAAAACCCCTCCCCTTGTCGACCCGTTTTGGGGTCGACCTTTGCCCATGGTGAAATTTCATTTTCTTACCTATTTTGCCCTCCAAACCTCTTATAAATAAGGGTTTGGATTCCCTAAGCTTGTAGAATAATTTCTAAGGAGATTCTAATTGTTGACTCACTCATTTGCTCATGCTATCAAGTGCTCTTCTGTTGCAAGTTGTTTTGTTGTTTTGTGCTTTGGTGATTGTTGCCCTTGGGGATTGAGTGGAGGAGTCTTGATGATTGGATAGATCAACCTTCTTGGAGTGCTTCTTCCACATCTTCATTTCTCCTTGCTTTCTCCATCAGCTCATCAAGTTTTGCATTTACTTTAGTTTACTTTGCAATTCTATTTTTGTTTCGCAAGTCTGTTTTCATTATTTCATGCTTTTGGAGTGCTTCTTCCATCGTTGGAAGGCCCAAAAGGGCATCTGAACCAAATTCATGCCCTACCTTTATAGGGCATGAATTTGGTAAGCTATATTCATTCTCCCTATTTATAGGGTATGAATTTGGTAAATTAGGGCTTGGGGGCAAGTTTTGCACCCCAAAACCCTAATTTACATTGTGCATTTTAGCATTCTATTGTGTCCATCCTGTCTGCATTTCATTTTACTATTACATATCTGTTTCACTCTGTTTGTGCATGTTCCAAAGGTCAAAGATCAATTTTACTTTTGAACAGTCATCTAAAAGGACCAAGGGGGCTTGACTGTTGCACCTCCAAGCTCAGTCTTATAGCGACCTAAGCAAGCCCCCAAACGTTGATCAAATTTTCTAGGGTTTGTGAAGTTATTTTGCAGGTTTGAAACCATTGGATATTCTGGATGCAAGATAAATCTTGGATCAACCATCAGATCAGATAAGTGCCCTAATAGATCTTTAGGTTATTTGGTGTTTGCTTTCTATTCATTTTTATCCAAAACCTAGATTATAAGTAAAGGAAAAGCATTTGATTGAATTTCTAGGCATTTGAAAGAATAAAAGCATATAGTGTGCATCTAGGGTTTTAATCTTGTTTATGCATTTCCCTTGGACCCTTGCTCAAAGGATTTATTTTGCAATCCTAGGGTTAGACATCATTGAATTACAAAATCATACTAGGGTTAGCTCTTGTCTTCTTGCATCTTGTGTGTCTTGCATTGTTCTTTCCTTTTCATAGTTTAGTTTAGAAAGGCCAAACAATAGGTGTATGCTTAATTGACACATCAAACACTTCCACCCCAGACTTGGAGCGAGTCCTAAAACCATTCTTGGTGAACCCATCCTTTCGTGTCCTCAAGTGTAGAGAATATAACACACCCCCATGGTTCACCTCGTATTCCAATGGATCGAACCAGGAATTATACACGACAGGGCAGTTTTCCCCCTCTACAATAATAAAAAGTATAACGCTAAATGGATATTTTGAAGAAATTTTTTCCAATTGCATATATGGCTAGAAAAAGGGTATTAACTTCTTCAACAATCGATCCTGAAGAAACAAAAAGAGTACTAAAATCAAAACAATCCAAAATGCATCATCTAAGTCAGATCAAGAAGATGAAAGAACATGAAGGCAAAGGACCTTCATACCAAATAATGTAATACAGGGAGGTTTTGGAGGTATTACATTATTTGGTACCTTGCAATATTAATGGAAGGACCTTGTAAATAATTTAGATTAGGAAGTGTTTAATATTATAATGGCTCATAGTGCTTACATTATAAATAATTATAATAATTTTCCCATCACAAAGAATTACTCCTAAAAATTTGACCTATGAAACCACTATCTAAAATTTCCTTTTATCTATTGATAGCTCAATCTCATGCTTCATCATAATTTGTTTGAATTGCTTCAAATATTGTTCATGTTCCTGAATTGTTTGTCTGAACACACGGAAATCATCAATATAATTTGCAATAAAGTTATAAAAGTATTGAAATATTTTTTCCATTCTCATTTGAAATTGAGTAGGGGCATTCTTTAATCCAAATGACATGACCAACCATTCATATAATCTTGAGGGAGTTAAGAATGTTGTTTTATGCACATCCTTAGGATTTATTTTTATCTGATGATAACTAGAAATACAATCAAATTTAGAAAGTATTTTTCCTTGTCCAAATCTTTGTATTAATCATTGCTTCTCAGGTAAAGGCCATTTAATGTTCTGTGTGATAACATTTAGTGGAATATAATTGATCACCATTCTAGCCTTCCCTCTTTTCTATTCTGAATGTTTTCTGACAATAAAAGCTAAAAAAAAATAAGTTGATTCTAAAGCATGGATCAATCCCTTCTAGAGAAGTTCATTTACTTGATTTCTTGCTTCTTGGTCATCTTATTTAGTCAAAATAATTTTTTTGTCAATTATTGGAAAATCATGGATTGTGGGAATTTCAGCCATAGGAGAATTTGTACTCCATATTTCTAATGGATGTTCTACACAATACTACAACATGTCCTTAGTCAAATTTTTAGTTATTGTTGGACTGTTTTCTAGTTGAAGGGTTGAATATTGTTCCAAAAAAAATTTGTATTCTATTTTTAAACTAATTATGCTTGATGTAATACTATTTGCTCAATAGAAGGGTCTTTCCATTGAGCTTTCATTTTGTGAGTTTGGAAGACAGTTGAAATTATTGGAACTGTAATTTTTTGCCCATCAATGTTCAATACCATGCAATGTTGAGCAATTGTATATGGACCATACTGATCAAGGAAAGGACTTCCTAATCCCACATCATATCCTGCATCATTTAACTGCACAAAATTTGTATGCACTATTTTTTCTCCAATTTGAATTGGAATATCGAATGCAAAATATTTGAGTCCTCTAGACCCATTCATTGTAGATACCTGATAATCATTTCTTGATTCAACCCATTCATTAATCAATTTTTCATGACAAAAATAATATTTCATCCAATATCAATAAATGCAACTACTTTTCTGAATTGTATACCATCTCCTACTATTCTAATTGGATAAAGGATAACACTGTATTCATGCATCATTTTATTGATTTGTAACTGAATATATTTAGTGGCCAATGAAAATTTATGATATTGGAACTTGGTTGGTTTGGGTATTTTAACGTCATCTTTTACTGGATTCAAGGCTCTTGGATCCTGCAGGATTGTATATGTAAGACTGATTGTCTTGAGAACTATAACTAGATTGGATGTCTGATTCAATTGAAATATGAGAATATTTGGATTCTTCTGATGAGGATATTGATTTTTCATCTTCAAAAGAGCTTGTACCAAGTAAATGTGTTTTTTTTTAATAACGTCTTGCTTCTTCAATCTCTCTATTTGATGGCTCTTCTTCACCTGTAATATCTTCTAAAGGAGGTATTTTTGGATCACAAGGATAATTGCATGGTGACATCATGAACAAATGATTTATTTCATCCATTTCATTTTCATATGGAATTTTTGATTCATCAAATATTGGATTATCCTCCATGATATTTTTTGTCATTTTATAAATTGTTATGCCTACTAATTTCCATTCATGGAATTGGGATTGTGTTTCACACATTTTCCATTCTTGTTCAATTTAAGGATCTAAGAATAATGCTTTCACATTCTTTGAAGATTTTATAGGACAAGAATGAGCATAATGTCCCTTCTTCTTGCATGCATAACAACTTACTTCTTTTATTGTCTTTACGTTTCTAGCTCTTTTTATGAAATACCTAAAAGGTTTAAAATTCCTAGCCTTAGCCTTTCTAAACCTTTTTATTTGTTTTTGTTTACATAATGTATTTGCACCTTCAACACCAACACATTCTTTTGTTGACAATTTTGGGTGTTTTCTAATTATTTTTTCATATAGACAGATTCTTTTCATTTCACATCTTACTGCCTCTATTATGTCCACAAAATATAATGTATTTACATATGTGCCTTGTGTAATTTTGTCTAGGAGAGGTATTAACGTGGAATAAAATTTCAATCATGAAATATACCACTAGACTTGCATCATCACATTAACCGGTTAGAAAGCAAGAGGGCCAGCCCCTCACACACATGCCCAAACTCGATGTTAATAGGGGTGATGAATCCCACAAAGTGGGACCAAGGACTTGCACCTTTAAGCTTGCTACCCCATTGGCAAAGAGTATGGCAAGTGTTGGAGTTTATAAACCACTCAAGTCCCACAACACAATTAATGTAAGATTATTCACAAACGCACACAAACTACACTAACAAAATACATAGGTATTAATGTGGAACAAAATTTCAATCATGAAATATGCTAACTACACAATTCCCTTAGGTAACGAAGACAAAAATTAGATTTTTACAAACTGGTCTCTGTGCAAATTAAGTTCATATACCTTCTTCATATAATCTATTACATACTCTTCAAATCTAGATAAGTCACCTAATTTTTTGAATGCAAGAGTTAACTGATCATCTCTTTCTTTATGTACATTATTGGGAGTGAATTATGTAAGCAAAGCTAAATGTAATTCATCCAATCCATTCGTATAAACAAGAATCTTTGATTCATCTAATGAATGTGTCAACCAATTTAAAACTATACCAACCATATGTAAGCAAAGCTAAATGTAATTCATCCAATCCATTTGTATAAACAAGAATCTTTGATTCATCTAATGAATGTGTCCACCAATTTAAAACCATACCAACCATATGTCTTGTAACAATTTCTATTATTTCATATGTATTCCTTGCATAGATTTATAATGATTAATCAAAATATAAATAGTATCTTCTGAGTTGGGATTACCATCAACACTGTTTTGGCTATTCTAATATTTTTAAAAATAATTTAAAATATAATAAATAATATAATTATAAAAGTAATTTAATAATTTTTTTAAGCAATGTTTAGTACAACTAATAGTATGAATGTAAAAATAATTTAATAATTTTTAAAGTAATATTAAATACAGCGATACAACTGAGGCTATATATTGTTCATTGTGAGATAATAACTATCTCCATTGTTTGTGAAAACAGATTTTGCCATTCCTAAAGGATGGAATGTCATCGTTTTTCTGAATGCCATGCATCTGGACGAGAAGAACTTTTCCAGGGCTCTTGCTTTTGATCCGTGGCGCTGGGAAAACGAGGGCCATGTACGCCATGTTGTATCTTTTAATGTTATTTTAGATTGATAAAAATACTAAATTCCAAATTTAGATTTCTAATTAATCCAGTAAACTGAACCCTTCATACCATTCGGAAAAGGTGGAAGGCTCGGTCCTCGTTATCATTTGGCCTGACTGGAGATTGCTCTCTTTCTACATAACTTTGTCACCAAGTTGAAGTTAAGTTTATCTTTTCATGTCTACAAACGTTAGTGGATTGGTTTATTAAAACCAATCTCAATATTTAAACCAGTTTAATAGTATAACTAATTCTCCAATGTATAAAAAAATAATAAAAAAAAATCCACCCACTCGTACGAAGATTTAATTGTTTCATATTGTAATCCTGAACTAATTAGTTTGAATTATAATACGCACTAATTAGTTTGAATTATAATATGCAGATGGGAACCTCGCTAGAGGGCGATCGTATATGTTACTTTCCTATCCCTGGCATGGAAAAGGGTCTCCCTATTCGTCTGTATTATGGAGCATGAAAGGAATATAGGACGTATCACATGAGACTCTAGTTATGCTTAGACTTAAGCTACCATGACTCTTATATTATTTGTAATAATATATTTAATAAAAATATTGATAGGCTGGTTAGTAATGATTGTTTTATAAATTATTTTGATTTGTATTAATTTTATTTAATTTAATAAACTCAGATTTACAAATTTTAAAGATAAAAATTTTCATTATCAAAATTCCATCTAGGTTACTTTATTTTATTATGGGTCATAAAATGGCTATGAATGCTCTTTAAGAGGGTTCTATATGTAATTTATTTGGAGTTGATATATGAATGTTTTAAGTGTTACAAGAACGGTTTGCCTTATAGCTATAAATTTATTTTTGAATCGTATTTACGTCGAGAGGCTTCTTACAATGGCAGACAGGGGTGGGAGGCAAAGAGGTCATACATGTCACGTCGTAAACAATTTTTTTTTAATTAAAAAAGTCGACATTAACAAAAACATTTAAAATATTTAAACTCGACTAACCAACCGTTACAAACATTTAAAATATTTAAACTAAAACAGTCGACTAACCAACCGTTGCAACTGTTTAATAAAATATTGTACTAGCTTAGATATAAAGGATATATATCTAAAAACGCCGAGAGTTATCAATCCCGAGGCGCTTATCTTGGAGATCACACCCCCAAGAAATGAGATAGGCACCTCGAGATTGATAACTCTTGGCGTTTTTAGATATATATCCGTTATATCTAAGCTAGTTTATATTACGAAGTTTCAATATTAATTCTTTTGTAATTTATATTTGATTACGATGACATGGTATAAGAATGGGATTGATTATAAATTTAATAATTTTTTTTGGATTAAAAAATTATTATATTAATAAAATAATGTTTAATCATATAAAAAAAGGGCGGGTGGGATTAGCACACCCCGTAAACCAACACACTAACCGCCGTGGTTAGGAGTATACAAGAGTGTCAAAAACAGTCCATAAAAAGTCAGATAATAATCGTCAAAACAATGTCAAATATACATTCAGAAAGAAAGGAGCCGATAAATCAATGTCATGTGAAAGGCTTGAAGTTTTCCTCCATAAGGTCATAAGTCCATCCAACGGTTGAAGAAATCGAAGCCCCCCAACCATCAGCAGTAGTACCACTAACAATACAAGTCTATGCATTTGGTACAATTTCACCCCAACCAAGGGCATCATCTTGCTCAGGAGGCCGAACATCCCAACCAGAGGTCGAGCGAGACGAGCTTTGAGCTCCATATTCTTCACATTTGTGTTGCGGGGGGGGCTGGGACTAGTGTCTGGTAGCAGAGGGTTGTGGTCGTTGATGGGTCCCCGATGAGTCGACAACCAGGACCTAAAAGGAGAAGTAAGAGGTACACGACTCATAGCGCAGGGTGCATTCCCTCAATGCTCCATGAGGGTACGTAAGTATTGCAGCTCCACATATATTTTTTCAACCTGTACTTGAATCTGTAACCATCAATCAAAGAATATAGCATATTTATCAACAATAAAAAAGACATGTTCGACATCTTGCTAAGAAAAAATAGCTCTATTTCGGGACTTCCAAAGATAAAATAGGGTACCAATTCTAAAAATATTCCAAACAACACCCAAGTTGAAGGAAAAAGTAATAGGGTCACCCAAAATAACATGCACCCAAGTAAAATCTTCTTGCATAAAAGGTCTGAAATTTTCAAGAAGCCACTCCTAGGCCGACTGAGCCTGATCACAAAACCAAAAAACATGCAATAAATATTTCGCCTATTCGCAAATCGAGAAAATAATATTATGAACACCCAGATGCTTGAGCCTATTACCAACAAGCAACCCCTGGTGCAAGAGTCTCTAAGCCAAAAAACTTTGTTTAGGTTCAATAAGTAGCCCAAGCAATATGAAACCTCTTATTCCATCGGGAGGGAAGAGAGACTAAGTCCCATCTCATAGTGAGCTTTTCAACCATTGGAACTTGCGGGGTGAGCCATTTGTAACTTAGATGAGCTTTATATTGCAAAACAGGGAGCTCCCAGGCCAACACCAATATGACCACCAAGGTTTTTAAAAATGCTTATGCAGTTTGCACCAAATAGAAAATGAAATACTATCAAGAACCACCTCATAAGTATCTCTATCACTAGGATTTAAATTGTGAATTTGATAAAAACTTTCCCAGGGTATCCAACTCCGGCATGTTAGGAGAAGAAATAAAAAATGGAAGTAATGCCACGCTTATAGAACCTCTACGCTCTGACCCATTGCACCAGAGCCAGGGGAGAGCCTTGCCAAGTGATAACAGGAGACCACCAAATATTCATGGAAGGCAAAGAGGCACCTACTTTACGGAAACTCCCTTTCCAACTTAGCCAGGGTTTGAAGGCCTCCCAAGATTTCCAAATACTCTAAATGACAAAAGAAACTGTAACTTTAACAGGGACAGAGGCAGTAAGAATGGATTGCAATCCCACCCCTTCCCAAAATTTCTTCCCTTGAAACAAACCAAAAGAAATGCAATGCCTGACCAACACTTTACAAGATTCATCCCCAATTAAATATCATGTGATCCATTTAGCACAAAGGGTAAAACCTTATCAGTGACAATCAAACAAACCCATGCCTCCACAGTCCTTGGGAAAACAACAAATTTCCTAGGCTACCTGATAAAAACCTTGTTTGACAGAGTCTTTGGCCCACAAGAAATCTCTCAGAAGCTTATCCAACTTTTTATTATAAGATTTGGATGGAACCCAACAAGACGAATAATAGACATAGGTAGTGGCTAAAACCTTAGAACAAATCTAAAATTTTCTTGCCAAATAAAGTTTCTTACTAGTCCAGTAAGAAATCTTCTTGTCCACTTTCTCAATAACATATTGCCACAATTGAGCAGAGGAACCATGAAACGCAAAAGGAATTCCAAGAAATTTAAACACCTCACCCGACTGAATCCAAGTCCATTGGAAATGATGCAACTAGCAAGGCAGCTAGGATTAAGATTGCTGAAAACAAGAGGTTTTTTTCCATTGAATAGAAGAACCAGAGACTAAACATAACACCTCTAATAAACTAATAGCCAAGAAAAGGGATTGCTCATCTTCTCAAAGCGTTAAAAAAAAATCATCAGCAAAATGACCATTGACCAACTAACGGTCAAAATTGGGGAGAGCAATACCCTTGATTAATCCTTGATCCACCTTATGGGCCAACAAATAGCCAAAAGCCTCTACAACAAGAATGAAAAGAGATGGAGCAAGAGGGCACCCTTGTATTACAGAATGACCAAGAGAAATTGACTGAGATTGACTATTATTCAAAGTAAGAATAGTTGAAGCATCTTGAAATAACATAAGAACAATGCTCACAAACACTGGCCCAAAGCCCAAAGCCTGAAGCATGGCAGTGATGAAGTACCACTCCATCTTATCATAGGCTTTCTCAAAGTCAATATTAATGAATAAAAAATCTTGTTCAAAATTTATTGCCCACTCCATACATTCCCAAACAACAAGAACATTATCAAGAATGTATCTTCCCTGAACAAAGCCAGTTTGTACAGGTTTGACAATCAAAGGTAGGAGAGATTTAAGCTTAAGCACAAGGGTTTTGACAATAATCTTATAGCTCACATTAAACAAGGTGATCAAACTCCAATTAGTGATGAGATCAGGGTCTCCAGACTTAGGAATAAATTTAACATTGTCTTTGTTAATAATGGAACCCAGTGAACCACATTGCAGGGCTTCAAGATACACTTTGTGGAGATCAAAACCAAGCATATCCCATAATTCTTTGTAGAATTCACATGGGAAGCCATCAAGACCAGGTGCCTTATCATTGGCCATGAGTGACAAGGCATTTTTCAGATCTTCCAGAGAAATAGGAGTGTCACAAAATATCATTTTCTCAGGAGAAAGCTTATTTGGGACAACATCGATACAATCAACAAGAGCTTGCCTTCTAACATCATCAAGGGGTTGAGAAGCAAAAACACCTTGATAATGTGAAACAAAGGCTTTGATAATGTTTGGAAGGTTTGTGAATCTCTGCCCATCAACTTGAATGGCTTAAAATTGGGAATACTGGGCAGGAGGTCTGAGGTATTGAAATTTTTTTTTGGTCACTTTGTCCCCCACTAATGCATTCGATCACGTAATTGAGCACCCTTGGCTTCATACAAATCAATTTTTTTTAGCTCATGTCGAATGGAAGAAACTTGGGACTGAGCAAGAGAGCTGAAAGGAGAGGCTTCAAGCCTAAGATAGGCTTTGGATAGCTCACTCTACAAGGCAAACTTAGCCTATTTTCATTGCTTTGCAACTTCAACACCCAAAGTCCACAACACCTTAGTGGCTCGTTGAATGGCAACATTCCACCACTCAATCCTTACAGAAAGACCATCAGGTTTAGGAATCAAATTTCAAATACGATATATATGAGCTTTCATGCTAAAGCTATGCAAAAAAGAAACATTCCACCTCTCAATCCTTCCAGAAACACCATCAAGTCTAGGAATCAAATTCTAAATGTGGTATATATGAGATTTCATGCTAAAGCTATGCAAAAAAGAAACATTCAGGTAAAACTATGAAGAATGCACTCTGGGTTGAAAGTTTAACTTTTCCATCAAGAATAAAATAGGTGAATGATCACACAGTGTAGTACCAAGGAAATTCAACACATACGGCAAAGAAGGCAAAAGACATGAGAACTGAAAGTTATCACACTCAAAAATCATGGCTCTGTCTAGTCTTTCCAAAACCTTAGTAGAAGCAGCCTGGAAATTGAACTAGGTGTACCAAAGAGCCAGAGGGAAGTCATAAGGTGAGAAGTGAGAATTAGGATCATAAAGGCAAAGCTTGTTTTTCATAAAAAAACCAAGCTTCCCTTTCACCTAAGCACCACCGCATCGGGACGTGACTGGCCTTATCAGAAGCTTTCTCCACCATATTAAAATTTCTACAGAGCACCCAAGTGGTAAATGGCAGATTCATGGCAAGCCATATCCACAACTCACATCGATCAGAAGCAATGTTTGAGGTATACACACTAACCACCCCAAATGGTTTTTTGTAGATCTCGAGCAAAGTCCAGATAGCTTGATTGGATGAGTCAACACCCCAGGTCACAACATTCTTCTGTAATCGAGGTGCAAGGATAGTGATGACTTCCATTTTTCTCAGGGAATGCTTCATGGTAAAAGAGGCACTTCATGGCCAAAAAAAATCACATGCACACCGTAGATTGAAATAAAAAATCTTAACTTCTTATAGACATAAAAAATTGAGGCTTCCATGCACTCAAGAAACATTTGACATCTCATTTCGGGCCAAATATTTTTTGATCTGGTTTGTCAGTCCTCGGATATTCCATGAGAAGAAAATCATTGGGATTTGTTAGGATGCATGATCTCCATGACATCCTCTGCATCACCCAAACCTTCAAACGAGCCATAAGAGTTTGAGATCGCGTGAAAAGCATCACTGTCTAGCTATCGATGTTTGTCATTCCAAAAAAGGCTACAAGAGTTGCGAACCTTAAAGGCTTGACCCTCCTCCATTGAAGTATTATCTAGAGCTGCCAGCATTGTGGCAAAAGAAGAGCCCAACCAAAGAGATTGAGACAACCACAAAACTGGGGGTTGCATGCCAACAACCGGAGGGGTCGTATCAATAGGAGTATGAACTTCAGTAGAAGCTTGCATGTCTCAAGAAGTAGGGCTAGGTTGTGCAGTGAAAACCAAAGCTTCCTACTGCTTAGCTTCACGGGTTTTCTTGCTAGAAATAGTAGTCCATTCTCCAGTGTTTCCCTACGAGCCATTAGCTAGAGCTGCAGGAGTGGGCGAGGGATTTTCCACTCCATTAGAGGACACTCTCAAATTTTGTGAGCTACAGATTGACATCAGTAATAGGTATTGGGCAAATTGATATAGGCAACTCTTTGCCTAAAGGATTGGTCCCCAATATTGATATCAATAAACTCCTAAAAATCCTTGGTAAGGTCAAATTTGATACAAATCCTTCTAGTGGGTCGAGCGGAGAAGAACTTTTCTAGCTCAAGACAAACAAACTTACCTAAGGGGGTAGCTAAAGTCTACAAAAAACCCCAAAGGGAAATAGGAAGACCGGGAAATTCAACCCACATCGGTACTTCCAGTGCAGCTTGGTCCATTATATATAGAACCCTCTTAAAGAGAATTCATAGACTAAAATTGAGTTTTTGAATCATTTTATAATTTTAGATTAGTCTATTCAATCTTACCAACTAAAGGTTGTAGGACATTTAAAACATTAGATTTTTTTGTTTCAAATTTTTACATATTTACTTTATTTTATTATGGACCATTAAATTCCTATGAATTCTCTTTAAGAGGGTTCTATATATAATTCCTTTTGAGTTGATATATGAATGTTTTAAGTGTTATAAGTTTGATTTATAGTTATAAATCTATTTTTGAATAGTAATTTTCATTATGAAGACTTAATATGTAATTCTTTTGTAATTTATATTTCATCCCGTTGAGATGTTAGAAGAATGAGATTGACTATAAACTTAATAATTAAATATAAATATATTTTAAGATTTTTTCTATTAGGCTAAAAATTGGGTTTTTGAAAGGGTTTGAACCTTTTTATAATTTTAGACTAGTCTATTCGGTCTTACCAACCAAAAAGCCTCATTTCTAAAGTCTATAGGACAATCAAAACATTGATTTTTTTTAATTTAAAATTTTAAAAGCCTCATTTTTAAACTCTACAGGATAGTTAAAACATTGATTTTTTTGTTTCAAAATTTTACGTATTTACATTCATTACCAATATCATTACATTTAAATCATTGACGAGTCTCCAAAAATGAAACCCTCAACAAACAAGTCTACAAATCTCTATAAAATGGAACCCTTAGCATAAAAATTTATAGATCTTCAAAAACATGGAACCCTAAGGAGACAAATCCATAGAACTCTATAAAATGGAACTCTTAGAAGGCAAATCCCATAAAAACCCAAACCAACATATTTCACTTATAACTTCACAATGCTTCTAGAAAGTCACAAACACATCTCCAAAAATAAGACCCTCAACAAACCGATCCATAAATCTCCAAAAAATGGAACCCTCAGTAGACAAGTCCATAGATCTCTTGAAGATGGAACCCTCAACAAACAAATCCATAGATCTCCAAAAAAGTAACCCTCAACAAACAAATCCACATATCTCCAAAAAATGGATCCTTGGGTAGATAAATCTATAGATCTCCAAAAAATGAAACCCTCAATAGATAAATCCCTTAGAAATCCAAGCCAAAATATTTATTAACTCCTTATGTCTAAAACCCAACAAATCCCATAGATCTCCAAAATTAGAAATTTTAGCATACAAGGCCACATATCTTCAAAAAGCCATTTACTGAAAATTGGAACTTTCACCCATTGACTTGACTTTCTAAATTTCCTCTCCTTGGCCACTAATTGGAGTCCATATGGATAGATCCAATGTGGAAGTTTCCATCTTTTATCTTCCTCTCTAAGATCTTCCCAATTGGGATAAGCTACACGATATAAATTTGGATACTTTCTTCATGCATGAGAAGAGGTACCACATAGACAAGGAGGCTAATCCTAGCAAATAGCTAGCTCTGACTACCCTAGGAAGTACACAAGACTATGAAGATGAGTTATAGGGATGGTATAATAATTCACTTGAATGGCATTCCTACACCAAGGAAAAGGGATAATTTTGACCTAGACATCAAGATGAACCATCAAAAGTTGGGGGCCTTAAGGAAGTTGGGGTATTTGGACCATAAAATTCTTACATTGTAGAATATGCACTATGAAATAGGGACTTCAATGAGGTTGACATGAATTAACTAATTTGATCATCAATTATTTGCCATATGGGACTGAAAGCAACCAAGAATTTCTAAGAGGGTAAGGACAATAGGAGAAGCATTGGAGAATTTATTAATACTTTCTAGAACACCATAAGCTCCTACACCAAATATTATAATATTTTCTACAACAACACTAAAGACTTCTATTCCTAATTACTATTATCCTCCTACTCCTACTAGGATTTCCTTACCATTAGCTAGTATAGCTCATGATTCTCCTAGAGGCACTCCACCTCCAATTGTCGCCATCATCCAGTACCACTCCAATCACCTTATTTTTATAAAAACCAATCTAAATATACACTATATAGACATTGGTACCATATACACTAACCCTTTACCACCAATTCTCCTTTCATTGTTGGTCTCTTTGTTCATAGAAATATTAGTACAGGTAGCATTAGTACCAAGCCCTTCCATACCTACAACATTCATACCAATATCCACGTAGCTTACTATAGGAACCATCTCATCCAATCAAGCTACCCTCCATATTAAGCCAGGCTACTCTTACTACAAGCAATGATATCATCCACTCCATACATTATGACTAAGTCTACAAGAGTTCCCCTAGAAGCTAGATCAACCATATGGTCAAGTTAGGTGTTCATGTGGAATGTCATACGTGAGCTCAAGGCCTTTGATGTCCTGATAATATAAAATAAGAAATTGAAATATGAGAACACACAATTAAGTGATAAAATATCCCATGATTCAATGCTATTATGGTCACAATTGACATCTAGGGGAGAAACTATTATTAACATGGAGGTATAAAAAAGTGACCCATCTAAAATTGCAACATACCTTATTGACTTTATTACTAGGTTATCTAATCTAGATCTAAGTCAAACAAATCCTTATCAAATAATTTAGGTTACAAACCAATATTCCAATAGTGTAGCTAGGAAGTTTGACCAATTAGCAGTAAGGGATGAAGCACTAGGAATGAAGAATGAATATCTCAAGGTAAAAGTGGCAAAACTAAAATCTATAAAGGAGTGACTATAGCAAGTAAATGAAGGAATAAAAAATATGCATCTAGGATATCAAATAAAGAAGCAATTTGAAGACATCAAATCGTAGCTTGATGATGCTAAGAACAAGAGGAAAAAATTAGAGGAAATCTCACAATAACTTGCATAGGGGTAGGAAGGGGGCAAAGCTATCAAGATAATCTCAACTAGAAGATCAAGTGACAACTTCAAGAATCCTAACAAGCAAGAGGTAAAAAGATATATCAACTCTAAAAGGAATTAGTAGCATTGAAAGAAGTAGAGACAATTGTATATCTAAAAAGAGCCTTTGACATTTAGCAAATCAAGTTCTTCTAGATAAAATAAAGGTATAAGTAATAAATGCTTAGGGATAATTTTACTTTATGACACACAAAATAAAACTTGAAAAAGTGATAGAAACTATCAAATAGGTTGAAGAGCAATTGGCCATAAAGGAGAGGTCCTAAGAAGTACTCAAGCTTCTGTCCACAATGTCAACACCACAAGCATAATACGTATGGATAGAAAAAAAATAATTGGTGAAGAAAATTAAGAAGATCCTCGGTGTACAAAGAGATTTATAAAGTTGTAAAAATACATCGGCTTCTCTAAAATCCCTAGTGTAAGAAAGGATCAAAAAAATTTAAGGGCTCATCACTTTTAGACTTCTAGACATTTTTGACCCATAAATGATACTCCTCAATTATGACATCATTGATACAATATTCAAAAAGGAGAAGAATAAGGCTAACTCAAGAGATGTAGTGGATCTCTACAAGAAGACAAAGCCAATCTATGCCAAGTTGCAAGAGCTCAAGGGAAATCACAATAGGTAATATAAAAATATATATCAACATATCATAGGAGAAGCTAAGGATATAGGCATTATGCAACTGCTAGAAGAACAATACAAAATGCTATTGGGGCTACAATTATAAAACTTAAAATATGAGAACCATAATTTTGACAATTTTATGGTAGGGATTCTAATTTTGAAAACTTCAAGCCCAAGGATAAAGTCAGTATTTGTGATCTTTCGTTATTGATCTTGGCACTTCATGAAGTTACTAGAAATATTGTGACACATCACTACCTTGGGAGACATAATTTTAGAAAGATGTAAAATAGTGAGATCAGTCTACCAACGCCTTCCAAAACCCTTTAATTTTTGGCTAAGTTCAAGACAAGTCCTAATTTGCTCTATAAATGTTGATTGGTTTAGGATCGATCTACTAGTAAAATGGCTCGATTGGCTGATAGGAGCAAAGCTCAAAGTCATCTAGAAAATCACTAGCAAAGTAGAGTGATTCACTCACTTCCTAGAGTGAATTACTTGTTGATCTATGGAGGGATAAAAATGAAGGCACATATCCCAAGGAGAGTCTTTGAAAAGTGATATATTGGCATGTAGTGGCAACAAAACTCATTAGATAAGCCTTTTAAGCCTATTAGAGGTATGTACCATATGTAGGTGCATCATTTTGTTAGACATACCCCTAAAGTTTTACTTGTACTAGGAGTAATAATTTCTAACACCATATATCTAAAGGGTAAAGAGGAGCTATGTGCTTCATTGTAAACATCTTTTGGCTATGTGAATTTAGGGCTACACTCCATGCAACCTATATTGTACTTTGTAACTCATGAAATTGGGAGGAAATTTATAAATCAATTGATTTCCATGAGTGGCACTACCCTTCTAGATCATAGATACATAATGATTGAGGCATAACCGTTTTTCCTATCTTGTCATTTGCCTTACAATTTTATATTTATTGATTGAGAACATTATTGTTATTCATATTCTCATGTGTTGATTGATTGCACACTTTTCTATGATTATGATTGTAGTTTTATTTCATCCATTGCACCCTAAGCTCTAAATATACTTTCATGTGTTTTATTTTTGTATATTAATTTCACGAAATTAGTATATGTTAGTTTAGGAATTAGTAAGGATAGTGGGAAACTAACATAAATAGAGAGGTTTGAAGAGGCCACAAACCCCTCCATATAATAACTTGTTGAAATTCTAGAATTGGGACACATTATTTGTTAGGAACCTACTTTTAAAATAAATTTGCTCACATAAAATACTATAAATAAAAAAATTTCATCAAATAACAAAATAACACTATGCAGAAAGTAATTGCGAAATTGAAACAATATCACAAAATAAATCAGTATTGCGGGCCTCTTTGAGGGGGCCAACCTCCTTCAATATTTCATTAACTTGCAAAAAGATACATTCATACATAGCTCCATGTCTTTTAAATAAAAGCTTCAGACAACCCTAACCCAAAGCTCAAGAGTTGGCTTACATGCAAATTATCACGCAAGCTAGAATATTCTACCAAAAATTAGTTACATTCTTGATAATGGTTACATGAAATAACCCCACTTTTCTATGTGCATTACTTGCCACATACCATTAAAAAAGTATTAATATTATAAGGAGGTCATTACATAATCAATTGAGAATTACAAAAATAATGTTAGGATGGGGTCCTAACATATCCTTCCCCTTCAAAAGCTTTGTCCTCAAAGTTGTAGATGAGGAAACTAGTGCCAGAGCTGGTGGAGAGACTCCCATGTAGCACCTTTTGGTTGTAGACCACGCCACTGAACAACGACCTCAGTAATAGCTCAGTTGCAAAGAGTGTACATCCTACTATCTAACAATTGTTCTGGATTGAGCAAGATAGAACCTTATTCAATCAATTTTGGGAGGGCAGATTGAACCTATACCTGATTTTCCACAACCTTCTTGAGAGAGAATACATGAAAAATAAGGTGGAGGTTGGATGTCGACGTTAGGGTTAATTTGTAGGCTATGGCACCAATCCGTTGTAAAACTTGGTAGGACCCATAGTACTTGGCCATGAGTTTCTACAACCTGTGAAGTTGGAGGGATGAATATTTGTATGGCTACAAGTGAAGGAAGACCATATCACCAACATAAAATCTATGTTCAAAATGGTGTTGATCAACTTGTTGGCACATCCGGTTCTAGACTACTTCTAGATTCATATTCAGTTGATGGAGGACCTCGACATGTTGACTGAGTGTAGTGTCAACTGCATGGACCTTAGAGATGTCTAGAATGTAGGAGGAGGACATGAGCGAAGGTTGACCATAAACTAATTCAAAATTGATGACCTTGGTCACTGTGTGATAGAAAGTATTATACCACCAATCGGCCAAGGGAAGCCACTTTATCCATTGTGTAGGATGATCAGAGGTAAAGCAAAAAAGGTATATTTCCAAACATTTGTTGATAATCTCAATCTTACCATCCATTTGTTGATGGTAAGCTGAACTCATTTTGAGCTACGTTCCTTACAACTTAAAGAATTCTTTCTAGAAAGTACTAGTGAATGTAGGGTCACGATCAAACACAATGGAGATAGGTATGCCATGAAGGTGAAACATAAAATCAAGGAACATTTGGGTAACTATGCGGACCGTGTAAGGATGGGTGAGGGAACAAAAATGAGCATACTTTGAAAGAAAATCCACTACCATGAAAATAATCAATTTTCCTTTGGACATAGGTAAACCTTCAATAAAGTCCATAGAAATATTTGTCCAAACCTGTTCGAGAATAGACAAGGGTTGTAGAGTTCTTGGAGAATGCACCATTTCACATTTCATCCCTTGATAGGTGCACATGCTACCATAAATTATGTATATCCTTCTTCATACCCTTCCAAAAAGGTACACTTAATCCTTTCATATGTTTGGAGGAAACCCTAAATGACTTGCAGTGGGGGAGGCATGCATTTCCTTCATGAGAAGTTCCCAAAGTGGAGATGTGTTAGGAACAATAAGGCACTGATGATAGCGTAGATCTTGGTCATCTCAAGTGTATCTAAGATATGAGGTAGGCTATGTTTGAAGGGAGGCAACCAAAGTTTGTAATCATGAATTCTTAATCACCTCCTCACGAAGAGAATTTATCCACTAGGGAATGGTTGAAGAAATAACACGTAATATACTGTGAGCCTCAAATTGGTGAGAGAGGGCATCTCCCACAATGTTCTCCTTGTATTTTTTATAAGTAATATCATAATCATAGCCCATGAGCATAGAGATCCACTTTTGTTGTCCTAGGGTGGAAACCCATTTCTCTGAGAAATTTTTGAAACTTTGATTATCTGTTTTAATGGAGAAATGATGCCCAATGAGATAAGATCACCAATGAGTGATCGCATGCAAAATGGTAAACATTTCCTTGTTATAAGTTGAATTGCCTAGATTATGACTAAAAAGTGCTAGTGAAATCCAATGGGTGTCCTTCCTACATAAAAACTATGCCAATACCATTGCCTGAAGCATTACCTTCAATTAAAATAGTCTTGAAAAAATTAGGCATTGCTAAGATCGGAGTGGTTGTCATTGCATGCTTCAAATATAGAAAAACCTGTTCAATTGGACCAATCCAAGTAAAAGAATATTTTTTTAACTTGAATGTTAAGGGAGCAATAATTTTTCCATAGTTGCATACCAAGAATTCATAATGATCCTCATGGGTAGGAATGTGGTTTTAGGAATATCTTCATTGTTGAGCCTAATTTGATGATACTCGGAGAAAATATTTAATTTGGAGAAAAACATAGTCCCATGCAACTCATCCAGTAATTCATCCACCATCAAAATAGGAAACTTATCCTTAATGGTGAGATTATTGAGCTCACAAAAAACAATACAGAAGTTCCATGATACATATTTCTTTCACACTAATAAGATATGAGAAGAGTAAGGGTTGTCACTCAAGAAGATGACTCTCACTTTTAATAATTATGGCACTAACTTATCTATATATGACTTAAGGGCATGAGGGTATCGATACGACCAGAAGTTAGGTGGTACACTACTAGGTACCAATGGAATAGCATGGTCATGGGAGCGACGTGGTGGTAAGTTTGTTGGTTCAGCAAAAACTACATTGTGTTTTGTCAAAATAAGTTGCAAATATTTAGGAATGTGGTCCACTTATGTAGTAGGTGGTTGAATTACAAATATCTACATGATGACCCCACAAGAATATTTTTTAATAACTTCTCCATACAGTTTGAGATGATAATTTGAGGAGGATCTACTTTTAAACCCTGAAGAGTGTAAGAGTGTCCACTCTATGAAAAATGCATCCATAATTCAACAAATTTCCATGCGATGGTGCCCAAGGTACCCAACCATTGAGCTCCTAACACAATATCACATCCCCCTAATCGAAGAGAAAACATATATTGTTTGAGCTCATAATCCTCTATTTTCAATTTAACATTACGACATTTACCTTTGCAAGGTAGGATCCCTTCATTTGCCACCATAACCTCAAAGGAATTGCACGTGTGTATGTAACAATTGACCTGTTTGGCAATTCAGGGATCAATAAAAGTTGTGTGTTCTACCTAAATTAATAAGGATTGTAAGGTGTTGGCCTTTGAAAAAATCCACAACTTTCATGGTATATGGAGTAGTAATCCCTACAAGAGCATGGACATAAATTTTTACCTGGGGCTCTTCATATACTTCTTCTTCATTTTGATGTTGTTATTCTATTGTTTTGACTTCTTCATCACTGTGGTCACTACTTACAAGTTCCTCTACATCTATCAAGAACAACTTATTTTGGGTACACCTATGCCCTCTAACATATTTTTCATCACAATTGTAGCACAACCCTTGGGCTCGTCGAGCATCCATTTCCTCGATGGTCAAGCATTTTGAGGGGATAGATTTATTTTCATTATTGCTTGTGAACTTGGGAGGAAAAGAGGGTTTGGTTGGTTGAAATTTAGATGTCCTCCTTTGAGCTAAAAATTTGGATTTAGCCAGCCATGCTAGGCTCGTGGCCTACATCATTGTTTGTGGTATGAACATCTTAACCTTAGATCAAAGATCATATTTTAATCCACTAATGAAACAACTCATAAAAACCCTTTATTCAACCCCTTGGTTATGTTATCTATATTTTCAAATTGTGCCTCGTAGTCTCAAATTGTAGAAGTTTGTCTTAGCTTGGTTAGTGCTCCTAGAAAACTATCATATTCACTAGGACTAAAGCGAGTGAGAAGTTGTGATTCAAAAAATTCCCAAGAAGGATTGGTAACGGTATGCTAGAATCGATGATACCATTGTAAAGCTTCTAATTCAAGATTAAAAGAATCCATCTTGATCTATTAATATTTAGGAACATTGTGGAACTAGAAGAATTGATCAATGTGACATAACCACCCATCCGTATCTTTCCCATTGAACTTAGGAAAGTCCAATTTAAGCATCTTGAAAGTAGGATCATGGTCAAAATTAGCATGAAAATATTCCTTTTCCTTATGGGGTCCTTTTCCTCACCCTGACTGTTCTATATCCTGATACTCAAATACTTGTGGTTTGCCTTGAAGCTTGGACTCATAATGTATTCACTTTGGAAGTGTTGGATGTCATCCCATATTGATTAATTGTCTTGGATAATGGTACTAAGTTATTTGGTGATAGTCTCCAACGTTATGATAGTTTATTCCATATCTTTTTGGTGTCCACGAGTACCAACAACCATTTTGATGTGATTTGGATGACTATTAGTGACTTACTAAAAATAGAAGTGTGATTTTAGGGGTTACAATTTATAGTAATAAGTCAAAAAAAGTGCTTGGGTGCTATATATAAAAATGACCAGCTCGAAAAGATTGTCACAATCAGCTATATCCCACAACACTAGTTTTGGACACCCAATTTTTTTTTACTATTGTTTTGACGAGTTTACTGGTGAGGTTGGTTTTTCCTTTAGAGGTTGGGTTCAAAAGTTGGGTATTGTGTCAACTGACTCTGCCTTGTATGTTCTGACTACTGACCACTCCTAACACTATCCTATCACTTGTACCATAGCTACTAACACTGTTTAATCACTGACTATGGGATTCTCTATGATATGTAGTTACTGACACTATCTGTTCTATTATATCACTTACCACCCTATATTTATTGACTATTACAGATGATTGTTACTACCACTATCAACCTGACAGTTACTACCACTAACTCGAATGTTACTAAAAATTTTCTTGACTGTCACAAATACTTGTAGACTCTACCCTGACTGTTTGGTGCATGCTATTTTTTTGTGATAGGGAAGTCTCCTCTATATGCTCAATATTGTGGGAAAAAATACAAGTTTAGCAGAACAGGAAGGCTTTATTTTTGTAGGTTGATTTTTTTTATAGAACTAGGGTACACTAAGCAAAGGAGTATGTAATACCCATAGGCCCTCTGTTATACCATAGTGATGAACAATAGTACTCAAACTAATATTTTAGACCACTACCCAAGGAGTATTCCACACTTACCCTTGAGAATACTATCTACCTCTCTAATAGTACGAGAGGGTAATCTTTTGGGATGTTGTGTCCCACGTACTATGGATAATACAAGGCCAAAAATCTTTTCAATGGATAAAAAGTTTGTTTAACCCTAGATGGTCTCCCTAAATACCCGAAGATACATGGGAGCTCAATTCCATGTGCGGTTGCTAACTGAGGCCTAGGTATTGGAGCCTGATTACCCCTCACTTCACTAGATGTTTTATGGGCTATCTATCTTAGCCAATAACGACAACTCCTCTGTGATATTTTAAAACCCCTAGCATAAGGTTTTTAACCTCCTCAACTACTATATAAAAGAAATGACTATATTTTTTTGTTGGTTATTTCTTACTATTTTTTAAATAAAGGATATCAGAAAAATGAAAACACAGGAAAATTATTTTTCAATCACCTGTAATAAATGAATCTTCAAATATCCCAAAAAGATTAAAAATAAAATATAATAAATTCACTAGGGTGAGGTGCATTATTAAGTTAGAAAGAGAAAAATACCTCCTATAGCTCCTCCGTTAAGATATTCATCATCAATATTTTAATATATTTTTTATGCGATAATTAATGGTACATCTTGCAAGCACTATCTCAATCATCCTTTTATTATCCAATTTTTTATAGACTATCTTTTAAATAATTGATTGTTTTTTTTCTATTATCTTCTTCTTCCTCAATAGTTCTTCCATCTAGAGTTAAAATATTTTTTATGAGACAAAAATATCTATTTTGTAAAGCATGGAAAAGTTGGTATTTCTTTCTGCTTTCTTAAGCCATCTCTCCATAGATTTTTGGGTCAAATAGCTCTTTCTTTTGTGATACATTATGAAAATTGAAAAGTAATTATTTCTCTTGTATATAATTATCTTGGTTTGTTCTACGAATTTCTACTGTCTTTTATAAATTATTGAGCTTAAATTTATTTTTTCTTTCTTTTAGTACATTTTTTATTAAAGTAAATAATGGGTTTTTGAAAGGGCCCAAACCCTTTTACATTTTCAACTAGTAGAACCAATCCTATTGCTCAAAACCTCTTCTTATAGGGATTTTGAATTTTGGGTTATTTCCATTAGTTTTTAAACATTTTCAACTTATTCCAGACTACCATCCTAACTCCAAAAATATATTTGGCATGACTTCTAGGCCTTACCCAAAAGTCAAAAGTGTTACAAAACTCCTCCATAGAACATTGGTCTACCCTTCGGTCCATACCTCCATTGGACCATGCCAACTAGTAGCCCTTAATATTATCCCTCAGTTCGATTGTTCACATGGACTTCCCTTGACTAATTGATCATTGGAAAATTTATGCCTTTAAATTTTTTACCTTATTCTCACAAACCATTGATCATTACCTTTGAACTGTCTGCCTAGGTATTTGATGTGGTTGCCATGTGTATAGATGGGATAGTCTATAGATGGGTAGTTACCATGTGTATAGATGTGCTTAAAATTATCCTAATAAAAAGAACAAAAGTAAAAATTGCAATTGTATCTATCACTACTTTAAATCAATTTGACCTTAAATAAATTTGAAAAGGAAAATGAATGCTTATTGAATACAAGTTATACAATTGTCTGACTATAATTAGAACCCTAGACAATATTTAAAAATGTTTAAAGTGATATAAATCCTCTTTTTCCAAAAGAATTTTATAAAACAAAA
Organism: Wollemia nobilis; assembly: GCA_028583015.1. Taxonomy (NCBI): domain Eukaryota; kingdom Viridiplantae; phylum Streptophyta; class Pinopsida; order Araucariales; family Araucariaceae; genus Wollemia; species Wollemia nobilis. Next base: position 2,499,693 of record JAQPPZ010002381.1, on the reverse strand, counting down.
AGTAAGATAATTTCTTAACCTTAAAAGGGTTAAAGATCCTACCTTCAAAATGTATAATTAAATAGCCAATAGGATTGGGAAAACTGACTAGAAGTGAAGAATTTCATACCATAAAAAAGGTTCAAATCCCATAGGTGAACCTTAATATTCTTATCAAATGACATTAGCTCAACTAGTTAAATTTCTCAACTTTCAAGGAGTAGACCTATGTTTAAATCTTGCCAAGTGATACTTACATAAAAGCCATGTTATTGTAGCCATGTTATTGTATTACCACTATGTGATCATGATGAAATATAGGTGGGGCCTCTTTCAATCCCACATAACCAATTATATATGTGTATGATGCCATAGTTTCATTGGTGTATTTACAATGCATAATTATAATAAGCTTATTTAAATCCCAAATTCTTATTTATTATTAGATATAATAAATGTTGTTTCCGTGGAGTACTATAAAATGAATTTAGACTTAAATTGAAATGACATTTGGTAAAATAAAATTATATCTTTTCTTTAAATTTTTTTTACATTACTATAATGCCATAGTTTCATTGGTGTATTTACAATGCATAATTATAATAAGCTTATTTAAATCCCAAATTCTTATTTATTATTAGATATAATAAATATTATTTTCATGGAGTACTATAAATTGAATTTAGACTTAAATTAAAATGACATTTGGTAAAATAAAATTATATATTTTCTTTAAAACTTTTACATGACTGGTCAATTAAAATGACTTTAGACTAATAACAATAAAAACTTCAAAAATAAGATTTTTTAAAATTGGTTTCATAAAAATACTAGTTATCTCAAATTAATTTTACACTAGCACTTACATAAGTGAAATATCCATTTTTAAAATATAAGAATACACTTCATAGAGATGATAATATGGTTGAGGTGGTATCTAGTTGTCATCGAATTTTCAATTGATTGGCAAGAATGCTCATCAAATTCTAGAGCTAGTGTGAGGATGAGTTGATAAAAATACAATAAATGATATTAAAGTCAATGGTATTTAAACCAATATAATTGAACATGTCCATTTAAATAAAAAGTGTAGTTTTTATTCATCATGGATATAATCAAGTTTTCCATTATTATGTGGTCTATAATTCATAGATTGGCATATATCAATTTAGTGTTAATAAAATTGATGTTCTAATTTTTTTAAATAAGAGCCTAACAATGAATATTTTGACCTTTTTCAATGTTAGGCATCTACAATTGATACAACATACAAAGTGGGGTTAGCTAAAAAATAATAATAATATGGACCAATGAAAAATATCCACATGTTGTTAGACAAGTCTACATTAATTCTTACACAATTTTTTTAAAATTAAGTTGTGTAAAATTTTCTCTCTAAAATAAAATTGGTTTTGGGTACTACACACAAATGCCCACATCGTTGGTCCCTTAAAGGACCTATAACTCAAGGTACATAAAACTCTAAGGCTCTTTGAGAACATGATGCAATATATCATCTTAGGGTTCACATCCATGCAAAATATGTGGGAGGTTTGGCCATACATGTGATGTCATGGGCCACTTGATGTTTTGGCATGCCATTATTGGCAATTATTTTAGGGACTTGACATTCCCCATGTCAACCTTGTCCATGCTAATGTAGTTTTATAAACCCTAGCTTACTTAGTTCAAGGTAGTACTCTATGAGTGAATCTCAATAGCATTGACCTCTTGAGGGCTAGAGAGGTAGATCCACTTGATTCTAGGGTAGCAAATAACCACAACCTTCATGGCATCATGGTGACATGGTCATAAAAGTTTAGAACTAAGTGGAGCACCTTGAGGTTGTAAGAGGCCTTTCAAACATCCTTAGAGTGTCATCCATGGGGTCATGATAATCCTCCATGTTAATCTCTCAAAGATACCATGCCTCCTTATGGATGATTATATTGGATGAGTTGGAATTACAAAAGGGAAAGTTAAGACATCGAGGCATGTTTCAAACTATTTGAAGGAAAATAAGATATGCATGAGGGACATGTTGGACAAGTGGTACATACAGTAAATATTGAGAGGTATTAATCCTAGGTCTAAGGTTTGAGATATTCATAGAAAAAATGCAATATTGACTACAATTCGTTGAATATGAGACAACACTAGTGCATGCAAGTGTTAGTTGTTGAGCTAATACTTTCAATGATGGAAGTTAGTTAAGACGTTTAAGACTTGGATGCATTCACCTTTGAAATGGTTGTTTGAAATGAGTTCTATTTGTTTTGATACACACTAGACATGCATAATACAATGAGGGTCTATGTATCAAGGCATAATATTGGAGATATTAAAACAAGAGATGAGAGGAGCTAAACATTGAGCTTTGATGTTATAGGTTGTATGCACTAGTGTTGTGTGGAAGATATGAAATGAAGAAGATAGAGGTACTCAAAAGAAATCCTAAATTACCTCCAAATGTGAGTTGTTACATTGAATAACAATCACAAAGATTTGTTTCAATCTCTTGTTTTGATGTTGAGGGTTAACATCATTGTATTGAGGATTAGCAAAATTCAACTGAGAAATGAGTTTACTTGGAGGGAAGACAAATATTTTATCCCATATGCATAATTTGGCATCCATTTTGGTGGTTTAAAAACTCTTTATCTCCTCCTATTTAATGAATTGAAAGGTGGAATATTGTTGGATCTTTTGACCACTTATTGGAATGTTATCGAGAATATTTAGGTTTGTTGAATAAGTCAAAGGTGAAATAAATTTATTTGATTGGTGATTACCTTGAACCTATATATTTTTGCCTTGAGACACTAATATTTTTTTCTTGTTATTTGAGGTATTTGTGTTCTTGCCCAGCAAAGATATATTTCTACTCATTGAAAAACGTTTTTCAATCTGAATATAGTTTTCATACTGAAGAAAGAATTCCAAAGGATATGAAGACTACATGATCAAGATATTGTTTAGTTTGAGGGGGTCATATAGTTGACCAAATTATGATCCATTTTGAAGATCAAAATCAAGTCGCATTATCTACTAGAGATAATACTTTATTTGAGAGAAGTGGAAGTTATTTTTGCAAGCAATAGAGTGTGTCGCTATTCATATATAAACTATGATTGGTTGAGTGTATCATTGGTCATAGAGGTGTTGTGGATAATTGTATTTGTCCCTGTTCATAAGAGGAGTTATGTACCTATAATCGGTTGAGTGTCTCTCTAGTCATAGAGGTGTTGTAGATAATTGTGTTTGTTCCTATTTGCAATATTGGTGATGGATAATGTGTGTCTCCCTATCCACATTCTTGGTTGTGAGTTTAGTGAGGTCAGCCTCACTGAGATGAATAATTAAGTTTATCATGTTCACAATTATTGTAAGGCATGGACTATTATATGTATCCTAGTTCATGATATTTTTATATCTTTGGTGAACTATGTGTATGTTTGAGTTCATCGAGTGACAAGAAATATTGGGGATGTTATGTTTGTCCAAGTTAATTATTAGTGTTTCTATCATTTTTTTGAAATATGATGTCATAGGGGGATATGTTAGGAAACTATTATATCATGTAATATAATTATGTATTAGGAAGTTGGCTATTTAGGGGTGCACTCAAATAGGTGTTGATAAATAGTTATCAATACCAACCACCATCATCTTCATTGTACAAATACATCAGTTTTGATTAATAAAAAATTGTAACATCTTGTTGGTCCATCAATCTATCATTCTTATGTTTTTCTATTGATTGACAAATCTTCTTACCATATAGTAAAGCTATGCTCAATCCAATATACCAAATGTATTAGGTCTATTATACAACATGTAAGTGTAAATTAGGACTTTATATTTAATCTCTTACATTGTATGTATATATTAAAGACCGATTATAATCCTTACATGCCATGTTATTACTAGGGTTTAGTAGAATTCAAATCTAAAATTATTTGAAACTAGAGTTAATTTTTCATTTATAAATTTAATATTATTGTTACTTATCATTATATCCTTTCTAATTTTAAAATAGTGTGTTTTTTTTTTAAGAATTAATTTTAAAGAGAGCTTATTTCTTGAGCTTTGGGACAAAATAAGAAAACATGTTTAAACATCTCCAACATTTAACAATGGGCACACAAGGGGAAGGATTTAAAAAAAATCAACTGCTCTCCCAATGACAACCCTTTATGCAACAAATAAAATTCTCAATGTTTGTTAAGTTATTTTCCCATTAGCAGAGGCTTATAAAGCCAATTGTATCCTATATAGGGTTTGTAACTAAGAAAAAGGTATTAACAGTACACTACCAATCCCTCTACTAGTGTATAGATGTTATAACAAGATATTCCATAGGTACCAAGCTTCTTAGATATAAATAGACATAAATAAGTTTATATTTTATTTTTTAAATGGACTCATAGTCTCATTCAAGGCATTCCTTGATTCTTTGTTGTTGTTTCTATATCACTTTTTGGTAACATGGAATGTAGCCAATACACATGTTATTTTTATACATAGGAAAATTAATAACACCATTGGATGTTGTCTCTATAAACCCTAGTCTAGGTAAGACGAAGTCAACGAGACCCCAACCCTCTAGGTCATCGAACTAAGACAATCAACAAACCTGGTCGCTACTATCTAGCCTATCCCTTCTAGGTACGTCATGGTTTGAACCTTGGACCTCCACAAAAAAGGCCAAAGTCCTAACCATTGTGATGTCCTAGGCAGACAAACAATTAGGGTAAATGAGTCCTGATACCTTGTGTAGTGGTTTGAACCTGGGTCTTTTGGATGAAAACCCAAAGTCATACCACTATGGTGTCCCGAAAAGAACCTGGGTAGCCAATACACACGTTGACTTCAAACTTGAAAAATAAATGTTTTTAAAGTTATTAACTTTGATGGACCTAAGAATAATCATAAACCTATTGAACATGGACACCAACTAAGATCCATCAAATCATCTAAAAATGCATTGTTAATTATTTAAAAAATCTATAACCACAATTTCTCTACACAAATTTATGTTTGATTTATATTTTATAAATTTTATTTCTAATTTTCTAATTTAAATATTTTTAATTAAAAGTTTGATATTTTATTTGATAAATAAATTAAATTATTAATTAATATTTTTTTTAAAAGTTAATGGCAGAGAGGTCCTGAGCCTTATCGTGGTAGAGAGGGCCCGTGAGGGTTTCCTCCGTGAGGGCTTCCTCCATGAGGGTTTCACTCCTGCTCTGGCTTCGACGCTATAAAATCCTTTGAGCGGGAGGCCTCCTTTCTCCCATTCTAGATATGGTTGCTAGGCATGCTTAGTTTCTCTGTTGTGGTTTGTGACCAAGATGTTTTGCTTTTTGGGGGTCTTGTTGGTATGTTCTACTCTCTTATGGTTTTAGCATTAACACTCTTATCTGGGGCAGGGGGCCGAATGCTGACCCAAACCTGTAGGGGTGATCCTGGATCATTATAATGTAGTGGAAAATTCTGGATGTTGACTCCTTGGCTGGTTCTCGCTATGGTTGGTGGGTGTGTTTTTTGCTAGTTTCGGGGACTTGGTTGGATTGTTCAACATTTCTTCTGGGTTCGGTAGTTTCATGTTTTTTTTGGCTTTCCAGGGAGAGGAAAGGGTCATCTACCGACCCAAACCCGTTGGGGTGAGCTTGGTATGGTGTTTGGCTACAAAAATCTGACGGTGTTCCCTTGGCTGGCTTCGGATTTGATGGCTTGGCTGCTCTGGTTGGATGGTGCTTGGATGGCTCTGTTGCTAGGGTTCTCTACTAGTAGTGGGTTCGTGGTTGGTTTGTGTTGCTTTCTTTTGGGTTCGGTAATTTCTTGTTGTATCTGGCTACTTCAGGGAGACAAGGCCAAATACTGATCCAAACCAGTTGGGGTGAAAGTGGGTTGTTATGTTGCGGTTGCTTTCGGATTTTGACTACATGTCACTGGTGGGTTTCATAGCTTCGACGGTCTGCAGAGATCTCTTTCTTCAGTTCTAGTAGTGGTAGTGTGTGTTCTAAGGCTTATTTTTTTGGATCTTACCCTTATCTCTCTCAAGTGCGATGCAAAATATTGCTCTCCTTTTTCTTGTACCTGAGAGCGGTTGTTCTTGAAACCTTTTTGGTTGGCTCCAGTGGGATTTGCGGGTTTCATGAAATTTCTTATGCAGATCTCTTGGATGGTTTTTATGCTGTGGATTTTGTTGGCCGGTATTTCTAGTGTTATTTTTTTAAACTGGCTATTCTCATGAGGGGTTCTCCTGTTATGTGCTTTGTTGGATAGATTTGTTGATTGTGATGACATGATTCCTCTGTTCTCCTTTCATGTTAGGCAAAAAATGCTTCGGTTTGGACAATTTTTGTTTGTAAATTTATTTTTAATCGACAACATTTTCATTATTCTCTATTTTTCTCCGTTGCTTTAGATTTAGAGCACACGATGGTTTGATCATGGGACAATTTATTGTATTTTCTTGATAAAAATCTGCGGCTTATTTGTTAGGAGGTTGTTTTATTGAATTTTTAGGTTTGATTCGTGAAATCTAGCTCAATATTTCTTAATGTCTTATTGCTAGACCAAAGTTTTGAAGGTGCCTTTCAAAACCCTACTTACAATAGATTTGAGAACCCTTTTAAACCCCTTCTACTATCAATAATTTTTTTTTAAAAGTTAAATTTAAAAAAATAAAAATAGTTTTTTAGTGTTATGAAACCATATACCATATGAGATGAAACACGTGAAAAATATCATTTACCATTCAACCTGCTCTAAAAATATTATAATTAAATTTGAAAACAAAATTTGCTCATGTAGAAGAGTTGGAGAGCAAGTAGGTAGCTAAAAATCTTTAGTTGAAATCAAGAGGCCTCATGTTCAAATCTCCCCTCACATGCTGCCGATATGCTATGTACATAAGAGATTACAAATCAAAAAATTTGAAAACGAAGTTAATATATATTTTTTGATGAAAAAACCCTTATATTAATAAAATAATGTTTAATCATACAAAAAAGGGTGGGTGGGATTAGCACACCCCGTAAACCAATACATTAATCACTGTGGTTAAGAGTATACAAGAGTGTCAGAAACAACCCACAAACTGCCAATAACAATTGCCAAAACAGTATTAAATATGCATTCGGAAAGAAAGAAGCTAAGAAATTACTGCCACCTGGAAGGGGAAGGAAGATGCACATGAATCATAATGCAAGATGCATTCCCCCAATGATCCATGAGGGTACGCAAGTACTGTAGCTCCACTTGTACTTTTTTAACCTATACTTGAATCTGTAACCAACAATCAAAGAATATATCATATTTATCAGCAATAGAGAAGACATGTCCGACATCTTGCTGAGAAAAAATAGCTCTATTCCAGGACTTCCATAGATAAAACAAGGTACCAATTCTAAAAATATTCCAAACAACATCCAAGTTGAAGGAAAAAGCAATAGGGTCACCCAAAATAGCATGCACCCAAGTAAAATCCTCCTGCATAAAAGGTCTAAAAATTTCAAGAAGCCACTCCCAAGCTGACTGAGCCCAATCACAAGACCAAAAAACATGTAGTAAATCTTTCGCTTGTCCACAAATCGGGCAAATGAGATTATGAACACCCAAATGCTTGAGCCTACTGCCAACAGGTAACCCTTGATGTAAGAGACTCCAAGCAAAAAAACTCTGTTTAGGTTCAATATAAGTAGCCCAAGCAATCCGAAACCTCTTATTCCATTGGGAGGGAAGAGAGACTAAATTCCATCTTAGAGTGAGCTTATCAACCATTGGAACTTGTGGGGTGAGCCATTTGTAACCAAGATGAGCTTTATATTGCAAAACAGGAAGCTCCCTAGGCCAACACCAATCTGACCACCAGGGTTTTTGAAAATGCTTATGTAGTTTGCTCCAAATAGAAAACAGAATACTATCAATAACCACCTCATAATTGTATCTATCACCAGGATTTAAATTGTGAATTTGATGAAAACTTTCCCAGGGTATCCAACACCTGGCATGTCGGGAGAAGAAATAAAAAATGGAAGCAATACCACACTTATAGAACCTCTGTGCTCTGACCCACTGCACCAGAGCTAAGGGAGAACCTTGCCAAGTGATAACAGGAGACCACCAAATATTCATGGAAGACAAAGAGGCACCTGCTTTGCGAAAACTCCCTTTCCAACTAAGCCAGGGTTTGAAGGCCTCCCAGGATTTCCAAATACTTTGAATGACAAAAGAAACTTTAAATTTAATAGGGACAGGGGCAGTAAGAATGGATTGCAATCCCACCCCTTTCCAAATTTTCTTCCCCTGAAGCAAACCAGAAGAAATGCAATGCCTTACCAACACTTTCCAAGATTCATCCCCAATTAAAGATCGGGTGATCCATTTAGCACAAAGGGCAAGACCTTATCGGTGACAATCAAACAAACCCATGCCTCCACAATCCTTGTGCAAACAATAAATTTCCCAGGCTACCCGATGAAAACCTTGCTTGACAGAGTCTTTGGCCCACAAGAAGTCTCTCAGAAGCTTATCCAATTTTTTATAACAAGATTTGGATGGAACCCAACAAGATGAATAATAGACATGGGTAATGGCTAAAACCTTAGAACAAATCTAAAATTTTCCTGCCACAGAAAGTTTCTTACTAGTCCAGTAAGAAAGCTTCTTTTCCACTTTATCAATAACATACTGCTACAATTGAGCAGAGGAACCGTGAAATGCAAAAGGAATTCCAAGAAATTTAAACACCTCACCTGGATGAATCCAAGTCCATTAGAATTGATGTAACCAGTGTGGCAGTTAAGATTGAGATTGCCGAAAACAGGATGTTTTTTCCCATTGTATAGAAGAACCAGAGGCTAAACAGAACACCTCTAAGCAACTAATAGTCGAGGAAAGGGATTGCTCATCTTCTTGAAGCGTTAAGAAGGAATCATCTACAAAATGACCATTGACCAATCGACGGTCAGAATTAGGGAGAGCAATACCCTTGATTAATCCTTGATCCATCTTATGGGCCAAAAAATAGCCAAAAGTCTCCGTAGAAAGAATGAAAAGATATGGAGCAAGAGGGCACCCTTGTCTTACAGAACAACCAAGAGAAATTGATCGAGATTGACTATTATTCAAGGTAAGAACATCGAAGCATCTTGAAATAACATAAGAATGGTGCTCACAAATACTGGCCCAAACCCTAGAGCCTGAAGCATGGCAGTTATGAAGTACCACCCCATCTTATCATAGGCTTTCTCAAAGTCAAACAAATGAAGTTAATATTTGATGACAAACAGACAACTTGCAGACATACAATCGACGTTTGTGAGTAAACACATATCTATTCAACGTCTGTGAGAGTAAACACCATGATACAGAGAGACACAGAGGAGTAAATCTATAGCATACCCGTATGCATCTATGCAAGTAACTTTGACGGTCCAATATACAACCATCAAATATAGGGCTTTAATTTTTTATATAGGGTGGGTGAGATGTTATAAGGAGTTTAATTTTTTTATTAAGGGTGGGCAAAAAGTTAGAAGGGACGTAACCCTAATGTCAAAATCTGTATAAAGACAGCCCGCGAGAATCAAAGGTAGCTCGGAGGAAAAAGAGAACCAATAGTTTTATACTCATAATAAATATATATATTTATTGTTAATATATTTGTTTTGACTCAGATTCAAGGCTTAGTAGGAAGCACTTTATTCTATACTAAATGGTATGTTATTTTAGGTAAATATTTTTTTAATAAAAGCTTTTCAAAAAATAATTATAATTATTAAAATTATAATTTAGTAAATTTATTTTGTTTCCTCGTGGTTATCATTTTCAAGGAATATTTTTGGTGTTTTGCTTTAATTTTTGCTCTTTGAGTTTGAAGTTTTGTTATCTGCATCTTGATGTTATCCTTTATGCCCGGTTGAATGGTGGGCTGGTCTTTGCTTTTGGATGGCTTTTTTAGTTTAATTTTTGTTTCTTTTGGCTTTGGAGGTTGGCCTGTGCTTAATTAGTCTTATCTTTCTTTGCCTCCTCTAATGTAAAAGGTTTTGGGACCTTTCAAAACCTTGTTTTTCACCATTAATAAAAAAAATTATTTAAATAAATAATAAAAATTACAATTTAAATATATTAATAATTATAAATTTATTTTAATAAAAATTATAATTTAAATATATTAATAATTATAATTTAAATTATTATATATAAAAGTTATGTAAGAAGATTAGGAGAAGTTGGATAGGAAGGTAAAGAGTACTATCTAGTTGTGTCTTGCAAGTTCAATGTTGATCAATGTGTATGGAGAAAATAGTGCTAAGGAGCTATGGAAGAAGTTAGGGGTTTTATATTAGTCAAAGTCCCTAGTAAACAAATTGTTCCTTCGAAAGAAGTTGTATCTCCTTTGGATGAATGATGAGAATTCTATGGTAGAACATCTAAATGCATATAACACCGTGGTAATTTAGTTAACCTTTGTTGATATCAAATGATTGAAGAAGATAAGTTAATTACTTTGTTATGTTCTTTGCCATATTCATGGGATAATCTAGTTGTGGCCATTGGGAGTATTACTACAACTACTTTAAGGTTTGAAGATGTGGTTGCATCCTTGTTATCAAAAGAAATGAGGTGAAAATCCATCAAGGGATCATTCAATAATGCCTTGTTTGTAAGAGGTCATTCCCAAGATAAAAATAAGTACAACTCTAAAGACATGTCAAAGTCAAGATGGAGATATAAATCTCTTAGAAATTTTATACAAAAATATTGGAAATATGGTAAAATTGGGCATTTAAAGAAAGACTATAGATAAAAAAATATTGATAAAAGAAAGGGATCTGATGATGCTTCTACAATAGAAGCAAAGACCTCCGTAGAAGGAGGGGATGCAAACTTGGCTTCTTTGAGTACACATTCAGATCGTGATGCATGGTTAATCAACTCAAGGGCTTCAATTCATATGACTCTTCACAGAGAATGATTTTATGAATATGAAAAGTATAATGAAGATGATATCTTCCTAGGAAATGGCTTGACAACTAGAATCATAGGACATGGAAGGGTCAAACTCTTATTGAAAGATGACAGGGTTAAAACCTTCCCTAGTGTTCTACATATTTCAAGGTTGGCTAAAACTTAATATCTATGAGAAGAATGAGTGATGCAGGTATGCAGACAAAATTTGAAAAGGATACCTATAGGATGGTTCGAGGAGCAATGGTATTGGCAACAAGAGTTTGGATTGTAACGTTGTACAAACTATTAGGCAACACTGTAATTGATGGGTGTAATAGTTCTATAGTTCCTAAAAAATTAACAAAAAAAACCCTTACTCTTCCTATAGATAAGACAATGCTTTGGCATCAAAGAATGAGACATATAAAAGAAAAGGGTCTTTGAGCTTTGCACACTAAAGGTATGGTTGAAGGTATTTTCAACTTTTCTATAGTTTTGATTTTTATGAACATTGTGTATATGGTAAACATAATTGAAAAAATCATTTGGTGTTGCAAGAGCAAAAGGGATTTTGAAGCTGATATACAATGATCTATTTCGGCCCATGTTTGCTCCTTCACTTGGAAAATCAGTATACTATGTTTCATTTATAGATGATTTCTCAAGGTATACATGGATTTATTTCCTTTGAAAAAATTCTAAGGTCTTTGCAAAATTCAAAGAGTTTAAGGATCTTGTAGAAAACTAGACTAAGAAGAAGATAAAGGTGTTGTGGATAAATAATGGAGAGTTTTGCAACAATGAATTTGAGGAGTTTTGTAAGCATCGCTGAATAGTAAGGCAAAAAATGACTCCATATAGTCCTAAATATAATGGAGTTATGGAAAGAATGAATAGGGCATTAATGGAAAATGCAAGAAGTATGTTTAGTGGTGCAAGGTTAGCATAGGAATTTTGGATAGAGGTTGTGGGCACTACATGTTACCTGGTAAATTGATCACCTACATTAGCATTGGCTAATAAAACTTTGTATGAGGCATGGACTGGTAAGAAACCCTCTCTTGAACATCTTAGAGTTTTTAGTTATCATTCTTATGTGCATATTCCAAAGGAAAAAAAGGAGTTAGATAATAAAGCAGAGAAGTGTTTCTTTATTGGTTATAAAAATGGTGTAAAAGGATACAAAATTTGGAATCCATAAACTAGGATAATTGTTTATAGCCAAGATATAATCTTTAGAGAGTTTAGAAGTGCTCTTAAGTAGAAATAACAACCAACAGAGGAAGAAAAAAATGGTGCAGTTTGAGTTCAAGGATGAACAATTTGACTTAATAGAAGATGACGAACTAGATCCTCAAACTTCAGTCCTGAAATTGGCTCGAGAAAGAAGAAAACCAAAAAGGTATAGTTCACCTGATTTTCATTCTATTTTTGTATTATCTATTACTGATGATGATCCTAGAACTATTAGGGAGGCAATTAATGCAAAGGATGGTAAATTATAGAAGGCTATGATTGATGAGATAAAATATTTAGACAAAAATAAGACATGGGATTTGGTAAATTTTCCTGTTGTAAGAAAATGAATTGGTAGTAAATGGATATTCATGAAGTTTAATGCAAAAGGTAATTTCAAGAAGTACAAAGATCATTTGGTGGTAAAGATATATTCACACGTATAAGGAATTGATTTTGGTGAGGTTTCATTCCTATTGTTAAATTAATTTCTATTAGATTTATTTTGTCTATTATTGTTGCATTTGACCTAGAAGTAGAGCAAATGAATGTGAAGACAATATTCCTACATGAGGATCTAGAAGAAGAAATCTATATGTCTCAATAGAAGGTTTTATAGTAAAAAAAAAGGGGGACTTGGTATGCAGATTGAAGAAATATTTGTATGGTCTAAAAAAATCACCTAGGATGTGGAATAAAAAATTTGATACTTATATATTTGGACTTGGTTTTTCACGAAGCAAATTTGAGCACTATGTGTACATCAGACATGTTGATGATCATTTTATTATTGTGGCATTGTATGTTGATGATATGTTGTTAATTGAAAATGATAGGGAAATCATCCATAATTTTAAGTCTCAACTGTCATCTCAATTTGATATGAAGAATCTTGGTCCTGCAAATTTTATCTTGGGCATGCAAATTAAGAGGGATTAGTCAAATATGAGACTTTGATAGAATCGTAGAAAATATATGGAGACAATACTAAAAAGATCCAATATGCATGATTGTAAAGAAGTCGAGACTTCCATTCCTTTGGGTGTAAAGATATCTACAAAACAATGTCCAAAGATACAAAAAGAGGAAGAGAAAATATCTAATATTCCTTATGCAAGTGTTGTTGGGAGTTTGATGTATTCCATGGTATGTACTAGATCAGACATTACCTATGCAATGGGAGTTTTGAGTAGATATATTTTAGGAAAAGAACATTAGACTATTGTAAAACATGACTTTAGATACTTGTGTGGCACAACAAATTATGCAATCTCCTATCAAGGAAGGTTTGAACCAAGCAAGGTATTGAATGTACAAAATTTTGTTGATGCAAATTGGGTTAGAGATATTTATCATCGAAGATCCATAAGTGATTATGTATTTTGCTTGTTTTGTGGAGGAGTTAGCTAGATGAGCAAGAGGCAAGTTATAATGACACTTTCAACTATAGACAATGAGTACATGGTAGAAACTCATGCAAGTAAGAAAGCATTATGGTTACAAAGTCTCTGTGCTAATGTTGGGTTCTTATAAGGAGTTGTAAGGATAAATTGTGATAGTCAAAGTGCAATTTATCTAGCAAAGAACCTTGCTTATAATTCTAAGACAAAGCATATTGTAGTACAATACCATTTTATTAGAGACATGGTTGAAGACAAGAAGGTGTCACTGGAGAAATTTGATATTCTATAAAATGTTGCAGATTCATTAACTAAGCCTGTGAGTACTAACAAGTTTTATTGGTGTAGGGGGCTTAGTTGCCCTAAGTAGCTAAATTTATGTTTTGTATACGTTCCATTTCAAAGTATTCAACAAGTGGGAGATTGTTGGATGTATTTTATCATTTGCAAAGAGAAATAAATAAATAATATAAAAATAAAAAAAAAACTCTACACCTAACATAATATGTCCTTATTTTTTAGGTGGTCTCTTTAATTATTAGGTATGGGTGGTTTTAGCTCATAGTTTTATACCCATTGTATTTTAATACCACTTAGTGGCTTAGGATTGTTTGGTGATTGTTTGGTGACATGGGATACTATGTATATTGTACATATTTGGTTAAAAGAGGTACAATTTTAAATTTCTACAAGTTTTTATAGTTAAAGGTAATATTCATGTTTATTGTGAATGCATAATATTTCTATAAATGCATGATCCTTTTAATAGTACTTAATGGTTTAGGATTGTTTGATGACCTAGAATACTTATATATATATATATATATAGTACATGCTTTGTTAAAAGAAAATATATCTTTAAATTTCTACAAATTTTTATAATTAAAAGTAATATTCATGTTTATTGTTAATAGATGATCCTTCTATTTAAAAAAATTATTTACATGGAGATATCTCTAGAATATATTTATCAGTATCAGCAGAGCTAAAATGGAGCAGAAGATTATGTATTCGTTGATGGTGGGGCTTCTCTGTTTATGCGTGGCACTTGAAATCATATGGCTTAAAGGCGAAAAAGACCAAAAACACAAACTACCGCCCATATCTAGGGGATTGCCCTTCATCGGGGACACGATCAACTTACTGAGATGGCACTGGGAAAATGAGGGCCATGTACGCCATGTTGTAGATTTTAATGTTATTTTAGATTAATAAAAATACTAAATTCCAAGTTTAGATTGCTAATTAAATCAGTATAAGGATTAATATTGCGTTGCAAGAACTGAATGAAGACCTCCCCTTCATACCCTTTGGAAAAGGTGGTAGGCTTTGTCCTGGTTATCATTTGGCTCGACTGGAGATTGCTCTCTTTCTGCATAACTTCGTCACCAAGTTCAAGTCAAGTCCATCGTCTCGTTAGTACTAGTACGAAATTTTAATTGTTTCATATTGTGAACTTGAACTAATTAATTTGAGTTATAATATGCAGATGGGAACCGCTAGAGGCCGATCGTATACGTTACTTTCCTATCCCTGGCATGGAAAAGGGTCTCCCTATTCGTATGTATGAAGGAATATAGGAAGTTTCACATGGGACTCTAGTTATGCTTAGATTTAAGTTATGATAACTAAAAATATATTTAATAAAAATATTGGTAGGTTGGTTAGTAGTGGGTTGAGATTTATAAGTTTAATTTGATTCTAAATATCATTAAATTTGTCTTATATCATGAATGGTCAGATCTACAGGTTTTAGAAATAAAGAATTCTCACGAAGATTCCTTGTAGGTTTCTTATGGACCATAAGATGGATATTAGTTCTTTTAAGAGGGATCTATATGTAATTTCTTTGGAGTTGATATATGAATGTTTTAAGTGTTACAAGAATGGTTTGGCTTACAAATCTATTTTTGAATTGTGCTACGAAGATGTAATATTAAATTTTTTAATTTATATTTCTCACGTTGAGATGGTAGTAGAATGAAATTGATGCTGAATGATATTTGGTGTAATGGCAGTTGTCTAGTTATTATCATCCATGTGGTTGTGAGGTTGTTTCCTCTCTCTTGTGTTTGCTCGAACGAGCGCTGATATTTGTAAATATTTGTAAACGATGTTCACTAGAATGAAATTGATTATAAACTTAATTATTTAATATAAATATATTTTAAGATTTTTTTTTATTAAATTAAAATTAGGTTTTTGAAAGGATTTAAATATTTTTACAATTTTAGATTAGTTTAATTGATTTTACCAACAAAAAAATCCTTTATTTTTAAAGGCTATAAGACATTTAAAACATTATTTTTTTTTCAAAATTTTACATATTTACTTTATTTTATTATGGGCCATAAAATGTTTATGAATTCTCTTTAAGTACGTTCTATATGTAATTTATTTTGAGTTGATATATGAATGTTAAAGTGTTACATCTAGCTTTGATAAAGTCGGTAAGGGATGTTGCAATTTTAGATGGGTCACTTTTTGATACCTCTATGATCATAATATTTTCTCCCCTAGATGTTAATTATGACCATAATAGCATTGAAGCATGGGGGATTTTATCACTTAATTGCTTGTACTCATTCTTCAATTTCTTCTTTTCTATTATGAGGACATCAAATACCTTGAGCTCATGTATAACATTCTACATGAAAGCCTGACTTGGCCCTATGGCTGATCTAGCTTCTAGGGGAAATCTTGTAGACTTAGTCATAGTGGATGGAGTGGATGATATCATTGCTTCTCCTATTGTCCTTACCCTCTTAGCACTTCTTGGTTATTTTTGGTCTCAGATGACAAAGAATTGATCATCAAATTAGTTGTCTCATCTCAACCTCATTGAAGTCCCTATTTCATAGTGCATATTCTACCATGTAAGGATTTTATGGCCCAAATACCCCAACTTCCTTGAGGCCCCCAACTTTTGATGGTTCATCTTGATGTCTAGGTCAAAATTGTCCCTTGCCTTGGTGTAGGAATGCCATTCAAGTGAATTATTATACCATATCTATAACTCATATTCATAGCCTTGTGTACTTCCTAAGGTAGTTAGAGCTAGCTATTTGCTAGGATTAGCCTCCTTGTGTATGTGGTATCTCTTCTCATGCATGAAGAAACTATCCAAACATTTATCCCAATTGAGAAGATCTTAGAGAGGAAGATAAAATATGGATACTCTGAGATGGGATCTATCCAAATGAACTCCAATTAGTGGTCGAGCAGAGAGGAAATTTAGAAAGTCAAGTCAATGGGTGAAAGTTACAATTTTGAAAATATCCATAGTATATTACGTTTTGAAGATATGTGGACTTGTATGCTAAAGTTCCTATTTTTGGAGATCCATGGGATTTGTCGGGTTTTAGATGTATGTTGATAAATATTTTAGCTTGAATTTCTAAGGGATTTTTCTATTGAGGGTTCCATTTTTGGGAGATCTATAGATTTATCTACCCAGTGGTCCATATTTTGGAGATCTATGGATCTATTTGTTGAGGGTTACTTTTTTAGAGATCTATGGATTTGTCTGCTGAAGTATCCATCTTCTAGAGATTTGTGGACTTGTCTACTAAGGGTTCCATTTTTTTAAAATTTATGGATTGATCTGTTGAGGGTCCTATTTTTTTGGATATGTGTGGATTTGTGAATTTTTGGAAGCGTTGTGAATTTTTGAATGAGAAATATATTGGTTTGGGTTTTTGTGGGATTAGCCTACTAAAATTTCTATGGATTTGTCTCCTTAAGGTTCCATTTTTTGAAGATCTATAAATTTGTATGTTGAGGGTTCCATTTTCTAGAGATCTATAGACTTGTTTGTTGAGGGTTTCATTTTTTGAAGACTATTCAAAGATATAAATGTAAAGAGATCGATAATGAATATAAATGTAAAATTTTGAAACAAAAAATCAATGTTTTGACTGTCTTATAGACTTTAGAAATGAGACTTTTTGGTTGGTAAGATTGAATAGATTAGTCTAAAATTATAAAAAGGTTCAAACCCTTTCAAAAACTCAAATTTTACCCTAATAAAAAAATTCTTAAAATATATTTATATTAAATTATTAAGTTTATAATCAATCCCATTCTTCTAACATCTCAAGATGATGAAATATAAATTACAAATGAATTACATATTGAGTCTTCGTAATGAAGATTACTATTAAAAAATAGATTTATAGTCATAAGTCAAACCGTTCTTGTAACACTTAAAACATTTATATATCAACTCAAAATAATTTACATATAGAACGTACTTAAAGAGAATTCATAGAAATTTTATGACCCATAATAAAATAAAGTAAATATGTGAAATTTTGAAAACAAAATTAATGTTTTAAATGTCTTATAACCTTTAAAAATAAGGCTTTTTGATTGGTAAGATCAAATTTACTAATCTTAAACTGTAAAAAGATTCAAATCCTTTTGAAAACCTAATTTTAATCCAATAAAAATGATCTTAAAATATATTTATAATAAATTATTAAGTTTATAATCAATTTCATTCTTCTACCATCTCAACGACGTGAGAAATATAAATTTTAAAAAATTAATATTGCATCTTCGTAGTACAATTTAAAAATAGATTTATAGTTGTAAGCCAAACCGTTCTTGTAACAGTTAAAACATTTTACATATAGAATTTTCTTAAGGAGAATTCATAGCCATTTTATGGTCCATAAGTAACCTACATAGAATGAGGAATTTTTATTTTTAAAACTCGTAAGTTTGAATTTATTAGATAAGATAAAGTTAATAATATCCAAAATCAAATTAAGATAATCTACAAACATACAATCAAACCACTATCAACTAACTTATTTATTATTGAATATATTATTAATTATAGTAACTCAAGTCTAAGCATAACTAGAGTCCCATATGAAACTTCCTATATTCCTTAATTCAGACGAATAGGGAGACCCTTTTTCATGCCAAGGATAGGAAAGTAACATATACGATCTGCCTCTAGCGGTTCCCATCTACATATTACAACTCAAATTAATTAGTCCAGGTTCATAATATCAAACAATTAAAATTTTGTACTAGTATTAAATAGTATTAAATGAGACGATGGACTTAACTTGAACTTGGTGACGAAGTTATGCAGAAAGAGAGCAATCTCCAGTCGGGCCAAATGAAAACCAACACAAATCCTACCACCTTTTCCGAATGGTATGAAGGGGAGGTCTTCATTCAGTTCCTGCAAACGCAATATTAATCCACATATTAGCAATCTAAATTTGGATTTTAGTGTTTTTATCAATCCAAAATAACATTAAAAGATACAACGTGGCGTACATGGCCCTCGTTTTCCCAGCGCCACGGATCAAAAGCAAGAGCCCTGGAAAAGTTCCTCTCGTCTAGATGCATGCCATTCAAAAAAACGATGACATTCCATCTTTTAGGAATGACAAAATTTGTTTTCACAAAAAAGTAAATAGTTATTATCTCACAGTGAACAATATATATTTTAAGTTGTATCACTAGTATTTACTATTATTTTAATATCATTCAGGTTGTAGAATCTAAGTGGTTTATGAGCTTTAATATTTGTTAAACTTTTTATTAATGGGATAGCAGACTTAAAGATGGAAATTCTATTAAATTTTTCTTCTTTCTTCAATTTCAAAAATTTATTTCCTTCAACTTTTTATAACTCTCGTATATGTAATTTCCTTTTTTCACAATATTCTCTTTTCTTCAATCAAATTTATTTTCTTATATCTCCCAATAATAATTTACTTTCTTTTAAATAAGTCAACCCTTCTTAGCTTTAATAAGTATTTCAGTCAAATATATGAACTGATATTCAAATTATTAATTGAAGGTAACAAATACTGTTAGAAAGTAGAATACTTGATATCACTGACTTGAAAGTACCTTGCTTAAATAGCAAGTGATTACAATCTGATCCATTGGATCATAACTAATTGAGCTAATCTCAACCACACAATATCCTAGTAGCAACTTAGGATATGATTTTATTATTCTAACACCCCCTCTTAAGTGGTACTAGGATATACTAACACCTCCCTTAAGTGATACTAGGAGGTAGCAAAAAACAACAAAACTAAACAAGTGGCATATCCACAAGTATGAGTCTCGACAACAAGGCCTGATAAGGTACTCATGTACAATATATCCATAAAAAACCTGCTGGAGATAATGAAAAACTACAAGGGAGAAAACCACCTGCTAGAATAGAAAGAAGAAGAAGAAGGAAGATGTGCATGGAGGATGAAGGAAGATTCTCAACTCCCCTTAAGGACAACTTCCATCAAGAATCCTGCAAAGGATCCATAAAATGTCTCAAAAAAGTAGAGACTCATCGTCGAAATGAATGAAATCATACTCCCAAATTGGTGCTTGTGACACAGATCAAGGTTGTGAACCATGATAAAAAGGTCACTAAAGAAAACCCCTGAAACCAAAGTGTCTCACAAAAAGAAGAGTGTGAAGATAGTGTGGAAAGAACCATAAGGATCGCAAGGGATGTCCAAATCGACTCCACAAGCATAAGTGGTGGTTTCCACCTATATGAACACAACAGAATGATAACAAGGTCTAAAAAGAGTGGACAAACAACTTACTTCAAGGGAATTTGAAAAAGAAAGGGCACCAATGTAGCTCTCGAACGTGTCCTTATGGTGACCTCCTCATCCTACCGGAATGCATGGGTAACCAGCCGCTGCAACCGCTAGGTGATATAGAGGAGATGACTAGATACTAGGATCACTTAAGAAAATGTTTGGGAGTGTTGGGTTCAACCGAGAATGCACTCCATGATACAATATTTTTGAGGCTAAAAAACACATGTTAAAGTGCCTCAAAATAAAAAATGGATACCATCATTGTGTTCGCCTCGAAAAAACCTTTCCGACGACTATAAATACCCCTATATACGAGTGATATAGTAGCCTTCATTTGCAGAAAAAAACAACTGCCTTCTTTTTCCCTCACAAGAGTATGAAAATAAAGAACTTTATAAAAAAAGGGATATAATTTCAAAATGAAAGGGGGTGATTTATTAAAAATCATGGGCACATTTTGGGCAAGGTTAAAAAAAAAAAAAAAAAACGTTTTTTTTTTTTTTTTTTAACCTTGCCCAAAATGTGCCCATGATTTTTAATAAATCACCCCCTTTCATTTTGAAATTATATCCCTTTTTTTATAAAGCAATTTCATGTAATGTTGGTGGGCTCATCATTATATAATAAGAGGAAAACATTAAATAGAGGGCCATCCTTTGCTTTCATAAAAGCAAAAATAATATGCAGAGAAATAATATGAAGCCAAGAGTGCTTCGGGAACTCGAGTACGTCATCAGTTCGTTACGCCCCCGGAGCTAAGGATCGTTACTGCGATTACAGCGACAAACAATTTCAACATCAACTGCATTGAAAATTCGGTTCTAGACCCCGTAGCTGCAACAAAATTTCATAGGGGAAAAACAAAAATGATCCAATGTGGCTCCTTGATGCTGAACTGACCTGTCAGCGAGGGCAACTCCAACATGCCAACACCGATGCGTGCGACGCGTGCACACAACTCCATCAAATACCGCACATCCGCAACCCTCGTAGTCATTTCTGTCATCACGCAGTAAAGGATTATGATGACGCAACGTCTGCAGATCTTGTATGCCAAAAATATCCGCGCCCTCACTCAAGTTCGAACTCCACACCATTTTATTTTACATCACATGTCGCAAAAAAAACAATTACATGTCACAGTGCGCACGGATTCGAAAAAAACCTTCAATTATTATTATTATCAAAACGTGATCTCTGGCGCAATAGCATTCCATCACAATCTGTTGCAGAAAAAAATAGGCCGTCCATTTCGACGGCCGTAACGGTACCCCAGGTCCAAAAACACGTGCAAAACATGGCTGTTGTGAAGGGCGTGTAGGCAAAGAGGAGCTGCTCCAGGGACATTACTATCACAGGATGCTTATCGCAACAGCAGGCTCCAATCATCACTTGTCATTCAGAACAGGCACTTAACAAAATATTTGGATCCTGCCAGATCCTACTCCTTGCGCTCCCGCCAGAGCGTCGAGTTTTTCCACCAAAAAAATGCTCCACACCTCCGTACTCCAATCGCTAAAAAAAAAAAAATATCCGCCATGATTATTGGATTTGTCACAGAAAAACAGGCCCGCCATTTTGATATCGATGCCGCTCCAAACACCAACCATTTCATCAAAATAATTCCTTATCAGCCACTACATCGACGATATGCTCAACCGATTTGTTCTGATACATAACGGTCATAAATCAAATGTCTCACCAGACAGATGCAGTCTTCACCCAAAAACAAATACAAACTCATTATTTGAAAACAACAGCATAACTTGCAGATTTCCCACGGCAATCTTCCACGACAAACAATCAACAACCACTCGCAGAATAAAACAAGTTTTTTTGCCCTCCAATAACGACATTTATGCAAACGGGCTTCCTTGACAAGAGAAAAAAATGTTTGCCTTTATGCATATGGCGACACTCAAAACAAAATCATGCTAAAAGAGTACAAAAATCATGTTGCTTTGTTTCCACATAATTACCTCCTGTAGAAGAAGGAAACCGCCATGTGCAATACTAAAGACAAAGAGATGCAACACTACAATTTTTATCAATGATATAATCTTTTTAGTACAAATAAGACACTCTTTGCCTCTTTACAATACAGTGAAGCCTTGAAGGCTTTTACAAGATAAAATGGTGTAAGTTTCCTCTTCACAACAGAATTATAGTGTTGGGTATGTGGTCTTCCTCTCTCCCAAAGACTGCTCCAATGATGTCCTATGCCTGCATACAATCCAAAATCCTACACACATGCAAACAACAAAATGTTAGTAGCACCTGTTACATATAAAAGCATCAATAAAACCAGTAAATAGCATATTGAGACATAAAATAAGAGCATGTAAGAAAACACCTGGGAATGTTAGAAGTTGTGTATGATAGCAGTGTAGGATAGTGTAGATGGTGAATAGAAATTTTGGCAGCATGTACTTAGCATAAAATAGGCTCCCTTAGAATGGCTGTGGAAAGTTGTATTTATAGGTAAAATTAGGGTGGATGAGTGGGATGCCATGTGGACTCCACATGGATTCCACATAGGCAAGGGTAGTTGAGTGAAAAATCTAGAGAATGTGAAGTGGAAAGGTTTCATTAATTTGCTTTGGGAAGAGGGGAGGATCTAGAAAAGGTGGAAAGTAATTTAAAATTGCTTTGTGGGCACATGGGGGAATGTAAAATAATTTAAAATTGCAAAAGTGGTGAGGTGGCTTGTCCTTAGGCCAAGTAGAATAAATGTGGATTTTGACTAGGCATATTTTTAAATTTTAAAATACTTTTTATGCCAGAGGTACATGTGAGGTGGCATATTAAATGAGAGAATTTTAAATTTCAAAATTGGGCATGTTCTCCAATCTTCTAGAGAAAAAGGGTGTCTAGAACATTATATAATTTGGATTAAGGGGCTGTAAATATTGTATTAATTAATATTAATTAAGATTATAGTTATTTTATTTGTTTTGTTATTTCCTATGCAAAGGGGGGCTAATAAATAGGGTAATGATAGTGATGTAAATTATATTTAATTAGAGTAATATAGGTTTAATAAAGTATTATTAGCATGTGGGGATGTAGGAGATTTATTATTTTATTTATTTTGTTATTTTTATTGTTTTCTTTATTATTTTTATTATTTTTGTAGGTATTCAAAATATTTTCAAAATTTAATTGATTTTATTTGCAATGTATTTATAAGGGTTTTATTAGGCAATATTAGGTATTTTAGATTAATTTTATTTTTGTAAGACTTATTGAGTGTAATTATTATTATATTATTATTTTATCAAAATTGTTAATTTCAAGTGTCTACAACTCCAATGGCTAGTGAAAATTGGCTCGTATAAAAACAAGATCCAAGACCTTCGGGTTGAAACACTCATTCACAGGAAAGCCATCACGAACTAGCATGGCCATGAAAGATAAAATTGTAATGGCTCACTAGATGATCACCATTAGTGGTTGTAAAAATGAACGTCCATCTCCTCCCTGTATGCTATAGCAAAAATGACCACCGTTCAATATCTTGCAATATCTATCAAAACAACCTCCGTCATATCTTCACGACATGTCACATGGCCCATTACAAATTTACTTCACTGCAAAACTTGCACAGTTGGCCATTGAATTATGCTTTGGAGTTGTCAAATATTTTTTTAGCAAACCTGCACACCACAAACCTTCATTTGATTATGGAGATGGATTTATTAGCGTTGGAATTTAAAGCCATCAACAAACCACACTTCACGCAGACCGAGGACACTGTGGTACACAATCCCTGCAAATCTAGATCGCGAACACAACGTGCATAAACTTGTCACACGAATTTTGCTCCATACTCTAGAGAACAATAAGTAAAATAACGACAAAATGCACAAAAAAGTAGTCGCAAAAAAAACTTGAAGACTGCCACAATGGTGCAACTCCCTATGAGAAATCCAAGGCAATGCCAATCCATGGGGTAAAAAATTTAACCATGCCACAACATTAACCACGCCACATAGAGAAGCAGCGAATCTACAAGCCACACTGGAAGCCACCTCATTAACCATATGGCTATAACTTTGCAGCGAAATGCCAACAGAAAATCAGTTGCAAATCACAAGGCCATCAAAAAATCGCCATCGCTACCGAACCGATCAATGAAAGTCTAAAATTTCAACGACAAGTCCTTCATACTCAGTAAAACCAGATCTACAGTTTAAGACTGCAAATCCACATAAAACTAATAAAACCTAAAAAAACCTCATAAAATTTTAAACCATCTAGTTTTTGATCCATCAAAATATGGAGAGCATACTCCCTCGATAAAAAAAATTAGGAAAAAAGAATGGGTAGGAAAAAAAAGGAGGGAGGGATTTCCATGAGGGAAATCCCCCCATGAGGAAAAGCTCCTCAGGCTTATAGGGCAGAGAAATCTCGCTCTGATACCATGTTAGAAAGTAGAATACTTGATATCATTGACTTGAATGTACCTTGCTTAAATAGCAAGTGCTTACAATCTGATCCATTGGATCATAACTAACTGAGCTAATCTCACCCACACAATATCCTAGTAGTAACTTAGGATATGATTTTATTATTCTAACAAATACCTTAGATATATTATGCTTCTCCCTCACATTATGACATCTCTTCACTTGAACATTCACCAATGTCTTGAAAGTTTTACCATTTAAATATAATTATGCATGCTCCTACACTCAAATTGTTTGTTCTATGGTGTCTACTAATTGCATTACAATTTTTGCTTTACATATTCTATCATTTTTGAGGGACTTTCTATTGCTTCTCAAGCTATAATTTTAAATTTACTTTAGCTCATCTATAACATTCACTTTCTTCTCAAACATTATTGGAGATTTAGATGTTCTCCTTTTGTGCTGCTAATGTCAAACATGCACTGATTTCTAGGCTTCCTCGCTCTTTCAATTCTTGTTATGTCTTGTTTATGTTCTTCTCATTCTAATCATACTCATGTTGTATGCTATGTGTATTCTATTTTCTTCTCCTTTACTTTGATTCTTGGAACCTTCTATCTCAAGAGTTCTTTTTTAGCACTATTACTTCAGCAACCACATTCTAGCACTATCTCCTCTATTTGCAAATATTATCTCTCTAGCACTATCACCTCCATAATCTCCTTCAACTATTTCTCTCAAATTCTAATATTTTTCTCATCATATTCTCAACATGGTTCTCTCTAAGAATACAAGGTGGCTCTCATACCACTGTTAGCAATTTATCAATATCTCATTATATATTCCATAATATCTAACAATATTTTAAATGTGCATTCAACTTTTACAAGAAACAAAGTTGAATGCTACAAGATAAGAAAAATTAAGAATAGTAGCAATTCTCTTAGAAGAAATCAAAAGAGTTGAATATATCATAATTACATTATCTAACAATATCTCACAATTATGTTCTATTAGCAATTAAATTCTCTTAAGAATATTTAATAGAAGTAGTCAGAGAGTCTCACCGTTCAGGAAGAGTGCCAAGAGAATTTAATACCTTTTTAGTGCTCATCCCAAAGAAACATGGGCAAAAGGGGTTTTAGGACTATACGTTGATAAACCTATGTAATGCAATATATAAGATCATCGCTAAAGTGATGATATTAAGATTGAAAAAAAACCTCCTGTAGATTATAGCAAACCAACAAGGGTGTTTTATGAAGGAAAGGAAGATATTGGATGGTGTCATCTCTCTTCATGAAACACTACACTTGATAGTGTAGAGTAGGAGGGAAAGAATGTTGCCAAAACTAGATATGAATAAAACTTATGATAGGGTATCCTGGAGCTTCCTAGACATATTTTTGTTAACTTTAGGTTTAAGAGGAGATGGAGAAAATAGGTGAGAAATTGCTATGGAGGACTAAGGTTCTTGGTTGTCAAAAACAATTCCCTGGTAGGTTTCTTTGAGAGTTATAGGGGCTTAAGACAAGGGGACCTACTTTCTCCTTACCTCTTTATTATCATGGAAAAATACCTAAGGAGATGTATATGTGTAGCCCAAATGATGCCAACATTAAATGGGTTGAAACCTTTTGTGCCAATGATACAATATTTCTTGGAAAACCTTTGGTATCTGAAGCCAAAGAGTTCAAATAGATCCTAAATCTATGTGGCATGGCTTCCTAATAGAAAATTAACTTGAAAAAGAACATGGTGCTCTTCATAAATGCTATAGAGAAGTGGAAAAGAAGGATAGTAGATGTTATAGGTTGTAATATATCAAGCTTTCCATCAACTTATTTTGGAATACCTTTGTTTAGATATGTGTGTCAAGACCAAGTATGAGATATGTTGATAAATAAGTTTCATTGTAAGCTAGTAGGATGGAAAGGAAATTTACTAAGTGAAGCAGGAAAGCTTCAACTACTAAAGAGTACCCTTTGATCCATTCCAATCTATCTCCTATTTGTGTTTAAGATACCAATAAAAATTGTAAATAGTGTTGGGAAAAACATTGGTTAGTTTTTCTATGGTTCAATTAATTGCATCCATTTAATTGTCAACCCGGGGTAGCTCGTAGTCTTGTGAGCAGTCGTGCAAAATATATGCTTATAATTTCTCCTTCGGAGATGAGTCCCTTGGATTATGGTTTGGGGGGTATTTGATATTCGTTGAAGTTTGGATTTAAACCAATAATCACATGCTAAGTCTAAGAAAATAGGACTAAAAATATTTAAAATCTAAATTACTACCTTGTTGGAAATCACAAAAATAGGGGAAATAACTAGAAAGCAAAAAAATCTATGAAAGTAAATATAGAAAACAAGGGAAATAGGGAAGAACTCTATTGTAAGTGGGCCCCCGCTTCCAACAGGTTCTACCCATGGTAAAGTTATCACCGGATGCTTTAGAAGAGTTTTACAAGAAAATGCTTAGAGAATTTATTAACAGTTGCAGCAAAAGAAAATTACAAAAAAAGTCCGAAGGTCTTCTTCAGGGATGACCTGCATATTTATAAGATATGTGGTCAGCCCTGTTACAATTCTTAGGATGAATAAGAAAATGATTCGATGTTACAATTGTTTTCTTAATTGAAGGAATCGGGTAAAATATCATGATATTTCAGCGTATTCTATTTTCAGAATACATCTGATATTTATTTACCTGATTTACATAAATCATTTACGTATAAGTTGGAAGATGGGTGATGAGTCACCTTTAACGTTGTCCAATGTACCAATTTTAATGCTGGAATTCCTTTCATGCCGGTTGCTAAAGTTTTGCTCTATTCTACCGACTACAAAGTCATGCTGAAGTTTGGCGTTAGTGGAAATCAAGCACCGCGTTTAAAGAAGTCGAGAAGTAGGCACCTTGTATGCAGAAGTTAGGAAGTAGACACATTTCATCATATAATGGGAAGCAAGCGCCTTTCACCATACAATGGGAAGTAAGCGCCTTCCACTGTACAATGAAAAACATGCACCTTCTCTCATAACGGGAAGCAAGCGCCTAATAGTTAAGTGCCAAACGAAAGTCAGGTGCTTCAAAGGAATTTGGGTGCCTGACTTCATACCTTTTCATCGATATTTTGTAGATGTTTTTCCTTCATTAAATTACAAGTGCTAGGTCCGAGTGGGACCTTGACGAAAATATGCCAAAATGCAACAATTTCCACTAAATCTACACAAATTATACTTAAAGACAAATATTAGAAAAACATGTAAAATAAACTGTTTATTATATATATAATTTCCATAAAACAATTATATCTACAAGAATATATGCTGCACATTATGGGGAAAAGAGTACAAACAATGTGTAATTCTGTGGCTCATCATCCTCCCATGCTTAAGTGGTGGCATGTCCTTGTGCCACTTTGAACTGGTAATTACCAATTCTGTTCACTACATCCCAATAAGCCCTGTTGGTCTGTGTCCTCTTCTTCTTAGCGGCCTTAGTTTTTTATTTGTCTTATGGCTTTCACCCCTTTGGTACCTTGGGAGCGGTTGTCTCCTGACCTTGCTGCTTCTAGCATTTGCTATGTCGAACTGGTTTACTTCGATGTGCTCTCTTCTTGGGTGGTTCTCTAGTCTAGACCACCTTGCATTTATCAATTTTCAAATAATAACTAGAGAAACTGGTGGCATCCTTCTGGAATGCATGCTCAGCCATTTTCCAATACTCATGGTGAGGTGGTAACTTTTCACCCACAAGTACTGATTATTTATCACCAAATGGGATGCTAGATTCCTTGGAAACCCTGGCTATGGGTAAATATGCCCCTGTTGGGTCAAGATCAGGTTCAACTTTGACCTTTGTTTTTACCATTAGGGGAGCTCTACTGCTTTATGCCAGATCTTCAGGTTGCACAAGGCCTATAAATCCCATATTTTCTAAAATATGCCTGCATCCTTGAAGGCTTTCCATCCTATGACCCATACAAATACCAGAACTTCTCAGGTTGGGCAACTGGAATTTTCCTGTGAGGCCTG
Organism: Wollemia nobilis; assembly: GCA_028583015.1. Lineage (NCBI taxonomy): Eukaryota > Viridiplantae > Streptophyta > Pinopsida > Araucariales > Araucariaceae > Wollemia > Wollemia nobilis. The sequence goes on along the minus strand of JAQPPZ010002381.1, from coordinate 2,471,071 downwards.
CTAGATTGCTCCCTGACCTCTTTTTTTATTCTTTACAGGTCCTCTTGGAAGCCTTCTTCCAGTTCTTCTTATCTAATACTATGTCCTCCTTGAGCTTTTCAAATTTTTGTTTTTGGGAAGCAAACATATTCTTTGCTGCCTCTCATTCCTCATAAAAATCTAGCTCTAATTCCTTATCAGATTCAATGCCTAGTGCCTTCAACTCTACAACTCTCGCTCTAGTTATGGGTCATCACTGAGATGGCCTTGTGGCTTTTTTTTTTGATCTTAGCTTGATTTGCTGTACCCCAGGCTATGCTGGTGGAACTGTTATTTCTTGGTGTATAGAGGATTCAGGTTGTTGAGCCTCTTTTTCCTCTGTAGCAACTTGTTGCACAACATGGACTACTTCTTCCTCTTGAGGCTGTTTGGCCCTTACATCAACTGGAGAGTGCTTTGTTTCTCCCTCCTTTCCTGACATTTGAGGTTCTTTGGCCTCCATATCATTTTCTTCCTCATCTCCTTCCTTTGTAGGCTATTCTGCATTTTGAGGTTCCTCAACCTCAACTTCATCCTCCTGAAGTATCTGCTCTGTAGAAGGAGGCATAGAACATGGTTTCTCTACTTCCATTGCATCAACATCTCCCTATTCTATTTTTGTATCAGCATGGGGCACTTCTGTTTCCCCATCGGTCTGCATTGCAACATCAACTCTAGCCAGTTAATCGACTCCTCCTGGTCTGCCCTACAATTGCAATTCTCTCCGTAGTTGCTGAATTTTTTGATATAGTTTGTGCATTTTTAATGCAGCCTCCTTTTAGGAATCCTCAAATAGAGCCCATTCTTCTTTAAATTTGGCTTTCCAAGTGGAAGCCTATTCTCTTAAAACCTATAGTTGTTGCTACAAATCCTTCGTCTAGCATTTTGGTGGTACATCTTCCATGGCCACCTCCTGTTGAGGAGTTGGCCCACATGAAATGTCCTATAAAATGTGGTCCAAGTACTCCTCCTTATTGAGCTCATCGATTGGTGTCTCCTCATCGAATGATCTTAAAACCACCCTTGATGCTTTTGTTCTTCTGCTTCACATCCTGGTGGAAATGGGCATGAATTCCTGCTCTACCTCATATTTGAATTAAGGTGCATAAGGAGACAGAGCCTATCCTTATTTTTCTTCAAATTTGGAAAAATCAGGGGATGAGGCTTGTCGTGCTTCCCCTGTATTTCCTGTAGGCTGGGACGTAGGTACCATTTTTGCATGTTCTGTTACCCCTTAGGATGACTGTTCATTTTGAATTGGCACCTCTTCCTCCACTTGTGCCCCTGCCATTGCAATAGTGCCAACAAATTCCTTAATTATCACATTTCTATGTGACTCTACATATCACACCAAGGTCGAAATCAGACCATGGTGAGTCAGGGTAGAGGTGGTAATGCCTGGTATTGCCTGGTATCGTCTTTCAAGGCACATGCAAGGTAATGGGGGACGTTGATTTTATCCCCATGTAGGATGTGATTGAGAAAATGAAAGTGGTTGGCATTTAGATGAGAGTACCTACCAGAGCATGTGAAGAAACATGTGATCTACTCAAAAAATGCCCTCTAGAGGTCAGAAATGTGTTGTTTTGGCAAGCCAATATGCGTCAGGTACTCGATTGGTGATCCAAAAAATCTCTACGCATAAAGGGTAAGGTTATATTTCTTGTAAGTGTGCTACCCTATCAGAGGAAGACTCGTAAATCTGATGATATAGGTCTCTGTGACTGGTATCTCCAGCCCCCGTATGTGCACGACCCCATATCTCATTGACATCGTAAAATCATTTGCCACTATTGCATCCTGGTCTTGACTGACCCATTGATAATAGTCTATCCATTATGCACGTCCAATTGTGTTTTGACGTCTACAAAAAGACCTGAGCAATCGATCGGCTCACTCTTCTTGAGGTCGTGATTATTTGATTTCCCCCCATGCTTTGCCTTTAGTTCACATTCACTCAGCGATATTCCCGCCTCCCCTTCGAATTACTACTATGCTTCACTGCTCTATTTTTTCTTTTCTTTTCTCTGAAGGTGGCTTCACAGTAGCTCGTAAATAGCTTTTTAAAACAACTGCGTTCATGCATGCAGGCGGTTAATTACCGTAATCAACAGTGATAATGGTTATCCATAGTAAATTTCCTTCGAGCATGTGCCTGATTGTGCGGAGATGATAACCATAAACCATCAACCAATCAGAGGTATGCCATGCAGAACCATGCTAAGTGTATTTGTTCAAGTGGTTAAGGTAATAATGAGGGGTTGTTCCAGCATATTTCCATAGACACACATGTTCATGAAAACAATATAGACAAAAAACAAAAAATTTAAACATGCACTTAAATTCGTTCCGTGGGTGCATATGCGCAGATATCTGTGGTGCATCGCTATTGGCTGGAGTTTGATGACTGGATAAACCATAATGGAAAACGATGGCCATGGTTCCCATGCAATAAATTTTCTTCGATATGATTGGTTCTTGGAGCTGCAACATGATTTATTCAAGAAATCCTACAAAATTCAAAATAAAAATTAGAAAAAACGTATCTCCTTGGGAAGACAAAGTTAGTTGATGTCAAATTTTAATTTTTTCCATGGTATATTTGACTTTGCACGTGCGTGGGATGCTGACGTGGCTTGGGCCAAATCCCAATGCTGATGTGTTATTCTATCAAGGCAAAAAACAACCGCAGTAGACGAAAATCAGGTGCCTTTTTTGTATGGAAATCATGCACCTGCATTTTGAATTATGGCGTGCAAGTGCCTTGGAAACTAAAAAAAGACACCTTAGGAATCGGGCGCTTTGCTTAACATGGGAAGCAAGTTCCTTAGCAATCAGACACTCTCTTTAACACGGGAAGCAAGTGCCTTAGCAATCGTGCGCTTATACCTAATGGGAAGCAGACACCTTTTTGCTAACTGTCGGGTGTCGTACGTATAAAATAAAATTTATACAAAATCAACTTTTTTTTTTACATATGCTAAGAATATTTGGTGTCAATTTCCCAAAAACTGAAAATCAAGCGTTCTCCTGAAAAAATAGGAGTCAAGCATTGGTCTGCCAAAAAATGAGACGCAGGCGCCATCTTCGTAACATAATGGGAGTCAGGCACCATAAAGTGTATAATAGGAAGCAGACAACTTCTACCGTAAAACAAAAAGTAGGCACCTTCCACTATACAATGGGAAACAAGTACCTTCCATCGTACAACGGGAAGTAGGCATCTTTCACCGTACAACGGGAAGTAGGCACCTTTCGTCGTACAATGGGAAGTAGGCGCCTTCCCATCAAATATAGAAAAATGGTGCTTTTATTTTATTCAACGGGTGATGAATTTTCCTTGTATATGCGTTGTCATGTTGATTAGGCCCTTCAATGCTTCTAATTGAAAAATAGGAATAGAATCAACATCCACCCCTGAACCAACAGTTGAGTGTTTTATTATCCAAAAAGACTAATACAAACATTCTTATGCAGGTGCATGTTTAGTATTCCCATTTCTGAATGAGGACTAGCTACTCCTACTGTAAGTAAATTCTCTTGGAAATATTGG